>OX328127.1:4723236-5923236 GCA_946811695.1 Gonocerus acuteangulatus | reverse complement strand
CTTATTTCTCGGATTGACATCGCCCTTTCAAAAATTACATCACAATCTATTTTTCTAGAGAATTTAGTAAGCTTTCAAACGGTCACCTTCCACTTACCACGATTTCCAACCGTTTTTTGAGATATTTTAGATAATATCATAAGATCCGAAAACTTTTGTTGTCCATTAATAATTTTTTTTAATATTTCCTTACCTCCAAACGCAGATTTTGACCTTCTTGAAATCAACAGGAAACTGACAGTATCCTAAGCGGAAATTACTCCCCGCCTTCTCGACGTTTGCTCTAGGATTAATATTACCAATACGTTTCTCATTTTCTTACTAAACGTATTAATAAAACACTCCGGAAACGCGCTAAGATGCCGCAGTTCCTGCGAATCAGACTTTCGTTATCACTGTCCCATGATGTTAGTTTGTGCTTTAAGAGTAAGTGTTTATTGGAGATTATGTAATTCTAAAATAGATACAGAGAAGTATAAAGCTTTACAAGAACTATCTGCTGAGATGATATTGGATCAGGATCTATAAATACCTCGAGGCTGTTTGCTCATAAAGCAGTATTAATGAAGCAGACAACAGGCTCATTTCAGCGGAGGCAGGCCATTCTTATAGTCTTTCAAGATAGCTTCATAGTTCATAGGAAGAGATAAGGCATTTCACTGAGCAACTGTGCAAACTCAGTAAAATTTTTATATTTTCATAGAAAATGTCACTACATTATCTATTTTGCTATATAAAAAGTAACTTTTTTTCTACGCATAATGAGGTGATTCTGTGTAGAATAAGAATTGGACATACCAATCTCACACTTGTTTACTTATTCAAACGGGAATTGTTTGGCTTGCTAGCAAACACTCGACTACCCAAAAAACTGAAAACTTAGTTTTGTGTGCCATCATGTAGTCAACATAACATCTTAACCTTTTTTGTAGAGCATTTAGTAAGCTTTCGAAAGGTCGCCTTCCACTTAACACGATTTCCCAACCGTTTTCGAGATATTTTAGAAAATATACGAATATCTCAAAGACTTTTCATGCCTGTTAATGAAATATTATATTTCTAGTACTTCCTTAAACTCAAACGGAACCAAAATGTATCTATCTTACATTAGATGAATATGAAACGCCTGGAACAAGTTTCAACTGAATTAATTGTTTCTGAATACCCATACTGAAAATTAGTTTGGAAATGTAGGTGTTTCACTGTTTCTCGAAAATTGTTCAGATATCGCTATAAAAATGGTTTCATTCTTTTTTCTGCGTCAAGAAATCTATAAAACGAGTACGATGCATATAAATTCGAAAACGTAAGCGTTCCGGTTTATTTGCTTGAATTTCGCTCCAAAAGCCATTTTCCGGTGGACGGATTCTGTTGGTTAACGAACTTGACCTTTCAAATTAGACAAAACATTTCTGTACAATTTCATCAAAATTGGGCCATTTTTGAGCCTTCAGGAGCGCGAACAGACAAATATATATATATATATATATATATATATATATATATACATACATAGATATATAAATATATATTTTTATATATATATATGGGATCTGAAACATGAAATTTTCGCGTCGGCACTTCGGATTGCGTCACCCAGAAAACTCTAAGGATAGGCTTGCCATACGTCACGGTTTGACCGGGACTGTCCCGGTATTTTGCAATTGTTTCGGTGTCCCGCCCGGTTTTATCAATGTCCCGGAAAAGGCTGTAAGATGTAAAAAGTAATGAATTCATGTTTATAAGAATCTTTTATAAATCGGTTACTTTTTTACAATCAACATTTTTACTACTGCTCACAGTGTCAAAGATATGAGAAGTAATCTAACTGTAAAACGCTGGAACTACCTGCACAGCGCTGCCAGCTGCCAGACACTACTATTTGGCTGAGAGATTTTTTTAAGAAAATCAAGTAGCAAAAAAAGTTCCGTTCTTATTTTTAAGGTTTGGGTAGACTAACAGTTCAGGATCCCCACTTCCCATTATTTGCTAGGCTTCAAACTCACCATTTTGCTTATAACTTGTACTGTTTTTATTCCATCAAAAAATCATATCAAAAAATCCTTTCTTAGTGAGTGCCTACGTTATATAGGGAGTGTCCATGCAAAATTTCAATATTTTCTGTCGAGCGGCTTGGTCTGGGCGATGATAGGTCAGTGAGTGAGTGGTATTTGACAAATATATAGTAGATATATATATATATATATATATATATATATTATTTATCAAAATTGTACTCCCTTATTTGATAAAGATAAACTTTGTTGTTTTTTTTACCAATAACTGTTGACAAGTGTGGTTTTTGCTAGCAACCCTTTGATTGTTTCTCATTTTACGTATTTTGTTTCCAAACAAATTAATTGTTTTGATAATAGCAACTAGAATAAGAACAAGCAATAAATAAGTAGAACAAACAGAAAAAAACCGTCACGAGCAACAAAACCAACCATTTCGAAGTTTTAAGCATTTATATCTCCAACTAAGATCCTCTTATCGGAAATTACTTCAGAAACGTTTTTTGTTTTTGTTTTTTTCAAACAATTTAGTAAGCTTTCGACTGGTTAGCTTCCATTTACTAGGATTTTCCAATCGTTTTTGTATTAAGCTTTCCGGAAGGCACTAGAGATATTTAAAAGTATTCTTGCCCCGACTAGTTAGGCAGAACCCGTTGTATTACCTGGAAATGAAGAGGAATAATTGGACTCTGAACAAATATATGGGTAACTAATGGGATAGACTTTGGTTTTAAAAAATGTTGGAAAGACTTTAACTCGGGACCATAACGATGTGCTGCACAAACACCTTTGTGTTATTGAATGGTGTTAGGAACCGCGGTGATTGCATAAACACTTATCCAACCATACTAACAGATTCAGCCATCAGCATATTCCCGCCTAGATCACACCGCTTCAAGACGACCCTGTAGAGAGGTGATGGCCTCTAATGGAATGCAAGAGAGTGGTGGGGACAGTGACTCATCTCCAAGGGGACTGTGGTTCGGGACAGCTAACAGAGGTTCGGGTGTCATCGGGAGATGTCGGGAAGTGAAGGATGTTCCAGGCAGACGGAGCCTTCTCTAGAGTTTTTGTCCCATCTTGATATGTTGGATCTTGAAGAGAGGAGAGGTTTGTCTAGACAGCTTACTCACATACCGGGATTATACCCCAGGGTGCGTTCCTAGGCACAGATCAACCACGGCCGTATATAGAAAATAATTGTGGAGGGGGCTGGAAAAATTTCGGGGGGGGGCTGAGACCATTTCCGGTGTATGGAATACTAACTATTTAGATCTTGGAAGAGTTTTAGCCAACTTAAACGCTATTACACCCAAAATAGAATATGTTTTATGAACTAAATGATCTTATTTAATTTATTTTTAAGGTTTTTATGAAATTTGACCGATCAAATCAAAATTTCGGGGAGGGGGAGGCTGCAGCCCCCTCAGCCCTCCCCTTATATTGCCCATGAGATCAACATCACTTAGTAGGGACGTTCTAGCGCCCCTAATTCCTGTATCCCTTAGAATGGTGTTGATGTGTGATATCAGCTAGTAGGGTATGTCTTGTAGCATGAGTAAATCGTTTCATGTTTTGCAGGCTGTCAGGATGTGTTTTATCACTTGAGCAATATTACACAGTGCGCAAACACGTTTGACCTGTCTTCGCATTAAATATGAATTAAGGAGTCGGGGTATAGTTTGGTTTCGGCAAGCAAACATGAAAACGAATTTTGTAAACGTCTATATTCAGGATGTTTCGGGCTACTCTTTGGTAGTCAGCAATATTTTTTCGGCTGTCGGTAAACAGCGTAGTAGCCAATTGAGAGTAATGTGTATCCATTTTAAGTCCCATAGGCCCTAAAGGTTTAATTGTCAATGTTGTATTTTAATTTAGCTTCTTTAGCATGTTTGTACATACATAATCCTACGTATTAATGTCAAGATAGCCGCAGCATTGTAATGTTGTGTTTTTTTTTTCAATATTTATATGGTTTGGCTATTATACAATTATATTACTTTAAAAGTTATTATTTTACAGACCCCTCAGCTTGCTACGTGTTATAGTACCCTAACCTTGCTGCGTTCATGGGCGTATGTAGAAAATAATTTCGGAGGGGGCTGGGAAACTTTCGGGGAGGGGGGGGCTGAGACCATTTCCGGTGTATGGAATACTAACAATTTAGTTCTTGGAAGAGTTTAGCCAACTTAAACGCTATTAGACCCAAAACTGAATATTTTTTTATAAATTAAATGAACTTATTTAATTTATTTTAAAGGATTTTATGAAATTTTTACCGATCAACTCAAAATTTCGGGAGGGGCTGCAGCCCCCTCAGCCCCCCCCCCTTATATTTTTTTTTTCTCTGAATACATGTTTATTTAAAATCTGTACAATAAAATACAATAATTAATTGTGCTGGTAAATGAATACATATCAGTGTAAAACAGAATATGGAAGGAGCCAAACATTATCGACACTTCCTATTATATCTTAATATTTATTTTTGGTGTCTTTAACCGCTGTTAGTTTAGCTGGTCACGGGGCCAAAGTCTCTTAAGCCTCCTGGGGAGGTTTTTAGGATGGGTCTGGGTGGAAAGGGATTGACCTCTAGGATTTGGGTGGGATGACAACTTGGAATGAAAGGTTAGGAATCGGGATTTGGCGAGATCGTTTACGAAAGGAATATTAAGGTCGTTGTGTAGGGTTTTGTTAGAGACATAAAAGGGAGCATTAACTATTCTACGAAGGACTTTGGATTTGAATGCTTGTATTCGTTGTATGTTTGAGTGTTTTGCTGTTCCCCATAATTCAAGTCCGTAAGTCCAGGCCCCCCTTATATAAGCCCATGACTGCGTTTTAGCAGTGCAGAAGACTCCTGGTGCAGTTACGATGGATCTGGCAGCTGCGGTTGGATCTCCAGTCTAGTTAGAACATTCACCGCGATTGGAGTCATGGGCGTATATAAGGGGGGGTCTCCAGTCCCCCCCCCGAAATTTGAAATTAGGCGGTAAAAATATATCATAAAAACATTAAAAAAATTTAAATAAGAGCATTTAGTTAAAAAAAAATTGTTTTGGGTGTAATAGCGTTTTAGTTGGCTAACTATTCCATGTTATAGATTGTTAATATTCCATACCCCCGAAATTTTCCCAGCCCCCCCGCCTCCCGAATTTTCCCAGCCCTCCGTCCGAAATTATTTCTATATACGCCCACGGTTCAAACATTGACAGAGGAAGAGAAAAATACCATACGAAAATCGATGAAACTCCAATTGACAACGAAGTTTGTGAGTTGATATCGTTGCTTTGCCAGATGGTTCTCTCTGTTACCCAGAGGGAATAACGACACCAAGGAGGCTGAAAACATAGATGCGGAAAAGAAAACTATATATACGAAATGCGTAGCGTACTACAAAGAAAAGTTCCAGGAAGAATTTGGGAAGAGGGAATACGTTGTGAAAGGACTATGGTTCGGAACGCGAGGGACCATTCCGAAGAGCACAGCCATCTTCCTTGAAGAACTGGGACTGACAGCAGATCACCTGGCAGCATTAGCCGAGTCCATATTAGTGGATACATTGGGCGTAATCTCCAATCATATCTATAGTCACTGAGTGCTTATCATCCATTCACACTGTTGTCTTATATACTTTAGACTATATTTTCATTTCTATCAATTCCTTCTCATCCATCACTATCTCCTTCTTTCGTCTTCATCTTCTTTATTCTCTATTCCTCGTTTCCAACTCCTAACATCTTCAGCCTCCAAATTTACCCTATTTCCGAATGGATGATAAGCACGCTGTGTTTCCAGCAGCCCAATGTAATTGGGCAGGCCATTTTATTTATATTTTTAAGTAAAGTTTTCTCTCTCTCTCTCTCTTGTGTTGTCCTATAAACTCTGTGGGTTGTCTAAATATTGGCTAAAATAGAACCGATCAATCATAAATTTATCGGTTGTAGAATTCCTTTTAAGCAAACGTAGAAATCAATAAAGACTTACACAGACAAGAGATTATACAACACAATACACAACGGCTCCGCTCATGGGCTTATATAGGAAATAATTTCGGGGGGGGGCTGAGACCATTTCCGGGATATGGAATACTAACAATTTAGAACTTGGAATAGTTTTAGCCAAATAAAACGGTATTATACACAAAATAAAATATTTTTTATGAACTAAGTGATCTTATTTAATTTATTTTTAAGGGTTTTATGACACATTTTACCGATTAAATGAAAATTGGGGGGGGGGGGCTGGAGCCCCCTCAGCCTCCCCCCTTATATACGCCCAAGGCCCAGCTTTCTCTCTTCCGCAAGTGCATAAGGTCTCTTCTCGCCATCGAATAAAATGCATATATTCGGAGCCTCCATGTTTGGCTAGAAACCGCAAAAATCACTCGGCCTGTAGTGAATGTCTAAGAAAGCTGCATGCCTTCGATTCGCCACCACACCTTCCTACATCCACCTCTCGGCTTCCTCCCGGAAGACTTCGGGGTCATGTTATATCCTCATAGCTAACACTCCATGTAATGTTTACTACCGGAAAGAATGAAACAAGGCACCTGGTGGATTTTTCTTTCAGTCCTATTGAGGTTGCACATATGAAAGTGTTTGTGAGAAATTTCTTCAAATCATTCAGCTGATAGTAGAACCTGTCTTCAAGATACCGCAGATAACCAGCGTCAGAATCCCTGTTTCTTATATTTGCCTGTTCGCACTCTACCTGCCTCAAAAATGGACCGATTTTATTAAACATTCATACAAAAGTATTTTGTATAATTTAAAAGGCCAGTATTTTAACCAGCAGAATGCGTCCACCGGAACAATGGTTTTCTGTGAATTTCGGTTACGCCCAAAAAAAGCGCCCACGGTTTTTCTGGTAATTTGACGTAGATTGTAGATAAAACCATTTTAAAGGCCGCAGTCGGAACAGTTTTCGACAAGTGAACACTTTCTCTTAACGTTTGAAATTCATCCAAACTTAGATTTACCTTACTGATGATTAATGACAAACACAAACATATTTTCATAGTTAATGAAACTATGTTTACTGTTCGTTTTTTTTTTTTTTTTTTTTTTTTTTTTTTTTTTTTTTTTTTTTTAATGGCGTATCAATATTTGGGCTATTAGCGCCGGGTTTACTTTGGTGATCCACCGGAACTGGTGCATTCAACATGGCGTCGTTCAAATTTCACAACCACGTAAGTCGATTTTTAGCGAAATTGAGTTATTGGTATCTTTAGAATCCTTATTATCTCCCGGACATGATGGTTATCGATTTAAAAATAAAGAACAACAGAACGCGCTAAAATTGCCTGTAACTTCTGCGTGAAACAAAATGATTTTAAACGATCGAGCATAATCGCGTAATCTCCCTCGTATATTCTAGGCCATTCAGACAAGGTTTTTCGTTTAAATGTTGCCGAAAATATGTCTTAAGTCGGAAAATCCACATAAGTTGCAAGTTATTTTATTTATTTAAATTTTAACGTCCATTTGTTATTAACTACGAATTTTAGGACGGGTTATCTATAGGTTACCACCCTTTTCTACCCAGGGTAGGTGTGATGCCTTTTCTTTTTTCTAAAGAAAAGCCACCACCCTTAGTGGGAATCGAACCCACGACCTTTGGCACGGAGTGTTAAGAGCTCACGCCTTAACCCTCACGGCCATGAGTCTCCGTTGCAAGTTATTATTATTCTTATTGGTTTTATGCATCGGATCTTTGGCGAATTGCATTTTTCCAAGTTACAGATTTATTCCTCTCCTGAAAAGTTAGGAAAATTGACTTACGCGGTCGTGAAATTTTAGTGACGATGGCTTTTGCCGTTGGCTGTTATTTTTATTCTTTTCTCGAGCTTACTTCTTCGAAGCCGTACTTCAATCCCCAAAGCTTCAAAGCTCCGAAGTTGACCAGGAGTGAAGAGTTATGCTTTGATGTTTGCCATCTTCGACCTAGTTCCCTTAGACTCTCAATCCATTCTCTCCCATTCACAACACTAAGAACCTAGTGGGAAAGGAAGTCTTAGAAATTGTTGTTTTTGCTGTTCCTCCGTAGGAAAGACTGATATGATTGATATATATACATATATATATATATATATATATATATATATATATATATATATATATAATGTAATACTTCTTTACTCTTGGGAATTGACGCCAATGTAAACAAGTGTGTTGCTCTGTAAACAAAGTATTACATTATAAAACAACATTTAAAGTTTCTATTTACAGTGTCAACCCCCTAATTATATTATTTACATTAAAATATTTTTTAATAATTAATTTACATAACTCTACTTCATTAAATGAAAAAACAAAACACTTATGTGCCAGCTGTTCTAAATACCAGCTGTTCTAAAATCTATTATTCTTGTTTCTTAAAAACTTATGAACATTAAAATATAAATTAAAGAAATATATCCTAGTTTCTTTACATATATATATATATATATATATATATATATATATATATATATATATCTTTTAATAGAGGCTATAATCGATGCCTATTAGATAAGATAGATGAAGATTTAAAGAAATTGTAAGTTGAAGGTGAGGGTTGGTAAGGATCAATAGATTCTTCAAATAACTAACAGAAGTTGTTCTCCAAAAACTGTTTTAAGGGCTAAGAGTATTTTCCAACTTTTTTTTTTTTACTATTTTCTTTTTTATGGGCATAAATGCTTCTTTAACTAATCAAAAATGATATACAAGAGTGTTAATGTGCTGGAACAGTTTTTAAATGTGCCAAAAATTCGCGATACCTCAAGTCCCGTAACCTTTCAAAATTAAAAACAGGTTTGTTTTTTTTTTACCTTTATTACAATAAATTATAGGAAAAAAATTAAAAATAAAAATTATTAACTTTACATTTTAACGGTACATTACTAGATTTAATCTCTTTCTTTCAAAGTTTTTTTTTTTTTCGTTCTAGATTAAAAATTGCCGCCTACAAACTATCTCCTGTGAAAAAAGAGGGGTTCGGTTTGTCAGAAACAGCGCCGCCATTGTTTTCGAAGAACTAAAACTTTTTTTTTTTTATTAATTTAAAATTTCATATAAAACTTATGAGATAAAGAATTAAAAAATATGGATTTATTTGTTATCCATAAATTGGAGAACTCCATAAACATTGTTATATATGCGACGTTTCGAACCTGTGTAGGATCATCATCAGGCATCTTATATTAAGGCGTGTTAAGGTCTACTATAATTTTTAAATTTCATATTTAATATGAAATTTAAAAATTATAAAGACGACTCAATAAAAAATGTCTGATGATGAAAACTGGTTCGAAACGTGGCAGTTATAAGTTAATGTTTCATACAATTTTAGGGAGCAACACCTGCTAAATTCTTTCATGAGTGCAACCTCAATAGTTACATTCCTTAAAAAAATCGAAAAGATATTTATTCTCTATTCTGAAAATATTTTCCATGAAATAATGCAGACTTTCTCTTTTGTATTTGTTTATCAATAACTATTAGTTAACTATTTTCATGATAACCAAACAATTCCCTTCCCATGAATCATGTTCTGTTACCAGCAATCTTATCTCGTCTTTCTAATGGAATCCCTGATAGTCACTAGCTTTCAAGATATTTCCTTTAATATTGTCATCATTTATTTCTCAGATTTATTATTCAACCAAAAAAAAAAATATTTTAATGATATTAGCTTAAATACTGACACAAGATTACAAAAAGAATTTATGAGTAGGCATAATGTAGATAACAAAAATATAAAATTAACACATTTGTTAATTTATTAAAATAGGAGAATTAATGCACTTGCTTGTAAAGAGAATTAAACAATACATAGCCAATGTTGAAGAGCACAATAATGAAACAATTCTTGCTTATCAAAAGAATATTATCCGGGTACTGTCCTGTGGTATATTAATGAAACTATAATTTTTATAGAAATGGTGCAACTTGTGGAAAATTAAAGTGAACCCAGAAAAGTGCTTCCATGTTACATTTACACTTAATAAAAACGCCTGCCTTCCTGTATTCATTTGCAGCAGCCAACTTCCAGCATCGAATGAAGTGCGTTACCTGGGACTTCTACTAGACAGCAGACTCACATGGAACACACACACACGACTGAAAAGACAAGAACTAAACAGGAGATATGGACTCCTACGACGATTACTCGGCCCTACGTCAATCAGACCTATCTGTACTTACGGACTTGAATTATGGGGAACAGCGAAACACTCAAACATACAACGAATACAAGGATTCCAATCCAAAGTCCTTCGTAGAATAGTCAACGCTCCCTTTTATGTCTCCAACAAAACCCTACACAACAACCTCAGCATTCCCTTCGTAAACGACCTCGCCAAATCCCGATTCCTAACGTTTCATTCCAAATTTTCATCCCATCCAAATCCTAGAGGTCAATCTCTTTCCACTCAGACCCATCCTAAAGACCTTCCCAGGAGGCTTAAGAGACTTTGGCCCCGTGACCAGCTACCGTGACAGCAGTTAAAAACAGCACAAATTGTTTAGATATATTAGGAAGTGCCGATAATGTTTGGATCCTTCCATATACTGTTCATTGACATTTATACTTAGGCCAGCACAATTAATTATTGTACTTATAATTGTACAGATTTTAAATAAACATGAATTATAAAAAAAAAAAAAAAAAAAAAAAAAAAACATTTTTAATAAGAAAATGCGCTTTCTCTGCATCATGGGCGTTTATAAGTGGGTTTTCAGGCCCTCCCCCCCCCCCAAAAAAAAATTCGATTTAATCGGTAAAAATGTGTAATTTAAATTTTGTATCGTCCATTATTATTAACTAAGATTTTTGGGTAAATGTGTAATAAAAACCTCAATAAAATGTTCCAGGTTGTTAGTATTCCATACCCCCAAATCCCCCGGTGCTCCCAATCCCCCCCCCCCTCCACGAAATTATTTTCTATATCCGTCCCTGCTCTGCATAAAAATTAGCACTATTTCATCTTTATATAAAATTACTATTAACTCTGTCGCGATGAAGGCTTGAATTTAATGCCGAAACGCCGGCAAAAATAAAACGCATTTTCTTATAAAAAATGTAGTTTTATTAAGATACCCAGGCCGAACCCTGATAATAACTACGTTCGCAATCCCGACGGCCAACCATCTCCTCCCAAAAGAAAGATATTTACGAATTCACAAAAACCCGTTCAAAAGGACAAAACAAACTCTTTCGAAGTTTTAAGCGCTTATTTATCCAATTGACATTGCCCCATCGAAAATCGAATCTTTTCTGTAGGGATTTAGTAAGCTTTCGAATGGTCACCTTCCACTTACCACGATTTCCATACGGTTTTTCTAGAATATATGAGAACTTTTCAAGTCTATTAATGACATATTTTTTTTTTTTTTTTTAAATACTTCCTTAACTCCAAATGTAATCAAGATTTAAACATCTTAGAGCTCCCTATGGTGGGAGGGAGGAACCCCGCTAACAAACATTTTAATGACATACTTACATCACTAAGTGGTTAAAATAATTGTTATAAATATCTATTGTCTCATTAATTCACCAGGAAATTACCTGTTTACTTTCTTTATCTGTTTACTGCTGATAAGCAATCACGGTAAAAAGTAAACAATATCTACTGAGTTAATCTCAATTAGAGTAGATAAAGTTATCAATTTCCTGTTTGATGTGTTCATAAAGAACTGCATAAGCTTGTAAATTCTACAACAATCCTCATAATAAGGCAGATTTAAGCAGTGATATTTATTTATTTTTTTTTTTATTTTTTTTTTTTTTTTTACGGCGCATCTACATCAAGGTCATTAGCGCCGACATCCAGGGTGCAGCGAGGAATTTTACCAGCGAGCCGTGGGATGATAAAATTCCTGCCGGAGGTTGGGAATCGAACCCACCATCTCCCGCTTATGAATCCAAGGCGCTAGCCATTAGACCACGAGAGACCCCTGATATTTATTCTAATCTATTTACGTGATTATAGATTCATTCAGCTAGTTAATGTCCTTAAAGAACATTTGTAGCACAAATCTCATTATAAAGAACGTATTTACAGAAATTAACATTCCTTAAAATAAAAAACAAAAACATGAAATTGTCATGGCTACCTGGACACCTGGTCATCTAAGTGGAATGGTAAAGCTGTGGACATATGTACAGGAAAAACTCACAGGATTTTGATTCTTCAAAATTTGGATTTCTTTCCGATTCGCGATAGATAGTGGGGATACCGTTAAAAAAAATACATAAACAAATAAATAAAAAATAATAATAATAGAAATAATTACAATTTTTAGGCAAAAATAAATGAATCTGAATCTTATTCTTATGTTTTGTGAAAATTATTATAAATAAACATCTAGGTATAAATATTCGCTGAAGATGCTTATGACTTCTATTTGAAGACCTTAAAATATGAAAGTAAACGAGTAAATCATTTAATACAAATATATATAAGGAAAGGAAAATGGTAAATAGAAGAGGAGATAGTACAGACCCTTGTTTGACTCCAGCATTAAGAGATTAGACGGTCTACTCTAAACAGTCTAATGTGTTTACAATAAAATACACATACAATAGTGGCGGCCAAGTGTTACTTTCAACTCTTTACCTTTTCGACAAACTATTCATTTATCGAAGACTAAAGTTCACCATAAAAAACATAACATACACAATATATTAGTAGAAAAAATGTATTTTATGTAGTTTAAATGTTTTAGATAACATTAATCATTTAATTATATATTGCCTTATAGATGATCAGATAATATCTAAAGATCTTGCTATTCTTACTGATAATTATCAAGATCAACTCCATCAATAACAATAATAGATATAAACTTATAGGAATATCTATCAATATTAAGGAAATCCATAGATCATTTAATATAAAGTTTTATTATTACTTTTATTCTTTGGCTTTTTAGCACTTTCCTCCGAAGGAAAGTAGCTATTGAGGTTGGACTTGGAATTTTTGAAAAATTTCTTCAAATCTTTATCGATCCTGCCTAGTAGACACCGAAAATGACCCCCGTTAAAATTTATATATATATATATATATACATATATATATATATATATATATATATATATGCATATATATATATATATATATATATATATATATATATATGTGTCTGTTAACACGGTAGCAGCCAGAGTTTTTGTTTTTTCGTCACGAAACGTGGTATATAGCATTCAATTAGCAAACAATTGAACGAGTTCGTTAACCACCAAAGTCGGTCCACCGGAAGGGGGGGTTTACCCCGAACCCAAAACACTAATTTGACTATGTCAGCCGTAATATTTGTTATATTTCAACGAAACTTGGTATTCGTAGTGGTAATATAGAGAGAAAAGTGAGATATAAAAATGAACTAAATCGGTTCATTAGAAGGGGGGGGGGGGTTTACTCCGGACCCACAATACCAATTCGCCACTACCAGCCGTGATTTTTGGTATATTTCGACGAAACTCGGTATTCGTAGTGGTAATCCACAGGTAAATATGTGTTGTAAAAATAAACTAAATCGGTTCATTACGACGGGGGGGGGGGGGTTTACTCCGGACCCACAATACCAATTCGCCACTACCAGCCGTGATTTTTGGTATATTTCGACGAAACTCGGTATTCGTAGTGGTAATCTACAGGTAAATATGTGTTGTAAAAATAAACTAAATCGGTTCATTAGAAGGGGGGGGGTTTACTCCGGACCCAAATTCCTAATATACTCATACCGGTCGTAATTTCTGCTGTATTGTAACGAAACGCGGTATACGTCGTGGGTAACTCATGAGAAAGAAGTGTTGTAAAAATGAGCTGAATCGGTCAATCGGAAAGCGGGGGTTTAATTTGTAATATATTTCAATAGAAAAGCCCGTCAGACGTAGGTTCACAAAGCCGCCGCAAGGAGCGCTTTCTACCACTAGAGTGATTGTATCCTGTTCCTGCGTTAGATCAAAATACGATAATATGAGGTTTTTTGTATTTATTACGTAGTGTAATAGGTACCATGTGTAAACATAACTCTGGAAGCAAATTATTAATTGATCAGTTACTGATTACAAATTTAAAAGAGAACTATTCATGTTTTTATTTTATTTGTGTAGGATATTTTAAGCAAATTGTTCTGGAAAGCAGTCTACACTACCCAAATTCTGAGGAAAGTGCTTAGTTATGCAGCTCCTGCGTGACGGACTTTTGTTGTTATAATCATTTACTTTTCAGTTAATTTAAATTTGTTTTCTAATTTAATTTTATGATTAAATTTTTAATGAAGCTTATATAATTATATATTATTAGTTATATTATTTAATTGGCAAGTAGTAATATAGTTATTTTGTAACTCATTTACATATGAGTATGAGTACTATTTAATGAGTAATGACTATTATTTAATGTGTAAATAATAGTGAAAATAAATATTATTTTAAATATTGGTATGACATTTAAAATTTAATATTGACTAACATTAGAACTAAATAAATAAGTATATAAGCCGAACTCCTTTGCTAAGAGTAAAACCTCTAAAGCAAATAAAAGAAATAATTTTTTTTTTTTTTTTTTTTTTTTTTTTTTTTTTTTTTAACGGCGCATCTACATCTTGGCCATTAGCGCCGGGCTATCTACAGGTTGCCGCCCTTTTCTAATGCCAACAGCACGTGGTCGGTCACCCATTCAGGTACTGACCACGCCCGACCACGCCCGAAAAGAAATAAATAAAACTATTTATTTCCCAAGTATTAATTAATTAACCTTTAATTAAAGAAATCCTGATGTGGTATCCTAAAATTACCAAATTTATTGTATTCTACGTTGCAATAACTAACTACGACTGATTTATTATTTAGCGAGTCAGACGTTTTAACAATTTTATTGTTCATCTAAAACGTATTGTTCCCTTAAATATTTTTCCTGAAAGATGCCAACAACTGGAGACAACTGAAGGAAGTTTCCAGCAGAAAGCGCTGATTGGAGATCCCCAGAATAATTGCCAGCTCTATTAGGCTAATTAAAACAATTCTACTAATTACTAACCCCCCCCCCCCCCCAATTAATTAACTTTTGATACAATTCTAGAGGAAGAAGAGTTTAATCTCATCAAGACAGAAGTCTCTTCATTGGAATAATTATCAGTTTTCTTCAAATTAGTTTGCATTTATTCTCTCTATACATAATGCACTGTCAGTAAATTCAATATTCTATGTTATTTTCAAATTTCATTTGGCATGTATGCTGGCTGAAGTATGCTGGAGGACGTAAGTTCGAATCTCGAACGTACCAAAAACTTTATCTTCTACTGTCTTCGTTCAAGAGCAAAAGGGAAAATCTGGCAGACGGAGTATAGTGCTGACCACACTGTCTCCCTAGTGCGCCGTATGGTCTAGAATCCGGAGTAATTTTCCGCACCATCTAGGATCTGTGTTAGGACCATGTTAGGATCGATGAAAATTTAAAGACACTTCACAAATTCTTTTACGAGGGTAACCCTTTGGAAAATGCTAAAATACAACCTCTATGCAAAATGCCTTCATTATTCCAGAGGAAGCATAAGTTAGAATTACGCCAGCAGTCTTGAAGACTGACATTTAATTCTAAGCGACAGTGACAACTCGACAGCTGTGCAGTGGAGATATAGACAGGCCACTAGTCAGAGAGATTCAGTTCAAGGAAAGCCAATGACTTATACCTCTTTGGAATGCTAAAGAAAGGAAGGTTTCACTACAAAGAGGTTCTGTTATTTGTTTAGTCTCGTTGTTTGAAGATTTATCACGCTGCTTCTTCTGTTCGAAGTGTACTTCACTGGGTCATTGGAAATGGTTCTACTGTTTTAGATTTGTTTCCTCTTCTTGGGGGGGTCCCCATCCCACTGTAGCTACTTTTTTTTAAGAACTTTCTACATAAGCCTCTCTTTGTAAATAAGCAAAATTGATTCTTTTCATATATTCTTTTAATCTATCTAATTAATTTAAGTAGGCCCGGTGGCCGTGAGAGTTCGAATCCCACTATGGGGTGGTGGCTTTTCTTTAGAAAAAAGAAAAGGCATCAGCCCTATCCTGACTAGAAAAGGGTGGTAACCTATAGATAACCCGCCCTAAAATTCTTAGTTAATAATAATGGCCGTTAAAATTTAAATAATAATAATTAATTTAAATGTTTCTGTTTTGTTGTTTCGAAATGCTTACACATACATATATAAATTTAAATTCTGCTGGTTAAGGAACTTAACTTTCCTTTAGAGGGAAAGTATTAATGTACGAAATCCCTTCAAAATTGGACTATTTCTGAGCATGCTAGAGACAAGTGTATAACTTCTGAAAAATGAATTTGTGTTTTATATTGGGAGAATTTATTTACTAATTTTTAAGGGCTTCGCATCTAAAGCTATGAAGCCCAATAGACATTTCATTATTAAATTCATCTGATCCGCTGCTATGGGGATTAGCAGGTAACAAAATGTATTTCGAGTATACAAAAACTTAGTTCAGAACAAAAAAAAATTCTTTTGGGTTTAAGAGCGTTTTAGTTGGCTAACAATTCTAAGTTCTAGATTGTTATCTTTGAACAGCAATTTGATTGTATGGATGGCTGCGAGTGAGATGAGAAGTCCTTAGTGTGTGTGTATATTGTAGTATATAAAACTATTTTGTGTAACACAATTTGTGGCTTAAATAATTTATAAATCATAGAAATAAAACAAGAATGACAAATTATTCAGTTAAAAATAACATTTTATAAATTCTAAGTCATTTTGCAGTTTTAGTAAGAACATTTTGTGTAAAAAAAAAAAAAAAAAAAAAAAAAAAAAAAAAAAAAAAAAAAAAAAAAAAAAAATCCTATAAAAACAAAAAATGTTTTCAACATTTACTCTCAAATATTCAGAATTTTCCGGGACCCTCCCTCCATCTCGGGGGGTAATCCATACCCCCCAAACCGCTGTGGTTCCCAGCCCCTCTCGAAATTATTTCCTATATATAACCCTGGATTTGCTGTTTACATACTCTTACTTTTCACTTATTACCAAATATTAACATAAGAAATAAGTGGCAAACAGACATTCCGTGCCCCAGAAATGTGCAAATACAGCAGTCAGCACGATTATTGATTTAGTTTGCCCTGATAAAATGACTCACCGTGGAAACCACTCCTCATCACCACTTTCCACCTTCTGATGAGTCATTCTTAACGCCGGCTGATAAAGACAATTACAATGATAACGATTTCAAGCTTCTTATTGTTTATCTTTCAATTCCTAGTGCAATAAGAGGAAAACTATTCGATAAATTAAGTACAGGAACATCTCGTTACGAATAATATCCTTTGCCTTGGTCGTAAAAAAGTCCTCATTTTAGCGCGTTTCCTCCCTCCCTCCATACTTATGACATTGACATCATGACGTAATTCGGAAGTATCGACTAGACAATGTCTGCTTTCAGAACCAAATTTTTATGTAAACATACACACACACCAGGGCCGCCACATGGGGAGGGGACAACAGGGTAAAGTTGTCCCGGGCCCGGGCGCCGTGGGGGCCCGGGCCGGGCCTCGCTGAGTGGAAATATTGTATAGGTTGTGTGCTTGTAAAAAAAACTACTGCACCGCTTCACGGGTTTTATTCTCATTTCGCTCAAAACTCAAGATGAAAATAATTTTAAAATGTCCAAAGTCCTTTAGCAAAGTACTAGAATTTTCAGTCTGGCTCTGAGAAGTGGGGGCCTCGCTCTGAGAAGGGGGGCCCGTGATCTGGCCCCGGGCATGGCTCTGAGATGTGGCGGCCCTGACACACACACACACACACACACACACACACACATATATATATATATATATATATATATATATATATATATATATATATATATTTGCCTTTTCGTTCTCTCAAATGCTTAAAAATGGTCCGATTTTAATGAAATTTGGTACAAGAACACGCTGCTTTAAAAAGGTAAAGTTTGTTAAACAGGAGAATCCGCCAACCGGAACATTGTTTTATGGGCAAAATTTGTGTGCTTAAGGCTTTTCGTTGGTGGCTTCCAGGTACACTTTTTATTGGTTCTAACACTATTTTTAACGCTAGTATGAAACTAGTTGTTCTAATTACATTCGGTTTGTTTACTTAAAATAGTTGGATTCAGTTGAAATATTTTCAACTTCAATTTTTTAAATTCATCAAATCTAAGATATTTAATTTTTGGTTACATTTGGAGTTAGGAATGTATTCGAAAGAAGAAAAAAGAAAGACATTTCATTAACAGACATTAGAAGTTTTAGGATTATCGTATATTTTCTAAAATATCTCTAAAACGGGTGGGAAATCGACAGTAAAAATTCGAAAGTTTACGTCCTACAAATTATTATTCCTACAAAATATTTTTCAAATGGTTGCCTTTCACTTGTAGACGTCACACTTCTAGAAGAAGCTTATAGTTAAGATTCTTTCTGTCAATGTAATAAATTAAAAGTCCGTCACGCAGGAGCTGCATAACTAAGCACTTTCCTCAGAATTTGGGTAGTGTAGACTGCTTTCCAGAACAATTTGCTTAAAATATCCCACATAAATAAAATAAAAACATGAATAGTTCTCTTTTAAATTTGTAATGAGTAACTGATCAATTATTAATTTGCTTCCAGAATTATGTTTACACATGGTACCTATAACACTACGTAATAAATACAAAAAACCTCATATTATCGTATTTTGATCTAACGCAGGAACAGGATACAGTCACTCTAAATACAAAGCGCTCCTTGCGGCGGCTTTGTGAACCTACGTCTGGCGGGCTTTTCTATTGAAATATATTACAAAGTAAACCCCCGCTTTCCGATTGACCGATTCAGCTCATTTTTACAACACTTCTTTCTCATGAGTTACCCACGACGTATACCGCGTTTCGTTTCAATACAGCAGAGATTACGACCGGTATGAGTATATTAGGAATTTGGGTCCGGAGTAAACCCCCCCCCCTTCTAATGAACCGATTTAGTTTATTTTTACAACACATATTTACCTGTGGATTACCACTACGAATACCGAGTTTCGTCGAAAAAATCACAGCTGATAGTGGCGAATTGGTATTGTGGGTCCGGAGTAAACCCCCCCTCCTAATGAACCGATTTAGTTCATTTTTGTATCTCACTTTTATCTCTATATTACCACTACGAATACCAACAAATGTAATATAACAAATATTACGGGTGACATGGTCAAATTAGTGTTTTGGGTTCGGGGTAAACCCCCCCTTCCGGAGGACCGGTTTTGGTGGTTAACGAACTCGTTCAATCGTTTGCTAATTGAATGCTATATACCAAGTTTCGTGACGAAAAAACAAAAACTCTGGCCGCTATCGTGTTAACAGACATATATATATATATATATATATATATATATATATATATATATATGCATATATATATATATATAGATATATAAATTTTAACGGGGGTCATTTTCGGTGTCTACTAGGCAGGATCGATAAAGATTTGAAGAAATTTTTCTAAAATTCCGTCATGAGTCCAACCTCAATAGCTACTTTCCTTCGGAGGAAAGTGCCAAAAATCATTATATATATATATATATATATATATATATATATATATATATATATATATATATATATATATACATATATATATATATATATATATATATATATATATATACATATATATATACATACATATTTCATAGCCATTTCCTTATTCATTTCATCCTGTATGTAAAAAAAAAAGTTATACAATAGTCTCAAATAAAAGCTGAAATTATGAAAAAGGTTTAAATGTTATTAATTTTAGAAAGATCCTGAACATGAGCGGAAAAGGTTTTGTAGTTTTAGTGAGAGAAGTTTTAAAAATAAAAAAAAAATAAAAACTCGCAATTTCTACATTATTCAGCTGTTTCGATCAGAGGTCGACAACCTTTTCAACAAAAGGTCAATTCCAGAACACCGTTTTGGCCTGGCTCTTGCTTCTCCTGGCTGATATTAATACTTAATATTTCTCATTACGGACTTTATTCTTGGCGGGATTTGAAAAGCTCAGAATAGAAAATCTTAAATATTTAACCAAGAAAGTTCCCGCTCAACATCAGAGGACATTTAGTGCCATTAATGAATAATTTTTTTTTGGGGGGGGGGGTTTGTTTATCTTTTCTTTTGTTACTTCATATTTGGTGGTGTAATTCATTTCATTTTAGACACATATCATTTATTTTTTATAGTTAGACTTAATTTTACGATTTTCAATAATTAAAATAATAAAACATAAAAAAAGGAAAGTAATACAGTATTCTATAAAGTTAAATATAAAATACGATGGATAGAACTCAAATAGATTGGTAGAACCTTCTATTTATTTTTTTTTTATTTATTTTTTATTTTATTTTTTTTTTTTTTATACAGGGTGTCCCACTTTGAGGTGTCATAACTTTAGGGGTTTATTCTGCATATCAATTGAAGTTCAATGGGGAATGTAATCTGAAAATGAAGAGGAGATAATCAAACTTTTGTCTATTTTAAATATTACAGCTTTTTATTTTTTAAAGAAAAACTGTGTTTACGGGATTTGTGATCAATGTATCGTAAATAAAGACGACATTTTTAGAATCTACATTAAATTTCCAATAAGAAACGCCCATTATTGAAATGTTATCATGTAAATTAAGAGCTATATATTCAAAGCCATATAGATGAGAATGTTTAATATTAGTATTTTATTAAATTATTCAATATTTTCTGAATCAGCTATTTTTAGACTTAGAGGTTTGCCTCCACCTCAAAAGTTGCATTATTATCTATGAAATATTAACTCACTCTGGTTTAAAATGGATATTTGCCCAGCTGATAGTGGGCGAGTGACGACGGATTAGCGCAAGAGTGAATTCCCTTTTCATATAAATGTATTTTTTATTTTTTTTTTCGCATCTTTAGTGCAGGTTTTCCCAACCTTTATTTCGCCAAGCCTCCCCAAACCAAAAATAATATTTTCATGCCCCGCCTTAAGTTTCACCACAAAAATAAGAAACACGCATTTTTTTCTGACCATCTTTTTTATTTGAATTACAAATACAGATATAAACCGCAACTTTTTTGAGAATCCCATCTGCCTAACCAAAAAAAATATTCGTGCGGTCCATTTAACATTAAAAAACAAAAAACTTTAATTCGTGGTAAGTTGGGGTTTGGGTGGCAGCAGGGCCGCCACATGGGGGGGGCGGCCGGGTACTGTTGTCCCGGGCCCAATTTTAAAATGTCCAAAGTCCTAAAGCAAAGTACTAGAGCTTTCAATCTGGAAGTGGGGGGCCGGCTCTGAGATGTTGGGGCCCGTGATCTGGTCCTGGGCCCGGCTCTGAGATGTTGGGGCCGGAGATCTGGTCCTGGGCCCGGCTCTGAGATGTTGGGGCCCGAGATCTGGTCCTGGGCCCGGCTCTGAGATGTTGGGGCCCGAGATCTGGTCCTGGGCCCGGCTCTGGGATGTGGGGGCCCGTGATCTGGTCCTGGGCCCGGCTTTGAGATGTGGCGGCACTCGGTGGCTGCTGTGAATATTAAAAAGTCCGTCACGCAGGAGCTGCATAACTAAGCACTTTCCTCAGAATTTGGGTAGTGTAGATTGCTTTCCACAACAATTTGCTTAAAATATCCTACATAAATAAAATAAAAACATGAATAGTTCTCTTTTAAATTTGTAATGAGTAACTGATCAATTAATAATTTGCTTCCAGAGTTATGTTTACACATGGTACCTATTGCACTACGTAATAAATACTAAAAACCTCATATTACCGTATTTTGATCTAACGCAGGAACAGGATACAGTCACTCTAATGTTAGAAAGCGCTCCTTGCGGCGGCTTTGTGAACCTACGTCTGGCGGGCTTTTCTATTGAAATATATTACAAATTAAACCCCCGCTTCCCGATTGACCGATTCAGCCCATTCTGACCGATTCAACACTTCTTTCTCATGAATTACCCACGACGTATACCGCGTTTCGTTACAATACAGCAGAAATTACGACCAGTATGAGTATATTAGTAATTTGGGTCCGGAGTAAACCCCCCCCCCTTCTAATGAACCGATTTAGTTTATTTTTACAACACATATTTACCTGTAGATTACCACTACGAATACCGAGTTTCGTCGAAATATACCACAAATCACGGCTGGTAGTGGCGAATTGGTATTGTGGGTCCGGAGTAAACCCCCCCTCCTAATGAACCGATTTAGTTTATTTTTACAACACATATTTACCTGTGGATCACCACTACGAATACCGAGTTTCGTCGAAATATACCACAAATCACGGCTGGTAGTGGCGAATTGGTATTGTGGGTCCGGAGTAAACCCCCCCTTCCGGTGGACCGACTTTGGCGGTTAACGAACTCGTTCAATCGTTTGCTAATTGAATGCTATATACCAAGTTTCGTGACGCAAAAACAAAAACTCTGGCCGCTATCGTGTTAACAGACACACACATATATATATATATATATATATATATATATATATATATATATATATATATATATATATATGCATATATATATATATATATGCATATTTATATATATATAATATATAATAATAATTTATATATATATATATATATATATATATATATATATATATATAGATATATATAAATTTTAACGGGGGTCATTTTCGGTGTCTACTAGGTAGGATCGATAAAGATTTGAAGAAATTTTTCAAAAATTCCGTCATGAGTCCAACCTCAATAGCTACTTTCCTTCGGAGGAAAGTGCTAAAAGTTTTTGTAAAAGGTACATGATATCTTATAGGAAATGTAATGCAGATTTCGAAAATGTCTTTTGAATTAATTTTACCCTATGGTGTGAACGACAAATAGTGCAAAAATGGTTAAAATCTAGCGTTTAGACAACAAAAACCTCGGAAAACTATCTAGAGAAACAAAGCAAATAAAGATTTTTCCTTGATGGCATTTCTAAATTTCTAAACATCTAAAAAAATTTCTCCTCGGAGTACACACCCCTCAAGTATGGCGATTTCCTTCGGGGCCACCCCTTGTGTGTGTGTGTGTGTGTATATGTATATATATATATATATATATATATATATTTATATATATATATATATACATATATATATATATATATATATATATATATATATATATATATATATATACATATATACATAATACTCTGCTCCAGCTGTATTGGAGTGGGAGATGTCCCTCACTTAGCTGCCCCGACTCCCAACCCCCTCCCTACCTCTCCTCCAGTAACCACCGCCCTCATACCTCCAGTCCAGCCGTGAACATCAAGGTGTAAGGTGCTTCTCTCTAGACTCTTCATCATCCACACAGCTATATACCATCATCAGCCGGTGAGTTGCCATTCTTACAGCTTTATCATATGATATTATAGAAATCATCGGTGTTTACACACTGTGTAGCGTATTTCCTCGAATATTGTGTTGTTTGTAGGGAAGCCAAGTGGCCATCTGCGAGGTGAAAGTGTGCAGATGGTGGCTTCGGTAGATTGTAGATGTGTTACCGTTTTAAAGATCTGTATTCGTCAGCTCTTTTCCTCAGATTTTCCCCTTAAAACAGTCAATTTATTTATTATTTCTCTTTTAAGTTCTAGTTTTTCTGTTGCATTTCCCAACTTATTTTATCAACCTTCTTTTTCTGTTAATGGTTTACATTTGAGCACTTCTTAAAAAAATGAAAGAGCTGATCGCCTTTATTGCGTTGTTCCATTATTTTTATTTATTAAATTTTAACGCCCTAAATAACAAAGATATTTGGTTATCTACAGGTTACTGAATTTTTTTTAGTTTAGTTAGGGCAACTGCTTTCTTTTCGAAAGAAGAAGTAAATCGAACCCAGAAGCTTAGAAACGGTGCTCTTTTGTATAAATAAAATAAACTCGTCGGTGAACCTATTTATTTTTGCTATTAATGTTTTTACCAAATTCTCTACTGATATCTTTAAGTCTTTTAGAAATTTATTTCGAGAGAAGGTTGTATTTATCATTTCCATTTGATGATATTATGTTCCTCAGCCGGAGGGTTTTATCTGTGATTTTTACGGAGTTAATCCGCTCACATGTAACCTCCATGGAAGTCTCACTAATTCCTTGGCACCATTTATACATTCATTGTAGTTTTAAGATGTTCATACAATCTTTCATGAACATTTTGGATTGTTATGTTAAAGAAATTCAACCACAGATTGAATTCCACAGATTTAACCGGCATTTTGTTAATCCTTCCTCAGGAGTTGATAGCTTTAATAATCCTTTTGGTTACTACTCTCTGATTGAATGTTGATTTTTTTCTTGTTTATATAACTATAGTTGTTCATTTTTAGCAAAAGAAAGTGTGTTATTTTTTGTAAGACTCCCTTCACTTTGACCAAGTTGGACCTATCATTTCTTTGTTTGTTGTTCTTTTTTCTTGCCCTTCCATTTTCTGAGATTATAAATTTGGATTTGTGTGTATCATTGTCTTAGAGACTTAGATTTTCATCTTTAGTAATTAATTTAGCTGTTCGATCGATTAGTGAATTTTGAGAAATCATTAATTCTACTAGGTCTTTCTTAGTTTCTTTTAACGAGTTGAGTTTCGTTTAGAGGTTTCGGAAAAACCCAAGACTTGTTTGGTTAATCTGTTAAGAATATGACTATAAAACTTAATCCTCCTTTTCCGCATATTATCTGAACGTTTTGTAGAGAATTAAATTCTTGATCTATACTAACTCCTTTTTCAAAAATATTTTAACTTAGCGACTAGAATTTTGCTTAATATCACGGGCGTATATAGGAAATAATTTCGGGGGGGGGGGGGGCTGGGACCATTTAGATGGTATGGAATACTAACATTCTAGAACTTGAAATAGTATATATACAACTAAAATGCTATTAAAGCCAAAAAACATTATTTTTTTATGAACTGTGGTGTTATTTCATTCATTTTAAAGGTTTTTATGACCCATTTTTACCGATGAAATCCAAATTTCGAGGGCTTCAGCCCCTCCCCTTATATACACATTACACCCATGCTTAAAATATTCCTTTTTTGATAGCTGAAGATTCCCATTTGGCCTTCAAAATTCGTGTTTCTCTGTTTACTTTGATTTTATATTAAAGTATCGTGCATTTTTGGAAGTTTACCCCCCCCCCCCCCACATTAGCATGTTTAAACTTAATTTCTAAACTTCTCTAGCCCTTCATAAAAAATAACCCTTAAACTACTAGGGTATCTCCAAATCCCATACCTCATCTCGGAATATTTTCCTCTCGCGTGATATTTCCAGTCTCGACACAATTCAAGTTTCGACCGACATTTTACAGCTTTTTTTCCCCGGTGTTAGCTTATGAAATAAATTTTCCGTAGAGGGGTCTCCCGTGGTCTAGTGGCTAGCGCGCTGGATTCATAAGCGGGAGATGGTGGGTTCGATCCCCACCGGCGACAGGAATTTTCTCATCTCAGGGCTCGCTGGGAAAATTCCTGGCTGCACCCTGGAGGCCGGCGTTAATGCACAAGATATGTCGATGCGCCGTAAAAAAAATAATAATACGTAAATTCCGTAGGCCCCACGTCACTAGTTCTGATTGTATATTTTACCTCACTAATTAAATATTAAATCCTTCTGCTTAAATTTGTAAGTGATTATTTTGATCCTTTAATGATTTGAAATCCAAGTTAAGATAGACTAATTCTTCATGAAGGAAACACCTGCCGTTATACCACTTCCTAAGTAACCTTATTATATATATATATATATATATATATTATACAATGGCCGTACAACGTATAAACTGGGAATATTATGACTAAGAGCCTCTGAGTGAGTCACTTCCTCGCCACGTATGCAGTCTCTTTGTCCCCTCTTTCGATCTCTCCTCCAAGCAAAATTATCAAGAAAAAACGCTCTCAGCTGATTTTTAGCCAATAGATAATTAGGTTTTAGAAGTTAGTATTTTGATTTTGTCTAAATATTTTAATTGCCTAGTGATTTTTACTAGTAACTCAAAATTTCCTCAATGGCGGTCTATATAAAATCGGCAGAAGATCAAATAAAATAAAAACACTTTAACATACGATCATGGAGTATGTAAAAGTCTTTTTAATTTATTCCCCCTATGCCTATTTTATATAGACAATTATTATTTCCTTTAGGTCAACATTTATCGAATACTCATCTTTCTGAAAGACATGGGACATTACTTCATTTATTTTTTAGACTTTAATGACACATTTTCCAGATTTCGGGGGGGGGGGGGGTGCTGCAGCCCCTGATTTAAAATCAGTAATTTTAAATTTGAACGCTTTCTTCTTTCAACCCAACTGGGTCTTTTTGCGAAGACCACATCCAGTTACTTTTGAAGTAGCAGTAGTGATTGTATCAGTGATTCAGCGCATGCGCATAACTCCTTTGCCTTCCTATAGGAGGATTCCGATGACCAATCGCATTGGTTCTTGCTGGGAGTAAAGTAACCTTCAACAGTGAATTAGCTTTTGTTTATGAAAGCTCTGCTTATGTTAGTGAGAAAAAATTAGTGTTTTACAATTAGTTCGCGATGTTCCTGACAAAGAAAAAGGGATTGGTTTCTTACTGGGAAAAATTAATGGAATCCTATTAATTTTAGCGAGTTGGATAGACTAGAGGAGCTAAAATTAATATAATTCTATTAATTGCGAGTTGGATTGACTAGAGTTTAGATAACGTAGAAACGCATAGCATGTAATGCTTAATAAATGTAAAATATCCAAAAAAGAGAGAGAGAGAGAAAAGGAATAAAATATGTTTGTTTACAAATATCGTTGTTTGTTATCCTTCATAACCTGCAAAACAGTCAACTTTAAAGCTTAATAACTTATTTCATAGTTGAGAGAATTGATTTTGATCATATTAACCTTTTTATTAATAAATATTGCTTGCCATTATCTAATATGAATTATAACCGTAGATAACGAGTCAAGAAGTATTAGATAACCAGCAAAGAACCTATAAGCTAATCAGCGAGTACGAGTAACTGTTTTAAATCACTACTGCTACTTCAAAAGTAACTGGATGTGGTCTTCGCAAAAAGACCCACCCAACCTTTTTTAATCAAATATACTCCAGGCGGAATGTCATTAAAAAATAATCAAGGAAGTGAATTCTGTTCATTCAGTACGACATCACATCAAAACTAAACCTAAAAAAAAAAAAAAAAAAAAAAAAAATTGTTTTAAGATCTCCACAACGACGGGGATTTGCTTTGATTTAAACAATAACATTTAAATGTCCACAATTATCTGTAAACGAACGGAACTAAATACATAGAAAGTTTGAAGGAAACATAAAACTAAATGAATTTAGTAGGTACATTGTTTACTAAATCTACTAATCATAACAAGGAGAAACAAGTACTAAAATATTTACTTCGCTGATAACTAACCTCTATCTAAGTAAGTAATGTGTACATACGTCATAATGTTCGAACCATTATCAAAATAGGTACTTACGTGTTAGCGTCAAAGCAGGTTAAAGAGCCGGGTCTGAGAGAACTGGATCTATACCGTGTCAGAGATCTGGATCAAGGAGTCAAATCAGATTTCGCCAATATGGCGACGGGATTATCAACGATTTAGGTTAACTAGAGTTTTGATATAATCTTTAGCTAGCGAAAACGCGTAGCACTTATATTAATAGCATAATTGCTATGCGTTTCCGCTCGCTACGCTCGCTCAAGATTATATCTAAACTCTAGTCAATCCAACTCGTTGATAATATAGATCAAGGATGGTTTTTCGCTGGATAATGGACTGATAAACAATTTGGCATCGCTTCGAAAAAGTAGCTTTCATCCTAGCTATTCTGATGTCGCTATCTCGCACAGAAACTGAAATCGCGTAACGAAAAAAAAAACAACAACAATTGCGAGGGTAAATAAAGCACAAATGAATTGCGTTAAAAAGACAAAGGGAACAAGATGGCTACTATAAACACAATAGATGATATCTCTGGTAGTGATTGACCAATAGAAATGCGTTATACATGATCCAGATCTCTGAACGAGACACGCCTCTTTAACCTGCTTTGACGCTAATACGTAAGTACCACAAAATATCATACATAAATAAATTTATCATCTATGATGCAATTACACATTTATTCAAATTAATTTAGAAACATAAACGAAGAAAATTGCAAAAGGATTAGTTTTTCCATCGGCCTACAGACAGCGCTGTTTCCCTAAACTCCTTACAACACACCAAAGAGGTCAGAAAACCTTGAAAATCCAACGAGTCAGCAGAGTTTTGCCTTTTGTTGTGATTGCCAGCAAACAATAGCAGTGTCTTTTTCCGCTAAACAATCATTATCTTCTTCCGCTCTTTATTCAATATTTAAATGTTTTTTTCGCCCGATAGGTCTTGGTTTACTTGCAACATTTATATTCCTTGTACGGACTATAATGGAAACAATTACACAATCCTTGTAGGTTCGCTGGAGAAGAAACCTAATTCTCATTGAGGATGTACAAAAACTGTAAGAATAACCTCCACTATATATATATATATATATATATATATATATATATATATAGTTGGAAGAAGTCCAGATTAAGCGGTAAGAAAATCGTGGTAAACATAAGATTTCTATAAATGTCCTGCAAAAGCGGATCATTTGCAATTTTTTATTGAACGAAGCCATTCTGAAAAATTTGTGCTTAAAATTCGAAAATGTCGATATAGTTTTTTTTAATTGCTCTTTGAATGAATATTTTAGTAAAACGAGAAAAACATTTAATGTTAAAGGCCTGTTAGTTTCCGCTCAGGTTGCTGTCAGTTTCCTGTGCGACTTGTGTATTCTCTCTGCGCACATCGTCTCGACGTGCCACGACTACCTCAATCGGCAAAGTTTTATAAACGCCAGGATATCATCTGCTCCATAGAGGTATGTAATATATGTTTGAATAGTACTCACACGAAGATGGCGCAAGTCCTCAGAACATTTTAATAAAATCATCACGTGATAATATTCCTAAAACTCAAATAACGAAAATTCTGTTGCGCGTTAAGGAAGATAATGGCTGAATACGCCAAGCTAAGATAGGTTAGTAGAACATAAGGTTTCTTGGGTATCGGGCATTGCTGAGTAGTATCGTTGTTGGGTGTTGAGGGTTCTAATCCTGTTGCGCGGTTATAATAGCTTCGGTGTCCGGTTTTCGGGAATCCAATCCTGAAGTTTGGATCTGGACGGTCTGATCCTCCATGCAGATCCTGGTCTCCGAGCATAAAGTCAGTAAGGGATTAACGCCACGTTGAATGCACCGGTTCCCGTTGATAAAAGAAATTAAGCAACGTCGGGCGTTGCCAGTACCTGAATGGGTGACCGACCACGTGCTGTTGGCATTATAAAAGAGTGGCAACCTGTAGATAGCTTGGCGTTATTAGCCCAATTGTTGATACGTCGGTAAACAAAAACTAATAGATTAACCCACTATTTAGAGGCAAGGTCCGGTTGAGCCGCTGGGGTCCTCTCTCGGTGTTTCCGGTCCCATCTCCCAGCAATCAGATCCAACAAATGCGCTGCACCCAGCCCATGTGTGAAAGGACCTTACTCCCCTCCAGCCACGCCCCCAATTGTTATTTTGTTTGCGGCCGGACTATAGTAAAGCTACTTATATTATATTCATATTCACATCTAGGTTCTTATGTTAATAATAATCCATAAAAACATAAATAGGACCTAAATCAACTAGACTAGTCAATTATCCGCTAATGTCTACAATTCATCACTACATCATCACAGGACAAACTATATTACATCAAAATCCACACCACAAAAAGATAATGCTCAAAATCACCATGACCTAGGGCAACTATTTCTCCATATAAGAATAAAATAAAAAAAAAAAAACTCATGAAGAGAAAAATCAAGCCAAAGTAGTAATGTAGTAAGCACACTATCTCCCTCGTGAAGCATGTGACCAAGCTTTGAATTCTTCTTGTAGATTTGTATCCTCGTAATCTCGGAAGAAATTAAATAAATAATTAATTTAGACGGCCGTATATATATGTTTAGTTTGTGATGCGGCTTCTTTCTCCAGCGGTGTTGCTCCTCTCCATACTGCCGAATTTCGCCAGATTTCTCTCCGGCTTCTTCGGGTTAACTTTATCCATCCTTGGTGTTTGGCAAAGGAATGCTAATCCCTTTTCATCATCTTGTCAACACCACCAAGGATGGTTGAAGTAAACCTAAAAAAGTCCGTCTCGCAGGAACTGCATCATCTTAGCGCGGTTCCGTTCATATCCCTAGTCTAATTTTGAAAGATTAAAATAGAAGCAGTTATTATTTTGGTTCCACCAGTCTTTTTTTTTAATTAATTATTATAATGGCGTGTCAACCCTTAAGGTCACTAATGCCATTCCTGTGAGTAGTAAAGTCTTGAGAGGTCATGATTTACAATCTTACCTGGAAGGGTCGGCTACACTAGAAACGGACCCGCTAGTGGCAAGGTCTATGAATCTTGGAAATCTATATTTCTAACAATAAATTGTTTTTGTTATTTTACTTAACCAGTTTTATTGTCAAATACATTATACATAAAATATTAAACGTAACAAAAATTTCAACATATTAGTTTTAATGAAAGTAGAACATGCAGAAAATGTTTCAACTGAATCCCATGATTCTAAGTACCCAAACCAAAAACGGTATTCAAAAACTATTTTTTTAAGCACTCATTTCTCCGATGAATCGATAATTGCTTCAGAATTATTAGCATTTAGTAAGCTTTCGAATGGTAAGGATCCGCTTATGAAGATTTCAAACCGTTTTCGAGATATAAGGAAAATAATTTAAAAAAATAAAAAAATAAAATTAAGGAAAATATACAAAGTACCCAAAACTTTTTAAGGGTGTCCAGAGAGCGATCAAACACACACACACACACACACACATATATATATATATATATATATATATATATATATATATATATATATACCAATTTGAAACACCGTTATTTTCGGTCTCTCAGGGGTTCTTAAACGCAAACTTTTTTGTCGGGACTTCTGGATTGCGTCATGAGGCCTCCATTTGGAGGGCGGGGTCCTCCTTATGGAGAGAGGGAGGAACCGCGCTAAAATTATCTCTTTACGTCTAACTTGCCTGGAATTTAAGGTGCTTAGCCTGATTGCCACAGAACTGAACAAGGTTTGGCTATTAAAACAATCAAACCTTACTCAATTCCTTCTCCCCAACCGGAGACCTGAATGTCAGGTCCGCCTCGAGAGCCACCAATCAGTTGCCCGTATTCTGCCACGAGGAGGCGCACACAGTGCCCAAGTTCACTTAGAATACATAAAAACAAATACGTATGGATATTCTTAATTAGTTAAATTATGTACACATATATACAATATTATTTATTTATTTATTTTTTTTATTTTTTTTTTTTATTTTTTTTTTTTAACCGCGCATTTACATCTAGGTCATTAGTTCCGACATCCAGGGTGCAGCGAGGAATTTTCCCAGCGAGCCAATCTAGTGGATACAGAAGGATCAAGAACAAGTTCTCAAAATTGAGTAGATACCACTCCCTAATAAAGCCTATATAGAATAATATGCCAAATAAAGCCAATCTAGTGGATACAGAAGGATCAAGAACAAGTTCTCAAAATTGAGTAGATACCACTCCCTAATAACGCCTATATAGAATAATATGCCTAATAAAGCCAATCTAGTGAATACAGAAGGATCAAGAACAAGTTCTCAAAATTGATTAGATACCACTCCCTAATAAAGCCTATATAGAATAATATGCCAAATAAAGCCAATCTAGTGAATACAGAAGGATCAAGAACAAGTTCTCAAAATTGATTAGATACCACTCCCTAATAAAGCCTATATAGAATAATATGCCAAATAAAGCCAATCTAGTGGATACAGAAGGATCAAGAACAAGTTCCCAAAATTGAGTAGATACCACTGCCTAATGAAGCCTATATAGAAGAATATGCCTAATAAAGTCAATAGAGTAAATACAAATTGAACAAGAGCAAGTCTTGAGGAAACCTTTTTTTCTTCTATTTAAATACTTTTATCAATATTTAGTCAATAAACCTGTGTTTTTTAATCGCTAATTTATGAATCGGTTCATAACTAAACAGTCGTTATAATTGGTTAGTATATATCCAGTGTTTAAAAATATTGATTGCTTATTGATGAATCGGTTTACAACCAAATAGTCTTTATGAATATTTAATAAATATCTAATACGGAATCACCTGCAACTTTTGATCGCTAATTTATGGATTGTCTCATAACTAAATAGTCGTTAATAATAGTCGTACAAAGAAAACTGTTGATTGCTAATTTATGTATATGTTGACAACTAATTAATCTTTATCAATATTTACAATATAATTTATGTTATGTTATGTCTGAATCTAGGTCAGTTTAAGAAATTTTAGTGAACGAAATCTTAAAGTTGCTCTACCTACTCTTGCAAGGCTTTGTATTTGTGTCGGCAGATACCTGGGTTATATTACCCTACAAGGGTTACTTCTCTTGAGGATTAACTCCTAGCAGGTAAATTTCTAGTAAACCCTCTGTTTGTTTGGGACTGAACCGACTGTCTATTCGTTCATAGTATCTAACCGTTGTAAAGTTTATTTTCTACATTTAGGAATTAATATACATATGTAGACTAAATCATAGCAATTGTCTACCTTCGCTGTCGGTGATCTTAACAATGTAGACTCGCTAATGTTACCTGACCTTAGATAAATCGTAATTACAATTTGCTGCGACAACACGACATTTTATCAGAATTCCCTGTCTAATAAAGCCTATGAAGAATAATATGTCTAATAAAGCCTATCTAGTTGATAAAGAAGGACTAAGAACAAGTCTTCAAGATTAAGTAGTATCTCCTGCCTTATAAAGCCTATATAGAATAATACGGCTAATAAAGCCGTATAAAGATTCATATAATTACTCAACAATAGATTCTAATTTAAAAACAGCTATTTTCGATATCTACCTGTTCTAAAACGTTAAATCATTTATTAGGCACTTCGGATTACGTCATTGGGTCGACGTCAGAAGCGTGTTTCCTATCTGTGAAGTGAAGCAGGAAACAAGCTAAAAACAGCAACCAATTAAAATGTGAGGTAAATAGAGGAAAAACGCCGTTCGTGGTGGTAGACAATCTTACAAGGCATTTCGCTCAGAAATACCCGAAATATTGTTTCTAATTTTACGTATCCTATTTTATTGCCAAATAGATTTATATTCTATAATCAATAAAAAAAAAAAAAAAAAAACTACTAGCAATAAAGAACTAAGGGTAATACATGAAAATAGGGAATACCAAGAACAATTCTAAAATACGAAATCAAAACCAGTACTGTAATCTAGATATTCCTACGGCATCTTCGAATTCTAACAAACAAAATAATGCTTTTAATTATACATATCCTATTTAATGAAAAATACATTAGACTACTATAAGCAAGTACAAAAATAACGAGCAGTGAAAAAAAAACTTCGGGAAACACATAAATAGATCCGTTTAAATAAAGGAAACTAACTAAGTTTTAAGCACTTATTTCTCCTAATGTGACGACCCCATCAAACATTTCTGTAAAACATTTTTTGTAGAGAATTTAGTAAGCTTTCGAACTGTTACATTTCAATTGCCACGATCTCCTAACCCTTTTCGAGATATTAAGGAAAAAATACGAAGGGGGCCTAATAGATATTCATAAGGGATCTGAGAACCCCAAGATACCGCAAAAATAAAATATTCTAATTATACGTATCCTGTTTTATTGGCAAATACATTTGACTACTATAAGCAATTGCAAACAATAGGGAATATGCCAAAGAACTCGGATTAGGAGCCTCGACAGTTTCAAGACATTTGAAGGAAATCGGCAAATCCAAAACTGACATTTCATACGGTACAGCCTGATATATTTCTAACAATGAATTGTTTTTCTTATTTTAATTAATCTATTTTATTGTCAAATACATTATCCAACTATAAGCAATGTAAAAATAGGAATAAAAACAGACAAAAAGAATTGTTCGAATAAACGAAATCAATTACTTCAAATTTTAAGCACTTATTTCTCCGATTGACATCGCTTATTCAAAACTTTCTTTAGAACCTTTCTTGTAGACCATTTAGTAAGCTTTCGAATGGTAACCTTTCGCTTCCCAAGATTTTCAACCGTTTTCGAGATATTAAGAAATTATACGAAGTTCCCAAAACTTTTCATTATTTCTGACAACAGAAAATAGGTCTCATTTTACCTATCCTGTTTTACACACACATACATTTTCCTTACAAATACAACATAAGAAATTAAAAAAATAAAAAGCAATAAAAAACCAAGGGAAAGAGACAAAAATTACAAAAAGAACGACAAAAACCCGTTCATAAGAACAAAACAGACGTATTTGAAGTTTTAAGCACTTATTTCTCCGATTGACATAACCTAATCAAAAATAGTTTTAGAATCATTTTTGTAGAGAATTTATTAAGCTTTCAAATAGTTTCTATCCACTTACCACGATTTCCCAACCGTGTTCAAGATATTAATGAAAGTATACGAAGTTCCCAAAACTTTTCATGTCTGTTCATTAAATATTTTATTCTAACCCTTCCTTAACTCCAAACGTAACATAACTTTCAACATATTAGTTTTAATGAAAGTAGAACATGCAGATAATGTTTCAACTGAATCCCGTGATTCTAAGTACCCAAACCAAAAACGGTATTCAAAAACTATTTTTCCAATTTTCTCGAAAACGGTTAAAGCTATCGCCTTGAAAATGGTTTCATTCGTTTTCCTTGCCCAAGAAGCCTATAAAAAGAGTACTTACAAGCTTATGAACTCAAAAACGTAAGCGTTACGATTTTTTTTGCGCGAATTTCGCCCCAAACGCCATCTTCCAGTGGGCGGATTTTGCTGGTTAACGAACTTGACCTTTCAAATTGGACGACAGATTTTTGTACCAAATTTCATCAAAATCGGACCATTCGTCTTCTATTTAGAGAGCGAACAGACAAATATATATATATATATATATATATATATATATAAATATATACATATATATATATATATACAAATTTGAACCACCGTTATTTTTGGTTTCTAGGGGTTCTGAAACGCAAAATTTTCTAGTCGGCACTTCCGGATTGTTTCATTGTATCAACCTTATAAGCGGGGTTCCTCCCTATGGGGGAGGGAGGAACCGCGCTAAAAGCAGCAGAGGAATATGGTGAGAAACAACACCGCTGGAGAGAGGAACCGTCTCATCAACCAAAGATTTGAATCACAGCGAAGTAATCTAAAACAGAATATATATATATATATATATATATATATATATATATATATATATATATATATATATATAGTAAATAGTTTTAGAAAATAAAAAGCATTCAGAAAGTGTGAGTATGAATGGGCTTAGAGTGAGACCATGTGAGACCCCTAGAATGAGTCATCTCCAGCCATATCGATCCAGACAGCTGTGTCTCGTTCTCCCCTCATACTATTTAATCAAATCGATTACAATTCGCTTAAAACCAACATTCAATGATACTGTAGTAGCAATGATACTGATTCAATATTCCCATTTGTATAATATATTATATATATATATATATATATATATATATATATATATATATATATTGATAAAATTATTGAGCTTAATCAATGTCACTGCCTATAGATCACATAATATGTGATAGCTTGTGTTATGAATTTTTCCAGAAGTGAATTACACGGGGTGGGGTTATTTGAAGTACGAGATGTGTGTGACTTCGTAGTAAATAAACCTTTTAACTATTTTATTTGTATGTTGTTTTCATTGAATTTATGTTGGTTATTAATATCGTACGTACAGTGTTATTTGTTTTTTTAACATATACATGAGTTCATTATTTTTTGTGTGTGGGTGTATTGATGGTATAATTGTATCTAGGACTAGAGAAGCGGGTTAGAGAAAGCTACTTTTGAGCTGGTGACCTGATCCATGAGGGAACATCTGGTTCCCATGTTTTTCCTTCTCCGTCACAGTTACGTTCCAGATTAGCCTTCATAATATATATATATATATATATATATATATATATATATATATATATATATATATATATATATATTAGCGAACGGTATACAACTCCCATATCAACCCGCGTGCCGTTGTTAACGTTTGGGTATAGGTACAGGATTGTGGTGACGATTCAGAGAAATGGGGAAATAGTTATCTACGACTCATATGAAGTAGTACATGGATTACCCATTAAAGGCTGGGTAGGCATGATCTGGGACCCACATTCAAACCTCAAGTCATCCAGAAGATAAGTCGAGTGGGCTAACACTGAGCCAAACTAGTCCCAAAATCATAAGAGGAAGGTTGCTTGAATAATTGCTGTATCTCAATTCGACTGGATAGTGAGAGGAGCTTATCATAGAGGAAGTGATAGTGTTATCAGTATATGCTGTATATTAGTTCACTTGCCAAGTCCAATGCCTTTTTCTGGATTTGGGAATTCCACACTCACTCACTGTTGACCGCCACAACAGAGGCAGAGGGCCAGTCCTTGTAGTAACTGGGCCTCTGCCAACATCCTGCTCCATTCCAGGCGGTTGGCTGCTAGGTTCCTCCAATTTCTGATTTCTAGCGTCCGCAAGTCTTCCTCAAGGTCATCAAGCCACCTCTGTCTTGGTCTGCCTCTCTTTCTTTTTCCCCCAGATCCACCATTCAGCATCAATTTAGCTAGCCTACAGGGTTCCATTCTCCCCACGTGCCCTAACCACCGTAGACTACCTTTCTTGATGGCATAGAGGATGTCAGGCTCGCCATACAGTTCTGTTAGTTCGGCATTGCTTCTGACCCTCCACCTGTGCTGCTCTCTTACGGCTCCAAATACCTTCCTTAAGATCTTCTTTCCTCGACTAGCAGAGCATTACGCATTTCTTTGGTCAGTTTTCACGTCTCGCTGCCGAACTCATCGATCGGGCTCGTGATCGTCTTTTTAGCAACAGTTTTGCTTTCCAGTAGAGACTTTTTTTATCGGAGAGCTTTTTGCAAAGCATGGAAACATCTCTTTCCTGTGACCATTCTGCCTTTAATATCTACCTTCCTGGTTATAGATCTACGTTACTACTAACTTACCCCTCCCCAGATACTTAAATAGGCTACATCTATGTAGAAAAGTTTTTTATTTTGAACCAAAGCATTTTTTTTTTCAATGAAAAGAAAATGTAGTTGAATAAATAAAACTAAACTATTTAAAGGATAACCGTAGGTTCTCGAAGTTGGTAGTTTTGTCGCCAGAAGAGAGAGCCAGAGCGTCGATTAAGCCTTAATTACTGGCGTGCTTTTTCTTCCATAACTAATGGTGTCGGGTCCCCAGTGACACAAACTTTAAATTGATTTTTTTGGGTAAAGTAATTTAAATAAATAATAATAAACAATAATTTGTATTGAAATCCAAAGATTTGAAGGGCAAAGGTGGAATAAACAAATACATTCGGGTCAATATGACCCGACGCCAGTAATTAAGGGTTAAGCAAGATGTGTTGAACGAACCAAAGGAAAAGAACCGGCCGACCATTCATTTTCTGTGATTTGTTTGTTTTATTTTAGAGCCCACTAACGTGCGATTTGCACTTTGATTTTCTGTTTCTGACAGGTAAATACTGTTACAAATGTAAGTCGAAGTTATTCTGTGGGATCAGAGGGTACAGTTTTGTGAGTCTGGTTTGGACATTTTTGTAGTTCGATGTGCAGTCTCCAAATAAGTCGAGGAAGACCTTGTTCCTTCGGGCACCAAGGAACCGGAAGTCCATCCAATCGGTCTTCATACGAGAAACTCTGAAAGGATGTTAGTAAAAAGTTTTTAGGACAACTCTAAATAAGTAAGCAAAGTAAATAAAGAAACGTATGAATGTTATGTCTCTATTAATATCCTTTTATTATTGAAATGCTGAACAATCTCCAGAAAATTTTCTGCGATTCGAAGGCCTTCATAGAGGCACGCAATCTCGAACTCGGCTATCATCTGAAGAGATTGAGAAGTTTATGATCCAGTGTTCTCATGAACACCGTATTTATGGGCGGCAAAAGGCAACTTCTTCCTTTGACTCCATCAATTGAAGGCCAATCACATATTGTGCTTTTAATTGCCCTTAATATGTTGTCTATCATGTTATCCCAAGATTGTTGCTATTTTTGCAGAATAAACCTCCTGGCTTCAAGTTTCATCTCTTGGAATACAACGTTCTGTTTGAATAAGTGTCTATTTGTGGCCGTTTGTCAAATGTAGTGCTATCTTTTAAGTCAACGTTAATGCTCAAACAATAATTGAAGTATTTTGTAAAGATAAACCTCTTCTGAAAATATTGAACTTTCATCAGAGTTCGATGAGGCTAACTGCATTTCTTATCAGTCTTATCTAAAGAACCTTCCTGTTTTCTTTAATTCAGTGTTAAGTAGGAACATTAAAACTTTATTTGTCACTTTTTTACTTGTGTAATTAAATTTTAAAAAGTTCGTTCTGGTTTTGGTTTATTCATTAAAATCCACCTTGAGTTTGATTTCTTTATTGAGACAGAAGGATTTACTAGTGCACAGATGTTGAATTATAAACATTATTGCCCAAAACATTGAATTTTAATTTTATTTTTAAACATCCGTATCAAATAAACTATTTGGTAATTTTGCTCAATTACCAACTTAATATTATTGTTTTTATTAATTCTAATCGGCTTCTGTTGTTTCTTGAACAACAATACCTGTTTTGAGAGGAGATCGATGACCGTTGGTGATGCAAAGATAGAATTTGTCAGAGTTAGGTCGTGGTATCTTAATAAAACTACATTTTTTATAGGAAAACTAGCCGTTACCCGGCGTGCCATGCTACATCTGCTTTTTGCATATAGAAAAGCCTAAATAAATTAAAAACCAAATAAGTATTATTAAAATCTAATAACACTAATCTGTAACTGTTTCGAACCCGTGACCTCCCAACTGTGAGTCCTAGACGACTTTTGACATAACCTATAGCACCCCCCTTATCAAGACATACATGTATGCCAAGTTTGGTAAAAATCGGTCTAACGGTGTGGATTTTTAATAATAACAAAAAATATACAGAAAACAGCTGGTAGACGTTTTTGGCCTGGCCTATGACAATCCCCTGATCAAGACCAACCTGTGTGCCCAGTTTGATCACAATCTGTGAAATGGTGTGGATTTGTATAAAGAACAAACGTACAGAGAGACAGCTGGTAGAGGTTTTTGACCTTGCTTACGGCACTCTCCAGATTAGCATCTACCTGTGTACCGAGTTTAGTAAAAATCGGACGAACGGTGTGGATTTGTATAAGGGACAAACATACAGACAGACAGCTATAAGGCGTTTTTGACTTAGCCAACGACAATCCCCAGATTAAGATCTACGTGTGTACCGAGTTTAGTCAAAATCGGACGAACGGTGTGGAGACGGTACCGAGTTTGGATTTCTATAAGGCACAAACATACAGAGAGACAGCTGGTAGATTTTTTTGACCTAGCCTAGGAGATTTCCCGTATCAAGACCTACCTGTGTGCCAAGTTTGGTCAAAATCGGTCAAACGGTGTGGATTTGTATAAGGAACGAACAAACCGACAGAACACGTGATTTTTATATATATAGATGAGTTGACGTTTCGGCTTGTAATTAAGTCCTTTGTCAGGACTGCAAATCAAGGAACACAGAGTTAATACTGATTTATGTACAAAATAAATGACAAAAACTGAAAAACGTTATAATGGAAGACCACCAAATGTATCATTCACCCTCTTCCATGTATTATGTTTTTCTATTTTTGTTTGTATTTATTTTGTACATATATTAGTATTCGTCGTCCGTCCTTGTTTTAAAGCCCTGATGAAGGCTTTAATTTCAAGCCGAAACGTCGGCAAATAATAGAACTCATTTTTTAAAAAAATATAGTTTTATTAAGATACCACGACCGAACCCAAATAAATTCTATCTTCACAAGAATCTTTGTACAGTCATCCAGCTGATAATTAAATCTTGTCAAATATTCAACAGGATCAGTGTTGAGAGCTTGAAAGTAGTTTTTGAAACAATTCCACTTGGATGAAGGTTATATATTGAATGCAAAGAGATAGGCAGCTGGGGATTCCTGGGTGCCCGTCAGTACGTGCCTCTATGGCCACATCCTCTCGGCCACGCCCATCCTCCCTAACCCCTATCTCACTGTCTGGGAGTACTTTTATCTCTCGTATTGGAATGACCCACCACAAATTCCCTAAAGAACTGATGTTTCATTGGTTATTTATTGTTTCATCTAAAATTTGATAACAGAATGTTGAGCATTGTAAATACTTTTATTTAAAGTTTTTGTAACATTTCATTGTTTCATTTAGCCAATGGATTACTGTTCAATAATTATTGTTTTTGGACTGTATTTAATAACGTTGACGGTTCTCCGCGTGATCAGGTGGCTAACGCCCTGGATTATCATGCAGGACAACGCGGGTTCAAGTCGCGCGTACAGAAGGTGGAATTCTTTCATCTATGGGTACGCTGAAAGAGTTCCCTGCACCAACATGGATGTTTAGAAATAGTGTCAATCTACAGATAGTCCTGCGCTAATGGCTTCCATACAGATGCGCCGTAAAAAAAAAAACAAAACATTAACGTGAATCACAGATAAGATTTGATTCTTTATCCGTCATTGGTTGTAACTTCTACCACTAGAGGTGCTGAATCCGATCTCTCCTGTTCATTGAGTCAGCTGTTCATTACAAATATAAAGGAGCAAAAATATTCATTTTTTTTTCTTTTTATTTATTTGTTGTTAATTACATAGGTTATTTTAAGCCAATTATTCAGGAATACAGTGTACACTAACATCTTCTGAGGAAAGTGCTTATTTATGTAGCTCCTGCGTTACATTTTATAATTGACTCTCTGCCATATTAACGTGGTTGTTGTGATATTAAATTCCTACAAATTACATAACATTTATATGTGTGAAATCCTGCCTTTTTTAGCTAAATTCCTAGGAGCAATGCGACCCACCAAATATGGAGTAAATCAGTATGAATAAACAGCTGACAAGCAACATCTCATATATCGATATAAGCTTTCTGGAAATACCTATGATTGATGTATTGAATGGCGATTTCAAACATAAATTATTCAAATTATTGTATTATTAAAATTTCATTTATATTTTTAAACCTAATGACAAATAAGGCCCTGATGAAGTCCTTTAACCACCAGTGTATAATATATTTAACATAATCTATCCCCCTTTAAGTCAATGTTATCATAAAGGCTTTGATATAATACCCAGCTGACTGCTTGAAGATGTGATCCCACAGGGAGCTCAGACCAGGAGCCAAGATTCCAAAGAGGTTCGTTCAACTCCTCATCCTCCTGTTTCTATTCAATCTTTAGCCGAGTCTGGGAACTTTTCACACGTTTTTATTCTAGAAATATTCATTCTCGAGAGGAAGGCAGGAATATATTCCCAAGCCGTTTATTATACTTTTCTCAGTATTTAAACAATGAGGAAAGCAAATTTATTCGAATTGTTGCATAATAAAAAATGCCATTTTGCAGCAGCTGCGCATGCTTGGGGAATTTCCTAACAAGGCCAATTGAGTAGATACTAACAAGCATAATAGAGCTAAATAATTGTAAACAATATTACATCTGAATATATACATAACAGACGCCAAAAAAACACCGACACGCAGGAGCTGTATAACTAAGCACGTTCCTCAGAATTTTGGTAGTGTAGATTTTGGTTAAAATAGGCCGATTTAGTTCATTTTTACAACACTTCTTTCTTATTGGATACCCACGACTTATACAGCGTTTCGTTACAATGCAACAGAAATTACGACTTGTGTGTTCATATTAGTACTTTGGATCAAGATTAAACCCCTCTCCTAATGAACCGCTTTAGTTGATTTTTACAAAACATTTTTCTATTTAGATGAACACTACGAATACCCAGTTTCGTTGCAATACAACAAACGTTACGACCGGTCAAACCACCCTTCAAATGAACCGATTTTGCTGGTTAACCAACTCTATCTATCGTTTGCTAAGGTAATACTATATACCTAGTTTCATGACAAATAACAGAAACTCTGGCATCTATGTATCGTGTTAACGGATATATATATATATATATATATATATATATATATATATATATATATATATATATATATATATCATACCAACCAAGGTGAGGAATAACCCTTCAAAGCTCCAAAACTTACTTTTATTTTACCATCACAACGTTTCGGACTATTCGTCCATCTTCAGGAGATCTACAATAGTATATTAAATACTAGATACTGCAGAAAATACGCTTTTATAATTACTATTAACCAAAATATTACATCATCTAATACCAATTATTAAATTTTATTTCCTTAATTTTAAACTCACCATGTCCTGTCAATAATTAAAGTTACATTTAAAACGTCATAAAATCAAAAAAATGATTCCTGATTTCAATGATTTTGGATTTTATGACGTTTTAAATGTAACTTTAATTATTGACAGGACATGGTGAGTTTAAAATTTAGGAAATAAAATCTAATAATTGGTATTAGATGATGTAATATCTTGGTTAATAGTAATTATAAAGCGTGTTTTCTGCAGTATCTAGTATTTAATATACTATTGTAGATCTCCTGAAGATGGACGAATAGTCCGAAACGTTGTAATGGTGAAATAAAAGTAATTTTTGGAGCTTTGAAGGGTTATTCCTCACCTTGGTTGGTATGATTAATTAATACCCTTCATCTAGTCATCAATATATATATATATATATATATATATATATATATATTAACGGGGGTCACTTTTTGTGTCTACTTGGTAGGATCGATGAAGATTTGAAGAAATGTTTCAAACAATTCTTTCCTATTGCTATAATTAGCACTGAATTTTAGGACGGGTTATCCATTGGTTACCACCCTTTTTTTAGCCAAGATAATGCTGATCCCTTTTCTTTTTAACAGAAGAAAACGAACGACTTCCTAGTGGGAATCGTTTTTTCATAATGATTTCTTTAAATTATCTAAGGCTTCGTTGTGTAAATCGATAAATAATTGTTACATATTGTTTTACAAAATATTTAATAATTATATGTTGTAGATCCTAAGTTGAAAACTAAGATGTTCTAGGTAGTTGGTAACAGCTTATTAAGTCTTCAATAGTTTTGTATTTTTTACAAAAATGTAATATAAAATACAAAACTATTGAAGACTGAATAAGCTTTTACCAACTACCTTTAATAACACTGTTCTGCAAAAAAAAAAACTTTTCTCCCCTCCCTTGAACAATTTTGCCTGTTTCTCATGTTTTCAGGTGTGCTGAGTCCGAATCTGAACTCACAAAAATTCTATCACCCTCTGATTTTGAGAGAAAAGAGGAGAAACTTGGAAAAAATGAAAAATTGTATTTGAAAATTACACTGTTCTGCACGAAAATCCTCCTTCAAACCAAAACATGCTTTCTTACTGTTTTCAAATGTGCTGAACACGAATTTGAAGTCAGATTCTGTCTATCACGCACAGTTTCTTGAGAAATTCTAGTTTTTTTATCCAAAAATGTGAGTTTTTTGTAAATTTGACGAATTTTTTTTGGCATCAAAACATAGTGAAAAAATTCAAAAGCCCGATGATTTTGAGCGCAATAAAGTATATTTGAACGAAAAAAAATGTGATGGGAATATTACAAGTGGTTGAAGAAATATGGCTAAAAGTGTTTTTTCAGAAACTGAATTTTTTTCACTATGTTTTGATGCCAAAATAAATTCGTCAAATTTACAAAAAAAAACTCACATTTTTGGATAAAAAACTAGAATTTCTCAAGAAACTGTGCGTGATAGACAGAATCTGACTTCAAATTCGTGTTCAGCACATTTGAAAAAAGTAAGAAAGCATGTTTTGGTTTGAAGGAGGATTTTCGTGAAGAACAGTGTAATTATTGTTGCAAGTTTTGTTCATTTAACATTCCTCATGTACATTTTTTATGTACAATTTATTTTTAAAATATTGTCATTATTATTATTGATCTGTTTGGCTTTTTTACACATATTATGGTGATATTTCTATGTTTAGAGCCAATCACATTTGTTGTTAAGCTTTTATAAATAATTGAGCGCTGAGTTTGAGCTAAATCTTCCATTTTTGATTGAGCTGATTCTTTCAAACTTTCTTCAAAATCTTACCTTGTGGATTTGATGCCGGGAACATGGATTCGCGTCATGGAATCAACGGGTCACGCCGATCGTTGGCAGACCGTGGAACTCTCGCTTCATGGAGATGTAATGAGGCAATGCTTATTAATTCAGCCCATGAGAAATACATTAACTTAATTAAAATTTACCGTTAGCTTTAGGGTAAGACGGTTGTCCCCCCCCCCCCCCCCCAACTCCTCGGAGATTATTCCATGAAGGGTTATTGTTCTCTGTCAGAAGACCATTCAGTTGGCAACACTGACAATGGAGGCAATTACTCGCTGTCCAAGGAGATATAAATATTTGTGTTGTGTTATAATTATATTCCAACAGAGCACAAGTGAAGATTATCTTCCTCTTAGCCTATGTGTAATATATTCTGTTGGTAAAACTTAATAGTTTTCAATTCTTTGAAGTTTTTTTAATTTTATTATTAAGGTCCAAGGCCATAAATAAAATGAGCTATTACAAATGAATACCGACCCTAAGCCTCCAGAAAAATGAAAATAATTAGTTTATATTTTGACCCATTATTGTAATTTTTTTTTAACATGCTTTAAAATAAGGAATTTTTAAAACTTAAAAGGACTTTTACTAAAAAGTACCCCAAAGTACCTCTGTGAAATTTATGGTACAGGTTACTTAGAAGGCATATGAGATAAAATTGAAAAATTTAGCTGCTTTCGTCTGCTTATGTGTTTTGTAGAAAATAAATTCCATTTCCGCGTAGGAAGCTATTTAGTATTTGGTGAAATTGAAAGGATGTAGATTCAATATATATTGCCATATTTGGAAACGTTTGAGATAGTAAATATTATTCCAACGTTTTCAGCTACATTAAAGACTCATTTAAAACAAAGAATTGCGAAAATGAAAAAGAAATAGCACGAGGCTGGAAGATATCCGGACAGATTTATAATTGAAAATAATGATTGGCTAGACAGTATGTTCATGTTCGAATACTTGTTTAAAGAAATTTTGCCATCTACTTGTCTGTCGCTTTCGGTCGCTCTATTAAACGATTCGATGACTGCTTTGTCCGGGGAAAGTCAAATAAAGTTAAAGTTATTATAAAGTCACGCAGTACGAAAAAATTAGCATTCGCCATAGATGAATCTGTTAGGAATTCGGTGAAGATTCGATGCTAAATCTTATCAGAGAAATAGTTCAATCTCCCTCAGAATTTGCAACTCAAATGAAAAGAATGATTTAGTAAAACTAATCATTTGTGTCTTTTTTCTAATAAAGAGTACTTGCTTTGGAAGACTACAAATTAACATAGCATACTTACATTAAAGCATGAAAGCTAGATCTAAGAATAGCCCATTGTATTTACAAATCACCCGCCCCCCACTCCCCTCAAGAATCCAAACCCAAGGGTAATTGTCATCCTTCATCGTGTGATATGACCGTTACTGAAACATTCGAAACCATAAACCTCCAGGTTAGTTGAGTGTTTTTTTATTTCAAGTCTATTGTTTAACAAAGACAAAGATGTAGCTGCTGATTTATTAATATGATTATTTATTATGAATTGATTGCAAAGTGCCTTAAACATTTTATTAGTTCATCTTGGTTTTTGTTTTTTCCCTAATCTTTGTCTTTTTAGTACGGTGCACCAACATCTGGGCGATTAGCGCTGACATCCATGGTGGAATGGGAAATGTTTTCAACGAACCGTGAGATCCTGCTGTAGACAGGACTCGAACCCACCATCTCCCGCATTAGAATCCAAGGCGTTAGCCTCTAGACCACGCGGAGACCCCCTTAAGTGCCTATTCTTTATTTAAATGAGATGACCGTATCCATTTAAGTAACACAGAATTTTTTCCTCCTAGATTGCTCATTCGTCCCACTGTGCGGCGGCAGGAATTTTCTCATATCAGGGCTCGTTGAGAAAATTCCTGGCTGCACCCTGGACGTTGGTGTTAATGGCCCAGATTTGTCAATGCGCCGTTAAAAAAAATAAAGAAATGGGTCTTTTTGCGAAGACCCCATCCAGTTACTTTTGAAGTAGCAGTAGTGATTGTATCAGTGATTCAGCGCATGCGCATAACTCCTTTGCCTTCCTATTGGAGGATTCCGATGACCAATCGCATTGGTTCTTGCTGGGAATAAAGTAACCTTCAACAGTGAATTAGCTTTTGTTTATGAAAAAGCTCTGCTTATGTTAGTGAGAAAAATGAGTCATTTACAATTAGTTCGCGATGTTCCTGACAAAGAAAAAGGGATTGGTTTCTTACTCGGAAAAATTAATGGAATCCTATTATTTTGCGAGTTGGATTGACTAGAGTTTAGATATCTTCTTGAGCGAGCGGAGCGTAGCGTAGCGAGCGGAAACGCATAGCATGTAATGCTTAATAAATGTAAAATATCCAAAAAAGAGAGAGAAAAGGAATAAAATATGTTTGTTTACAAATATCGTTGTTTGTTATCCTTCATAACCTGCAAAACAGTCAACTTTAATGCTTAATAACTTATTTCATAGTTGAGAGAATTGATTTTGATCATATTAACCTTTTTATTAATAAATATTGCTTGCCATTATCTAATATGGAATATAACCGTAAAGGGGGTCTCCCGTGGTCTAATGGCTAGCGCCTTGGATTCATAAGCGGGAGATGATGGGTTCGATTCCCAACCACCGGCAGGAATTTTATCATCCCACGGCTCGCTGGTAAAATTCCTCGCTGCACCCTGAATGTCGGCGCTAATGACCTAGAAGTAGATGCGCCGTCAAAAAAAAAAAAAAAAAAAAAAAAAAAAAAAAAAAAAAAAAAAAAAAAAAAAAAAAAAAAAACGTAGATAACGAGTCAAGTAGTAATAGATAACAAGCAAAGAACCTGTGAGCTAATCAGTAAGCTTATCAGCGAGTACGAGTAACTGTTATAAATCACTACTGCTCCTTCAAAAGTAACTGGATGTGGTCTTCGCAAAAAGAACCAAAGAAATAATATAAGTATATATATATACACACACACATATATATATATATATATATATATATATATATATATATATATATATACATACACGCATAAATATATAAATTACTACTTTTTGTACCGTTTTATTGAATTGTAAAGCTTATAAATTACGTTCTAATTATAGAAAGTGATTAATGAAGCGATCTTAACAAAGTCCAATCAGTTTTAAAAATAATATTATGAAACAAAAGACAATTGTTGTGAAACTATAAAGACAATAGTGAAGAAAGAATAGCCAATGAGTCATTAGCCATTTATCTCTCGTCTTCTTATCAACAGAAGTTTAGTTTCTCTATGACAAAACTATCTTAATCTCTATGATAAGGCTTACTTTCCACCGAACTATTTACTGCAACCTGACTTCTTGTATCTCTTTGGCGTATGCACAAGGCCAAACTTGCCACTTTCATTGCGTCATCTTAGCTCGGAATCCGCTTATCTCTCCGATGAGTCAAACGAGATTAAACGCTCTTTTACGAAGATATCTTTCTCTTTTCTATTGTTAGTATTCGAATAAACTATCTTAAGCTTGCGTTCCTTTTTACCACTTTCCGTAGGATTGTAGCTATTGATGTTGCACTTATGAAAGAACTTTTATAAACATGTCTTCAGATATTTTTCGATCCTATCTTCTAGCCGTTAGCATTATTAAAAGTCCGAGTCCGAGTGAAGGAATACAATCAGTTATTAGTAGGTTTTGATCTTGCGTGAAAAAAAGTATAAAATAAACTCTCGAAAAGACGGAAGGTTTAAGGCGCCACAACAGGAAACTTACAGTATCCTAAGCGGAACTGACTCCCCGGCTTCTCAAAGTTCGCTCTATGAACACTATTTCCAATAAGTTTCTCATTTTCTTGCCTTCTTTCACTGAAATAATAATTTTACTGACAAATATAATTTGAAAAAAAAAACAAAAAAAAAACCGGTAAAAATGCAGTTTCCCGCCCTCCAAACCGATTTCTTTCAAACTTTGCACAATAACGTATTTTGATGCACTAAACACGAATACGATAAAAAAAAAACGTCGGATTTAACTATGAAAGAAGTTATTAAGCACTAAAGTTCACTGTTATGCAGGTTATGAGAGCTATTAATTTTAGCGAGTTAGATTGTTATTTTCTTGAGCGAGCGTAGCGAGCGGAAACGCATAGCACATATGCCCTTAAGCGACAGGTGACGACGGGTGAGGATGCCCTTAAAATTAACAATATCTTTTAATAAATGGTTTCTGAACATTTCAAATGACAGTTCTCAGTTTCCCAATGTTACATATCTGCGCATGCGCGTGTTTACAAATACGCTGATGATGCCTAGTTTCATAACCTTCCTAACTTTAGTCCTTACAATTATATTCTATTAATTTTAGCGAGTTGGATTGACTGGGGTTTTGTTATCTTCTTGAGCGAGCGTAGCGAGCGAAAACGGATAGCATGTATGCCTTAAAGTCGTCCTTTATGCCTTAAAGTCGTCACAAATTTAGTTGTTTACATTAGCTCTCATAACCTGCACAACAGTGAACTTAAGTGCTTAATAACTTCTTTCCTAGTTAAATCCGACATTTTTTTTTTTTTTTTTTTATCGTATTCGTGTTTAGTGCATCGAAATACGATATTGTGCAAAGTTTGAAAGAAATCGGTTTAGAGGGCGGGAAACTGCATTTTTACCAAAAAAACAATTAAAAAGTCCGTCATGCAGGAGCAGCATAACTAAGCACATTCCTCAGAATTGGGTAGTGTCGAGTGCATTCCTGAATAATTTGCTTAAAATAACCTATATAGATAAATAAAATAAAAACATAAATAACACCTGTTTCAATTCAATTCAAACATAGTACAAAGTAAATCCCCCCGCCTTCCGATAGACCGATTTAGTTCATTTTTACAACACTTCTTCCTTATTAGATAGCCAGGACGTTTTTTTTGTTTTTGTTTTTTTTTTTTTTTTTACGGCGCATCTACGTCTAGGTCATTAGCGCCGACATCCAGGGTGCAGCGAGGAATTTTACCAGCGAGCCGTGGGATGATAAAATTCCTGCCGGAGGTTGGGAATCGAACCCACCATCTCCCGCTTATGAATCCAAGGCGCTAGCCATTACACCACGGGAGACCCCGATAGCCAGGACGTATACCGCGTTTCGTTACAATACAGCAGAAATTACGACCGGTATGAGCAAATTAGTAATTTGGGTCCGGAGCAACCCCCCCCCCTCCTAATGAACCGATTTAGTTTATTTTTACAACACATTTTTCTATTTAGTTGGCCAGAACGAATACCGAGTTTCGTTGAAATACAACACAAATTATGGCTGGTATTGGCAAATAACTACTTTGGCTCCGGAGTAAACCCCCCCCCCCCCTCCGGATGGACCGATTTTGTTGGTTAACGAACTCGTTCAATCGTTTGATTGGGGAATACTACATACCAAGTTTCGTGGGGAAGAAGCAAACACTCTGGCCGGTATCGTGTTAACGGACACATATATAACTATATATATATATATATATATATATATATATATATATAATATATATATATATATATATTCCGTATTGAGCTTGCTCAATAGCTACTTTCCTTCGGAGGAAAGTGCTAAAAAGGAATTAAACAAAGACAAAAACCCATTCAAAAGAACAAAACAAACACTTTCAAAGTTTCAAGCACTTTTTTCGCCGATTGACATCTTCCCATCAAAAATTTGTTCAGAAAAGTTTTTGTAGAGAATTTAGTAAGATTTCCAATGGTCACCTTCCACTTACCACGATTTCCCAACCGTTTTCGAAATATTTACGGAAATATACGAAGACTTCAAAACTTTTCATGTCTATTAATACTTTTTTCCCCCGAATACTTCCTTAAGTCCAAATGTAACCAACATTAAACTTTTTGCTTTAGAGTGTACGTGTAGAATAGATTTAGCTTTTGAAGAGACGTGCAATAACCACCACTTAGGGCAAATAAAGATGTTACTTGAAGATTTGGTTTTTATTAATTGACGTTCCATTAGGAAAACAAAAATTTTACATTGATATGTTCGTCCTGTTTCTATGAAAATAGGGGAAAGGTAGAGCTCAGTTTTAAATCCTAAATTTTACACAATACTTTCATATTACAAGAATTGATCAATAATATACATGTGTATTTATTCCTAGCATTTTAAATTATAAAATATTTTATAATTTCAGAGATGTCAGCTGCTCCAGTGAGTCCTTCGCTTAAAGACCTTCCGAAGGTAGCTGGCGACCTGAAATCTGAACTGGAGACGTTCAAACAAGACAATATGAAGAAGGCAGCAACTACTGAGAAGAACATTCTTCCTACTGCTCAGGGTAAGTTGCAGAAATAATGTACAAAGCAATAATTCAGAGATTGCCTCTGCGGAGATAGCCGGGGTTCGGTCGTAATAGATGAATATTTGATAAAATTACACTTTAAAGTTAAAATGAGTTTTTGCTTTTTAATCCGAAGGCTTCCACGCTCCGAGTCATTACAAATGTTATGGTCTTCGGGTTTTGACCGTGTCTTCACTTTCTTCACCAATGTTTCATCAGTCATACTCAGGGTGTCAACGATTTAAATCAATTGATTTAAATCAGTGATTTAAATCATGATTAAAATCATTTGATTTTTTTAAAAAAATCATTGATTTAAATCAATTTATTTCATAAAAAAAATATTGATTTAAACCAATTGATTTTATTTAAAAAAATTTTATTATATATTTTTTTTAACTTTAGTTTATTTTTTTTAACTTAAATATAACTAGTTCTGCCTTTTTCTCAGCCATTTCAACATTTCATCTTTATTTTTGTCCCTAGGGCCTACCCTCACTTGACCGTTCTTATCTATTCAAAGTCTGTTTCTTTTATGACCCTTCCTTTGTTTTTAATTCTGCAAATAAATCTCCATTTAAGGTTAAGATAAAAGAGATTGGCAGGTAGTGGGCGAAGTGAATGCTTTAAATTGGTGAAAGTCTTTGTCGGCCTTAACATATTGCATTTCCTCAAAATATATGTTAATAATAGAGCAGCTTATGACAGAAAAGCTTATCTTTCAACATCTACTAAAGCCTCTGGTGTGTATTTTAAGGCTACAATCAACTGCTCTGAAGAGTCGTATTCAACTAAACTGTTAATCGTTTTGCCACTATGGATATCTCCAATAATGCAGATATTTTCCCATCCACTGGTTTATTCTAGACTGTCTTTTCACTTTATTTTTAATTTATTCACAGTAGCTCCTTCTAAAATCTGGATTTTCTCTATTACTCTCGTATGATTCTAATGCTATCCACTAACAACATGCCTTTTGTACAGGGTATCACCATGGGCGTATATAAGGGGGGGACGAGGGGGCTGCAGCCCCCCCCCCCCCCGAAATTTTGAGTTGATCGGAAAACATTTCATTAAATCCTTACAAATAAATTAAATAAGATCATTTAGTTCATAAAAAATATTACATTTTGGGTGTAATGGCGTTTTAGTTGGCTAAAACTCTTCCAAGATCTAAATTGTTAGTAGCCCCCGAAATTTTCCCAGCCCCCTCTGAAATTATTTTCTATCTACGGCCATGGGCATCACAAAAATAATGGTCATCCGTTGGCCAGATGATTCTCCAATGCGAGATCGGAAAAAATAACCCTCATATTAACCCCCGCAAAATTGACCTTGAAATGTTATTCATTTTTATTACATATTTCAAAACTGCGAGTCATGAGGAAGAAAAAAGTCAACGGCACCATAGACCAGAAAGGACTCATTTTGGTCAAAATGACCATTAACAGCGTATACATGGGCCATTCTATTACAATCGACAAATTATTTTGATAATTTTTTGTCTTTAGCATGTTCTAACATTGCCTTACACAAAAATACCTCGTTTGATTTTTTAAAAAAAGCATCTTCCAGTATAAAAAAATGTAAGTATATTGAACAACGGCCCTCACAGCGGCAATCATTGGAGTACCAGAACGCATATTTTACAATTGACAGAAATGCCTTCATGAGGTTATTCTCGAAGCTTATCAAGAGCTCCTGGCCATAAGCTTTCAACCAATCGCTGAAATTAATCATTAAGGATTTCACAGGTCGTGTATGAATTTCATGAAGCAGCCAGTCCTCGAGTCGCTCTTAGAATAGAGGATAGAATAATTGTCCTTGCCCGTGAAAAAAAAGTTTCTTCCGAAAAAAAATCAAAAAAATAACTTAATAAGTAAGATTATCACTCCAGCGCCCGTAGCAATTGTGCCCGTTCACCAGCTTAAATATTTCGGACTTCATTTCTGAGGCAAGCTGCCAGACTTTCTCCAAATTCATTTAAATGCCCAAGTTATTCTCGTCCATTTTGCCTGCTGTGGACGGTAACGTTGGAAAACAAACTTTCTTCCGTCCACAATATCCGCTGGAGGAAGTCTGGATGACGTTCCGACATGTCCAGCACCCACCTGCAAAACAATGCTCTCTGCTCATGATCCCCAGGCCTCAACTCCTGAACTTGCTGTAATCTGAAGGAAGACGTTCTTCCCGAAGGAAGTTCTGGTCCTCCAATGATTGCCACTGTGAGGGCCGTTGTTCAATATACTTACATTATTTTATGCTGGAAGATTTTTTTCTTCTCCCATGAAAAAGTGCATTACTTTTATGACTTAAAGTTAAAGCTCTAATCATTTTTAAGCCTTTAATATATTTCATTTAAATCCATACATCCTGGATTCATTATAATATATAAATTTATAATCAATTCCTGATCTCTTAGAAGACTTAACTCAGTGTGTTTATTGTACAAAATACGAAACACAATAAATAAATAAATTCTTTTTTTAAAAAAAATCAATCATTATAAGGCAATGTTAGTAGAACATACTAAAGGAAAAAAAATTATCAAAATCGGCCACCATTTGACAATTGTAACTTCAAATTGACGGCCCACGCATACGCTGTTAATGGTCACTTTGACCATAAGGAGTCATTTCTGACCTATGGTGCCGTTGACTTTTTTCTTCCTCATGACTCGCAGTTTCGAAATAATAAAAAAATAAATAAAAAAAATAAAAAAAATAAAAATAAATCAGTCCCGTAACAGGCCACGAGGGCCCTGAGGGGCAGATACTATAGAGGTATCTGATTCATGACCATACGGCACACTAGGGAGATAGTGTGGTCAGTATTATGCTCCGGCCGCCTGATTTTCCCCTTGGCCGCTTCGACTGCTAGAGTCATTAGCACCCAAGGTACCCATTATTAAATTAATTAAAGGCTGGGTCGGCCTAGGGACAGTCAGGGAGGCCGAATTCAACCCATGAACGAAGAGACTAGAAGAAAAAATCTTTAGTGCTTGCTCGGGATTTGAACTCAGGCCTCCAGCTTATTAGTCCAGTGCTCTACCACTGAGCTAACCTCGCCCCCGCAGTTTCGAAATATGGAATAAAAAAATTTGACCTTGAATAACATTTCATGGTCAATTTTGCGGGGGTTAATATTGGGGTTATTTTTTCCAATCTCGCATTGGAGAATCATCTGGCCAACAGATGACCATTATTTTTGTGACACCCTGTACCTAGTATTGACATAGTACATATACAGCCACCTTCTTGGAATTAGAAAAATCACAGTTACCTAGACTCAATGGGTAAAGTTTTATTTTCTTTCACGGTTTTCCTTTATTTCTTCAATTACAAAATAAAAAGAATATTAAAATATGTAGGAAACATATGTATTTATGGCAGAATATGTAAAAATATGGAGTTTTGGCTAAATATATAAAATAAAAAACTGTTTAAATACTTTTAAAACATGTAAAATTACATCAATACTTACGATTTACGAATGAGAAAAAAATATGTAAATACAATGACATCTGTTCCCTAGTGATTAATATTTCTCTAAAGCTTCATTTCTAAAATTGATGTTTTAAAATTAGAAAATTCATTATATATACAGGGGTCGAAATTGTCCTATATTTGGAGGCCTGAGTTTCTGTACATTTAAATTTAATGTCTTTAATCACCAAAAATTAATGATTTTTGTTGATTTAAGTCTTTAAATTTACAGAAATTCCGGTCTCAAAATATAAGACAACTTCAACCCCTGTATATATGATCCGTCAATTCTGCTATGCTCCCAAAATTATCCACTTAAGACCCACCACTTTAGAATAGTTATTTTATTATTTGCTTTGTAAATAAATAAATATTTTAGTTACAGGTTTATATAATGAACAACTAGGTAATAACCAGCTCTCTATATAGACTAGATACATTTAAAAAGTCTGATTTCTTTTTTAAAGCCGGTTTTAGTAAACAAATTCAATTTAAATCAAAAAAATCCGATTTAAATCAAAAAAATCTGATTTAAATCAAATAAATCCGATTTTTTTGATTTTTTTAAAAAAATCATGATTTTTTTACACCCTGGTCATACTGCTGGCTTCTTCAGGGTTATGTCTGAAAATGAGGATGTTGTCTAGCTCACCCTGTATAAAAATGAAAGCGAAACAGATAATACAAAAGTCCAACTCGCAGGAACTGCTTCGCCTTAGAGCGTTCTTATCCCTAGTAGTGCAAAGGAATAGAAGCAGTTTTAGCTAGCGTTTGATCTTTTGTTAAAAATATAAATTAAATCTTAAAGGGAAGGAAGTTTAAGGGGACACAAGAGGAAACTGACAGTGTCCTAAGCGGAGAAGATTCCACCTGCCTTCTCGACTTTTGTCCTAGAAAAACACTCATTTTCGTACCTTATTTTACTGTTATATGCAATTTAAACAAAAAGCAACCAATTAAAAAGTGAGTTAAGCACCTGACACTGTTTTTGAGTCTAATTAACAATGTCTTTTTCATTGAGTAATGAAGAGATGATATTCACAAAGGTAGCACATTGTCTAGACGTTTTAGCTTTTTAGAATTTATACTATAAGTTAGGGTGGGAAATATTTTGTTTTAATTGTTATTTAAAAATGTAGCTTTAGTAACTTTTATGACCAAACTCAAACTACCTCCATCTTGACCAAGTCCTAATATATTCTGAAAATTATATCTATTTGATCACTAAAATGAGATAGAATGATATTTAAAAAAATTGATTTATAACAAATATTTCATCAGTTTTTTTTTTTTAATTTCTAGAATTCAAGTAACTACTGTGTAATGGTGCTAAAGACCTTGGCTGCCAGATCACCTATAATAAAAAAACTACTGTGTACATGCTCGTTGTAAAATAGAAAATAATAAATTAAAAAAAAAAATACATTGGGGTTCTAGGGGGATTGTGCAATTCCTCGGCCACCATACTTGTGTAAAATAAAGCCAGGCCACAAGTTCAATTATATTTCAATATAAAATTATAATTTCATTCTCCTTCTGGTTGTTCCGCTTCTTACCCCTGTGGTGTCCATTTCCCAGGGTGATATTTCACTCGATTTGTCTCGGGCTTCATTAGACTCGTCAAAGAATTTTATATTTTTTCTTTTTTGTAGAACAGCAGACGCTATATGATATAATGTAGCGCCTGACTTTCTAAATAAAAATAATAATTTCCACAATGAGGCTCGAGGGGAATCGAGCAAAATATCATACTAGAAAAATGGACACCACTGAGAGAGAAGCTGAACATCCAGAAGGAGATCAGAGTCCCAGTGAGGTAGCCTAAAGCAAAGATATAATATTATTGTTAAGCTGATCGCACTCTCCCTCTAGTGACCTGTGTGGCACAGAATCAGATACCTCTACAGTATCAGCCCCTCAGGACCCTTCAAGCTTGTTACTTTTAATTTATGCTTTTATTCATTTATTTTAATAATGCATAATATTTGAGTCTCTTTATTAATAAATTGCTTCTTTTTTTTAATTTATATATTATAAGTGCTCCAACTGCTAAGGTCGTTAGCATCATAATGAATTGTTATTTACAAATTATGTTACATTCTTTTTAATGGCTGGTATTCAGATGTTCAACAGGAGAAGCAGCATAATGAATTGATTCATGGAGTAGAAACGTTTAAAGCAGATAGACTAAAGAGGACAAACACAATGGAGAAAATAATACTACCAAACGCTCAAGGTAGTAGAGTGTGTATTGAAGCAGTGTACACGTTCTCGGCTTATACTTACTGTGTCTTTCTATGTCAGTTCAAGAAACTTAAATTCATGCTGAGCATTTTTATGAATTTTGAAAAAAAATCCATGTCTTTTAAATTAATTTTCATTCTTTTAATTTATAAACCTACCCTCCCTCCCCCCCCCCCCCCATAAAAACTAACATTGAAAAAAAGGCCAAGTTTCAGGCTCCTCCCAAAAACAGTTTGCCTATGAGAGTAATGATATCATAGCATTGGGCCAAGTTGCAGGCTGTTAATACCTTGTCAAGGACCTAATAATACCCAGTCACTTATTTCCAACTTGGCCAGTTTTCGTGAAATTTCACACTCTAATTTCTATCATCCTGCAACATGTCAAGTCTCTAGCTTTTCGGGAAGTATCTAATAATTTTGATGAGTGAGTGATAGTTCGTGTAATATGCTCACAATCTGTGTAGGCCGGAACTTGGCCTGGCGCACTACCGTGCTCCTAAATTTCACTTTTTTAGGTTATCTCATTGATCAAGTTTTTTAAAAATGTAAGACGTCAGCACTTAACACTCCGTGCCAAGGGTCGTGGGTTCGATTCCCACTATCTTACCCTGACTAGAAAAGGGTGGTAACCTATAGATAACCCGATCTAAAATTCTTAGTTAATAATAACGGACGTTAAAATTTAAATATGTAAACATCTAAGATCAAACAATAATGCTTAATAAAAACATATTAATTATTTTGATTTAGGAATTAATGACTATTATTTCCTTAATTATAATAATTAATGGCGGTTGGTTTTCTCAGTGGTAGTGAACTCGGCTCATGTTTAGATGACCTGAGTTCGAAAATCCGGAGTCGGGGTCCGTCCAACCGTCACTAAGTCCACCCATTGTATACCTAATAAGCCGTAACATCGAACAGACCACACTATCTCCCTAGTGTGTTGTGTAGCCAAGAAACAGATACCTCTACAGTATCTGCCCCTCTGGTAGATTTTGTTAATTTACAACAAAACTCAATATACATTGTGCTAAAGTGAATTAATAGAGGTTAATTTGCCTGAACGGGAAGTTTTTTTACTACTTTCTTGCAATGCTACTCAGCAAATACCATCTGTAACTAATGAAGAATATCAGATAAAAAAAAAAAAAAAAAAAAAAAAAAAAAAAAAAAAAAAAAAATAGTCCATTAGAAGTCGGGGGTTTTTGCACCACAAAATTACATTTATTTATTTAAATTTTAACCTCCATACTACTACGAATTTTAGGACGGGTTATCTATAGATTACCACCCTTTTCTAGCCAGGATAGGGCTGATGCCTTTTCTTTTTTCTAAAGAAAAGCCACCACCCCTTAGTGGGAATCGAACCCACGACCCTTGGCACGGAGAGTTGAGTGCTCACATCTTAACACTCATGGCCACTGGGCCTAATACGAAATTAAAAATAAAATTAATAATTGAGTCAGCTGTTAATCAAAAATACGAACAAAGAGGAAACTATTCGTGTTTATTTTGTATTTATCTGGATTATTTTAAGCACATTACTCAAGAATTTAGCGTAAAATAACCACCTTGGTTAGGAATGGGATAAATTATGTAGGTCCTGCATTACAGGCTTGTTTTCTTGATTTTTTTTAATAAAATGAAGAATTGACATAGAATGACATCTAACATAAAACAAAAAAATACTTAACCTGCCTGTCTACTAAACAACGTACGTAATTGGAAATTGGTGTGTTCTAATGTTTGGATTTATACAGATTAATGCTACGTAATGTGCCCTAGTATTGTCATAACCTTTGTCATGTTTAGTGCTGTATTTGAAATTTACAAAAATAATTATAAACATTAGATATTTATATTAACATTTTTGTTTGTAATTAATTTAATTATAACAAAAATAATTATTAGAATATAAGAAAGAGTAAGTTAATAGATGTATTTTATTTTCCTAAGTAGGTTAAAAGAAATAAATGAACTTTCAAATTTGAATTTTAAGCCATTTAAATTTTCTGGAAATTTGGAAAGGTTCTATTGTTGGATTTTATCTAAATGAGGTAATAGCTCAAAATTTGAATAAATCCCTTGAATAAATGGGTTTTTTTTTTTTTATGGTTAGAAGGATTTTAGCCAGGGGTCAGAAATAATTGTTAACTTTTATTTAAACAAATTATTTATTAAAATTTTACTTTTATTTTCATTTTGAAAAATTAAAAGCTATAAAATAACTTTTTGGGCTTAAACTTTTTTTTTAAATTTTGTTTTAACTTATTTTTCTACTTAAAAATTAAAGTTTTAAATTAATTGTTATTAAAATACTTAATAAAGTTTAAAGAAATAAATTAAAGCTACTAATGTTTATTTTTTCTTTTGTATCAACAAATATATTTCAGTAAACAAAAATACATTTTTAAACAAAAAATATTTCACTTATTCAACCCTAAAATTCTTAATTAAAATACTTAAAACTTTTATTTCACATTGAAAAATATAAAAGTATTAATTTTACTTTTATTTTCATGTACCTAATTTTAGAAGTTCCTAAATAACTTTTACTCTTAAAACGTTTAAATAAAAGTTTTTTTACTTATAAAATAAAAGTTTTTTTAACAGTTAAATTTTAACTTCTTCGATAAAAAAATAACTGTTTTGATCCCAGATTTTAGCTTATTGGTGACGGAATCTATCTGATGATTGACCCCCTACAACGGGATGATGATTGACGAGTCGTTGCCTAACTCCATCACATTCCACTAGCATCTTCTCATCTCCTTATTTATCCATGGATTTAGAGCTGCACCAATTAGTGCTTTATTAGTTTACGTGAGAAAAGTTGTTCATTTTGTTTTCATCTAATAAAAGAACTATGGAGCAAATGAACCAGATTCTGTTCTCTTAGTTTTTCATACATATAATTTTTCTTCTTAGTTTAATTATCTTGTTTAGAGAAGCAAATCACTATTATAAATTAAATTTAAATAAATAATTTACTTTTTTATTTCTCTCTCTTTTCATAATCGATTTGTTTTGAGCTTCTATCAATCTCATTATTTTGCAATTTTTCTTTGTTTCAATCCTTTATATTTGTGAAACATGAAACATTTTCTTTGTTAGTGAGATCCCTATTTAGTTTGTTGTAACAGGACGATGCCTGTAGAATTTTATTATTTATTTACCTTAGTTGGAGATCTTCATAAATATATAAACTTAAATTATTAGTTACTCAGTATTTGCTTCTTTCTTATGTGAACTAAGAATTTAATAAAATTTTGATAAATAATCAATCTTTGCAGAATCCATTATTAGGACAAAAATTAATTTGTTTCATTGGAAATCGGGATCCCTTCCTTCTCTTCATCTAGCAACTCTTCCAATATCTTTAGTTCTCATAATATTGACCCTAAAAGAGTATCAAACATTTAAAATTACAATATAAATCCCTGTAAATATCCAAAGATAAACAAATATAGATAGGATAAAAAAATTAATTTTTACATATCCGGGCGCGTGGTTGCTCCTGGACACCAGTCGTGAATTTAAGGTAGGAGCTCTTTATAACCAGTGTGGGGCATAATCATAATTAGGATTAAGATTATTATCACAGGCTTTGGCGATATGATTACAATTACGATTATAATCACAGACCCTGTGGATATGATTACGATTACGATTATAATCCCAATTACAAGAGTGATTACGATTACTCTTGCGAACAAAACTTTGATTCCAACTAAACTCATAATCACAACATTCTTCCGTAATTACGACTGTAATACCAGCTGTTTCTGTGATTATACCTGTAATTGAAACAATTTCTTATGTGATTACAACTATAATTATAATCTTTCTATGATAGCGAACGTAATTCTAATTATAGTCATAATCACAGAAACAGCTGTCACTGGCACTGGACGTATAGCTCCTACATATTGACAGTTGGTGTACAAAGCCAACCAGTGCTCCCAGTCTAGGGTTAACTCCATGAAAACATTTTTAAACCTCAATAATTGCAGATTTTTTATTTTCTTCTTTGGATTTGTACAGATGTCGCGGCAGAAAAGACACAAAAAGCTCTTCTGGAGGGAGTTGAGGCTTTCGACACCGGCAGACTCAAGCACACTGAGACCAATGAGAAGAACCCACTTCCTGACAAAGATGGTATGTTTCTATATACAAACTTATTTCTATTAAAAAAAAAATAGATATTCTTATTTCCTGAGAGAGCTTCCATTTAGTTTTTAGTCTTCCAGTACATGCAGTAAGATATTTTTTGTTTTGTGAATGAAGTATTCATTTTGCATGTATTTAAGCTTCCAAATGAGGCTATAACGTTTGTAAAACTAGATACATTCGAATGATTATAAATAGTGGTTGGTTCGTATTCTTGGATCTGTATTGTCTATGCTGCGGTAGTTCTAGAGCAGTGCTAGTTGAGACAAGTCCTTTAAAATTGCAGCTTCGAGTTCTGGCTTCCACACTGACACTGCAATGTTGTCAAAACTTTTTTCCCCCACAAAACTTGGTATACAGCATTCCCATAAAAAATGATTAAATGAGTTTGCTAAGCAGAAAAATCGGTCAATTTGGAGGAGGGCTTTACTTCAGACCCATATTAGTAAGGACTAATACTACCTTGTGTGATCAAAATCATAGTCACTTTCTCCAATTTATGAATACAAATAAATCAATATTTTTCAATTCTTTATGTCATAAGTTTTATATGGGATTTTAAACTAACCCGAAACAAATAAGTTGTAATTCTTTGAAAAGAAAATGGTGGCACTATCTCTGAACAACATATACCCTCTTTTTCCATGGACGATAGTCGGCAGGCACCATTTTTCAAAACTATTTTGAAAGAAGAAAGTAAAATCTAGTAAAGTACATAGGATTTTTAAGAATTATTAATTTTGTGAACATGTTTAATTGTGAACAATCCTTCATTTTCTATTTTAAAGGCCGTCAAAAATCGGTAATAAAATTGTTATAACTCAATGAATCAAAAAAATACTACGCCTTTACTAGCAAATATCATTAGGAAACTGCAGATAAAATTTAAAGTTGATCGGGTGAAAATGAAGGTGCTAGCATATCGCCCGATTTGAAAAACATAGTTTTAAAAAAAGTCTTTAAAGTTTAACGTACTGAAATGTTCATTTTTATTCCTTTTTATTTTTTCCTATATAATTTATTGTAATAAAGATTAAAAAAATGGGTTTTAATTATGAAACGTATCGGAACTTTAGTTGAAAAATCAAATTTTTGGGACGTTAAAAAACTCTTCCACCACATAAATGCTCTTGGATATCATTTTTGATTAGTTAAGGAAGCATTTAAGCCCATAAGAAAAAACATTAGGTAGAAGAATCAGATACCTCTACCGTATCTGCCCCTCTGGGCCCTTACGGGACTGAAAGTGACATAAACTAATCAACTTTCAGTGGTATGTGCTTAGTTATGCAGGTCCTGTGTGACACTCTTTTTTTAGTCAGTTGCATGACTTAATGCATAATTAAACAAAACTTTTTTTTTGCTTCGATAAATGTCAAAAGCAACATGCCATTCTCTTCAACAATTCTAAGCATTTGCTTTGCTCTTAGTTAGAAAGCTTTTTTCTCTTTTGCAGTAGATATAGAAATTGCATGATTGATATATTTATAATGCATTTTTATGTCGTTGCTTTATAGAATTGTTCATGCACCTGCAGAGTATTTTTTTTAGCTTGAGAATGAATTTTTGAAAACTATTAAAATTAGTTTATTTTTTTTCAACACATATAGGAAGCAAAGAATAATCATTAGAAACTTAGAAGTATAAAATCTGTTTTTAAAAATACGAGATTCCCATAATCTTGTTAACATATTTACTAATTACTAATACTAATTAATTTCTTTGCCAATCGTTTTTCCAATGATTAGTAAATGGAAGAAGAAAACATAGTCAACCTTCACAATTATTCTATAATTTGCTCCATATATTTATAAAAACAAATAAAATTCAATTCATTTTTATAAATTAAAATATATCTTTTATAAATTACTAATATTTAAACTTCCCTGTTAACTGAAAGAAAAATTGAAGTTTCCTTTATTTGCTCTTAAAAGGCTGACAATACATAGCATACTCTTCTAGTGAATTATTTCTGCATTCTCTTAGTTTTCATAAATTTGTAATATTTTTGCACTTTCTTATTTTACTCAACATGTCTGCTAATAAATGAAAGGTGCTCCAGAGAAGAGGTGTACTCCAAACAAGAGTTTTAAATGTTTTTTTATCCTATGTAATTAATCATGACTATATTAATTAATCCTTTCCCTATTGCTGACTGATGTAGCAGTCGAGGTGTGCCGTGCCCTCATAACAGCTGACTCCTCTCTCGTTTTCAAATAAAATCTGTTTTTTGAAGATATACCCAAATTATTAAGCTGGCCGGCACTAATATTTGGCTCCTTGCAACAAAACTCAACACACGTCTCAATCAACTGAAGAGAAATATGCATTGTAAAAATAAATTAAATTTTAATGTCCATTATAATTAACTCAGAATTTTAGGACGGGTTATCTATAGATTACCACCCTTTTCTAGTCAGGATAGGACTGATGCCTTTTCTTTTTTCCAAAGAAAAGCCACCCCTAGTGGGAATCGAACCCACGACACTTGGCAAAATAGAAAATTAATAATTGAGTCAGCTGTTTACACAATTACGCAACAGCCAAAATATACATAGGTTAGTTTAGCACATTCATTAGTTGAAATTATGAAGAGTTGAAAAAGTACCAATTTGCTGATGAATTTTATTTTTTATGTAGCTACTGCATGATACACTTTTTTAAATGATTAATGGAGTGCCACAAAATTAGAATTTTTCAATGTCTTAAAATTATTTTTTGAGTGCCAATTAAAACAAAATCTGGAATGCCTTTCTTTTAATATTTAACACATGTTAAATGTGATGTTTGATAAAGCATGTTGTATTGAAGTTTGCTTGTGCATGTTGCGTTTGGGCTTACAGTTGTGATGCAGGAGAAAGTCCATCAGAACCTGATTAACGGAGTCGAGAGCTTCAACAAGGCAAGCATGAAACATACAGAAACCCAGGAGAAGAATATTTTACCTGACCCTCAAGGTTTGAATATTATCTCATTGTCAGAGCATCTTAAACTCATTTTCTAGGATATCAGAGATGTTCTACTATTTCTGCCTCATTAATTAAATTTAAAGTATTTACAGACAGACACACATACTCTCTACTACCACAAATTCTATATCACATGTTCTAAACAGAAGCATTACAATGTAATGGCTATGAGGCCATGAAGAGGTTAGGAAAAGCTGTATAGCAGATTTTTACAGAAACAATGCCTTAAAACATATGACATGTGACATTCAACAAATAAAAAAAAAATATTACAATATTTGAACTACTCAGGGGCACAACTAACTGTTAATAGACTTTGAACAATCAAAAAGTCGAGGAATGGCCATTCAACACGACTACGAATTGGACATACTTGACTAACATACAAATACCTGAACACACCTACAATTCATTATCTTATTATTTCTTGTCTACCACAAACATCAAAGATATAAATGCTTTTTGTACCTATTTAGAAAACGTGATGGGGAAAAGAGACAATTGCAACGCCTAGAGGGCTGAATCAAACAAATAGTATTTAGTTAATTTATTTTAGCCAAATATAAATTGTTTTCTAAAATACACAAGTGTATTTTTTTTTACTCTTCCAAAATGTATATATTTACTTCTGTCCATATTTGTTAGAAAAATGTTCAATTTATTATTAGTACTCCAAACTACAGAAATTATTAGATAGGATATCTCACTGGCTTTGAAGACATGCTCACAAAATATGTACAGGGTTATTCTAAATGGTGGACCCATTTTTAAAAAGTTTTATTTATTAAAGTAAAAAACCAAAATGAATAATCTTTATAGCAATGGAAAGAGAAAGTTTCAAAGTTTCGGCGGGCAGTGACGGTTGCGAAGCAGCCAGTAGAGTTTGAGGTTATAGGCCACTATTTGTTTCACTGTCACTAGTAAGTGAGATGACTACTGTGGAGCACAAGTTTTTCCAATTTTCCCTTGCAACACAAAAGACACTCACCGAATGTAAACGTGTTCTGTGCCTTATCCCATAAAAAGGTTTATGGACCATTTTTCTATGCGGAAAGAACTGTGACTGGAAAAACATACCTACGGTTGTTGGAACAATGGCTGCTCCATAAAGTTAAGGAAGATTCGCAGGATTTCATTTTCAAACAAGACAGAGCCCCGTGCCATTGGCACCATGATGTACGAGGCTTTCTGAATGAATCCTTCATCGGTACTGGCTAGGTCGCATGAGAATTGATGACCACACCGTACACTTCTGGCCACCAAGATCTGCTGATCTCACTCCATGTGACTTTTTTTATAGGGTTTCATTAAGGAAGCTGTTTACGTCCTACCTCTACCAATAACTGAATCATGTGCGGAACCGTATCATTGCTGCCGTGCACTCAGTAACAGTAGATACACTCTCTCTCTCTGCCTGTGGGATGCGTTTGGTATCACATAGATGTTTGCCATGCAACAGGCCGTAGAAAAACTGAACATTTATAAAATATTGAAGAAGAAAAAAAAACCGTTGAAACTTCCTCTTTCCATTAGTATAACTGGATTTGTACTTTAATAAATACAAAGATTTAAAAGTGGGGCCATCATTTAGCATAACCCTGTCCATACATTAAGAAATTTAGGCATAAAATAAAATTTGCATGAAACCGTTCTCAAAATTGTTCACATAAATTCCAACCAAAATAGAAATAGTCTATTTTCATTTATTACACGATAATAACACTATTTACATTTTGGTAGCAATTGAAGCTGAGAAAGGGCAACAAAAGCTCATCGAGGGAATCGAGAACTTCGACCCGAAGAAACTGAAACACACTGAAACCCAAGAGAAGAATCCTCTCCCTACAAAAGAAGGTACAATTTAGTTTTACACTTTTTCCATTTTTTTTAGTTTTCTCTTAAGCTTTTAAAGAAAATAATACTGGTTATTTTATCAAATAGTCCGACTCCCAGGAACTGTGTCATGTTAGTGTGGTTCTGTTCATATTACTAATGTCAATAGTAAAGGAGTAGAAGCAGTTATTGGTGGATTTTGATCTTTTGTGAAAAATACAAAATAAAATCTTGGATGGAAGGAAGATTTAAGGCTCTCTCAAACCGGTGCGGGACCTATTTACATGGTGGGCAATGAGAGCGTTCAAACAGCCAAGGGATCGCCCGCTGTCTGCAGCGTACTAGTAACAGTTTACATCGTAGACAGTATTTTCCACATCCCTCATCTCGATGTAGCAAACTGAGAAACTCGTCACTTTTGTCAAGATCCGATTCTCTATGGCTTAATTAAGTTACAAATATCATCAAAAAAATCAGGTGTCATTCTAAAGTAAATGTAAAATCTTTTGACATCTCTATGGAGTTCAAACATTTAGGTGAAAATTCCGAACAAACACTTTCAGTTTTAAAAAATATTTCTCTGACTGGCATCGCCCCATCGAAAATAGTTTCAGGACTTTTTTTGTAGAGACTTTAGTCAGCTTCCGAGTGGTCACCTACCATTTTTGAAAATTTAAGAAAATCCGAAGATCCCGAAACTTTTCATGCCTATTAATAATATTTTTTTTTTTAACTTCCTTCACTCTAAATGTAACCAAAATTTAAATATCTTAGTTTAGATGAATTTCAAATATGTAGAAAATATTTCAATTGAATCATACGATTCTAAGTACCCAAACCGAAAATTAGTTTGAAAAACTATTTTTATCCACTTTTTTCAAAAACGGTTACATTATCACCTTGAAAATGGTTTCATTTGTTTCCGAACATTAGAGAACCTTTAAAATGAGTATCTGCAAGCATATGAACACCAAAATGTAAGCGTTACGATTTCTTCGTGCGGACTTTGCGCCAAAAACTATTTTCTGGTGGATGGATTCTGCTGGTTTTTACCAATTTTTTAATGCAAGTGCACTAAATTGTTTATTTTCCAACATTCAAAATAAAAAATATTTTTGTAAATCTTAACAGGAAAATAATGTATAAAATGATACAAAATAATTGTGAAGTTTTCTTTGAAACATTTTAAAAGATAATATGGAAATAGCATTGAGATTCATGAAGAGTGTAACTTTTTATTGAGCCAGTTTTATTCTGTGATTTGATTTCTCGAAGGTTTTAATTTATTTATTTTTTCTTTTTCAGCAATAGCTCAGGAAAAGGGTGCATGAATTCCGTTCTCTCCAAAGATTGCAGGGATCAACAATTTTATATATCATATTATCTTTTGTAATTAAATTACTTTTATATACTTATTTTTGTGTAACATTTATTATCATCTAGTATTATATTTTGCGATAAACGAGAGCATTGAAAGGCTCTCTCAATAATTCAAGGGTTACAGTAATATTACTTTTGTACCTAGCCTACCATTTTTATATTATAAATCTGTTTTACTTTATAGAAGAATTGTCCATTCCATGATTTTTGTAATTTGATTATTATACAAAAATGTTTCAATTAATTGTAGATAGCTCTAGGAATTTGTATCTTTATGCAGGCAGTTACGTCTGCGTATGTCTGGAAGTCTTTCCTTAATCAAATCTATATTTATTGTTTTGGTTAGGCTTGTAATGAATTGTTTTCGCATAATAGGAAGTAATACTTGTTTGAAAAAGGCTGAAATTTTTGTATTATGTTTACTATTTAATTTGTAAAAATGAAATAGCTTGCTAGTCTTTAATGACTTCATTTGTATTGCAAAGTCATTTTTAAATTGAAGATTTGCTTCATGCTTAATTAAATTAATAAAATAAAAGTGCTAAAATGTTCTTTGTCTGTAAAAATTATTTTCCCTTCTGTCTCTCTCGCTCTCCCCTTTCTCTCGTTTGAACGGGAAGAACCTGGATTTTCAAGAAGGCATAACCTGGAGCCATTAAAAATAAGAACTGCAACAATGGAGCCTACAAGCTCTGGGGATGTATTGGAGCCTACAAGCTCTGGGGATGTATTGGAGCCTACAAGCTCTGGGGATGTATTGGAGCCTACAGGCTCTGGGGATGTATTGGAGCCTACAAGCTCTGGGGATGTATTGGAGCCTACAAGCTCTGGGGATGTATTGGAGCCTACAAGCTCTGGGGATGTATTGGAGCCTACAGGCTCTGGGGATGTATTGGAGCCTACAAGCTCTGGGGATGTATTGGAGCCTACAAGCTCTGGGGATGTATTGGAGCCTACAAGCTCTGGGGATGTATTGGAGCCTACAAGCTCTGGGGATGTATTGGAGCCTACAAGCTCTGGGGATGTAGTGGAGCCTACAAGCTCTGGGGATGTATTGAGAGTAACAGAGTTAATGTTAATGAAACTATTATCGGCACTCCTCTCAGCTACTAACTCAGTAGATAGTTGTTGTTATGGTGTTCTACTTTTGTGTGATCAAAATCAGTCATTTTATCCAATCTATCAATAACAAATAAATCAAAATTTTCAATTATTTATGTCATAACTTTTATGTGGAATGTTAAAGGGTACAAAAAAAAAAAATGTTTTAATTCTTCACAACAGAATGGCGGCAATATCTCTGATGAACGAAAACCCTCTTTTTTCACAGGCGATAGTCTGCAGGCGGAAATTTTTAATCTAGAACAAAGAACTAAAATTATTTTGAAAGAAGAAGATAAAATCTAGTAATGTACATAGGAGTTTTAACCCTTTCCGTACGCAACAAGCCGCGAGGAGATGTGTTCTGCTGTACGGGATACTCGCACCCAACATTTTATGTTGAATATCTTTCTTTAAAAATTAGTAATAAAAAATCTATATTATATACGAGTAAAAAAAAGAATGTTTTTTTTTTCAGTTACCATTTGCCCTTTATTTTATGAATAATAAGCAAGGGAATTATATATTCAATAACTACGGCAAATAAATTTTCCATCTTCCTTTTTGATCCCTGACTTTGTACACTGGCGGAGTTAAAAAAAAAAATTTTATGTATAAAATTGATTTACAAAAACAAAAGCATAATAATAAATATTTACAGTTAATTTAATGAATTATTTAATTAAATATATAATATATTAAACTTTTTAATTAAATATTATTTTTTTTTTTTTAAATGGAGGACACGGAATAAAAAAATCAGTTTTTCTAAATTTAACAAAACACGAATATAAGATCTTAACACTTCAGGACTAAAAGTGAACTGATTTTTCAAATAAATGCTGTCAGGAATGTACAGAAGTATAAAAACAAACGGTAATTCGACGTGGATTGACTGGGTAAATGGGCGGAGAAGGCAATGCGTTCTAATTCGACTGAAAACGACCAAAAACTTCATTCAAATGCCATCTAGTAATAGGCAGGAATACTAGAAGTACCATACGGTAATGCTAGATAGCTCTAAAGTTCAGAAATGAGAAGAGAAAGAATGCGAGAGATACACGGAGCTCTCGACTGCTGTACAAGTCCTCGGTATGTGGGTCCCGTCTTCCTTCGACTTCTACACAAGTCCACGGTACACAGGTCCCAACCGCTCTCGACTGCTGGAGCAGTCCACGGTAGAGAAAGGGTTAAGGTATATTAATTTTTGTTGAAAATTATGAACAATTATTCATTTTTTATTAAAACATCTATCTATAATCATTCGCAAAATCTTTATAATTCATAAGTAAATCAAAGAAATGGTAAAAATGGACATCCACTATTTTATTATTTTGTTAACATCTTATTTTATCTCATCTAAACTGGTGTTTCACTATTCATTTTATCGAACTTCTAATATCAAAGCTACTTTAATTAATTTTAAACTACTACATTTTCTAATTTTACCATATATTTTAAATTTAAACATGGTAAAGCTTTTAAAAGAATTTCTAACCTCTTTTATAATATGCTCAAATATCATCAATACATACAATATTTTTGAAATTTACAATTTTCTCTCGAATTTTAATTACGAAATACGTATATTTTGGCATCATAAAGCTTTATGTTATTTATCCTATCATTTTAAATTTTACATTAATTTTATCAAAATAAGTTTTAAAATGCTAGTTCTTAATTTCGGGCTCAAATTCAGTTCTTTTTATATTTTTAGAGCAAAAATAATTTCATGTCCGACCTGCAGTGGAATATAAATGGAATTTCCAGGCACATTGCTGATCTGAAATTACTCCTAAGCCAGTCCGGACCACAAATCATTGCACTTGAGGAAACACACCTTCAACAAGGTAAGGACATCAGCATACATGGCTATTCCCTCTATAGGAGAGACTACTCCTTGGGTGGGGGGGGGACTATCCAAGCTTTAGCTGTTTCAGTACATGTTCCTTTTCGTCTAACTGTGTGTTGTTTTTATCTTACACCATGTGAGCCCATAGACGTTCACGAACTCAATGACTTACCGGCACAATTACCGACGCCTTTATTATTCTTAAGGGACCTTAATGCTAAAAGCGAAATTTGGCATTTGTCAATCAGTATTTGTAAAATTGTCCAACTACAAAATATATTTGAATAGAATGACTTACTATGCCTCAACAATGTCTTACCGACTCACCTCTGTCCAAGAACCGGATCGCTTACGAACATAGAAGTGACACTATGTGCACCAGAAATATACACACGGTTTTCTGGGGAAGTGAGTACTGACTCTCACGGTAGCGATCACTTTCTCATCTTCCTTAAACAGAATACTTTTAGACAATCGTTTAACGGAAATAGAAGATACGACACTAAAAAAGCAGACTGGGACTCATTCCGTAGCCACATTACTGACAAACTAATGACTTCACAACCAAAAACAATGCATGAGCTGAACTCGATAATTATTGAAGCTGCGAATCTCCAGTGACAAAGGACAAATACAGAAACACACCTGTTCCTTGGTGGGATGATGATTGCAAGACAGGAGTTAGAGATCGAAGGAAGGCTCTCAATTCATTCCGTTGAAATCCATCTGACGTCAACCTTCTAAATTATAAGATAACAAAGGCGAAGGCTCAATGGATTATCAAAAACACTAAAAGGAAATATTGGGTAGATTTTTTGTCAACACCCCCAAACAAGAGATATGGACTAAAATAAAACAAATACAGCATAAAAATTACAGACCCCCTATTACTGGGGGGTCTCTAATTACTTCCCAGTAGATTTCTTCCCTGAAAAACAGGGGGCTGTGAGTGACGAACAGGCCCCCTATTACTGGGGGGTCTGTAATCACTTCCCTGTAGATTTCTTCCCTGAAAAGCAAGGGGCTGTGAGTGACGAACACGGGGAGCGTTTCTATCATGACATTCCGGAAATGGAAAGACACTACCAGGGTAAATGGTGTCCAAATATGTTGGCAGACAACCGTTGGAAACTGAAGAGAGTCCTCAGGCAAAGTACAGCCGAAAATCTACTTCACATTTTAGTTCAGTAAATATAATTTAAGCTAAGATATATGTTAGATAAAACTATAATGTATAGACACGAAAAATGTTTTTCATGTGATTAATCTAAAACCCTGGGTGATGGAAAAGTCCTTTTAAAAGATTTGAAATCAGCATCAAAACAGTCGCATAGAATCACCCATTGTTTCCCTTTTTTTACAGACAAAAGTTTAAATTTTTTTAAACAGTGTTATTGCAACAAAATACATGCATTTTAATGAAAGTTTTTATTCAATTTTTTTTTATTGTGTATAATAAAACAAATATTTTTTTATATACTATTTGTTACTTTTTTAACAAAATAACTAACACTTAAACTTACTGATTCTTCCATTCAAATGAGTAAATTGCCACCACTGCAGAACTCGTAAAAAATCAATAAAACCATATACTATTCCTGAAATAGGTACATGAGTTCAGATAAGAAATTCAATTAATTATTAAACCAGTCCCCCAAACAGAAATATCACAAGAATAGTATTTTTGTTTACACCTTAATCCTACTAATGAAAGAAACAGTATATTTTAATCCCTTAAAGCCTGTTGCTGATCAGAGGTCAGGGAGTTGTGCTTTACTCTCCAGGGCTGAACAAACAAGACTTCGAGTGATTGTAGATTTTATCTTTGCATGCATTATGTCGCTCGTTGTGTTTGTTTTTAGCAAAATTAACTGCTCATAGCTAATAAATTATTAGAAATTTGTAAATGTTTTCTGACAACGAAGCCAGGTAAGTTTTCTTTAAAGCTTTATACAAGAATATATTTTATTTATTAATATCTCTTTTTTAATATTTGTTTAAATATAAACGATATTATTTAAAAATAAAAATTGTAGCTTTGACAGCTCTCTGTTTTTTAAGAAGAATTCCATTTTAAATTTTTAAGAGTGAAATTTCATTTGAGTAGCTTTTAACGATTTTTTTTAAGCTATTATCTCATATAATTACTTATAGTTGCTTAAAAAGTTAGATTGACAAACAAATTATTATTTAAAAACATAAAAAAGTCTGAATTGCGTAAATGTTGCGGAAGTTCAATAATAAAAATAATTTTAGTAATTCATTAATATAAAAGTCCCAAAAATAATAAAAACATCTGTCACACAGGAGCTGCATAACTTGTGAAGTGTTGCATAATTAAGCACATCTCTCGGTTAGTTTACACAGCGTTTCGGAAGAATAACTTATTTAAATACAATATAGACATAAATAATTATTATTTTTTCATAATGTTTCCCACTATGGGTAGAGGCTTTATTTCGGAAAAAGAACACACATTAGCTCTATCCTATAAAAGGGTGGTAACCTATAGATAACCCATCCCAAAAATCTGTGTTATATTTCAGGACCTTGGAAGATAAAGGGCGAATCTGCAAAATTTACTTTTTTTTAGTTTATTTTTGATCAGAAAGATGTAGTTAACATGACACTTCACCTTGTTTCTCTGGTTTGCCTTTAGTTCTCTCACATTTTAAAGTTAAAGTGAATAGCACTATCATCAATGAAAAATTTAATGTCCGATTTCAAGGGCGAATCCGAGGTCTGAAACTCCCCTCCTAGCATTTTGTTACCCATAAATCACTTGTATAAATTAAAATAAAAACATTGAATTTCAATTGCATACTTTTTCAATGAGGTTTATGAATCAGCATTCCATAGAGTAAACATTCGCCTTCGCTATCCTCAAGCACTTCCAGAACTTTAACTTCAATTTCCCAACATCCGGATTTTGGGATTCGCCCTTCTTCCGAGGTCCTGATCTTGTTCCTCAATCATTGGGCATGGTAACTACCCAGTTTTGTTGTAAGGACGTAAACATAAAGCTCGGTACAGGCATATTAATAATTTGATTCCAGAATAAGCCTTCACTCCTAATGGATTCATTTTGCTTATTTTATCTTTAATTATAATTCACCCTATTCCATGTTTAAAGTTTTTCTTTTTTTTCTTTTTTTTTATGTTTTTTTCAGTATATAAATTAGTATTAACTCTGTCCTCCTTGTTTACAGCCCTGACGAGGGCTTGAATTTCAAACCAAAACGTCGTCAAAAAGCAAACCTCATTTTCTTATAAAAAATATAGTTAACCCTCATACGAAGGGCGAACTCAGCAAAAGGTAGTTTTCAGGAAAATGCGTTTGAATACTTTTTCCATAAGGTGAACTCCAACTAGATATTCAAAACATTGTTTTGTTGTTGGACGTATCATTGTTTGTTTATTAATTCATATTATTAAATAAATTATATAATAATTGACGAGGAATTAGTGTGGACTTCACATTCAACGAAAAGAGCATTATATTTATATCATCATCCATCGGACGGGTAGTGGAGTGTTGAGTTGGCCTTTCGTATCCGCCTTCCTATGGCAGTTTCCAGCCAGCTTGTTTTCTTTCTCTCTATATTTTCAGAGGGAAAGAAGGGCCAACTCAACTTGAAAAATATACCTGTAGATTCTCTCAAGCACCTAGATTCGGATGGCGAGGAAAAAAAATTTGACCGGATGTTGAGTTCGCCCTTCGTATCCCCAATGCTACCATCACATTCCTAACGGTCAACAATCTCCTCTCAATGAAAAACTTTATCTTTAGATGAGCATGATGTATGCCAAATTTTGTTGAAATAAAACAAGAATTTATGAACATATTAATAATTTGTATCTGAAGGAAAAAACAAAAATTTTGGCTGCTATCACACACACACACACACACACATATATATATATATATATATATATATATATATATATATATATATATACATATATATATATATATATATATATATATATATATATATATATATATATATATACATATACAAATTTTAATGGGTGCCGTTTTTGGCATTTAGTAAGTAGGTTCAATGAAGATTTGAAGACATTTAAAAAAAAAAAAGCTTTCATAAGTAAAGATGGAATGGTTGGGATTCGGCTAAATAAACCTCAATATGATTTTGTTTTAAAAAATCTATATTTCGGACGTTTCGGCTACTCATTGGTAGCCTTCGTCAGCTAAAATGACAAAAAAAGAAATTAATACAAAAACAAAAAAAAAATATAATTGTGATAGGTAAAAAAACTATAGATACAATTAACTTATAAAAGAACATATCGTCTTAAATTCTTAGTATGAGTAGAATGAAAAAGTAAATAGGTACAATAATTGATTTGAATAGTAATTAGTAACATTAATTGATTTTACAAAGAAATAAGAAACTACATACCAATGACAAATATAGTAGCTAATAGTAACATTAATAAATTTTACAAAGAAATAAGATACTACATACCAATGGAAATGCCGAGCGGCAGAGGAAGACCATGTAGCTCCTATGTGATGAACTGGGAGGTCAGGAGAGTATTTGGAAAATATTAGCATACATAGGAGAAATGCCTTGTTGGTCTACAAAACTACAAAACTGACCAACAAGGCATTTCTCCTATGTACGCTAATATTTTCCAAATACTCTCCCGACCTCCCACCTAGATTTTTACCATGCCCCTTGGGTATCCTTCCATTAACACCTTTTTCTCCTTTCCTGTCATAAAATGTCATAAACATGCCTTTTGATCCTTACCGACATTTCTCCCACCACCTGCTGTGTTCAGCTACATATACCCCAGTAGATTCCTTTTTCCTTAGACACTTTCACAATGGTTACTTAATTGCCAACCTTGGTCTTCCTCTGCCGCTCGGCATTTCCATTGGTATGTAGTATCTTATTTCTTTGTAAAATTTATTAATGTTACTATTAGCTACTATATTTGTCATTGGTATGTAGTTTCTTATTTCTTTGTAAAATCAATTAATGTTACTAATTACTATTAAAATCAATTATTTAAATTTTAACGTCCATTTATTATTAACTACGAATTTTAGGACGGGTTATCTATAGGTTATCATCCTTTTCTAGCCAGGATAGGGGTGATGCCTTTTCTTTTTTCGAAAGAAAAGCCACCGCCCCTAGTGGGAATCGAACCCACGACCTTTGGCACAGAGTGTTAAGAGCCCACGCCTTAACCCTCACGGCTACCGGGTCTCCAAAAATCAATTATTGTACCTATTTACTTTTTCATTCTACTCATACTAAGAATTTAAGACGAAATGTTCTTTTATAAGTTAATTGCATCTATAGTTTTTTTACCTATCACAATTATATTTGTTTTTGTTTGTTTTTGTATTAATTTCTTTTTTTGTCATTTTAGCTGACAAAGGCTACCAATGAGTAGCCGAAACGTCCGAAATATAGATTTTTTAAAACAAAATCATATTGAGGTTTATTTAGCCGAACCCCAACCATTCCATCTTTACTTATCACCTCGACGGCTAACTATCTAATCATCTTGAAAAAATCTTTCATGAGTGCAACTTTAATAAATACATTCCTTCAGAAAGTGATAGAAACTATAATTTTGGAAACGTTATGAAAAATGTGATTGCAGCATTTATTATTGTTTTTCTTGATCAATTTAGTTAGTTATTTATTTTTTAGCACATCTCAAAATTTGGGTTATTAGCATCAATTTAACTACCTTAATAAAATGATATACTTGAAAACCTGGTATCATCAACAAAATATAAATTATTCAAAATTTAAGTTTATTTAGACTAAACATTTTTTTTGTATAATGTTATCAAAAATAATGACTTGTATTCATGTATTTATTTTTCTAGGAAAAAATAATTTGTAACATTCAAAAGTAAAAAGAATATTATATAGAAAAATGAAGGATATGAACATCCGAAGTAGATTCTGGGTGAAGCCTATCGATCAAATGGATGTCTGGTTGGATTCTGAAGGATATTACAGAAAGCACACAGCTCGAGACGGGAGCTGTCTCTTCAGAGCGGTGTCTGAGCAGGTACTTTACATCACTCTTATATGGATGAAAAACAATCATCTACAACTGATGGCTGACTATATACGGCGAGAGCTTTCTTATCATTCCAAGGACAATAATTTTTATTTATTTTGTTTTTTAATTTCTGCATACAATTTATTCTCCACTTAGGGTAATAAGCGTCCGGCCTATGTATAAGCCATCAATTTTTTTCAGAGATTTAATTGGTTTTATTACATTTTTTTTTTCAATGTAATTCTTATTTTTCTTATTTTCTAAATTTTCTTATGCTTATGCATTTATTTTTTCCTTCAGCCGTATCAGTGGTTATTCACAATCCTTATAGAATCCTTCAGGATGGAATGTCCGAGCGATTCGTAGTCACATTTTAAATTCCATCTTTTAAAGACATTTTGGATAAATGAAAGCATGGAACCTCTTCCACCAAACAGAAGACCAATTACCTCCCAATTTTCGATATTATAATGTCTACGGAAATAGAGAAAACTCTTTTCATAAATGGACTTCTTTTCTTTGTCAACTGATAAGGGCTGATTCTCATCCATCTCGAATCTTATAGTCGGATCCAAAATAACTCCGGTGGATGCCTGGCGATTTATGACTACAATGTCTGTCCTTCTTGTCGAACCATCTTTGGCTAGGCAGCTCACTTCCTCATACACCTCAAATTTTTCTTCCTGATTACATCTAAACATAGTTTTGCTCCTTATGATGTTGATTTATTCTAAGAAGTTCTGATTTCTGACAGTCGCCCAGGACGTTGGGGAGAGCTTCAGGCTCGTTGCAGGCTCTGCAACGGAATCCTGAGCTTCTGACAGGAATCGTTCGAACTGGAATTGAGTTGCAATTCAGCTTGATGGCTGTGCTCCATTTGCTGCAAGACATTCCTATTTTCGTCGACATCCAGGAATTACATTTTTATTTTAAGAGAAGAAAATCACGCCCTTCTGATGGAAGCTGACACCAGTTATGAAAAGAGTCATCCCTTAATTTCCTTCGAATTTTGCTGACTTCATCTTCCTCTTTGCCTAGTTTAATACATTAAGACATTCCTCCTTTTCCTCTTTCAGCCTCCTAGTTTTTAACACATATTCATTGCGATCCTCTAGAAGTTTCTTTGCAATGTTTGTGTGTTGGAGGTACGCTTCCCATTTTGTCATTTGTTTATAAAATTTCTATCTTCTACATACATGTGAATATGTATATACCCGGTGTTCAACACCACCCGTCCACCTCTAAAAATCTATTTTTTTTTTCAAATCCTGATAATGCCTTTATAGGCAAATAAAGTATTTACTCATTATGTAAGGAGATTCTTACTTTAAGTTTTGAAACATATATTGTAAAAAAAACTATTGACTGTTTGCTATGCCATAAAATCAAATTCTGTTAGGTACCAAAAGTAGGTTATTCACACCAGAAGTTCATTTTTAAATCGAACTTGCCTATTTTTTTCATAGATTCAGATTCTATGTCAAAAAATGCTAAACACTTATTTAAAAAGTTGCTCGATAAAGCATTATTCTCAAAGCTTTAGGAACTCAAAACTTGATAGAAACCTGGAAAGCTAGGAATTTCAAGCGCTTGAGATATAGTACTAGTTTCAAGTTCAGAAAAAATTTAAAAAAAATAATTTATTACATAAGATGAGAATCCATTTTAATTCACAAATAATTTATTTTTCCTCTTGATTTCAGTTATTCCTTACACAAGTTTTTCATGCACAGATAAGAAAACAAGTTGTAAGCTTCATGTTAAGGAATGAAAAGCATTTTCAAAAGGTGTGTATTTGTAAACTCAATTATTTATATTCAAATGAATTATTTAACTTTTTTATGGTATTTATTTATAGGGCCTCAAAACAAATAACTATTACTAAAAACAAATTATTTATACATTTATTTATTGGTTAACGCTTCAAGGTGATGAAACAATTCAGACTTTCATTTATGAGAGCAAAAATAAAATCTTAGTAGGAAATTGAAATATTGAAAAGTATATCTCTACAGTTTATTTTTATATTTAGTCCTTATATGTAGTCTAGTATTCAGTGTGTTTCAATAATATATAAATGTATAAATCTCAATCATGTAGATTAATCATTTTCAGATATAAAAAAAAAAAAAAAAAAAAATCAGTCCCGTAACAGGCTATAATTGCCCTGAGAGGCAGATACTGTAGAGGTATCCAATTCTTGACCAAACAGCACACTAGGTAGATAGTGTGGTCAGTGGCCTACTGGTTTTCCCCTTTGCATGTACTTTTTTAGCATAAATATGCTTTAGCGATGACTAAACTGGGAAAAACCTTTACAAAAAAGTGTCCACGGGCATTCGCACTGGCGGGGTGGCCATGTATGAACTAGAAGGCTCTATGTTATACAGGAAATTATACAGGTTTGCCGGGTAGAGCTCAAGCATATTTATGTTCCTGAATTTGAACAGAAGGCTCTAAACTACTGTAATTTTTTTTTAGCATAAATTTGTTTTAGTGGTGACTAAACTGGGAAAAAACTTTACAAAAAAGTGTCCGCTGGCGTTCGCGCATGCGCAGTGGTATTCACGTATGAGCAGAGCCGTTCACGCATGCACAGAGACCATGTACGATAAAGAAGACTGTATGCGTCACAAAAAAGTGTCCGCACACATTCGCCCATGCACAGTGGTGTTTGCCAATCAAGTGTTCCCCATTTTCTTATTATTATTTTTTTTTTTTAATTCTATCGTCTTAATGAATTTTATTTATTATCATTTTTTAATTCATCTAAGAGTAGATCACTTTTTCTCAGGGTTCTCGAAATGCATGAATAATATTAAAATCAATTTTAATTAAGTAATTGATATTTTTTGTTATTCCAGCTTGTTACTTGCCCTCTAATTAATTATGCAGATAGAATGTACAATCCGAGAGAGTGGGGAGGAAAGCTCGAAATAGAAGCAATGTCTCTAATGTACAAGTATGTAAATATTAAAAAAAGTATTTATGCTATTATTCCAAAAAGTGGGTAACATTTAAATGAAAAATTGTTTGCTTTAGATGTGATTTCTGCCTTTTTGAAGAATTGGAAACCCCCGCAGAGAATGTCACAAACCACGGCTTCGATAAGAAAATAATGTTGTGTTACACCCTAGAAAGGCATTATGACTCAGTATATACCAAGGAATATATTACTAATGCTGCTTTTTGTCAATGTATGTATCACTATGGTACATATGGTAGATCAGATTTCTGAATATATTTTAATTTATATATTTTACCTTATATAATGTATTTAATTTAAATCAATCAAATTTAAATTAATAAAAATCCCCTACATAATTAAGTGCACCCCTTCTGCACAAAATAATTCGATAATCTTTTGTAAAATTCATGCCATTAATAGTAAGCAACATCTTTCAGCCACAGTATATGAATTGCTGTACAAAAGAGTTTTTGGTTTAAAAGAAGTCGATTACGCAGTCAATAAAATGCTTCATGATAAGAATTCAAGATATCAACGAGAACACATACCTTTCCTAAGCACTGGGTAAGTTAAACATTTATCAAAAGTTATAAAGAAATAAAATAATCTACAATTGTTCGATACTTTTGTTGTAGGTTTGCTCTTCGATTAGAAATGCGAGACACCTACTTAAATGTTAAAGACTTATTAGACTTTGGTATAACTCCATTTCCTTACAAAGTAGCCAAGTCTCTAGATACTGAAATTTATAGAAATGTTGAATATGACACTTGGAATGAATACAGAAAAGGTAAGCAGTTTTTTTTTTTTATTATTATTTTTTTTTTAAGTAAACAATATTAGAAAAAAAATATGAAGGTGTTGATGAACAGGGTTCGGTCGTGTGTTGAATAAAACTACATTTTAGCGCGGTTCCTCCCTCCCCCATAGGGAGGAACCCCGCTTATAAGGTTGATACAATGAAACAATCCGGAAGTGCCGACAAGAAAATTTCGCGTTTCAGAACCCCTGGAGACCGAAAAAAACGGTGGTTCAAATTTGTATATATATATATATATATATATATATATATATATATATATATATATATATATTTGTCTGTTCGCTCATTTCTGGCTTCCCTGATGGTCCGATTTTGATGAAATTTGGTACAAAAATCCGTCATCCAATTTGAAAGGCCAAGTTCGTTAACCAGCAAAATCCGCCCACTAGAAGATGGCGTTTGGGGCGAAATTCGCGCAGAAAAAATCGTAACGCTTACGTTTTTGAGTTCATAAGCTTGTAAGTACTCTTTTTATAGGCTTCTTGGGCTAGGAAAACGAATGAAACCATTTTCAAGGCGATAGCTTTAACTGTTTTCGAGAAAAGTGGAAAAATAATTTTTGAATACCGTTTTTGGTTTGGGTACTTAGAATCACGGGATTCAGTTGAAACATTATCTGCATGTTCTAATTTCATTAAAACTAATATGTTGAAAGTTATGTTACGTTTGGAGTTAAGGAAGGGTTAGAATAAAATATTTTATGAACAGACATGAAAAGTTTTGGGATCTTCGTATACTTTCATTAATATCTCGAAAACGGTTGAAAATCTTGGGAAGCGAAAGGTTACCATTCGAAAGCTTACTAAATGGTCTACAAAAAAGGTTCTAAAGAAAGTTTTGAATAAGCGATGTCAATCGGAGAAATAAGTGCTTAAACTTTGAAGTAATTGATTTCGTTTATTCCAACTGTTCTTTTTGTCTGTTTTTATTCCTATTTTTTCATTGCTTATAGTTGGATAATGTATTTGACAATAAAATAGATTAATTAAAATAAGAAAAACAATTCATTGTTAGAAATATATCAGGCTATACCGTATGAAATGTCAGTTTTGGATTTGCCGATTTCCTTCAAATGTCTTGAAACTGTCGAGGCTCCTACTCCGAGTTCTTTGGCATATTCCCTATTGTTTGCAATTGCTTATAGTAGTCAAATGTATTTGCCAATAAAACAGGATACGTATAATTAGAATATTTTATTTTTGCGGAATCTTGGGATTCTCAGATCCCGTATGAATATCTATTAGGCCCCCTTCGTATATTTTCCTTAATATCTCGAAAAGGGTTAGGAAATCGTGGCAAGTGAAATGTCACGGTCCGAAAGCTTACTAAATTCTCTACAAAAAATGTTTTGCAGAAATGTTTGATGGGGTCGTCACATTAGGAGTAATAAGTGCTTAAAACATAGTTAGTTTCGTTTATTTAAACGGATCTATTTGTGTGTTTCCCGCAGTTTTTTTTCACTGCTCGTTATTTTTGTACTTGCTTATAGTAGTCAAATGTATTTGTCAGTAAACAGGATACGTATAATTAGAAGCAATATTTTGTTTGTTAGAATTCGAAGATGCCTTATGAATATCTAGATTACAGTACTGGTGCTGATTTCGTTCTTTAGAATTGTTCTTGGTATTCCCTATTTTCATCTGTTACCCATAGTTTTTTATTGCTAGTAGTCTTTTCTTATTGATTATAGAATATAAATCTATTTGGTTATAAAACAGGATACGTAAAATTAGTAAGAATATTTCGGAGATTTCTGAGCGAAATGCCTTGTAAGATTGTCTACCACCACGAACGGCGTTTTCCCTCTATTTACCTCACCTTTCAATTGGTTGCTGTTTTTAACTCGTTTCCTGCTTCACTCCACAGATAGGAAACACGCTTCTGACGTCGACCCAATGACGTCATCCGAAGTGCCTAATAAATGATTTCACGTTTTAGAACAGGTAGATATCGAAAATAGCTGTGCTTCAAATTAGAATCTATTGTTGAGTAATTATATGAATCTTTGGATAACAATTCCAATAGTTAAAATTATAACTACATTGGAAAATATGTATTTAATAGAACTCATTAAACCTTTTACAGAGAACTCTATTTTTTATTTTAATTTTATTGATCAACAGGTCTTTGCATATATTTAAAAACTCTGTTGATATAACCTCTATATCGTTTTTGTTTGAGTCAATAATAAGAAATCCTTTTTATTTTATGTTTTTAGGCCAATCTATAATTCCTATGGGTTAATATGTTTTTTAAATTGAAGCTTTAAAGCCTCAACAGGAATATTTGTGTAATCACCCTTCACAGTTAATTTATTAGAATCATGAGTGACCGTTTTTGTGTTACAACTAACAATCTTTGAAAACGAAGTTTGACTATCCTTGGTATTGTTATTTTCCTTCTGTTTGGCCGAGATTTTCTATTCATGATCTAATTCTCCTTGATTTTTTTGACTAGATCAAGAACCTTTTTTAAGCACTCTTAAATTCCTTAATTTAATTGAGGAAGTTTATCAAGCTTGATATAATCACTTTTGGGTTAATACGGGTGGTCTATACCGAGTCCTTTGTTTGTAAACACAAAGAGCCTTCTGAGTAACGGTATAGGGCAGTAAAAGTATATGACTTTACCTGGAAGCAGACCCTGCATACAGAGAATTGCAATACGAGACCTTCTCATTCTTTCTTTCACCAGCCGTGTAACACCTTAGATCTGTTTATAATGTTAGCGCGGTTCCTCCCTCCCTTCAAAGGGAGGAACCCCGCTTATAAAGTTGATCTCATGAAACAATCCGGAAGAGCCGACTAGAAAATTTCGCGTTTCAGAACCCCTAGAGACAGAAAATAAGGATGGTTCAAATTTGTATATATATATATATATATATATATATATATATATATATATATATATATATTTGTCTGTTAGCTTCCCTGATGGTCCGATTTTGATGAAATTTGGTACAAAAATCCGTCGTCCAATTTAAAATGTCAAGTTCGTTAACCAGCAAAATCCGCCCACTGGAAGATGGCGTTTGGGGCGAAATTCGCGCAAAACAAAATCGCAACGCTTACATTTTTGAGTTCATATGCTTGTAAGTACTCGTTTTGTAGGCTTCTTGGGCTAGGAAAACGAATGAAACCGTTTTTAAGGCGATAGCTTTAACCGTTTTCGAGAAAATTGGGAACATAGTTGCTGAATAACGTTTTTGGTTTTGGTACATAAAATCATGGGATTCAGTTGAAACATTTTTTGCATGTTCAAATTTTATCAAAACTAATATCTTAAACTTAAGATGGATAGGGGATGCCTTAAGAAAAGGCACCACCCCTATCCTGGCTAGAAAAGGGTGGTAACCTGTAGATAACCCGTACTAAAATTCGTAGTTAATAATAAATGGACGTTAAAATTTAAATAATAATAATAATATCTTAAACTTTTGGTTACGTATGGAGTTAAGGAAGGGTTAGAATAAAACATTTTATGAACAGACGTGAAACGTTTTCGGAACTTCGTATATTTTCATTAATATCTCGAACACGGTTGGGAAATTTTCATAAGTGGATAGAAACTATTTGAAAGCTTTCTAAATTCTCTACAGAAAAGATTCTGAAACAAGTTTTGATTAGGTGATGTCAGTCGAAGAAATAAGTGCTTAAAACTTCAAATACGTCTGTTTAGTTCTTATGAACGGGTGTTTGTCGTTCTTTTTGTAATTTTTGTCTCTTTCCCTTAGTTTTCTATTGATTTTTATTTTTGTAATTTCTTATGTTAAGAAAATGTATTTGTATGTAAAACAGGATAGGTAAAATGAGACCAATTTTCTACTGCTAGAAATAATGAAAAGTTTTGGCAACTTCGTATAATTTCTTAATATCTCGAAAACGGTTGAAAATCTTGGGAAGCGAAAGGTTACCATTCAAAAGCTTACTAAATGCTCTACAAAAAATGTTCTGACGAAAGTTTTAATTAGTCTAACTAATGTCAATCGGAGAAATAAGTGCTTAAAACATTAAAGTAATTGATTTCGTTTATTCGAACGGTTTTTATTCCTGGTTATTTCTTAATTGCTTATAGTTGGATAATGTATTTTACAATAAAACTGGTTAAGTAAAATAACAAAACAATTTATTGTTAGAAATATAGATTTCAAGACCTTGTAACTTTCTAGTGTTGACCGACCCTTCCAGGTAAGATCGTAAATCCAGACCTTTCAAGACTGGTGGAACCAAAATAATAACTGCTTCTATTTTAATCTTCAGGCGATTCGCCAAAGTTCCGAAGCCTTATCAATAAATAAATATTTTAATCTTTCCAAATTAGACAAGGGATAAGAACGGAACCGCGCTAAGATGATGCAGTTCCTGCGAGTCGGACTTTTTTTTATTACTAATATGAGTTGTACTTATGACAACATTTCGGCTTGACATGCAAGCCTTCTTCAGGGCTATGGAGAAGAAGGAGAACAGTTCCATATCGTGGAGGCTACATTTCTGAGGAGGTCTCAGAACGACATTCAACACAAAACCAAACCTTAATCTACACCTTCTTAATCTCAACAGTTGACTATCTCTTCTCAAAAACAGAATTATATTGAATAATAATTGAGAATGCCTCAATTTTGGGAAATCAAGCCCTATTATAGTCGATTACTATTTTGAAAAAATAAATGGTTATCTTAGCTGAGGAAGTGTGTGGTTATTACAACTGAGTAAGTGTGGTAACTGGTAATTCCTACTTTTCCGAATAATTTCTTGTTATTTACTTTCATTAAATTTACTGGCTATAGCTGGGTCTGATATATATATATATATATATATATATATATATATATATATATATATATATATATATATATATATATATATATATATAGAGAGAGAGAGAGAGAGAGAGAGAGAGAGAGAGAGAGATAGATAGATAGATAGATAGATATTTATTTATTTGTGTAAGATACATCTTGTACAAATAATATCAATATTAGACACGTCGTTTCTTTCCATTTGAGTCTGGTAAATACTATAATATAACATTATAGTATTTATAGTGTATATATATATATATATATATATATATATATGTGTGTGTGTGTGTGTGTGTGTGCCCCCAAAAACCCGAAAGTTGAACAAAAGAGGCAAATTTCCAGGCCCAGTACTATGACTTTCATAGTCAAACTGTCATATTTATAGGTTGTATTATAAGAATAAATATCCTCTAATTTTATAAAATACTATTATAAATTGGAAAACCATGGATACAATGAAAAATGTTAAAATATTCAACGATTTCAAAAGAATTTATTTGTCTTTTAGGTTTGAGATATGGTTTTTGCCCTTGGACCTGTCAGGAGATTCAAGTGGGTGCTAAATGTCGAGTGAAGCTAGAAGAGGCGACTTATCATGGGCACGTACAAGAAATGCAGCCCAATAAAGGTCCTGTCTTAATATTCATAGAAGAACTTGGTGAAATGTATGATTTTATATAGTGAAATATTAGTTTCAATAGTAAACAAAAAATGAGAAAAACTAACTATTTAAGTATTCATAGGAGAACTATACCTTACGAGTGCTTAGAACTAGTACCTCCATCACTACCAGCTCCTGCCACACCTCCGAAGCCGGTTCTTCCTTTGAAATTGCATCCTTTACAATTGGTAGACCTTAAAACAGGTTTGTACATAATTTGCTTACATATCTAAACAAAATGAAACCATTCTATATGAACTAATCCACTTCTAGAAGCTGTTTAGCTGTAGTTATGTATAAAAAAGCTGATGACGGAAAGATAAGATTTGAAACCCAAGGTTCTAAATGGCCTAGGTTTTTCATTTGCCATACAATTTTTACCAAATTACATAAAATTTAGAGTTCAATTTAATAAGCAACTTAAAGAGTTCTTTTTGTTGGCACCAGTGCACACATATCAATGTAAAAGCCTTCTCCACTACAAGAATATATCAGACTTCCTGCTCAACCCTAAGAATTGCCATGAGCTAGGAATACACAAACAATTTACACACATAATCCTTGTTTATAGTACAGGCAACAACATTAGCTGAACAACACTTATTGACATGAGAAATGTACGTAACCTTGGTAATAAAAACTCCACAAACTAGACTCAGTACTACCTTAACTAGGGGTATGAGAATAACGTGCTTAAGTCGAAAGTACAGTACTCCAACAAATGCCAGTGCCGATTGTCTTCACCAAAAGGTAACGCAACAGGATATTTACTGGCACATAAAACCCTTTAGATTATTTATCAAATAACATATCTTGTTTTTTTGGCATGCAGGAAAAAAAGGTATGAAAAATCTTCTAGGAAAAATGAAACAAGTCCGAGAGAATGACATCAACAACCGAAATGAGAAGACTAGCAAAAACAGAGATACAGGCAGCCCACAAACACCAATTGTTTCAAGGTAATATATATATATATATAGGAAATGGGTATTTTCTAGAAAAGGTCTGCCATACATATTTTTAGCTTAATGTTAAGGTTAGGTTAATTATATGTTTATTTAAATATTAGCGTCCATTATAATTAGCTCAGCATTTTAGGAGGGGTTATCTTTTCTTTTTTTTTTTTTTTTCTTTTTTTCAAAGAAAAGCCATCACTCCTAGAGGGTATCGAACCTAACACTGTTGGCACGGAGTGTTAAGTTTAGTGCTCACTCCTTAACATTCATGGCCACCGGGCTTTTTTTTAATATAATTACGAACACATTTGGTTTTTTTCTAGAAGGTGGCCGCCACTTCGAAAATGTCCATTATTTTCATTAATATTTTAAAATTAATAATAATATACCTGGTCTGGAATACCAAGCCCAGATCTAAGCTATTGAGTACCGGCAAGACAGAGACAATATGTAATTCTTTGAAAGGTGCCACTGGAGTCAGATAACATTTGGAGACAATACAGACCATCTGGCTTAAGACTGAAAATCCAGCTTACACTGATGGTACACATTCAAGCCCTTGCAGCGAAATATAACATTGAAACTGGTACATGTCAATGTTTCAGAAAATTCATGTTTTACTCAAAAATACGTAAGCTGCAACCTACTCCATAATTCCAGAGATCAACATCCCTTCTTAACTGAAAGCACCCGCACTCAAAAGAATTGCCGAAATATACCCATTGCTCGAGGGGATCCACATTTACACTGATGGATCAGCGACAGCAGAGGTCACTGGAGGTAGGATACTATCCTTCTGGCACATCAGGAGCTTTACCCGTGGAGAAAATGACTAACAACTTCAACGGAGAAGTTGAATAAGCAAAGCAGCTATTGTAGGCGCTTGTAGCCTGCCCCGTGAAGGAGCTTGAAGCCTTACACGTGAAGGTGTTTGCAGTATATAATAAAATATACATATAAATATTTAAAACATTTTTTTTTAAAGAAATGTTATGATAATCATGTACGTTTTAATAAAATCATTATAACTCTTTTCTTTTTTGCAGCACTGAGTATACAGAACAAGATGACGATTACCAGGAAGAAATAAATGGCTACAGTCCTCAACATTTCCAGGTATTATTAATATCTTTATTTTTTATTTATTTATAAATAACCTAATAATACCCTCTCACTTATTTTTGTATTTCCAATTTGACCAGTTTTCGTTAAATGATGGCCGCTATGACAATAGGATTTATTACAAAATTTCTGGAATTTAAAGATTCAGGCGCTTAGGGTAACAATTCAGGGTTATTATAGACTCTCTGATTCTCTCTGACTCGGGTTGTATGAACTCTATGTAAGTTAGAACGGTCATCAGTTAATGAAACCTGGCCAAGTTGGAATACTTTGACAAGGTATTAAGGGCCTAAAGGTTATCCCAATACTATGATATTAACTTTCCTTGGACCCTTATCTAAATTATCGATACAGAACAAACTTACAATATACAAAACAATGATTCAACCCATATGGACTTACGGACTTGAACCCTGTGGTACTGCAAAAACATCAAACATCAACAGAATACAGGCGTTCCAGTCAAAAGTCCTCCATAAAATTGTAAATGCCCCTTTCTATGTGTCCTAAAATACCCTACACAATGACCTTAAGATTCCATTTATCCTTGACCTTTCTAAAATCCGTTTCCATACGTTCCACTCTAAATTGTCTTTCCACTAATCCTCAAGGTATATTCCTTATCTTCCCAATTCCATCCAGACCATCCTCCCAGGCGGTTTAAGAGACAGTGGCCCGAGATAATTTACTTACCTGATCATATCGTGATCATTAATATGTTAATTTAGACAGATTCGGAAGTACCAACAATGGTTGCTTCTTCCAAATTTTGTAATGTTTTCATTTTATTTTATATTACAGTTTTGGTCAATTTGTATAAAGCAAATATCTGTTTCACCAAACTTGATCATTGTACAGTTAATAATTTGTACACATTTCAATTAAATAAAAATGAAAACAAAAAATATTTGACAAAACCAATCATAATTGATTACTTCTTGTGTAATTTTTTTTTATTTTACTTATTGCATAAATCTACTTATTGCTTGTTTTCTTTAATGCTCATAGACTATCTCTGAAGTCGAAGATCAGGTCTGCCCCGACAGTACCAAGGCAGAAGCAGTACCTTCAACTCCCATCATTGACAACTATCGGTGAGTTTAAACCAAAAATTGTAGATACCATACAGTTCTAAATTTTGTATTGTATGGAATAAATATTTTCAATTCCCTATAATTACTATTATTCTTTATGTTATTAAATGCCAGTTAATTATGGTCACTTCACTGCAGACCTTCTAACCCATGAAACTACGTCTGGAACCGGTATACCATGCCATGGCACATCCCACATTCCCGGAGGCACCCTACTTGCTGAAGCAAGTTTGGCCACCAGCCACCGCTCGCCTGTAGTGCCACTTTCAAACTCTCCATCTGGAAGTTCCCAAGAGGCTATGACTGGTCACATGCCCGGGGGAAGTAAGCCAGGAAAGAGACACCCATGGTTCCTCTACTCCAGAAATATCAGGGAGAGGGCTATTCTTATCCGTAAGGGGGGGGGGTGGCAGACACCGAGCCCCTCAACTAATCCAACTTTAGTCAAACCCATCAGGCCTAGGATATGGAGAGCATCCTCCCTACTGGTCACATTAGCCTAACGTATGGACACATGCTTAAAAAAAAGTAAAACTTATTTGACAGATTATGACTATATGTATAGGGAAAAAATGTATATTTATAACCTATATCTGAAAATTAGTATTCTATACCATTGGGATGTATGCATTAATATATTACTGCAACACACTGCTTAATACATCACTAAATATAATTTTCTTAATAGAAACATAAATTTTACTGATCCGCCATAAATAAAAGATTGTGAAATGACATCAAAACATCTAAAAAATGTCTAACAAGATATTAAAATTGGAGCCACTTATAAGATCACAAGGGCCGAGTTTTGACAACTATTGTATCACATTTTTTTTTTCTAAATGTATTTTCAATTGTTTCAAAAATTAATTATTTTATATTTATTATATTACAATAAATAATATACAAATTTGAGTAATTTTATTAAAAAGCATTGAAGAGGAATTGTAAATTGTGGTTGATTGTTCCAGATACCCAATATACCAGACCCCACCAGCTCCGCAAGCTACCCAACCCCCGCCACCTAGCTCTCTGTCGCTTCCTACTCGAGAGAGTGCTACAGTATACCAACAGCCAATCACAATCAATCTCATGGCTCCCAAATCTATAAATGCTGATGGATCTGATTTACCACATACAGGTAATAATATGTAAATTACAGACTCGTAGGAACTGGATCATATAAGAGGGTTTCCATGCAACACTGTTTCCGATTTGAAAACCTTAAAATAGAAACTCCCAAGCTTCATTCTATTTTTGTATGAAACTTTATATTATATTTGAAAATAATATTTGAACAGGGAACAGCAGGGAAAACCAGGGTTAAGTTTCAATGATACTTTGTTTAACTAAAAAAAAAATACACCAAACAAAATTTAAGAAAAATGTATTTTTTAAATGAACAATTCAATTTTTCAAATTTTAGATATTGTTTTTTATTTCAATTAAACCTTCTTCGGTTGCGTGTTGGACCCCCTCTACTTTGAATTCATGCTTCACATCAACAGTTCATATTCCTCAATATGCAATGTTGAAGTAAAGAAGCCTGTTTCTCAATTAAGGGAAATTATTTTTACAAAACACAAGGAGAAACAAATAAACATGATCTTTTCGGAGTAAACTTCAATAAGCAGCTCAGGTCATGGTAGAGATAGCCAGACTTTGTTTTTGTTTTTATCTCTTTAACACTGTGGAAATGAAAATTATTATAAGATGTTGCCCTATTTTTCTAATATATTTATATGTGGCAGAAGGTCAAATTCGAACAAAATTATTATGGTCTACATGTTTCAAGTATTTATGACGCCTCTTCAGGAGGGCGGCTAGATGGTGCCCTACCTGCGGAAGGTTCTCGGTGATGTAGGCTATAATTATATATTATTTTAAGAGCTCCTGAAGAGGCGTCATCAACACCAAAACGAGTAGTGTAGAAAGTGAGTATTTTTGTTTGAATTCGACCTTCTGCCACATAAAAACTGTTGTTAAAATAGTTTATTTAAAATGGAAGAAAACTTCATATCAATCATGTAAATAAAATACTTAAAATCCTCAAGTGGTTCTGATGAAAAGGGTGGTAAATCAAATGGCAGATTTCTAGACATCAATATATTATAGCACTCAAATCTTCTCATAAGTACAAAGACATATTAAGAAGGGAAGGACACTAACGCCATACTGATAAACCAACAACAGTCAATACAGTGTTGCCATCAAAACATCTATCAATTACAACTGAAATTATATTCAATTTATACAAATAAATTTATTATAAGACAAATAATATACTTTAGTAACATAAAAGATAGTTTTAATTGCAGTTGATAGGTTCACTTCAATTTGTGAGGAGTTGATTCGAGTAAGGGGGCGAGGTTAGCTCAGTGGTAGAGCACTGGACTAATATACTGGAAGACTTGAGTACAAATCCCAAGCACACTTAAGATTTTATCTTTCAGTGTCATCGTTCGTGGGTTGGATTCGGCCTTCCTGTCCCTTCCAAGGCCACCCAGCCTTTAATTAATTTATTAATGAGTACCTGAAAAGGGAAAAATCAGGCGGACTGAGCATAGTACTGGCCACACTATCTACCTAGTTTGCCGTATAGTCAAAATCAGATACCTCTACAGTATCTGCCCTTCTGGGCCCATATTGCCTTTTTTTTTTTTTTTTTTTTTTTTTTTTTCGAGTAAAGAAAGTTGGGTCATTATAAAATATTGATATATTTTTTTTTCCAGATGTTCCAACACTCCGGTTCTTTTATAATCTTGGACTTGATGTGAGTGTGATTTTTTCAAAAATATATTATTGTGTTTTTATTGCCATTTTTGATTTTTTTATTTTATATCGGCTTTGCTGTCGACAATTCTATATATGCTTCTTATTTATTTACTTAATTGCTTTGTGTCTGTTGAAATTTCCTATTTTCCAGCATCTTCGAATGAACTACGTAGTCCGTCCTGGTGTATCTTACTTTGTGAATCCTTCAGTTTTACAGCCGAGTTACATTTCTCTCGAAAGCCCTACTGTTCCTGCGTACGATGCATTTCCTTGTACAGTTCAAGGTAAACAATGCACTAGTATATTTTTATGTTTTTTGGAAGCCCTATTAAAATTTAAATAAATAAATGAAATCCAAGTATGAATACATACTTCTATTGTATTATTTTGTTGCTGTAGGTAATAGAAGAGAGAGCAGCTATGAAGGGACCCCCCTAATCCAGCAATGCGAAGTCTCGAGTACCGTAGGGCCAGCACCAACGGCTCCCCAACCTCCTCCAGCGATGACTACATACTACCAATCATCGGACTGCGACCAATACTGCATGACTATGCCATACATAGACTATAGTTACGACTATCCTATCTTCCCTCCGTCTCCTCACGGCCTATTGCCTTCATCGTACATAACTCCCGAAGGGGTGATCTATCAGACAGTTATTCCACCTCCCACCGTCCTCCCGCCCTCTTCCATCTGATGGATTTCAAAATATTTCTAAAAGAAATGTTTCAAACCAGTTTTAAACTGTGTGACTTTATTTAACAATTTTTTTTTACTTTAAAAGAAATATATTTAATGGTTTAGATAAACTGTTATCAAAAAACTAATATTCATTTTTTAGTTTCATGTTGAAATTTTACATAGTGTATATCTATGTAAAGACTGCTGTGGCATATTCAATTTAAATTTATATACCAAAAAATGAAAAAAATATTTTACCAATAACTCAATTGCAATGATTATTAAAATGTCCCTGGATATTGAAATTTTATTGTTATGAGAAATGTATCTAATGAAACATTACTAGTATCAGCTAGTTTTAAGTTCATTTGTTTTGTTTCTTTAATTAATTCATGATTTTAGATTTCCCTTTATTTTCAAGTTATTGGATAACATTTTTTTCTTTTTAAGTTTGTACCAACTAATGTTGATTATAAAAACCTGTTTAATTTCTAAAGCAAGTTGGTACAGCACCTTATTTAAAAAAAAAAATATATTAAAACAAAAACAAATTAATGACATTTTTGGTTTTGATGAAAATGAAAAATTCTTTATTAATTAATTATAAAGTTATAACGATCAACCCTTATAAAGTTACATCCAATCATGTTAGTTCAACATGAAAATTAGACATTATTTTGAAATAAATTTAGTAACCATCTAATAGAATATTCATTTTTAAATATGTACTGATTAAAAAGTAACAAAATATTAAAATTATTTTTTATATTCATCGAAATCAGAAATATCTGCTATTTCATGTTGATGCATATTATTTTCTTTATTTTTTTTTAGGAAATAAGCAATAACAATATTCTTCATAAGCTAAGAGTTTTTTTTTATTTTATTTTTAATATTACACAATATTGAAAATAAATTAAAACACAACTCCATATAATTGTTTAATTAAACTCATACAATTATATTTTTTTTCTTTTTTTAAGTAAAAGTTTATTTTTAATTTTAGTTAAAAGAAATTATCTTTTCATTTATTGTACCTAAATTTTTCTTTTCGTTTTTTGTCTTTATTCAAATAATTAACGATAATTTTTTAATTTATAACGCAAAGTGAACTTTGACTATTATGTTAAACATATTTTATTGTTTCAATTATTTTTAAATCAAAAAATGTAACAAATTTCAGTTGTCAATTAAATTTTAATTGACGATCGTAATACTTGTATATTTATTAACATAAATATATTGTAATATATAGATCTAGATTATATTGTGATGGACCGTAGTTATATGTTGCGTTTTGTTTGTCTAGAGTTTAACGTTCTTATTGTGTAAATATATCTCTCTTGTTTAAATTGAAATTATACATTAATGTTAAACTTTGCTGAAGGCGATATAAATATTCTTGTTGTATTGCATTGTTTCCTATTTTGTTGGAATAATATGTTTAGTTTTTAGAGGATTTTATCTATGTGTTAACTGATGTTATGATCTATCCTCCCTTTAAATACGAGGATCGTTTCTTCTCTAGTTCGGTTAATTGTTGTCTTATAATTATGTAGTTTTCTGTCTTCTGTTTGTTGTTATTTAAAACATTTCTACATATTCAGATTGCAAATCCAAAATTAATATCCCTATACAATTTATAGTATTATATAATTATGTAAGGCAACTATTTACTTTCAGAAGAAGTTTCAATTTTCTTTATGTTTTTCTTCCTTTTTTTTTTAATAATTATGTAATACTGAGATTGACTCTCTCTTTCATGTTTTTATTTATATTTGTATGCCTACAATTTAAGAATCAATAATTCAAATGTTATAAAATATTTAAAATTTTTAGCCTAAGTCCCTATAGTTATAAGTTTTGTGCAGAAAATATATTATTTTCAGCATATTTATTTTTTTACTTAATATCATAAATCAAAATCAGTCCCGTAACAGGCCACTAGGGCCCAGAGGGGCAGATACTGTAGAGGTATCTGATTCTTGACCGTACGGCATACTAGGGAGATAGTGTGGTCAACACTAAGCTCCGGCCGCCTGATTTTCCCCTTGGCTGCTTCGACTGCTAGAGTCATTAGCACCCAAGGTACCCATTATTAATTAAATTAATTAAAGGCTGGGTGATCCTAGGGACGGTCTGGGACCCCAAATCCAACCCTCGAACGGCAGCACTAGAAGAAAAAATCTTTAGTGCGCGCTCGGGTTTTGAACCTGGTCCTCCAGTTCATTAGTCGAGTGCTCTACCACTGAGCTAACCTCGCCCCCTAATATCATAAAAGCCTCCAAAAAAATTGTAATGGTAAGTCTGATGGTGTAGACATTAACTATATATTTAAATTAAATAAATAAAGACTTTATTTCCAACTGCAATATAAATACGTAATATGAAACAAAGAATTGCTAACTTGGAATAGTTAGCCAACTAAAACGCTATTAAATCCACAAAAAAATTTTTTTTCTTACCTAAGAGATCTTATTTAATTTACTTTTGAGGTTTTTATTGTTTAAATTAAAATTTCGAGGGGGGGGGGATGAAGCCCCCCCTTATATACACCCATGTTGGCATGCTTTTTGGGAGTCTTCTTCAGCTAAATAATAAATATACGTAATTAAAAACAAGACTAATCAAAGCAGTGCAAAAAATTTGTTTTATTCAAATAATAAAAGTGAATAGTAGCAAACAAAGGCTTTTTTTTCTTTTTTTTTTTGTATATGAAAAACCTATGTTTGCTAATATGCACTTTTAAAAGATTCTTTCTTAATCTATTGCCATGATAAAAAATATTTTTGTACTGTTTTGGTTAGTCTTGCTTTTAATTATGTATATTTATTTTTTTAGCAGGGTCTCCCCGAGGTTTAGTGGCTAACACATTAGTTTCTCATGTGGGAGATGGTGGGTTAGATTCCCACCAGCGGCAGGAATTTTCTCTTCTCACGGCTCATTGAGGACATTTTGGCCCAGATGCCGATGTGGGGTAAAAAAAAAAAAAAAAAAAAAAAAGAAAAAAAAAGAGAGCATGCCAAAATGTAATAATAACAAATATAAATGTTTCTGAAATTCTGACGCTTTCTCTTAGATTAGGATTAGATTAGTTCATACCCTCCCATTCATCGGCCTTTTGTCCTATTGTGCAAGTCCTAGGCTGGTCAACCTTACCTTCAGGTAATCTCAACCATTTCTTGACTTCTTGAATAAAATAAAAATAGAACAGACCTCTGAGGAGGTGTATTTTATAAAAGGAAACAATAATAACAAAAAATATATATATTAAATACATTTAAAAAAAAACTATTGCCTAAGAATTAAGGATACATGCACCCAGAATGGCAGCCCAAGGGTGCTGGCACCCAATTTGATAAGCTAAATACCAGTTACGCAGAGGTAGCGTTCAACGTTTCAGTTAAAACTATCCTTGCCAAAAACGAGTAGATAACCTTTAAATAATTATTTCAACATTTTCAAAACTCAAAAAATAAAATCAATGTCCTCTTTTATTCATAAATCCAACAAAAATATATTGCAAATACACTTTCTTTAAAGACGAAACAGTTTCTTTACACAATTTTTGTTTAAAACAAAGGAATTGTAAACATTTTTAAAACAAATAAGGTTTTTGACAAAATGAAACCAACACAATTGAAAAAATAACAATAGGTCAATTATTATTATTATTATACAGAAGCTGGTTATATTAATTTCTTTATTTATTCTAGACTAGAGAAGTATTTAAAAGAAAGTCCTTCGGAGAAGTTGAATAAATAAGCACATTCCTCAGGAAGATAACTAATCAATATAAATATAAAATTATTTATTTATTTAAATATTAATGTCCAAATTTTAAAAAAACAATTGCTTAAGAGTTAAGGAGACATGGACCCAGATTAGCAAAGGCTGCTGGCGCCCAATTTGGTAAGGTAAGTACCTATCATAAAGGTAGTGTTCAGCGTACATAACACAGATTGAAAGTACAAGTTTCCTTGTTAACAAAGGAATTGTTCAATATTTGTAGACATTTATAAAAGGAATAAGGTTTTTGACAAAATGAAACAAATATAATTGAAAAAATTAACAATAGGCCACTTTTTATTATTATACAGAAGCTTATTATATTAATATATTTATTTATTCTAGAGTAGAGAAGTATTAAAAAAAAAAATGTCCATGTTGAAGGAGTTGAATAAATAAGTACACTCCTCAGTGAGATAATTAATCAATATAAATATAAAATAATTTATTTATTTAAATATTAATGTCCACTAATACATAACACAGATTTTTGGAACCTGTTATCTATAATTTCCCTTCGTCTTTTGATGCCTTTTCTGTTTCTCCAAAGAAAAGCCACCACCCCTAGTCCACATCCTTCCTGAGATCTCGGCCCAGATGGTTGTCAAAGGTAGGTCAGCTCCAAATATTCTCTAACCTCCCAAATAGTTGATAACTCTAACTAGCTGTCTCTCTCTCACTCAACCTTTGCGATGATTTATGATATTCATCACAGTAACCTTATTATAAATTATAGTTTTGAAAGGAATTTCCGCTTCTCTAAAATATTTCCCCATTATCTATTCCTTTAAATCCCCTCCTTGCTAATCGGTCCCTTACAAGTGTTTTGATATTTTTATATTTATTATGAATATGTAGCCTCAAATATTACATTTTTTTTTATTTAATTTTGCCAGTGGCCGTGAGTATTTAATCAAGTGCACCCTGTGCTAAAGGTCCTTCGTTTGATTACCACAGGGGGTGATGGCCTTTCTTCAAAAAAAAAAAAAAAAAAAAAAGAAAGAAAAGGCAACAGCCCTATCCTTCCTAGAAAAGAGTACCCCCCCCCAAAAAAAAAAATCTGTATAATGTATAAGTGGTTGTCAAATAAATAAAAATTAAATTTTATTCCAGTTGTGATTCATTCAACATATGAAGAATTTTCATTCAGAGTGTTGGTGGGCAGTTTCGCTGACTCACACCTACCATATCGTCTGGAGATTGATCTGAATTCTGGTTTATAGCATCAATAGCAGTCGCGAGAGTTTCATTGGTAGGCAGAGGGCTTCTTGTTATTATCCACTGCAGTCGAATCAAATCACCTAAAATACACATTTAATTAATGGAGAAAGTGAAGTGAAAAATTATTCCAATATTGTAATAAAATTCATTCTTTCAGTCATTGTCATCATGTTTAATGTCAGTGTGATCTATTTTCAGCCTCGCAATAATAATGTCCTTCCTTCAGGAATATCTGTATGCACATGGCCAGGCAGTAAGTATATGTTTAATTTGTCTCAAAGTTAGCCATAAAACGGTTTACTGAAGACATTTCACTGATGACTGAACCAGGGCCGCCACATCTCAGAGCCGGGCCCGGGACCAGATCACAGGCCCCCCCTTCTCAGAGCGGGGCTCCCATTTCTCAGAGCCAGACTGAAAATTCTAGTACTTTGTTAAATGACTTTGGACATTTTAAAATGATTTTCGTCTTGAGTTAAGAGCGAAATGAGAATAAAAGCCGACAATCAGTGCAGTAGTTCTTTTTACAAGCTCATAACCTATACAATTTTTCCACTCAGCGAGGCCCGGCCCGGGCCCCCACGGCGCCTGGGCCCAGGACAACTGTACCCGGTTGTCCCCCCCATGTGGCGGCCCTGGACTGAACCCAGGCTTTTAACAGATTATAAGGACTCACGTAGTGAATAAATGACAGGTCGATTGGTATTATTTGAATGAAAACAACCTTCAGTAGATAATGCCAGCTATAAAATCATTGAAATCTAACTACAGAAGCAGTCGGAGAAAATAAGTAGTCCTTACAGGACTTTGAATTGGACATACACTAATAACTCACTCTCACTTACTTACAAAACAAGGCACACCACAGTGTACACAAAGCTATACGGCATTATCTGCAGAATACTTATCGACAGACTCCAGGAAATGAGGAAACTTGACCATACCACATGATATTGTAAGGCCACGTATTCCCTTGTACTTGGGGTAAGAGAATAAAGATAAAAGAAAAGGTTGGATGTCCAGCACTGGAGATGTGGGAACAATGAATTTGCAGACAATGTGTGCTTCTGGGTCATTCACAAAACATGTGGCAGACACGTCTAAGACTTGACGAGCTAAATCTCGACAAGCGGTGTAAAAAGCAGCACTTTGCTGCTCTGAAATTGAAGTTTCCCACATTTCCAATGTTTTCCTTCTAGATCGAGACACAAGCTACAGCAGAGGTGTGGTGAAGGGTCCATTTTCTCCATTATCTATTCCTTTACATCCAGTCCAGTCTAATTGGCCCCCTACCCCTACAATATGTATGAACTGTTGACGGATGGTAATCCCCGCATAGACACTATCTAACTATTCCTAGTACAAACTTAGACGACCTTATATAAAGGTCACAACATACTATTTAACAAACAAACAAATTATTTCCTCTGGTTACCACGTTCCGGCTTCTTTCTCCAGCGGTGTCCTCCGCAGGAGCAAGCCTACCTAAAAGAAGTATCAACCAAGTCTGACGAAGCTCAGTGGGATTTGGGCGAAATATAACTCCCACAAGAAGGACACCGCTGGAGAAAGAAGCCGTAATGTGGTAACCAGAGGAAAGAAGCCCCAGCAAGTAAGCTAAAAAGAGAATACAAAATTATTTGTACAAAGCAATGCAAACTTTTATATCTTCATTTATCTTGTTTATATATATATATATATATATATATATATATATATATATATATATATATATATATATATATATATATATTCCATATTTTGTAGAATATATATATTGCTTTTGTGTTCTTCAAACGTACATTTAGATTTAAAATTCTTTACTTCTAAAGGCCTTATACCTAATTTTGCTTGCATCCTACAGGTATTACTACTGTTAGAATATTTTATAGCAATTATTGTGCATAAGCTGCTGAGGCCATGAGCACACGGGAGCAAACAATTAAAATCAAATATATAAATTTTAATTTAAAAAAGAATACCTTGTTGATTTTGAAGGAGATTGCACATTGCAAGGGTCATCCAGGAAAGATAATCATCGGTTCCTAGCATTGCTATGGTAAAGTTTACTTTTGCTGAAACATAATTTGAATGTTTTAGTATTTTTCTTAAAAAGTAAAATTGTTATTAAGTTTTAATATGTTTTATTTTTTCAGGTATTGAAAAAAAAAACCATTGAGTAACAATGATTGCCTCACCATTTTCTTAACCCTTTGTCGTAACATTTTGCTGGTCGTAATGGGCAGAAAAAGCACACAATTTTAAAAAATCATAACTTTCACCCTTCTTATCTCTGCTGGAAATTCTATTACATATGCCTTCTTCAAGATTTAAATAAGGGGACAAAAATAATAAAAGATAAAAAAAAAAATGTTATTACTTAATTTATGAGTGATGAAATATGGTAATTTTTTTGGCCCGCCACACCATGTTTTACTTTTTTGTAAAAAAGATTAATAAAATTACAAATCCAAAAAATTAAGATGATAAACTGTCAAAATATAATTGTTTTACACTAATAAAATAATTTTTCTCTGAAAATACACACCTTTGCCCAATACTAAAAACGAGGGCATCTGACAGTGAACTCAGGTTTTGGGTCTTAAAAAAGACATCGAATCCGGGAACTACTTGGGTGGGGAGCTGGATGACGCTTAGTGGTAAATAACAATAATGTTTTTGGCTCAGTTGCGACCGACAAAGAGTTATTTGATTAAAATCCAGCTTTACATACTTTAAGGTCCTTATACAGAATATGTATATAGGCACACCTCAAAAAGTAAAAAAAAAAAACAAAAAAAAAAACACAAATTGATAAATGCCAGTTGCCTGGACGTCCTATTCCTGAAAACAGTGTTTCTCACAATACCTTCATCTTGGGCAAAGCAAAAGGCCTTTGGTTTTAAATGAGAGTCTTATACAAAACGTAGGATGAGTTTTGATCTTTATCTGAAAGAATGCTTTTTTGCATTTGTCTGTGAAACAGACAGAAGTGTTCTTGTTGAAGAATAGTGACACAATTAATCATATCACAAATAGTAAAAACTACCAACTAACTTTCTTACCTAAAGGCACATAAGCATTGAAAACAGATGAATTATTTGAAATTGAATTTATTTGGATTCTAGTCAGAGCATAAGCATTGAATCTGAAAAAAGAAGGGTTTTGCCATTGTTAAAATCTCATATTTAATTCATTTATTAATAATTAATATTGAAATACTTATTTATTAATGTATATACTTTTCATTATATCCAAAATTCTGTAGTGTGTATTCCGTGACTCCTGGAGGTGGGATGGTGCTGTTGATGTTCACTCCAATACAGGTGCATGGTTCTATTGTATCTACATTCAATAAGAAGAGAAATTTATTTATTTAATAATGTTTTTGCAGCTTTTGTGATAAAACATTGCCTTTTTAATGGAGAATACTGAGTCAGTTCTTTGAGTCTCTTAGCTATAGTCATATGTCCAGTAGGTGTCATTGTAGAAATGTTAGTGCATACTTAATTTCCCGTAGTGTGTTTCTGTTCATGTTATACAGGCCCAACCTGTATGTTGGCGAAAGAGGCTAGGGCCCAACCTTGCTTCGGCAAGGGGGGAGACCATCATAACGTCCGGTGTGAGCCTTCGGAGTCCACTCCACATGGGACGCAAGCGCTGGAAGTGCTTGTGGGTCCTTGATTTGGCTGGCTCAGCTAAGGATGAGAGGCCATGCAACGGGCATGGGACCCGCCCTCCTATGGGAGGTAAATCCTGCCTGTTCACTTTAGGAAGGGAAACCGTAGGAGGTTCTTCCTCCAGGTCGGTGACTATTCTTGGCCTCTGGAGACCGAGGATGCATAGCACTATGGGTGGTCTACAATGATGCTACGGTTGGTTGTTGGTGGCAGGGGCCACGTTGTGATTCCCCTGTTGTAGCATAGTGGTCTTGTGTTGGAAGCATTGCAGTTGAGTGGTCAGAACTTGGTTGGGTTCTGCCTAGAGCTATTCTCATAGCACTCTCCTCCAGGGCAGAAGCTATGTATAGCGAGTTCCCTCCTCTGCATGGATCGGCTCGTGAGCTCCACGGTCTTACTGGGGGCTCACGGCACATCTTGATTGTCAAAGGGGGGGGGGTTATAGGTGGGGGTCTGATTTAGAGGCTATTAAATGCTGGGCACAACCCCTTTTTTCTAAATAAACTTCCTGGCTTTTAGTTTCATGTATGTGAAATCCTATTTGTGAATGTGTTGTCTTTTAGTGGCCGTCTTCGAAAGATTATTTACTGTGATCCTCTCTTTGTCAACATCTCCCAGTGCTAACATATAGTGACTGGTTTATTTTATCAGTGTATTTGTACAACCGTTGGATTGTAGCAGTAAAGATATTAATTTACATTCTTTACCATAAAACAGTTACAGAAGAAAACTATTACTCACTGAAGAAACCACAGGTGTTCTTATGTTCAGTTTCGTTTCCCATCCTCGTTGCTCTGACTAGATACCATCTTCCTACTGCCTGAAAAGATCACCAATAACGTAGAAACTTTGTAAAGAAACATGTATCAAAATAGTGATTTTTTTTCTTTTCATAGATATTTTGAAAGTAGCTTTGATCATCTTTTACTAAGGTGCAGGAATTATGGCTTTAATGTTTGTTGAAGGGAAGCTCAAAAGATATTCAGTAGAATGCTTCAACTCAAAAGGAATAAGTTGTTTATTCAATATCACAGTGCCTCTTAAAAATAAAAACCTAATTAATTATTTATTTATAAGTGATTCGCTACTATGGTGATTTCACTCCTTCAAGATGGTACCTGTATGGTCTAATGAACTAGCAATGTGATAAAAATTTAATTCACTTATTCCTCTAAACAGAGGTATGAAAATGTCTGTAATATGCCAGAAAGCCAATGGTTATTCAGCAGATATCTTCGAATGGGATTGTATAGTTTATTGTTGTGTAAGTAGGAGAATATTGTGTTTATGTACTGGCTGCTGTCCATCAACAATTCCTTCATGTCATGTGGAATATTTAGTTTGTGTCGTCTTCAGTGTTCCGTAAGTAGGTGTTTTACGGTTAAGTCTCTATTGCATATATAACAAGTTGGTTTGTTCAGTCCTGTCATATTCGTGTGTTTGTCTTGTGGGTCCAATTCAGAGCCAAGCAAGTACAGTTTCTTCTTGTCTGTTGTCTCGATAGCTGGAGATGTATTTTTGATTGTATTTAATTTACTCTCAGTTAGTCGAGTCAAGTTAAACAATATTTTGCTTAATTGCATTGGTTAAGTCTTGGTGTGTGATTGATATGTTAAGATCAAGATGCCTTGTAGCAATTTTTGCATATGAAAAACTTAATTATATGAAAGATGATAAAATATAACTACTTACTGATGGTGAAACTATTCTATAAGGATTCAGCCCATCGCACAATCCTGTTGGAGGTTCTGATTTGCAATATTCAGCTACAAGTATAAGGAATAACAAAGATTTCATGCTCCTAAAAAAATAAAATTCAAATCAGTAATGAATAAAATAAATGGACACCCCGCTAGCGCAAATGCCAGCAGACACTTCTTACGACACTTTTTTGTAATGCTTTTTTCCAGTTTGGTCATCGCTCAAGCATATTCGCAATGAAATCGTTCAATTGTTTGTTATGAGAATGCTATATGCCACGTTTCTTAGCAAAAAATGTGGCCATATGTATAGACAACGTACTAACCATAATCATTCCTTGTGTGCTCGAGTTTCAAACTCGCCCTCATGCACAGAGAATACAAAATAATGATGTTTTAAAATAGAGGCAAATTTCAAATTTGGATTGCTCTTACACTAAATTTGAACTTTGTACTTCATGGCAGACTTTATTATTATCACGTTATTAGTGAAATGGATAGAAGTTCAAATGATTCCATCCCAAGTTGAATATAAAGTTTAAAGGAGTGTTCTGAACTTACATAGATTGTTGAAGAGCTTGTGTATAGGCATGTTCTACTTAAGTCGGAGAACAAGAAAACCAGAAGTCCAAACCATTCCTGCACTTCCATTATCTCTCTGTTTACAACTTCCTCCTTTGATAATACCATGAACCAGTTATCTCTCTTTTCTTCTAATCATTTTTGCCCAATTAGTACAAACTGTTCCCTTGCCTCGCTCTTATTCAAAATATCTGGATTAAGAACTCATTATTCCATGAGTATGATCTTTCTTTTAGTAGTCGGGTAGAGCTTAAATAAAAAGATGTTAGTTATTCAAAGCTAATTCTGAATATCAACCCATTCCCATATTTCATGATGGTAAAATTAACAGTGTATTATGTTTTGTTTTCTTCTTTGCACCTTCCAAAGGATGTAGCTACTGAGGTTGGATTCATGAAAGAATTTTTGAACATTTTCTTCAAACCTTCATCAATTATACCTATTAGAGACCAAAAATGATCTTTCTTAAAATTTATATGTATATATATATATATATATATATATATATATATATATATACATATATATATATATTTTATATTTATATATTTATATATTTATATTTATTTTACTTGAATGTTAAAGCAGATTCCTCTGCAATGTGACATGAGCTAACCCTCTCTAAGGAATGTATTTATTTATGTAGCTCCTGTGTGATGAACTGGGAGGTCGGGAGAGTTTTTGAAAAATATTAGCGTACATAGGAGAAATATCTTGTTTGTGAGTTTTGTAGTTTATATTGTTTTTGTTTAGGTTTATGTGTACACATTCAGAGATCTGTAGTCTTTTTTTGTTACGTTCTGTAGAAAGAATTTTTGTGTCGTCGAAGTTAAAAGAGTGCTTTTGCGTAATGGCATGTTTAGCAAGTGCAGATTTATCTATTTCTTTGTTAGTGATGGTTCGTTTATGTTGTGTAAGACACGCTACAGAACGTAACAAAAAAAGACTACAGATCTCTGAATGTGTACACATAAACCTAAACAAAAACAATATAAACTACAAAACTGTCAAATAAGGCATTTCTCCTATGTACGCTAATATTTTTCAAAAACTCTCCCGACCTCCCACCTAGTATTTTCCCATGCCCCTTGTGTATCCTTCCATTAACACCTTTCTCTCCTTTCCTGTCATAAAAAGGCCTTTGATCCCTACCGACCTCCCACCACCTGGTTTGTTTTCAGTTTCATTTACCCTAGTAGATTCCTTTTTTCTTAGACACTTCCACAATGGTTACTTAACTTTGTGTACGAAATAAAATGATTATATCAGGAAAATAAATCAAGTATTGGTCACATAGGCTCAATTGGCCCGACTGTGTTGTGGATTGTATTGTGCCCACCAAGTGATAAATGTTTTTCCATTTAGAAGTCCTCTTCTGTATGTTTTGGTATGTACAGTCTACACATAGACATCAAGATATAAATACATGGAATTTTACAATATCAGGAGTGTAGGAAGAATGGGGAAAAATATAAAAAGTTCTCTAATTGTCAGTAAAAGAGTTTATATTACATAGACTACTTACAACATATGTACATATTTATTTAAACTATTGGATAGCTAGTAATAGTCGCAATTCCACAATGATTGTCTTTATTCCTAGTGATCTTCACGTATCCACGATCTCCCCATCTTTTTCCCCAAGAGTTCTTCACTAACCAGTAGTCCTCTCCATTCTCACTACCATAGCCTATCACTAGAACAGCATGGTTAAGCTTCGTGTTCGAGCACTCGTCGTGGTAAAATATTCCTGAAACAGCAACAATTATATATTTTCCATTATATTTACAAACAAATTTTTCTTTATTTAAGGAAGGCACGAGAGTAAAAGACATGAGCACTCTGCGAATAAGGTCATGGTTGGATTCCCACTAGGGATGGTGGCTATTCTTTCGAAAAAAGAAAATGTATCAGCCCTATCTTGGCTAGAAAAGGGTGGTAACCTAAAGGTAACCTGTCCCAAAAATCTGTGTTATGTATAACTGGATGTTAAAGTCGTGCAAACAATTCCCATATTTATTTTAATTTAAATTTTAACGTCCATTATTATCAACTACCAATTTTGGGACGGGATATCTAGCCAGGATAGGGCTGATGTCTTTTCTTTTTTCTAAAGAAAAGCCCAGTGGGAATCGAACCCATGGCCTTTGGCACGGAGTGTTAAGTGATCACGCCTAAACACTCACGGCTACCGGGCCTCCCAAAAAATTCCCATATTTCTACAAGTCAAATGTAGAACATTTCTAAATACACGTGTGAACAATCTCAGATGCTCCCAAATTGACCCCACACTTTTCTCCATTCCTAGTCTTTCAGATGCAAATTATTTCATTCTACAGTTATTGCATCTACAAATTTGACACAGACACATCTAAAGTAACAATACACACAACAGATCAATATACTTATAAATACTTTTCTTCAATGCCACCGCTACCTCTGGAGTAAACAGATTTTATCATCATTTATTTATCTTATTAAATTTTATTCACATACAAAAATTCTGTGGTCATTGTTATTAAAAACAATTTTTAAATAGATCTTGACCACCAACCAATATTCTTTATTTTTTTCTCCTTCTTTACGTGATACGTTTCGGCTATTTTGCCATTTTCAATCCAGAAGAAAAATGAAGAGTTAACAATCTTTTCTTCTAGATTGCTATTTTGCTAGTGCAAAATAGCCTAAATGTATCATGTAAAGAAGAAGAAATAAAGAATATTGGTTTGAGGCCAAGATCTATTTAAAATGTGTTTTTAATTATTTATTTATTTTGCAAATTTGCTGATCACATTAATTTAATATTTTATTATTATTAACCTTCAATCAGTATTTTTTTTTAATCAGTTTTACTCATTCCTTGAAACCCACTTCCTCCCTGCCCCTCCTTAGACTCTGCCTGCTGCAAATAGACAGTTCTTAGCAGGGCACCAATGAAAGCAGTTGCCGAAATGCTTCAAGCCAATGAATTTGGACTCCTAACACACGCACATATATATATATATATATATATATATATATATAAAACCTTGTGAATGTGGTGAAATACTGGAATGAAAAATAAAAAAACTGACCTGACTTGTAGTATCTGAAATTGATGAGAGATGCATCTATTCCTGCAGATACCGGGCCGACATAAGCCACTGCCTTTGCTAGTTCATCTTCATTCCCGGGTCTCAGCCTAACGAAATCAGACATTCTTGCTCCAACGGTGTCGTTTCTGAATCTACACATGTCAACCTGATGGAAAACCAATCACTATTTATCTTTTATAGTGTAGATGGAGATAGTTAGCCGCTGTAGAGATACGAAGACAGGTATAGTTGGGATTCGGCTAGGAGAAAAACGTCAGACTTTCAAAAATAAATCTGTATTTTGGACGTTTCGACTGCAACAATGGCAGCCTTCTTCAGCACTAGAGAATGCCTAGGGGGGAGGGAGGAAGACCTCGAGGACAACTTAGGTAACCATGGTAGAAGTATGTGGTCATACTTCTACCATGGTTACCTAAGTTGTCCTCGAGGTCTTCCTCCCTCCCCCCTAGGCATTCTCTAGTGCTGAAGAAGGCTGCCATTGTTGCAGTCGAAACGTCCAAAATACAGATTTCTTTTTGAAAGTCTGACGTTTTTCTCCTAGCCGAATCCCAACTATACCTGTCTTCGTATTTATCTTTTAATTATTTATTTTTTTTAAATTAAGTATCTAAATTTTTTCGAATAAAAATAAAAGAAAGAAATACGTCTTTTTCAAGATTTTCAAGGAAAATTTCTGAGGTAAATTTCTTTAACACATTCTTACTTTAAAGGATCTTCACCTCAAACCTTTTTATTTATTATTTTTCATTTTTAACATTTTGGACTTAGAGCTATTTTAATAAAACTAGAAGAAAAAAATATACAATCCTAATAATTTACAATAAAATACCCCCCTTATTTTTGTTATATAATTACTATAATAACCCTCCATTAAATTTCTTAAAAATAAAATTTAAAGCTAATTTTATCTTCCATTAAGCAGGCCATTTCCTACACCCTGTTTTTAAAAGGGCCCTGATTTTTTAATGACAAACCCTTTTAAAAACAAGGTATGGAAAATGGCCTGCTTATTTGAAGGTGAAATTAGCTTAAAAATTTACTTTTAAGAAATTTAATGGAGGGTTATTATAGTAATTATATAACAAAAATAAAGGGGGTATATTATTGTAAATTGATAATAATTATATTTGTTTTTTTTCTTGTTTTAATAATAACGTTAAACCGTGAAAAATAATAAACAAAAAGGTTTGAAGTGAAGATCTTTTAAAGTAAGAATGTGTTAAAGAAATGTGTCTTCATCATTGGCAGTTAGCTCAGTGATAGAACAGTTGAACACGAGTTCAAAACTCAGGGCCACACTGAAATATTTCATCTTCTAATGTCGTCGTTTGATGGTCAGAGACGGAAAATGAGGTGGCCAAAGCATAGTACTGACCACACAATCTCCCTAGTGTATCGTCTGATCAAGAATCAGAAATTTCCAGACTCTATGCCACTCTATGTCCTCATGGCCCTTTTTGGGACTGATTTCTTCTTTTCTCTTAAAGCTAAAACACGTTCAGTTAGATGGTATAGATCAAATCCCTCATGCGCGAAATTCTGCGAGAATTTCTCCTGACGGGTCCGCCATTTGCATTACTATTTCAATGCATGGGCGTATATAGGAAATAATTTCGGGGGGGGGGGGGGGGGGGGGATTAAGGGGGGGAGGGGCTGGGACCATTTCCGGGGTATGGAATACTAAACATTTAGAACTTGGGATAGTTTTAGGCAACTAAAACGCTATTACACCTCAATTAAATTATTTTTTATGAACTGAGTGATCTTATTTAATTTATTTTTAAGGGTTTTATGACACATATTTACTATCAAGTCGGGGCTGCATGTAGCCCCCTCGCCCCCCCCCTTATATACGCCCATGTTTCAAAGAAGAAATCGCTATGTGAAACTCAATAAAAGCTGATTATGTCTCGTTTAGGACTAGGGAAGGCTTTAAAAGGCCAGACAAGGGAGATAGTGTTTAATGTTTCTCAATACTTAGCCAAAGCTAAGGCTGAAAACAATTTAGACTATAACGTTGCCTGTTCAAATAGATGGTTAGATGGAAGGAAAAGGGCGTGGCCTATATTCCCGGTAGAAAATTGGCGGTAGAAATTCTCTCAGTCATAACCTCATCACTATGCAATTTAAAGCTTTTTCAGTCTTAGCTTTGGCTAAGGATTTATAAATATTAAACACTATCTCTCTTATCTAACCTCTCAAAGCGTTTCCTAGTCTTAAACGAGACATAATCAGTTTTTATTGAGTTTCATGTAACGTATTCTTAATTGAAATAGTAATGCAAATGGCGGACCAGTCGGGAGAAATTCCCGCCGACGCTCGCGCATGCGCAGTTAAACTCCTGGGTTTATCTGAACAGGCTATAGCAACATTTCTCCACGATGAAGACTATACTCACCATTTCCTCGTATGGATATGACTCCTCCGTGTCTACTCCTCCATTGTCCAGGATATACCTGTAAGCATTGTTCATGAGTCCTCCTTCACATCCGTTATTCCCATAGGCGTTGTTGCTAGTACAGTCCAGGAGGTTCTGTTCGCTCAGTGATATCAGCTGTTTAGTCTTCCTGAATATCTGCGCTTCCAGGGCTCCTGTCTGTAAGAAACACAACCATGATGACATAAATATTGTTAAACATAATAAATGGCCGCTCCACAGTGAATAATGAGGCAATTTCTCATATATTAAATAATTAGTAATTATTAGAATTGATAATTATCTTTCTATTCGAAGCTTTCCAAAGGGCAGCAGGGATAAGGACGAAAACGCGGTAAATGACGCAGCTCAAAGCTGAAGACCTCCAAAGAAGCTCCTGCGGACATTTTAGCGCTCCCTTCATAGGGAGGCGTCCCGCTTATAAGGTTGATCTCATGAAACAATCCGGAAGTGCCGACTAGAAAATTTTGCGTTTCAGAACCCCTAGAGACCGAAAATAACGGTGGTTAAAATTTGTATGTATGTATATATATATATATATATATATATATATATATATATATATATATATATATATATATATATGTCTGTTCGCGGATTTCTGGCGTCCCTAATAGTCCGATTTTGATGAAATTTGATACAAAAATCCGCCGTCCAATTTGAAAGGTCAAGTTCGTTAACCAGCAAAATCCGCCCACTGGAAGATGGCGTTTGGGGCGAAATTCGCCCAAAAAAATCGTAACGCTTACGTTTTTGAGTTCATATGCTTGTAAGTAATCTTTTTATAGGCTTCTTGGGCTAGTAAAAGGAATGAACCCATTTTTAAGGCGATAGCTTCAACCGTTTCTGAGAAAATCGGAAAAAAGTTGTTAAATCAAGTTTTTGGTTTGGGTACTTACAATCATGGGATTCAGTTGAAACATTTTTTGCATGTTTGAATTTCATCAAAACTAATATGTTAAACTGTGGGTTACGTTTGGAGTTAAGGAAGGGTTAGAATAAAATATTTTATGAACAGACATGAAAAGTTTTGGGAACTTCGTATAATTTCATTAATATCTCGAACCGGGGTCTCCCGTGTTCTAGTGGCTAGCGCGCTGGATTCATAAGCGGGAGATGGTGGGTTCGATCCCCACCGGCGCCAGAAATTTTTTCATCTCAGGGCTCGCTGAGAAAATTCCTGGTTGCACCCTGGATGTCGGCGCTAATAACCACGATTTGTTGATGCGCCGTAAGGAAAAAAAAAAATAAAAAGAAAAAAAAATATATATATATATATATCTCGAAACAGGTTGGGAAATCGTGAAAAGTGGATAGAAATTATTTGAAAGCTTTATAAATTCTCTACAAAAAAGATTCTGAAACAATTTTTGATTAGGTGATGTCAATCGGAGAAATAAGTGCTTAAACTTTGAAGTAATTGATTTCGTTTATTCGAACGTTGTTATTTTTTTAATTGCTTATAGTTGGATAATGTATTTGGCAATAAAACAGATTAGGTTAAAATAGAAAAACAATTCATTGTTAGAAATATAGCTTGCCAAGAGAAAGAGATTCGATGACGTCTTTTGAATATTTTCAATTGCCTTTATGCTGTTGGTTTTGTTATTTTATTTTTATATTGATTTTATTTGTAGAATTATTACTATAGTAAAATAACACAGGAATATGTGAAAAGTTTTGATATTTTCCAATGCATTGAAAGGTATGAAATGAAGTATCGGTAGAAGAGGGTTCTAGGGTCTGGCGGACCCGACCAGGTAAAGCCATAAAACTCTTTGAACAAAGGCCGAGGAAAATATTATCTGTTACTATTCTAAGCTTTTCAAATGACCATAGGGATATGATCAGGAACCGCGCTAAGATGATGCAGTTCCTGCGAGTCGGACTTTTCTAAATAACCTTGAAAACGGCATATGTCTGGAACAAACACAGATAGAAACATGGGGTTTGCAGAGTTTAACTACATTTTTGGTCGTTTCACCCTCTTGATTATTTTCCTTTACATGTTACAATGTTTCAGCAATAATATAGGCGCTATAAAATATTGCGTTTCATTAAAAACTGTGAAATTTCTACACGGTGAGAAAACAGACAACAACAAGGTGTTTTGTATAAGAGCTATAAATAAAATGGAAAAGTCCGACACGCAGGAACTGCATCATCTTAGCCTGGTTCTGTTCTTATCCCTAGTCTCATTTGGAAAGATTAAAATAGAAACAGTTATTATTTTGGTTCGAGCTTTCTTGAAAAGCTTTTATGGCCTTACCTGGAAGGGCCAGACAGCACCCTTCATCCTCTTGTAGAGATACTAATCTCACTGTTCAATGCATTGAAAAATATCAAAATGTTTCCATTTTCTTGTACTCTTCTACTATAGTACAAATAAATCAAATTAAAAAAAAAACAATTAAAAAGTAAGCTAAACAACTACAAAAATCCGTTCAAAAGAACAAAATAAACACATTTGAAGTTTTAAGCACTTATTTCTCCGCTTGACATCGCCTAATCAAAAATTGCTTCAGAATCTTTTTTGTACAGCATTTAGTAAGCTTTCGAATGGTAACCTTCCCCTTACCAAGATTCGCCCCCTCCCGGATTGTATATTTTCCTTAATATTTCGAAAACGTGGTAAGTGGAAGGTGACCATTCGAAAGCTTACTACATTTTCTACAAAAAAGGTTCTGAAGGAATTTTCCATTAGGCGATGTCAATCGGAGAAATAAGTGCCTAAAACGTCATATGTGTTACTTTGGTTCTTTTGAACGGGTTTTTGTAGTTGTTTAGCTCACTTTTTAATTGGTTGTTTTCGTTTTAAATTGAATTTATTGGTAGAATTTGTATTATCGTAGAAGAACGCAAGAAAATGAGAAACGTTTTGATATTTTTCAATGCATTGAACTATTAAATAAGTATTTCTACTTTCTATTATCGTGCATGATGTGGGCTGGCCGACCCGACTGCAGGGCGTATTTGCAGGTAATAGTAAGGCCCTTTATCACGTATATGGGGCCATAAGAGGATTTCAGGAATGGTCAAACCAAAATAATAACTGTTTCTATTTCATTCTTTCTAAATGTCACTACAGATAAGAACGGAACCGCGCTAAGATGACGCAGTTCCTGTGAGTCGGAATTTTTTCCCTTCCATATATTAGCGCCGGTCTGTGTATAGGTTACCACCCTTACTAAATATCCGTACAAATATTCGAGCAGCGACTTTTTTCAGCAGGCTCTGAAATGAAAAAAAAATCGATCACCCACATGAGCATGAGAACCAAGCCATCAGACACAGAACGACTGAGTGTCCCGATTATTGTTATTATTCATCGACAGTAGAATTCTCAACCATAAATAGAGGAAAATACCAGCCTATTTATATCACTAGTATGTTTTGATAATAAATCTGTCTATATTCCCTGAGGTATGTTTAGGAGATCTGCCAATTCGGATACAGGACAAGGTTAGAATCCTTGGGGTTTCCACCGACCTTGGAGGGGGGGCGCTGACAACAAAAAATCTAAAAATAATTCTATCAATATCTTATAGTGACCCAAATATCTAAAAACATATATAAACCAGCCGGAAGGTCGATAAAAATAGAATAAACAACGGCAATTTATTTATTAACCCTAGAATTCCCAAGGAGTTTCCAGCCACACCCTTTACCAAGGAAGGTCTTTGGAGCCCCAACTTCTTAAGTAATTTACTCTTATGTGCTTCATTTTCAAAAAAAAAAAAATGTTACCCATTTTCGAAAAAATTGATATTTCTAAAAAATCGTTTTTCGTTCAAGATTAAAAAGTCCGTCTCGCAGGAACTGCATCATCTTAGCGCGGTTCCGTTCATATCCCTAGTCTAATTTGGAATGATTAAAATAGAAGCAGTTATTATTTTGGTTCCACCAGTCTTTTTTTTTAATTAATTATTATAATGGCTTGTCAACCCTTAAGGTCACTAACGCCATTCCTGTGTGTAGTAAAGTCTTGAAAGGTCATGATTTACAATCTTACCTGGAAGGGTCTAGAACACACTAGAAACACTAGAAACGGACCCGCTAGTGACAAGGTCTTGGAATCCTGGAAATCTAAATTTCTAACAATAAATTGTTTTTGTTATTTTACTTAACCAGTTTTATTGTCAAATACATTAGCCAACTATAAGCAATAAAAAAATAACAAGGAATAAAACAGACAAAAAGAACCTTTCGAATAAACGAAATCAATTAATTTAAAGTTTTAAGCACTTATTTCTCCGATTTACATCGCCTAATTAAAACTTTCTTCAGAACCTTTTTTGTAGAGAATTTAGTAAGCTTTCGAATGGTAATCTTCCGCTTCATAAGATTGTCAACGGTTTTCGAGATACTAACGAAAGTATACAAAGTTACCAAAACTTTTTTTGTCTGTTAATAAAATATTTTATTCTAACCCTTCCTTTACTCTAAACGTAACAAAAATTTCAACATATTAGTGTTGATGAAACTCCAACATGCAGAAAATTTTTCAACTGTATCCCATAATTCTAAGAAGCAAAATCAAAGACAAACAACCCTCCCTAGGAAGGACGATAGGCAGTTGAAAAGCTATATCTTGGAAATCCATATCTCTAAAATTAAATTGTTTTTCTTATTTCTCTTAACCTGTTTTATTTTCAAATACATTATCCAACTATAAGCAATTAAAAAATAACAAGGAATAAAAAAGAGACAAAAAGAACAGTTCGAATAAGCGAAATCAATTACTTTAAAGTTTTAAGCATTTATTTCTCCGATTGACATCGCCTAATCAAAACATTCATCAGGTCCTTTTTTGTAGAGCACTTAGTAAGCTTTCTAATGGTATTCTTCCGTTTACCAAGATTCTCAACCTTTTTCGAGATATTAAGGAAAGTATACAAAGTTACCAAAATGTTTTATTTCTGTTAATAAAATATTTTATTCTAACCCTTCCTTAACTCCAAACGTAAACAAAATTTTAACATGTTAGTTTTGATGAAATTTAAACATGCAAAAAATGTTTCAACTGAATCCCATGATTCTAAGTACCCAAACCAAAAACGGTATTCAAAAACTATTTTTCCAATTTTCTCGAAAACTGTTAAAGCTATCGCCTTGAAAATGGTTTCATTCGTTTTCCTAGCCCAAGAAGCCTATAAAACGAGTACTTACAAGCTTATGAGCTCAAAAACGTAAGCGTTACGATTTTTTTTGCGCGAATTTCGCCCCAAACGCCATCTTCCAGTGGGCGGATTCTGCTGGTTAACGAACTTGACCTTTCAAATTGGACGACGGATTTTTGTACCAAATTTCATCACAATCGGACCATTAGGGAAGCCAGAAATGAGCGAACAGACAAATATATATATATATATAATATATATATATATATATATATATATATATACAAATTTGAACCACCGTTATTTTCGGTCTCTAGGGGTTCTGAAACGCGAAATTTTCTAGTCGTCACTTCCGGATTGTTTCATTGTATCAACCCTATAAGCGGGGTTCCTCCCTATGAGGGAGGGAGGAACCGCGCTAAAAATATATTATTATTATACAGGTTGGTCTCGAAGGAAACCGCCATCCTTTTTTTTTTTTTTTATTTATTTATTTGTTTCATGTGTCGTGGACCACTATGGGGTCATTAAACACAAGATTATAGATGTGTATTTGTTTCATGTGTCGTGGACCACTATGAGGTCATTAAACACAAGATTATAGATGTGTATTTGTTTCATGTGTCGTGGACCACTATGAGGTCATTAAACACAAGATTATAGATGTGTATTTGTTTCATGTGTCGTGGACCACTATGAGGTCATTAAACACAAGATTATAGATGTGTATTTGTTTCATGTGTCGTGGACCACTATGAGGTCATTAAACACAAGATTATAGATGTGTATTTGTTTCATGTGTCGTGGACCACTATGAGGTCATTAAACACAAGATTATAGATGTGTATTTGTTTCATGTGTCGTGGACCACTATGAGGTCATTAAACACAAGATTATAGATGTGTATTTGTTTCATGTGTCGTGGACCACTATGAGGTCATTAAACACAAGATTATAGATGTGTATTTGTTTCATGTGTCGTGGACCACTATGAGGTCATTAAACACAAGATTATAGATGTGTATTTGTTTCATGTGTCGTGGACCACTATGAGGTCATTAAACACAAGATTATAGATGTGTATTTGTTTCATGTGTCGTGGACCACTATGAGGTCATTAAACACAAGATTATAGATGTGTATTTGTTTCATGTGTCGTGGACCACTATGAGGTCATTAAACACAAGATTATAGATGTGTATTTGTTTCATGTGTCGTGGACCACTATGAGGTCATTAAACACAAGATTATAGATGTGTATTTGTTTCATGTGTCGTGGACCACTATGAGGTCATTAAACACAAGATTATAGATGTGTATTTGTTTCATGTGTCGTGGACCACTATGAGGTCATTAAACACAAGATTATAGATGTGTATTTGTTTCATGTGTCGTGGACCACTATGAGGTCATTAAACACAAGATTATAGATGTGTATTTGTTTCATGTGTCGTGGACCACTATGAGGTCATTAAACACAAGATTATAGATGTGTATTTGTTTCATGTGTCGTGGACCACTATGAGGTCATTAAACACAAGATTATAGATGTGTATTTGTTTCATGTGTCGTGGACCACTATGAGGTCATTAAACACAAGATTATAGATGTGTATTTGTTTCATGTGTCGTGGACCACTATGAGGTCATTAAACACAAGATTATAGATGTGTATTTGTTTCATGTGTCGTGGACCACTATGAGGTCATTAAACACAAGATTATAGATGTGTATTTGTTTCATGTGTCGTGGACCACTATGAGGTCATTAAACACAAGATTATAGATGTGTATTTGTTTCATGTGTCGTGGACCACTATGAGGTCATTAAACACAAGATTATAGATGTGTATTTGTTTCATGTGTCGTGGACCACTATGAGGTCATTAAACACAAGATTATAGATGTGTATTTGTTTCATGTGTCGTGGACCACTATGAGGTCATTAAACACAAGATTATAGATGTGTATTTGTTTCATGTGTCGTGGACCACTATGAGGTCATTAAACACAAGATTATAGATGTGTATTTGTTTCATGTGTCGTGGACCACTATGAGGTCATTAAACACAAGATTATAGATGTGTATTTGTTTCATGTGTCGTGGACCACTATGAGGTCATTAAACACAAGATTATAGATGTGTATTTGTTTCATGTGTCGTGGACCACTATGAGGTCATTAAACACAAGATTATAGATGTGTATTTGTTTCATGTGTCGTGGACCACTATGAGGTCATTAAACACAAGATTATAGATGTGTATTTGTTTCATGTGTCGTGGACCACTATGAGGTCATTAAACACAAGATTATAGATGTGTATTTGTTTCATGTGTCGTGGACCACTATGAGGTCATTAAACACAAGATTATAGATGTGTATTTGTTTCATGTGTCGTGGACCACTATGAGGTCATTAAACACAAGATTATAGATGTGTATTTGTTTCATGTGTCGTGGACCACTATGAGGTCATTAAACACAAGATTATAGATGTGTATTTGTTTCATGTGTCGTGGACCACTATGAGGTCATTAAACACAAGATTATAGATGTGTATTTGTTTCATGTGTCGTGGACCACTATGAGGTCATTAAACACAAGATTATAGATGTGTATTTGTTTCATGTGTCGTGGACCACTATGAGGTCATTAAACACAAGATTATACATGTGTATTTGTTTCATGTGTCGTGGACCACTATGAGGTCATTAAACACAAGATTATAGATGTGTATTTGTTTCATGTGTCGTGGACCACTATGAGGTCATTAAACACAAGATTATAGATGTGTATTTGTTTCATGTGTCGTGGACCACTATGAGGTCATTAAACACAAGATTATAGATGTGTATTTGTTTCATGTGTCGTGGACCACTATGAGGTCATTAAACACAAGATTATAGATGTGTATTTGTTTCATGTGTCGTGGACCACTATGAGGTCATTAAACACAAGATTATAGATGTGTATTTGTTTCATGTGTCGTGGACCACTATGAGGTCATTAAACACAAGATTATAGATGTGTATTTGTTTCATGTGTCGTGGACCACTATGAGGTCATTAAACACAAGATTATAGATGTGTATTTGTTTCATGTGTCGTGGACCACTATGAGGTCATTAAACACAAGATTATAGATGTGTATTTGTTTAATGTGTCGTGGACCACTATGAGGTCATTAAACACAAGATTATAGATGTGTATTTGTTTAATGTGTCGTGGACCACTATGAGGTCATTAAACACAAGATTATAGATGTGTATTTGTTTAATGTGTCGTGGACCACTATGAGGTCATTAAACACAAGATTATAGATGTGTATTTGTTTAATGTGTCGTGGACCACTATGAGGTCATTAAACACAAGATTATAGATGTGTATTTGTTTAATGTGTCGTGGACCACTATGAGGTCATTAAACACAAGATTATAGATGTGTATTTGTTTAATGTGTCGTGGACCACTATGAGGTCATTAAACACAAGATTATAGATGTGTATTTGTTTCATGTGTCGTGGACCACTATGAGGTCATTAAACACAAGATTATAGATGTGTATTTGTTTCATGTGTCGTGGACCACTATGAGGTCATTAAACACAAGATTATAGATGTGTATTTGTTTCATGTGTCGTGGACCACTATGAGGTCATTAAACACAAGATTATAGATGTGTATTTGTTTCATGTGTCGTGGACCACTATGAGGTCATTAAACACAAGATTATAGATGTGTATTTGTTTCATGTGTCGTGGACCACTATGAGGTCATTAAACACAAGATTATAGATGTGTATTTGTTTCATGTGTCGTGGACCACTATGAGGTCATTAAACACAAGATTATAGATGTGTATTTGTTTCATGTGTCGTGGACCACTATGAGGTCATTAAACACAAGATTATAGATGTGTATTTGTTTCATGTGTCGTGGACCACTATGAGGTCATTAAACACAAGATTATAGATGTGTATTTGTTTCATGTGTCGTGGACCACTATGGGGTCATTAAACACAAGATTATAGATGTGTATTTGTTTAATGTGTCGTGGACCACTATGAGGTCATTAAACACAAGATTATAGATGTGTATTTGTTTCATGTGTCGTGGACCACTATGAGGTCATTAAACACAAGATTATAGATGTGTATTTGTTTCATGTGTCGTGGACCACTATGAGGTCATTAAACACAAGATTATAGATGTGTATTTGTTTAATGTGTCGTCAACCACTATGAGGTCATTAAACACAAGATTATAGATGTGTATTTGTTTAATGTGTCGTCAACCACTATGAGGTCATTAAACACAAGATTATAGTTGTGTATTTGTTTAATGTGTCGTCAACCACTATGAGGTCATTAAACACAAGATTATAGATGTGTATTTGTTTAATGTGTCGTCAACCACTATGAGGTCATTAAACACAAGATTATAGATGTGTATTTGTTTCATGTGTCGTGGACCACTATGAGGTCATTAAACACAAGATTATAGATGTGTATTTGTTTCATGTGTCGTGGACCACTATGAGGTCATTAAACACAAGATTATAGATGTGTATTTGTTTAATGTGTCGTCAACCACTATGAGGTCATTAAACACAAGATTATAGATGTGTATTTGTTTAATGTGTCGTCAACCACTATGAGGTCATTAAACACAAGATTATAGATGTGTATTTGTTTAATGTGTCGTCAACCACTATGAGGTCATTAAACACAAGATTATAGATGTGTATTTGTTTAATGTGTCGTCAACCATTATGAGGTCATTAAACACAAGATTATAGATGTGTATTTGTTTCATGTGTCGTGGACCACTATGAGGTCATTAAACACAAGATTATAGATGTGTATTTGTTTAATGTGTCGTCAACCACTATGAGGTCATTAAACACAAGATTATAGATGTGTATTTGTTTAATGTGTCGTCAACCACTATGAGGTCATTAAACACAAGATTATAGATGTGTATTTGTTTAATGTGTCGTCAACCATTATGGGGTCATTAAACACAAGATTATAGATGTGTATTTGTTTCATGTGTCGTGGACCACTATGAGGTCATTAAACACAAGATTATAGATGTGTATTTGTTTAATTGATTCTATTGGCGTTCCACGAAATTAACTAGAAAGAGTGAGGGAATGGAATTATAATTTTATTTGAAGGTTATTATTTCGGATGATTTTAATTTTAATGTTTCCTTGTTTACGATATTTTTGAGGTGATTTAAATATTTAGATTATGATATTTGTTATTTTGTCACATATTTGATTATGTATTTATATGTAGTTTATATTTTTAGATATTATTTATTAGTTCACTTGATGTTAAAAATTCGAATAGCTTATTGATCTGTTTGTGATGGTCCGCTAATATTTCATCAATTCTATCAGATAGCTGGACTTCTCTTCTTTGTTTCTCATAGATTTTACAATTAATCAAGAGGTGGTGAACGGTGATGATTTGGTTACATTTTTCACAAATTGGAGGGGCGCCTCGTGACATTAGATAATCGCCATCCTTGGGGGATATGTACGCCAACGAAAGTGTTGTTGAATACCACCGAGGAATAAGTATTACTTGCATTAATTCTCTAGATATAGGCGTTTTCGTGTTTTTTTGTCTTCACGCTAGTTTTTAACCATTATTGTGCTATTTGTTGTTCACGCCATAGGGAAAATGTAATTCTGATGACGTTTTCAAATTCTGCATATAATTTCCTATAAGATCTCATGTACCTTGTGCAAAAATGTCTCAAACCAAATTCACAGCAGCCACCCAAACAAATAACTTATCAAACATTTTTGCTTTTAATAAGTTAATCATTAAAAGCTAAAATGTTTTGCTTATTAATTTTTTTGTTTTATCGATCACAATTTTCCCATGCAAATGGCCTTCAACACTTACTAACAAATTAGCCATGGTAATGAAATATTGAAATTTTCTGAGAGTCCCATCTATTTAACACTGGAACATTAAAAATAAAAGTCCGTCACGCAGGAGCTGCATAACTAAGCACTTTCCTCAGAATTTGGGTTGTGTAGACTGCTTTCCAGAACAATTTGCTTAAAATATCCTACATAAATAAAATAAAAACATGAATAGTTCTCTTTTAAATTTTTAATGAGTAACTGATCAATTATTAATTTGCTTCCAGAGTTATGTTTACACATGGTATCTATTACACTACGTAATAAATACAAAAAAACCCATATTATCGTATTTTCATCTAACGCAGGAACAGGATACAGTCACTCTAGTGGTAGAAAGCGCTCCTTGCGGCGGCTTTGTGAACCTACGTCTGGCGGGCTTTTCTATTGAAATATATTACAAATTAAACCCCCGCTTTCCGATTGACCGATTCAGCTCATTTTTACAACACTTCTTTCTCATGAGTTACCCACGACGTATACCGCGTTTCGTTACGATTCAGCAGAAATTACGACCGGTATGAGTATATTAGTAATTTGGGTCCGGAGTAAACCCCCCCCCCCTTCTAAAGAACCGATTTAGTTTATTTTTACAACACATATTTACCTGTAGATTTCCACTACGAATACCGAGTTTCGTCGAAATATACCAAAAATCACGGCTGGTAGTGGCGAATTGGTATTGTGGGTCCGGAGTAACCCCCCCCCCCCCCCTCCTAATGAACCGATTTAGTTTATTTTTACAACACATATTTACCTGTGGATTAACACTACGAATACTGAGTTTCGTCGAAATATACCAAAAATCACGGTTGGTAGTGGCGAATTGGTATTGTGGGTCCGGAGTAAACCCCCCCCCTTCTAATGAACCGATTTAGTTCATTTTTATATCTCACTTTTCTCTCTATATTACCACTACGAATACCAAGTTTCGTTGAAATATAACAAATATTACGGCTGACATAGTCAAATTAGTGTTTTGGGTTCGGGGAACAACCCCCCCTTCCGGTGGACCGACTTTGGTGGTTAACGAACTCGTTCAATCGTTTGCTATTTGAATGCTATATGCCAAGTTTCGTGACGAAAAAACAAAAACTCTGGCCGCTATCGTGTTAACAGACACACATATATATATATATATATATATATATATATATATATATATGCATATATATATATATATATATATATATATATATATATATATATATATGCATATATATATATAGATATATATAAATTTTAACGGGGGTCATTTTCGGTGTCTACTAGGTAAGATCGATAAAGATTTGAAGAAATTTTTCAAAAATTCCGTCATGAGTCCAACCTCAATAGCTACTTTCCTTCGGAGGAAAGTGCTAAAAACACGGAAACGCCTATATCTAGAGAAATAATGCAAGTAAAAATTTCTCCTTGGTGGCATTCAACTACACTTTAGTCGGCGACCACATCCCTCAAGTATGGCCATTTCCTTCGGGACCATCCTGTATATCAGAAGAGGCTGTTGGGGGAGAAAAGTGAAAAATACTTAATCATTTTGTTGTTGTTTGGAGTTTTAGAGCAATCATCCTCAAAGCTAAAATTGCCTGATTTTTTGTGTCTATTTTTGGTTAACTGTCATAATGTATGCGTGTTGTTTGTCATTTCCTATGAAAGTTTTTTTTTCTTTTTAGCACTTTCCTCCGAAGGAAAGTAGCTATTGAGGTTGGACTCATGACGGAATTTTTGAAAAATTTCTTCAAATCTTTATCGATCCTACCTAGTAGACACCGAAAATGACCCCCGTTAAAATTTATATATATCTATATATATATATATATATATATATATATATATATATATATATATATATATATATATATATAAGTCTGTTAACACGATAGCGGCCAGAGTTTTTGTTTTTTCGTCACGAAACTTGGTATATAGCATTCAATTAGCAAACGATCGAACGAGTTCGTTAACCACCAAAGTCGGTCCACCGGAAGGGGGGGTTTACCCCGAACCCAAAACACTAATTTGACCATGTCAGCCGTAATATTTGTTACATTTCAACGAAACTTGGTATTCGTAGTGGTAATGTAGAGAGAAAAGTGAGATATAAAAATGAACTCAATCGGTTCATTAGAAGGGTGGGTTTACTCCGGACCCACAATACCCATTCGCCACTACCAGCCGTGATTTATGGTATATTTCGACGAAACTCAGTATTCGTAGTGGTAATCCACAGGTAAATATGTGTTGTAAAAATAAACTAAATAGGTTCATTAGGAGGGGGGTTTACTCCGGACCCACAATACCAATTCGCCACTACCAGCCGTGATTTTTGGTATATTTCGACGAAACTCGGTATTCGTAGTGGTAATCTACAGTTAAATATGTGTTGTAAAAATAAACTAAATCGGTTCATTAGAAGGGGGGGGGGGTTTACTCCGGACCCAAATTCCTAATATACTCATACCGGTCGTAATTTCTGCTGTATTGTAACGAAATGCGGTATACGTCATGGGTAACTCATGAGAAATAAGTGTTGTAAAAATGAGCTGAATCGGTCAATCGTAAAGCGGGGGTTTAATTTTTAATATATTTCAATAGAAAAGCCCGCCAAACGTAGGTTCACAAAGCCGCCGCAAGGAGCGCTTTCTACCACTAGAGTGACTGTATCCTGTTCCTGCGTTAGATCAAAGTACGATAATATGAGGTTTTTTGTATTTATTACATAGTTTAGTAGGTACCATGTGTAAACATAACTCTGGAAGCAAATTAATAATTGATCAGTTACTCATTACAAATTTAAAAGAGAACTATTCATGTTTTTATTTTATTTATGTAGGATATTTTAAGCAAATTGTTCTGGAAAGCAGTCTACACTACCCTAATTCTGAGGAAAGTGCTTAGTTATGCAGCTCCTGCGTGACGGACTTTTTTCCACTTATTATTTCTTGATTAAATTTCTCTTAAATTATGTATATTTTATAATTATGTATATTTCTTACAATTACAATATTTTTTATTTAATTTTATTTTTAGTTGTTGTTTTTTTCCAAATATAACTTATGTGTGGGTCTCCCGTGGTCTAGTGGCTAGCGCGCTAGATTCATAAGCGGGAGTAGGTGGGTTCGATCCCCACCGGTGCCAGAAATTTTCTCATCTCAGGGCTCGCTGAGAAAATTCCTGGCTGCACCCTGGATGTCGGCGCTAATAGCCAAGATTTGTTGATGCGCCGTTAAAAAAAATAAACAAATAAATAATAAAAAAAAAAGATAACTTATGTATTTCTTTTCCCCTTATATATGTATTTTTTCTTTCGATTTTTATATTTATATATATTTTTATATAAACCAGATTTTTTAAGAAAAAATATAATTTCATCTATTATTGTACTTTCGTTAACCAACAGAATGCTGATATTTGCAGGAGTTTTCGATTTGTATAATACCTTCCTGTAGTGGCGGCACTGGAATAAAATGTGTTTTACAGACAAGGTGTAATCCATCTTAATCATTTTGAGCATTAATGTTTTCCAAAATAACTTGTTAAATTTCTCAGATATCATACCTTTTCAACTAAAACATTAATTGAGAGGTCGGGACTATCAGTCTATGATGCAAATCCTACTGAAATATGACTTCAAGAACTGTATGCTACTTAATCTTGTTGCCCCTAACCATTTCAACTGATAGTCCCACATAATATCCAACGTATAACAGCTACAATTAATTTGTGTTAAAAATGTTGCTTGGCACTATTTTGCACCGACCCCTTCAATTGTAAAATTTGTACATTACTTGTATTATACTTGGCGCTAATGACCTAGATGTAGATGCGCCGTAAACAAAAAAATAAAAATAAAAAAAAAACTTGTATTATAGTTATTTTTGAGTTTATCGTACAGGAGGGACCTTTGCGAAAAAAAAAAACATTTTTTTCAGAGAAACAAAAAATTTAAAAAAAAAAACGTTTATCGCCAGAAATCTGGGGCTTAGCCTACTCCGAGCTAGCCATTCCTTCTTATGTATAAAGCAGGTTTGTACACACCGCACTGAATGCCCAGCAAGATCCACACAGACCCTGGTTTTTGACAGGAGTAACAGCTCCAGTGGTTCTCCAGTCCACAGACTCCGGCAGATCTCCAACATTTCCTGGAGGGAGGTAACTAGAACCTTCCAGGAGATTCCTGTCTTCTGCTTCAGTCTCCAGACCTAACAGCTGTTCTCTGAACTCTTCATCCGTCTGCAAACATTGTCCAATAAGTATTATACATCTTAATTAAAATATCTTGTTAATACATCGGTCTGAATGTTCCCTTACCAAGTCACCAAACTGATTCATCTCCATTGAAAACGTTTCCAAACCTTGAGTAAACCGGACATTGTGTTCTTCAATCATTTTTTTGTTCTGTAAGTAGACTTCCATTCGCAGGAGTTCTTCACCAGGACTGCTGTAGCGTTTCGAATGGAGTGCCTAACAAATAACAACATTTTAATGCTTAAGTACTGTAGTTAAGGGTTGTGTTGGGTTGGTAGTTTAAGGATAGAAAACTGCTTGATTATCTCCGCCCTAAGATTTTAGTTAAATTGCGCAAGTTTAATGTTAGGATGGAGTGTGTTTTCATTATTGTCTGTTTGAGACAGAGTTGTGTTTCTAAAATTGCATTTGTTAGAATCTTGCTTTGGAATCAATTTTTATTGCATAGATATAAGAACCAGATTCAGATGTCCGTAAAAAAGAAAGGAAAATACTTATATTCATTTTATTATTTATCTATTTTATTTTTGATTTATCTTTTTTTTGCATTACTTTTGACATGTTTAGTCATTCATACTTTTTTTTCTATCTCTTTTTCTTCTTTTATTCCCCCCCCCCCTTCTTCTTTTGTTTACTCTTTTTAAGGACTTTTTTTTAACCTAGTTAAGGACTTTTTAAATTCAATTTCAACTTGCTTCAAAATAACAGGACTTAACATAATAATGTAGAATGCAGGGACTCCGCTAGAGGGGGCCACGGAGGGCAATTGGTCAGGGGCCCGTGGTCTCAGGGGGGGCCGGCGTCATTTTTTTACTCGCATTATAATTTAAAAGAACGAAATGATATACCTGAGTATATTTCACATAATTATTATTGGTAAGAAACTAATGGATAACTTTTTAAATTTTCTATTTCTAATATATAAACTAGCTTTCAAATATTGTCAGTCCAAAACCTTTTAGCACCAGGAAGTGTCACTGTGCCTTAGACAATAAATAAATTTTACACTCTGTTCAATTACAAATGTATTTAATTTTATTAATATTAAACTAATGTCCATTAATTAATTTATTTTTTTTTTTACTAGGTTTCAATTTTTAGTTTAGATTTAGTTTATTCCAAAAAGTGAATGTCATTTTAGTTTTTGCCCAACATTAAACACAGTAGTATTCAGAGAACAGTTCTTACCTTGAATGAGTGCCATTCATGTGTTGTAGGGGTGGAGATGGTCAGGGCAACAAGGTTCAGTATTAGCAGATATCCCAACATGGCAGGAGATGGTTATTAGTTCCTTGGCAAAGATTTACATTATCATTACAATATTATAAGTAACCATAAAAGTATCTATTGTGTTTATCTCTCTAAGCAATAATTATCGACCGATAGTCCTCGCCAACTGTATCTGTAAGCTATTTGAAGGAATTCTAAATAATACGCAACCTACTATGGTTTCTTGAAAAGAATCAACTTCTGACCAACTATCAGAGTGGATTCAGGCAAAAGTTTGCCTGGAATTAAAAGGTAGTGTGGAAGGTATAGGAGGACTGGATAGGACTGAGGGAGAAGATAAAAAGTGAGCATTAAGAACATCAGGGGATAATGAGATAGAGCATGGACGGTTAGTTTTGCAAAGGGAAAGTTTACGAAGGATTGACCATTTTGTTTTAGAGTCAGGAGCATTGGATAGGGATTGGTGGACGTAGAGGGACTTAGCTCGACGGATGGAGGATTGGGTGAGGTTACGCAAGTATTTGTATGAGGAGTAATCTTTAGGAAAGCAAGTTTGTCTATGTTTTTGTCTTGCTGCTTCTCTTCTTTTTATTAAGGGTTTGAGCTCGGGTGTAAGCCAAGGAACATGCATGCTACAGAAGTAAACAAACATTATTGTTTAGAAGAGGATTAGTAAGTGTTGACATTCATAAAAACGAATAATCCAGTAAACGTAAACAGATTATTATATAGAGGATTTTTTTAAAAAGAAAACGTAAAATCCTGCATTATTTTCCGGACAATCAAATAATATTAAAAACTAATAACGAAAATCTGTAACTGTTGGGGTTCACAGTTTTGAACCCTTGACCTCCAAACTGTGAGCCCTAGGCGATTCTCAGCCCTAGCCTATGACACTTCATCAGGTAGGTATCAAGACCTACCTGTGTGGCAAGCATGGACAAAATCGGTCGAACGGTGTGGATTTGTGTAAGGAACAAACATACAGAGAGCCGGTGGACGTTCTTGACTTTGCCTACGACACTCCCCGGATCAAGATCTACCTGTGTGACAAGTATGGACAAAATCGGTCGAACGGTGTGGATTTGTATAAGGAACAAACATACAGACAGCCGGTGGACGTTCTTGACTTTGCCTACGACACTCCCCGGATCAAGATCTACCTGTGTGACAAGTATGGACAAAATCGGTCGAACGGTGTGGATTTGTATAAGGAACAAACATACAGAGAGCCGGTGGACGTTCTTTACTTTGCCTACGACACTCCCCGGATCAAGATCTACCTGTGTGGCAAGTATGGAGAAAATCGGTCGAACGGTGTGGATTTGTATAAGGAACAGACAGACAGACAGCCGGTGGACGTTCTTGACTTTGCCTACGACACTCCCCGGATCAATATCTACCTGTGTGCGAAGTATGGACAAAATCGGTCGAACGGTGTGGATTTGTATAAGGAACAAACATACAGACAGCCGGTGGACGTTCTTGACTTTGCCTACGCCACTCCCCGGATCAAGATCTACCTGTGTAGCAAGTATGGACAAAATCGGTCGAACGGTGTGGATTTGTATAAGGAACAGACAGACAGACAGCCGGTGGACGTTCTTGACTTTGCCTACAACACTCCCCGGATCAAGATCTACCTGTGTGGCAAGTATGGACAAAATCGGTCGAACGGTGTGGATTTGTATAAGGAACAGACAGACAGACAGCCGGTGGACGTTCTTTACTTTGCCTACGACACTCCCCGGATCAATATCTACCTGTGTGCGAAGTATGGACAAAATCGGTCGAACGGTGTGGATTTGTATAAGGAACAGACATACAGACAGCCGGTGGACGTTCTTGACTTTGCCTACGACACTCCCCGGATCAAGATCTACCTGTGTAGCAAGTATGGACAAAATCGGTCGAACGGTGTGGATTTGTATAAGGAACAGACAGACAGACAGCCGGTGGACGTTCTTGACTTTGCCTACGACACTCCCCGGATCAAGATCTACCTGTGTGGCAAGTATGGACAAAATCGGTCGAACGGTGTGGATTTGTGTAAGGAACAGACAGACAGACAGACAGCCGGTGGACGTTCTTGACTTTGCCTACGACACTCCCCGGATCAAGATCTACCTGTGTGGCAAGTATGGACAAAATCGGTCGAACGGTGTGGATTTGTGTAAGGAACATACAGACAGACAGCCGGTGGACGTTCTTGACTTTGCCTACAACACTCCCCGGATCAAGATCTACCTGTGTGGCAAGTATGGACAAAATCGGTCGAACGGTGTGGATTTGTATAAGGAACAGACAGACAGACAGCCGGTGGACGTTCTTTACTTTGCCTACGACACTCCCCGGATCAAGATCTACCTATGTGGCAAGTATGGACAAAATCGGTCGAACGGTGTGGATTTGTATAAGGAACAGACAGACAGACAGCCGGTGGACGTTCTTTACTTTGCCTACGACACTCCCCGGATCAAGATCTACCTGTGTGGCAAGTATGGACAAAATCGGTCGAACGGCGTGGATTTGTATAAGGAACATACAGACAGAAAGCCGGTGGACGTTCTTTACTTTGCCTACGACACTCCCCGGATCAAGATCTACCTGTGTGCCAAGTATGGACAAAATCGGTCGAACGGTGTGGATTTGTATAAGGAACATACAGACAGAAAGCCGGTGGACGTTCTTGACTTTGCCTACGACACTCCCCGGATCAAGATCTACCTGTGTGGCAAGTATGGACAAAATCGGTCGAACGGTGTGGATTTGTATAAGGAACATACAGACAGACAGCCGGTGGACGTTCTTTACTTTGCCTACGACACTCCCCGGATCAAGATCTACCTGTGTGGCAAGTATGGACAAAATCGGTCGAACGGTGTGGATTTGTATAAGGAACATACAGACAGACAGCCGGTGGACGTTCTTTACTTTGCCTACGACACTCCCCGGATCAAGATCTACCTGTGTGGCAAGTAGGGACAAAATCGGTCGAACGGTGTGGATTTGTATAAGGAACATACAGACAGACAGCCGGTGGACGTTCTTGACTTTGCCTACGACACTCCCCGGATCAAGATCTACCTGTGTGGCAAGTATGGACAAAACCGGTCGAACGGTGTGGATTTGTATGAGGAACATACAGACAGACAGCCGGTGGACGTTCTTTACTTTGCCTACGACACTCCCCGGATCAAGATCTACCTGTGTGGCAAGTATGGATAAAATCGGTCGAACGGTGTGGATTTGTATAAGGAACATACAGACAGACAGCCGGTGGACGTTCTTGACTTTGCCTACGACACTCCCCGGATCAACATCTACCTGTGTGGCAAGTATGGACAAAATCGGTCGAACGGTGTGGATTTGTATAAGGAACATACAGACAGACAGCCGGTGGACGTTCTTGACTTTGCCTACAACACTCCCCGGATCAAGATCTACCTGTGTGGCAAGTATGGACAAAATCGGTCGAACGGTGTGGATTTGTATAAGGAACAAACATACAGAGAGCCGGTGGACGTTCTTGACTTTGCCTACGACACTCCCCGGATCAAGATCTACCTGTGTGGCAAGTATGGACAAAATCGGTCGAACGGTGTGGATTTGTATAAGGAACAGACAGACAGACAGCCGGTGGGCGTTCTTGACTTTGCCTACAACACTCCCCGGATCAAGATCTACCTGTGTGCCTTTTATTTATAGACTTCATATTACTTTTTTCTTGCCTACTTCAAAAAATTAATATACTTAATTAATTGGTTAGAAATGCATGGAATAAAAAACATATTTGATACAATATTGGTCTTAAATAATCATACTATGTGTCATGTCTTGTTAAGTATATTACAATAGTGAAAATATTAATTTTTTTTTTTTTTTACGCCGCTTCGACAATTAGGCCAATAGCGCCGACATCCAGGGTGCAGAGAGGAATTTTCCCAACGAGCCGTGGGATGAGAAAATTCCTGCCGCCGCACAGTGTAACGAAGTAGTGGAGAATATGGACAAAAATCATTAACCACTAGTTATTTTCAAATAAACATTTTTATTAATTGAAATCAACTCCAAAGAAGGTAACAACAGTATAATTATGCATGCTATACAGCTATAATAATATTAATTATAATATTTGTAATATTAATAGAAATAATATAGCAGGTAATAATATTATAAATAACAATATTATTAAATATATTATAACTGTAGCATATAATGTAGTAATAGTATAGTAGTATATTATACTTATAGTAACATTGCCCTAGAATAATAATATTTTACCATTTTCTATGAAATTATTAAATAATTTCTTAATTCCGAGTCTGAATCGTTTTTGGATTCTTGAGAATGTAAACTTATATCGAAACCAATATCTATTTGATTATTAATGTCATCCTCTATTATACATTCATTAATGTCTGGACTGATTTTATTTTGCCTTTTAGCGCGGTTCCTCCCTCCCCCATAGGGAGGAACCCCGCTTATAAGGTTGATACAATGAAACAATCCGGAAGTGCCGACTAGAAAATTTTGCGTTTCAGAACCCCTAGAAACCGAAAATAACGGTGGTTCAAATTTGTATATATATATATATATATATATATATATATATATGTATATGTTTATATATATTATATATATATATATATATATATATATATATATATATATATATTTGTCTGTTCGCTCTCTAAATGGTCCGATTTTGATGAAATTTGGTACAAAAATCTGTCGTCCAATTTGAAAGGTCAAGTTCGTTAACCAGCAAAATCCGCCCACTGGAAGATGGCGTTTGGGGCGAAATTCGCGCAGAAAAAATCGTAACGCTTACATTTTTGAGTTCATAAGCTTGTAAGTACTCGTTTTATAGGCTTCTTGGGCTAGAAAAACGAATGAAACCATTTTCAAGGCGATAGCTTTAACCGTTGTCGAGAAAATTGGAAAAATAGTTTTTGAATACCGTTTTTGGTTTGGGTACTTAGAATAACGGGATTCAGTTGAAACATTATCTGCATGTTCTACTTTCATTAAAGTCCGACTCGCAGGAACTGCATCATCTTAGCACGGTTCCGTTCTTATCTCTAGACTCATTTAAAATGATTAAAATAGAAGATGTTATTATTTTGGGTCCACATTTCTAGAAAGCATGAAGATTAGATAGTTAGCCGTCGAGGTGATAAGTAAAGATGGAATGGTTGGGATTAGGCTAAATAAACCTCAATACGATTTTTGTTAAAAAATCTATATTTAGGACGTTTTGGCTAGTCAGTGGTAGCCTTCGTCAGCAATGAAAGTGCCGGGAGGTAGAGGAGGACCAAAGTTGACAGTTCCATCTTTACTCTCAAGAAAGGTGTTATTTACGATCTTACCTGGGTGGTCCCCGCCCTAGGAAGGACCCCGCTAGGCATTTGAAAAGCTATATTATCTTGGAAATCCATATCTCTAAGATTAAATTGTTTTTCTTAGTTTTCTTAACCTGATTTGTTATCAAATACATTATCCAACTATAAGCAGTTAAAAAATAACAAGGAATAAAAACAGACAAAAAGAACAGTTCGAATAAGGGAAATCAATTACTTTAAAGTTTTAAGCACTTATTTCTCTGATTGACATCGTCTAATCAAAACTTTCAGCAGAACCTTTTTTGTAGAGCATTTAGTAAGCTTTTTAATGGTATTCTTCCGTTTCCCAAGATACTCAACCTTTTTCGAGATATTAAGGAAAGTATAAAAAGTTACCAAAACTTTTTATTTCTGTTAATAAAATATTTTATTCTAACCCTTCCTTTACTCTAAACGTAACAAAAATTTCAACATATTAGTGTTGATGAAACTCCAACGTGCAGAAAATGTTTCAACTGTATCCCATAATTCTAAGTACCAAAATCAAAGACAAAGAACCCTCCCTAGGAAGGACGCAAGGCAGTTGAAAAGCTATATATCTTGGAAATCCATATCTCTAACATTAAATTGTTTTTCTTATTTTTCTTAACCTGTTTTATTTTCAAATACATTATCCAACAATAAGCAATTAAAAAATAACAAGGAATAAAAAACAGACAAAAAGAACAGTTCGAATAAGCGAAATCAATTACTTTAAAGTTTTAAGCTCTTATTTCTCCGATTGACATCGCCTAATCAAAACTTTCATTAGAACCTTTTTTTTAGAGCATTTAATAAGCTTTCTAATGGTATTCTTCCGTTTATCAAGATTCTCAACCTTTTTCGAGATATTAAGGAAAGTAAACAAAGTTACTAAAACTTTTTATGTCTGTTAATAAAATATTTTATTCTAACCCTTCCTTAACTCCAAACGTAACCAAAATTTCAACATATTAGTTTTGATGAAAGTAAAACATGCAGAAAATGTTTCAACTGAATCCCATGATTCTAAGTACCCAAACTAAAAACGGTATTCAAAAAATATTTTTCCAATTTTCTCGAAAACGGTTAAAGCTATCGCCTTGAAAATGGTTTCATTCGTTTTCCTAGCCCAGGAATCATATAAATCGAGTACATAGAAGCTTATGAACTCAAACACGTAAGCGTTACTATTTTTTTTGTGCGAATTTCGCCCCAAACGCCATCTTCCAGTAGGCGGACTTTGCTGGTTAACGAACTTGACCTTTCAAATTGGACGAAGGATTTTTGTACCAAATTTCATCAAAATCGGACCATTCGTCTTCTATCTAGAGAGCGAACAGACAAATATATATATATATATATATATATATATATATATATATATAAATAAATATATATATATATATATATATATATATATATACAAATTTGAACCACCGTTATTTTCGGTCTCTAGGGGTTCTGAAACGCGAAATTTTCTAGTCGGCACTTCCGGATTGTTTCATTGTATCAACCCTATAAGCGGGGTTCCTCCCTATGGGGGAGGGAGGAACCGCGCTAAAAGCAATAAAAAACGAAGGGAAGGAGACAAAAATTACAAAAAGAACGACAAAAACCCGTTCATAAGAACAAAACAGACGTATTTGAAGTTTTAAGCATTTATTTCTCCGATTGACATAACCTAATCAAAAAAAGTTTTAGAATCTTTTTTGTAGAGAATTTAGTAAGCTTTCAATTAGTTTCTATCCACCTACCACGATATCCCAGCCGTGTTCGAGATATTAATGAAAGTATACGAAGTTCCCAAAACTTTTCATGTCTGTTCATAAAATATTTTATTCTAACCCTTCCATAACTCCAAACGTAACAAAACTTTCAACATATTAGTTTTAATGAAAGTAGAACATGCAGATAATGTTTCAACTGAATCCCGTAATTCTAAGTACCCAAAACCAAAAACGGTATTCAAAAACTATTTTTCCAATTTTCTCGAAAACGGTTAAAGCTATCGCCTTGAAAATGGTTCCACTCGTTTTCCCAGCCCAAGAAGCCTATAAAAAGAGTACTTACAAGCTTATGAACTCAAAAACGTAAGCGTTACGATTTTTTTTGCTCGAATTTCGCCCCAAATGCCATCTTACAGTGGGCGGATTTTGCTGGTTAACGAACTTGACCTTTCAAATTAGACGACGGATTTTTGTACAAAATTTTATCAAAATCGGACCATCAGGGAAGCCAGAAATGAGCGAACAGACAAATATATATATATATAAATAAATATATACATATATATATATATATATATATATATATATATATATATATATACAAATTTGAACCACCGTTATTTTCGGTCTCTAGGGGTTCTGAAACGCGAAATTTCCTAGTCGGCACTTCCGGATTGTTTCATTGTATCAACCTTATAAGCGGGGTTCCTCCCTATGGGGGGAGGGAGGAACCGCGCTAAAAACTAATATGTTGAAAGTTATGTTACGTTTGGAGTTAAGGAAGGGTTAGAATAAAATATTTTATGAACAGATATGAAAAGTTTTGGAAACTTCGTATACTTTCATTAATATCTCGAACACGGTTGGGAAATCGTGGTAAGTGGATTGAAACTATTTGAAAGCTTACTAAATTCTCTACAAAAATGATTCTAAAACTATTTTTAGCGCGGTTCCTCCCTCCCCCATAGGGAGGAACCCCGCTTATAAGGTTGATACAATGAATCAATCCGGAAGTGCCGACTAGAAAATTTTGCGTTTCAGAACCCCTAGAAACCGAAAATAACGGTGGTTCAAATTTGTATATATATATATATGTATATATTTATATATATTTATATATATATATATATATATATATATATATATATATATTTGTCTGTTCGCTCTCTAAATAGAAGACGAATGGTCCGATTTTGATGAAATTTGGTACAAAAATCTGTCGTCCAATTTGAAAGGTCAAGTTCGTTAACCAGCAAAATCCGCCCACTGGAAGATGGCGTTCGGGCGAAATTCGCGCAGAAAAAATCGTAACGCTTACATTTTTAAGTTCATAAGCTTGTAAGTACTCGTTTTATAGGCTTCTTGGGCTAGAAAAACGAATGAAACCATTTTCAAGGCGATAGCTTTAACCGTTGTCGAGAAAATTGGAAAAATAGTTTTTGAATACCGTTTTTGGTTTGGGTACTTAGAATAACGGGATTCAGTTGAAACATTATCTGCATGTTCTACTTTCATTAAAACTAATATGTTGAAAGTTATGTTACGTTTGGAGTTAAGGAAGGGTTAGAATAAAATATTTTATGAACAGATATGAAAAGTTTTGGTAACTTCGTATACTTTCATAAATATCTCGAACACGGTTGGGAAATCGTGGTAAGTGGATTGAAACTATTTGAAAGCTTACTAAATTCTCTACAAAAATGATTCTAAAACTATTTTTGATTAGGTTATGTCAATCGGAGAAATAAATGCTTAAAACTTCAAATACGTCTGTTTTGTTCTTATGAACGGGTTTTTGTCGTTCTTTTTGTAATTTTTGTCTCTTTCCCTTGGTTTTTTATTGCTTTTTATTTTTTTAATTTCTGGTGTTGTATTTGCAAGGAGAATGTATGTGTGTGTAAAACAGGATAGGTAAAATGAGACCAATTTTCTGTTGTCAGAAATAATGAAAAGTTTTGGGAACTTCGTATAATTTCTTAATATCTCGAAAACGGTTGAAAATCTTGGGAAGCGAAAGGTTACCATTCGAAAGCTTACTAAATGGTCTACAAGAAAGGTTCTAAAGAAAGTTTTGAATAAGCGATGTCAATCGGAGAAATAAGTGCTTAAAATTTGAAGTAATTGATTTCGTTTATTCGAACAGTTCTTTTTGTCTGTTTTTATTCCTATTTTTACATTGCTTATAGTTGGATAATGTATTTGACAATAAAATAGATTAATTAAAATAAGAAAAACAATTCATTGTTAGAAATATATCAGGCTGTACCGTATGAAATGTCAGTTTGCCGATTACCTGCAGGATTTGCCGATTTCCTTCAAATGTCTTGAAACTGTCGAGGCTCCTAATCCGAGTTCTTTGGCATATTCCCTATTGTTTGCAATTGTTTATAGTAGTCAAATGTATTTGCCAATAAAACAGGATACGTATAATTAGAATATTTTATTTTTGCGGAATCTTGGGGTTCTCAGATCCCTTATGAATATCTATTAGGCCCCCTTCGTATTTTTTCCTTAATATCTCGAAAAGGGTTAGGAGATCGTGGCAATTGAAATGTAACAGTTAGAAAGCTTACTAAATTCTCTACAAAAAATGTTTTACAGAAATTTTTGATGGGGTCGTCACATTAGGAGAAATAAGTGCTTAAAACTTAGTTAGTTTCCTTTATTTAAACGGACCTATTTGTGTGTTTCCCGAAGTTTTTTTTTCACTGCTCGTTATTTTTGTACTTGCTTATAGTAGTCTAATGTATTTTTCAGTAAACAGGATATGTATAATTAAAAGCATTATTTTGTTTGTTAGAATTCGAAGATGCCGTATGAATATCTAGATTACAGTACTGGTTTTGATTTCGTATTTTAGAATTATTCTTGGTATTCCCTATTTTCATGTATTACCCTTAGTTCTTTACTGCTAGTAGTTTTTTTTTTTTGTTTTTTTTTATTGATTATAGAATATAAATCTATTTGGCAATAAAATAGGATACGTAAAATTAGAAACAATATTTCGGGTATTTCTGAGCGAAATGCCTTGTAAGATTGTCTACCACCACGAACGGCGTTTTTCCTCTATTTACCTCACATTTTAATTGGTTGCTGTTTTTAGCTTGTTTCCTGCTTCACTTCACAGATAGGAAACACGCTTCTGACGTCGACCCAATGACGTAATCCGAAGTGCCTAATAAATGATTTAACGTTTTAGAACAGGTAGATATCGAAAATAGCTGTTTTTAAATTAGAATCTATTGTTGAGTAATTATATGAATCTTTGGATAAAAATTCCAATAGTTAAAATTGTAAGTATTAATGGAAATTGGAAAATATGTATTTAATAGAATTCAGAAAACCTTTTACAGAGAACTTTATTTTTTATTTTAATTTTATTGATCAACAGGTGTTTGCATATATTTGAAAACTCTGCTGATGTAACCTCTATGTCGTTTTTGTTTGAATCAATAATAAGAAATCCGTTTTTCAATGATTTTATGTTTTTAGGCCTATCTATAATTCCTGTGGGTTCATATGGCTTTAAAGTCTCAACAGGAATATTTGTGTAATCGCCCTTCACCGTTAAGTTATTAGAATCATGAGTGATTCTTTTTTGTGTTACAACTAACAAGCTTTGAAAACGAAGTTTGACCATCCTTGGTATTGTTATTTTCCCTCTAATTGGCCGAGATTTTCTATTCATGATCTAATTCTCCTTGAATTTTTTGACTAGATCAAGAACCTAATTTAAGCAATCTTAAATTCCTTCATTTAATTCAGAAAGTTTATCAAGCTTTATATAGAAACTTTTGAGCTAATACGGGTGGTCTGTACCGAGTCCTTTGTATGTAAACACAAAGAGCTTTCTGAATAACGGTAAAGGGCAGTAAAAGTATATGACTTTACCTGGAAGTAGACCCTGCATACAGAGAATTGCAATACGAAACCTTTTCATTCTTTCTTTCCCGTGTAACACCTTAGATCTGTTTATATTGTTTTACTCAGTGTGAACAAGTGTTGAAAGTGCCTGCAATTTTATATCTCTACAAGACTGTAGTGACATTCTAGTACATCCATCTTAATTTAAGGTAAGTTATTTTTTTATTATTTTTTATCTGCCTCTTAACATTTTAGCCAAGTCGTTCTATATCACTTTTAATTTATTTATTTGTATCAAATAAGTCAATAATATTACTCCTTTCTAACATTATTATTATTATTATAATTTAAACTTACAATTGTACTTCTACATAGCATTTACATTCCAACTTCTTTTTAAATGCTTTGCTACCCCATTATTAAAAATTATTATTTTCAGTTGATTGGTTTTGAAATTCCAATATTCTTGTAAGTCATTTTGTGGCATAATAGTAATGTTTCGTTTTTTCACAACAAAATTTAAATGCAACAAACGTAAATAATTTCTTTGAATTTAATTGTCCCCTCTACAATTTACAAATTGCCTTAAGTATAAAGGTCCCCAAACACAGCAGTATTCTAACAATAAAAACATTTTAGAAACCACAAAAAAATTATCAGCTTTATTAGGCATATTATTCTACATAGGCATTATTAGGCAAGGGATTCGACTCAATCTTGAAGGCTTGTTCTTGGTCCTTCTGTATACACTAGATAGGCTTCATTAGGCATATCATTCTATATAGGTTTTATTAGGCAGGGGATTCGACTCAATCTTGAAGGCTTGTTCTTGGTCCTTCTGTATACACTAGATAGGCTTCATTAGGCATATCATTCTATATAGGTTTTATTAGGCAGGGGATTCGACTCAATCTTGAAGGCTTGTTCTTGGTCCTTCTGTATACACTAGATAGGCTTCATTAGGCATATCATTCTATATAGGTTTTATTAGGCAGGGGATTCGACTCAATCTTGAAGGCTTGTTCTTGGTCCTTCTGTATACACTAGATAGGCTTCATTAGGCATATCATTCTTTATAGGTTTTATTAGGCAGGGGATTCGACTCAATCTTGAAGGCTTGTTCTTGGTCCTTCTGTATACACTAGATAGGCTTCATTAGGCATATCATTCTTTATAGGTTTTATTAGGCAGGGGATTCGACTCAATCTTGAAGGCTTGTTCTTGGTCCTTCTGTATACACTAGATAGGCTTCATTAGGCATATCATTCTTTATAGGTTTTATTAGGCAGGGGATTCTACTCAATCTTGAATACTTGTTCTTAGTCCTTACATACCCACTATATAGGCTTAATTAGGCATATTATTCTATATAGGTTTTAATAGGCAGGGGATTCTATTCAATCTTGAACACTTGTCTTTCATCCTTCTGTATCCACTACATAGGCTTTATTATGTAATTCTATATAGGTTTTATTACGCTTGAGATTCTACTCAATCTTTTATTACGCAGGGGATTCCATTTAACCTTGAATACTTGTTCTTGGTCCTCCTTATCTACCTGATAGGCGTTATTAGGCATATTATTCTATATAGGCTTTATTAGGGAGTGGTATCTACTCAATTTTGAGAACTTGTTCTTGATCCTTCTGTATCCACTAGATTGGCTTTATTAGGCATATTATTCTATATAGGCGTTATTAGGAAGGGGATTCTAGTCGATCTTAAATACTTTTTCTTGGTCCTTCTGTATCGACAAGATAGGCTTTATTAGCCGTATTATTCTATATAGGCTTTATTAGGCAGGGGATTCTACTCAATCTTAAAGACTTGTTCTTAGTACTACTGTATCGACCTGATAGGCTTTATTAGCCGTATTATTCTATATAGGCTTTATAAGGCAGGAGATACTACTTAATCTTGAAGACTTGTTCTTTGTCCTTCTTTATCAACTAGATAGGCTTTATTAGACATAATATTCTTCATAGGCTTTATTAGGCAGGGAATTCTGATAAAATGTCGTGTTGTCGCAGCAAATTGTAATTACGATTTATCTAAGGTCAGGTAACATTAGCGAGTCTACATTGTTAAGATCACCGACTGCGAAGGTAGACAATTGCTATGATTTAGTCTACATATGTATATTAATTCCTAAATGTAGAAAATAAACTTTACAACGGTTAGATACTATGAACGAATAGACAGTCGGTTCAGTCCCAAACAAACAGAGGGTTTACTAGAAATTTACCTGCTAGGAGTTAATCCTCAAAAGAAGTAACCCTTGTAGGGTAATATAACACAGGTATCTGCCGACACAAATACAAAGCCTTGCAAGAGTAGGTAGAGCAACTTTAAGATTTCGTTCACTAAAATTTCTTAAACTGACCTAGATTCAGACATAACATAACATAGATTATATTGTAAATATTGATAAAGATTAATTAGTTGTCAACATATACATAAATTAGCAATCAACAGTTATCTTTGTACGACTATTTAGTTATGAGCCGATCCATAAATTAGCGATCAAGAGTTGCAGGTGATACCGTATAAGATATATATTAATTATTCATAAAGACTATTTGGTTGTAAACCGATTCATCAATAAGCAATCAATATTTTTAAACACTGGATATATACTAACCAATTATAACGACTGTTTAGTTATGAACCGATTCATAAATTAGCGATTAAAAAACACAGGTTTATTGACTAAATATTCATAAAAGTATTTAAATTGAAGAAAAAAAGATTTCCTCAAGACTTGTTCTTGTTCAATTTGTATTTACTCTATTGACTTTATTAGGCATATTATTCTATATAGGCTTTATTAGGGAGTGGTATCTACTCAATTTTGAGAACTTGTTCTTGATCCTTCTGTATTCACTAGATTGGCTTTATTAGGCATATTATTCTATATAGGCGTTATTAGGGAGTGGTATCTACTCAATATATATGTGTACATAATTTAACTAATTAAGAATATCCATACGTATTTGTTTTTATGTATTCTAAGTGAACTTGGGCACTGTGTGCGCCTCCTCGTGGCAGAATACGGGCAACTGATTGGTGGCTCTCGAGGCGAACCTGACATTCAGGTCTCCGGTTGGGGAGAAGGAATTGAGTAAGGTTTGATTGTTTTAATAGTCAAACCTTGTTCAGTTCTGTGGCAATCAGGCTAAGCACATTAAATTCCAGGCAAGTTAGAAGTAAAGAGATAATTTTAGCGCGGTTCCTCCCTCTCTCCATATGGAGGACCCCGCCCTCCAAATGGAGGCCTCATGACGCAATCCAGAAGTCCCGACAAAAAAGTTTGCGTTTAAGAACCCCTGAGAGACCGAAAATAACGGTGTTTCAAATTGGTATATATATATAAATATATATACATATATATATATATATATATATATATATATATGTGTGTGTGTGTGTGTGTGTGTGTGTGTGTGTGTGTGTGTGTGTTTGATCGCTCTCTGGACACCCTTAAAATGTTTTGGGTACTTTGTATATTTTCCTTAATTTTATTTTTTTATTTTTTTTAAATTATTTTCCTTATATCTCGAAAACGGTTTGAAATCTTCATAAGCGGATCCTTACCATTCGAAAGCTTACTAAATGCTAATAATTCTTAAGCAATTATCGATTCATCGGAGAAATGAGTGCTTAAAAAAATAGTTTTTGAATACCGTTTTTGGTTTGGGTACTTAGAATCATGGGATTCAGTTGAAACATTTTCTGCATGTTCTACTTTCATTAAAACTAATATGTTGAAATTTTTGTTACGTTTGGAGTTAAGGAAGGGTTAGAATACAATATTTTATGTATAATGTATTTGACAATAAAACTGGTTAAGTAAAATAACAAAAACAATTTATTGTTAGAAATATAGATTTCCAAGATTCATAGACCTTGTCAGTAGCGGGTCCGTTTCTAGTGTAGCCGACCCTTCCAGGTAAGATTGTAAATCATGACCTTTCAAGACTTTACTACTCACAGGAATGGCATTAGTGACCTTAAGGGTTGACACGCCATTATAATAATTAATTTAAAAAAAAGACTGGTGGAACCAAAATAATAACTGCTTCTATTTTAATCTTTCAAAATTAGACTAGGGATATGAACGGAACCGCGCTAAGATGATGCAGTTCCTGCGAGACGGACTTTTTATATTTTTTCTCCGTAAAGAAAGCTCTGGGCCAGATATCAGAAGAACACGGCGCTTTTTCCATCTCTCACACAACGCTTAAACTCTTTTTTATGTCTGCTGGCAGTCTTTTTAATAATGCTTAATATTTCTTTAGGAGCATCCTGCAGATTAAATTGAATCATTTGCCCAAGGATTAATACCGTTTTTTTTTTTTTTTTTGATTTATCCTCATTTTTTCAAATTTGGAAGAAAAAATAAATTGTATTATGCGATGGATCTAAAAATAAAAATCTTAGGAATCGGCAAACTAAATTGCCCTCAGTACATTATACTTGAGGTAAACTTTAAGCTCTAAAAAACTTGAGATGTTTTCAGATGAAGTTTTTTTGCTATGGTCTATCAAAATTTTGTACTTAAGAAAAATTTAAAAGATCAATGAAGAATAATTCAGGATAAATAATCAGGGAGTAATTCACCTATAATCAATTATATCAGATAAAAAAAGGAATAGTTTTGAGGTAATTTCCTTCGGATGACTTAATAAAAACACTGTCCTATCTTCAACGGCAGAGGTTCAAACTGATTGATGCTATAAAGCAGGTTTTAAAGACTTTGCCTTGTTTATAATACTGCTAAAGTGTTTGTTGATCAAAATAAAACTAATATTTATTAGTTTTATACGATTTTAATTCCTTGAATAGTTTCTAAACTTAGCTAGAGGACTAAAAATTAAATATAAGACAACAAAAATTTAGATTTTTGTCCATTGGACGTTAAACTGTGCGCCGGTGGGAATCGAACCCACCATCTCCCGCTTATGAATCCAAGGCACTAGCCACTAGACCACGGGAGACCCCGAAAATATTAATCGTGAACACAATTAATTATATCGTATTATATTAATTAATTATATCGTTATAATATTAATTATACAGATATAATATTAATAATTATATTAATGATTATTAATATTTAATCATATCTTCCGCCAATAGCAAGTAATGTTATTTAATTTATTTTTGAGGTTTTTATGACACATTTCTACTGTTGAAATCAAAATTTCGGGGGGCAGCCCCCCCTATATACACCGATGATTCTTAAACATAGCATAATCAGATTTTTTTTCGGAGCATGACTGCAGAGAACACTAGTTCCTCATTGTTATATCTTTTTTTATTTTGGCGCAAAATACAGGAAATTCATTCATTCATTTAATAAATAATTAAAAGCTTACCTTATAAATGAATGAAATTTTGTTAATAAATATGCCTGGTTGAAGGAACCAGCTGAACTAAACATACAACTCCATAGGTTTCCTTATGAATAATCTTACAAGAGAATAACAAGAATTGATGAAAAATCATGGGTTTATTCGGAATATATAAATCATCGGGATTATTTAAGAATTAATATAATCAAAGTAATCAGATGACGTCATAATGCTGTTCACGCTTTGGCGCATCAGCAGAGAGGAAATAACAATATCATCGAGGTATTTTCAGTTTGTTTTTTTTTTCATTTGTAGATGACAATAGTATGTGTCGTCGAATTTATATTAAAACAGATATCAGCCAGTAGATAACAAAGAGCGCGGACTAAGTCATAGAAAAGAAAACACTTGTTATTTTTTTTATCAAATAAATTAAAATTTAACTGTTAAAAAAACTCTTATTTTAAAAGTTAAAAAATAACACTTAAAAGAAAACTTTTACTTAAAAGTTTGGGTCTTTTAGCACTTTCCTCCGAAGGAAAGTAGCTATTGAGGTTGCACTCATGACGGAATTTTTGAAAAATTTCTTCAAATCTTTATCGATCCTACCTAGTAGACACCAAAAATGACCCCAGTTAAAATTTACATCTATATCTATATATATATATATATATATATATATATATATATATATATATATATAGTTATATATGTGTCCGTTAACACGATACAGGCCAGAGTTTTTGTTTTTTTTTCGCCACGAAACTTGGTATATAGTATTCTCCCATCAAACGATTGATCGAGTTCGTTAACCAACAAAATCGGTCCATCTGGAGGGGGGGGGGTGAGAAAATGTAGTAATGGTCATTCCAGGAAATTATAACTGTTTATATTGCTACAAGATTGCAGGGATAGTCCACAAGGTGAGAAAATGTAGTAATGGTCATTCCAGGAAATTATAACTGTTTATATTGCTACAAGATTGCAGGGATAGTCCACAAGGTGAGAAAATGTAGTAAAGGTCATTTCAGGAAATTATAACTGTTTATATTGCTACAAGATTGCAGGGATAGTCCACAAGGTGAGAAAATGTAGTAAAGGTCATTTCAGGAAATTATAACTGTTTATATTGCTACAAGATTGCAGGGATAGTCCACAAGGTGAGAAAATGTAGTAAAGGTCATTTCAGGAAATTATAACTGTATATATTGCTACAAGATTGCAGGGATAGTCCACAAGGTGAGAAAATGTAGTAACGGTCATTTCAGGAAATTATAACTGTTTATATTGCTACAAGATTGCAGGGATAGTCCACAAGGTGAGAAAATGTAGTAATGGTCATTCCAGGAAATTATAACTGTTTATATTGCTACAAGATTGCAGGGATAGTCCACAAGGTGGGAAAATGTAGTAATGGTCATTTCAGGAAATTATAACTGTTTATATTGCTACAAGATTGCAGGGATAGTCCACAAGGTGAGAAAATGTAGTAAAGGTCATTTCAGGAAATTATAACTGTTTATATTGCTACAAGATTGCAGGGATAGTCCACAAGGTGAGAAAATGTAGTAAAGGTCATTTCAGGAAATTATAACTGTTTATATTGCTACAAGATTGCAGGGATAGTCCACAAGGTGAGAAAATGTAGTAAAGGTCATTTCAGGAAATTATAACTGTATATATTGCTACAAGATTGCAGGGATAGTCCACAAGGTGAGAAAATGTAGTAACGGTCATTTCAGGAAATTATAACTGTTTATATTGCTACAAGATTGCAGGGATAGTCCACAAGGTGAGAAAATGTAGTAATGGTCATTCCAGGAAATTATAACTGTTTATATTGCTACAAGATTGCAGGGATAGTCCACAAGGTGAGAAAATGTAGTAAAGGTCATTTCAGGAAATTATAACTGTATATATTGCTACAAGATTGCAGGGATAGTCCACAAGGTGAGAAAATGTAGTAACGGTCATTTCAGGAAATTATAACTGTTTATATTGCTACAAGATTGCAGGGATAGTCCACAAGGTGAGAAAATGTAGTAATGGTCATTCCAGGAAATTATAACTGTTTATATTGCTACAAGATTGCAGGGATAGTCCACAAGGTGAGAAAATGTAGTAAAGGTCATTTCAGGAAATTATAACTGTTTATATTGCTACAAGATTGCAGGGATAGTCCACAAGGTGGGAAAATGTAGTAATGGTCATTTCAGGAAATTATAACTGTTTATATTGCTACAAGATTGCAGGGATAGTCCACAAGGTGAGAAAATGTAGTAAAGGTCATTTCAGGAAATTATAACTGTTTATATTGCTACAAGATTGCAGGGATAGTCCACAAGGTGAGAAAATGTAGTAATGGTCATTCCAGGAAATTATAACTGTTTATATTGCTACAAGATTGCAGGGATAGTCCACAAGGTGAGAAAATGTAGTAAAGGTCATTTCAGGAAATTATAACTGTTTATATTGCTACAAGATTGCAGGGATAGTCCACAAGGTGGGAAAATGTAGTAAAGGTCATTTCAGGAAATTATAACTGTTTATATTGCTACAAGATTGCAGGGATAGTCCACAAGGTGAGAAAATGTAGTAATGGTCATTCCAGGAAATTATAACTGTTTATATTGCTACAAGATTGCAGGGATAGTCCACAAGGTGAGAAAATGTAGTAAAGGTCATTTCAGGAAATTATAACTGTTTATATTGCTACAAGATTGCAGGGATAGTCCACAAGGTGAGAAAATGTAGTAATGGTCATTTCAGGAAATTATAACTGTTTATATTGCTACAAGATTGCAGGGATAGTCCACAAGGTGAGAAAATGTAGTAAAGGTCATTTCAGGAAATTATAACTGTTTATATTGCTACAAGATTGCAGGGATAGTCCACAAGGTGAGAAAATGTAGTAATGGTCATTCCAGGAAATTATAACTGTATATATTGCTACAAGATTGCAGGGATAGTCCACAAGGTGAGAAAATGTAGTAATGGTCATTCCAGGAAATTATAACTGTTTATATTGCTACAAGATTGCAGGGATAGTCCACAAGGTGAGAAAAGGTATTAATGGTCATTTCAGGAAATTATAACTGTTTATATTGCTACAAGATTGCAGGGATAGTCCACAAGGTGGGAAAATGTAGTAATGGTCATTTCAGGAGATTATAACTGTTTATATTGCTACAAGATTGCAGGGATAGTCCACAAGGTGGGAAAATGTAGTAATAGTCATTTCAGGAAATTATAACTGTTTATATTGCTACAAGATTGTAGGGATAGTCCACAAGGTGGGAAAATGTAGTAATGGTCATTTCAGGAAATTATAACTGTTTATATTGCTACAAGATTGCAGGGATAGTCCACAAGGTGAGAAAATGTAGTAATGGTCATTTCAGGAAATTATAACTGTTTATATTGCTACAAGATTGCAGGGATAGTCCACAAGGTGAGAAAATGTAGTAAAGGTCATTCCAGGAAATTATAACTGTTTATATTGCTACAAGATTGCAGGGATAGTCCACATGGTGAGAAAATGTAGTAATGGTCATTTCAGGAAATTATAACTGTTTATATTGCTACAAGATTGCAGGGATAGTCCACAAGGTGAGAAAATGTAGTAATGGTCATTTCAGGAAATTATAACTGTTTATATTGCTACAAGATTGCAGGGATAGTCCACAAGGTGAGAAAATGTAGTAATGGTCATTTCAGGAAATTATAACTGTTTATATTGCTACAAGATTGCAGGGATAGTCCACAAGGTGAGAAAATGTAGTAATGGTCATTTCAGGAAATTATAACTGTTTATATTGCTACAAGATTGCAGGGATAGTCCACAAGGTGAGAAAATGTAGTAAAGGTCATTTCAGGAAATTATAACTGTTTATATTGCTACAAGATTGCAGGGATAGTCCACAAGGTGAGAAAATGTAGTAATGGTCATTTCAGGAAATTATAACTGTTTATATTGCTACAAGATTGCAGGGATAGTCCACAAGGTGAGAAAATGTAGTAATGGTCATTTCAGGAAATTATAACTGTTTATATTGTTTCAAAATGAATACGTTTTCGATTACTGTTATAACTATAACAGTAACAACAAGAACATGAATCACTTGGTGACATTAGAATCACATGTTAATAATGCAATTTAAATTAATTTATATTTGCGTTAACGAAGTAAAAACGTCCGTCACGCAGGAGCTGCATAACTAAGCACTTTCCTCTGAATTTGGGTAGTGTAGACTGCTTTCCAGAACAATTTGCTTAAAATATCCTAGATAAATAAAATAAAAACATGAATAGTTCTCTTTTAATTTTGTAATGAGTAACTGTTCAAGTATTAATTTGCTTCCAGAGTTATGTTTACACATGGTACCTATTACACTACGTAATAAATACAAAAAACCTCATATTATCGTATTTTGATCTGACGCAGGAACAGGATACAGTCACTCTAGTGGTAGAAAGCGCTCCTTACGGCGGCTATGTGAACCTACGTCTGGCGGGCTTTTCTATTGAAATATATTACAAATTAAACCCCCGCTTTCCGATTGACCGATTCATCTCATTTTTACAACACTTCTTTCTCGTGAGTTACTTACTACGTATACCGCGTTTCGTTACAATACAGCAGAAATTACGACCGGTATGAGTATATTAGGAATTTGGGTCCGGAGTAAGCCCCCCCCTTCTAATGAACCGATTTAGTTTATTTTTACAACGCATATTTACCTGTAGATTACCACTACGAATACCGAGTTTCGTCGAAATATACCAAAAATCACGGCTGGTAGTGGCGAATTGGTATTGTGGGTCCGGAGTAAACCCCCCCCCCTCCTAATGAACCAATTTAGTTTATTCTTACAACACATATTTACATGTGGATTACCACTACGAATACCGAGTTTCGTCGAAATATACCAAAAATCACGGCTGGTAGTGGCGAATTGGTATTGTGGGTCCGGAGTAAACCCCCCCCCCCCCTTCTAATGAACCGTGTTAGTTCATTTTTATATCTCAGTTTTCTCTCTATATTACCACTACGAATACCAAGTGTCGTTGAAATATAACAAATATTACGGCTGACATAGTGTTAGAGACCATGTTGGTTAAAAGTAGCTAATATTTATTTCCTAACATTTAATTATTAAAATTAAGCTTGTAGCGTCTAGGTATAGGGGAATAGTCTGGCAGCTGAGATACAAGTCCGGAGGCGGTTATCAGTCAACCCTTAATCCTCTTGCGGATCACCACTATCTCTGCTATAGGACGGCTGGTTTACCCTCGAGCCTACAGAGTTCGCCACCTCCCGGTGCAATCTTCAAATGGGGGCAGCACCTTACGGGCTCAGCACAGAAAAAGTGCCGATTTGCGAGCTGCCCGCCCTAAGCCAGTTCAGCCTTGAGTCCCTGAGGAACAGCACAGGCTTGAGGCCCTTAGGAGCATTTTTTTCGCTTGCTGCATCCATCCTCTGGAGGTACACCTTCTTCTAAGCCCCGTCAAGCTCCTATTTTCAACCTGGTGTCAGCGGCTACAGGGAAGACGCAGCGTCAACCAGATAAGCGAGACTATAACCTGTTTTTTAGCCCTCAGCGGCCACTATTCGCCCGACCATCAACTGTACATACTTGTATTTTTCATTATTTTCATTCGCATAGAAGTTAATACTTTTTGTTTTATTTTCAAGCTAACATACTAACCAGTGCCTGCTCCACAAGGAGATATTTTTTTTCTTATGTTTTCATAAATAAATAATTCAATTTTTTTTTTCTCTCACTCTATACTGTCGATCATTTAGCCTCAATAATAGGCACCTATATGTTCAGCACTATTTCCTCATCAACCTCTTCTATATATATATATATATATATATATATATATATATATATATATATATATATACATTTCATTAGCAGTTTGGTGCTGAACATTAACATATGGTCCTCCGGCCAAGATAATTTGTAACCAGCATACCACCTATTTTTTAAACAAATTACTATTATCATATACAAACATATATTTCTAATTTTAGTATTTTTCTTCTATAAATTTTTTTTTCTCTATTTGTCTTACATTTCTTTTCAGGCGTTTTTCCTACCAATTTCTTTTCTATTTATTTTCTTAATCGTCATATTGTTTCCTGTTTTAATCCATTTCCTTTTTTTTTTCAATTATTTTATAAATATATTTTTCAAATATGGCTCCACCAGTTGTTCCCCCACCAAAAGGTGAGGAAATGTTGGCCAATATAAACATTTATAGAAAGAGGATTAAGAGACTCTTTGAGGATATTACTCCCCTCGGGGAGCTTACCGAACAATTAAAAGCGGATAGGACTAAAGAGTGTTTGTTTTTAATAAAGCTGTCCTTTGCCCAAGCACTCGTATCCGAATTCAATGCCAATTGGGACAAGTTAGAAGCTTGCTTTGTAAAATCCTGTGATCCTAGCGGGTTTCCTACCGATGTCGAGGCTGCACAAAGAACTAGTCTTTTCAATATCATTCACAACGCTGAGGCTTTAAAACTCGAGATCGAGAAAGAAACACTTGCGACTCAGGATACAACAGCTAATACCACTTCTTTTAGTGAAGCCAGAGCTAAATCTTCATTACCGACCATCAAACCTCCAGTATTTTCAGGTCATATTCAGTCTTGGGGATTGTTCAGGGATACATTCCTTAGCTTAATGGACTCTGACCCGTCCTTAAAACCTGTTGAAAAATTCCACCATTTATTATCTTGTTTATCAGGAGAGGCCTTAGCGCTAGTTTCTCATTTTAAAATAACCGATGACAACTATCCCTTAGCTTGGGAGGCTTTGAACAATGCTTATGATAATAAGAGAGTCATAGCTAATTTTTATCTCGAAAGAATTCTCAATTTTAGATTTAATAAAAATTCTAGTCCCTTATCAAATTTATTGGGATTTACTACTAACGTTTCAGACAGTATAGCATCGTTCAAGGCTCTAGGTCTTTATAATCCTGATGATATGATATTATCCTTCCTTGCACTCAGAACTTTAGACTCTACTACACGTCAGAAATTCGAGCTAGATCAGCTAGGAAAAGAATTCCCTTCAACTGAAGATTTAATAAAATTTATTCGAAATGGTTACCTTGCGCTTCGGCTGTCTAGTGACGAAAGTTCAAGCTTTCAGCATTCTCATGCTTCTTCAGAAAATCAGAAACGATCCAATCAACGTTTTCCATCAAAATCATCTCGTCGTTACGATCTTGCTATGTTATCTAGCGGAGAAAACTCTGGCTCGTCAAGTCATTTTTCCAAGACTCCCTTAAACCATTCTAATAGGGCCAGCGTTTCGTTGTCTAAGGCTGTGACTCCAACTAGTCGATCATCTCCTACACGTGCATCTTCATCTCCAGTAGAAGCCGCGGAAAAACCTTCTGCACCATGTCCTTTCTGTCAAGGTCAACACAATCTTCTGTATTGTCACAAACTCGCTCAACTTGATATTATCGAGCGAAAGAACTTTACCTCAAAATGGAAGGGTTGCCACAATTGACTGAGGTCATCACATTCAACAAAGGATTGTCATTCCAAAAACACATGCAGATATTGTAAAGAGCGCCATCATTCTCTTTTGCACAACTTCGATTTTCAAAATAAACCTCCGCCAGCTCATCCTTCAACCCATTCAGTACAAGCCCTACACCTTCAGGACCACTTGAAAAACCTGTGCTATAGTTCCTACGTGTCACCCACTGATCAGGTCCTGCTAGGAACCGCTATTGTACTTGTTGAGGATAGTAATAAGAGGTTGCACTCTTTTCGAGCTTTACTTGACTCAGGAAGCACACGCTCTTTCATCACCATGAAATGTGCTCGACAATTGAAACTTCCAATTCATGAAACCTTTCAGAAAATCCACGGATTAGGCAACAATATATCTATTCCTATCTCGGGTAAAGTTCGATGTACACTTCATTCTCAGCATAACACAGAGATATCTCTTGGACTAAACGCCCTCGTCATTCCTCAAATTACTTCATTTCTTCCACTATGTCCAATACCTCAGCATATTGTAGAAGCGTTCAGCTCATTCAAGCTAGCTGATCCAAAGTTTGGCACCCCCAAGGATATTGACTTATTGCTTGGTTCTGATGTGTGGCACTTAATTGTATCTGGCGCACCTAATCCAGTGAGAGCAGGACTACCTTTTCTAACCCCCACGGTTTTTGGTGACGTTGTATCTGGGCCTATATCTTCTGACTTCCCATTTAGCGACACCAGTCTTGTTGCATATTCTCAGTTGGACATACAAAACCAACTTAAGCAGTTTTGGCAGTTAGAAGAACCCGGTCCAGCTTCATTAGTTTCCCCTGAAGATGAATACTGTGAGGAACATTTCAAGGACACCTATACTCGTACTTCATCTGGTCGCTTTGTTCTCCAATTCCCATTCAAGGGCGAATCTAATCTTGGAGATAATCGGATTCAAGCCAAAAAACGCCTCTTCCACTTAGAGCGTAAATTTCGCCACAATCCATCATTGTTTAACGAATACTCTGACTTCCTTTGCAAATATGAAGAGTTGGGACACATGAGCAAGACAGCCATATCTTCTTCTTATCTAATTCCTCACCATGCTGTTTACAAGGATACGAAGATTAGGGTTGTATTTGATGGGTCCTGCACCTCAACCACACCAAGTATTAACGATCAGCTCCTTTCTGGACCTAAACTCCAGGCAGACATTGGCGACATTCTTCTTCGCCTTCGATTCCATTCTGTAGTAATCATCACTGACGTTGTCAAAATGTACCGCCAAATCCTAATTCATCCTAAGCAACTGATATATCAATATATTATTTGGCGGGACGACCCAAACAAAGAAATTCAAGAATATGAGCTTAATACGGTTACCTATGGCCTCCGATCAAGCGCGTTCCAAGCTATCAGGACAATCAGAGAACTCGCAACGCTAGAAGCTGATAGATTTCCTCTAGCTTCGAAATGCATACTTCGTGACATGTTTGTCGACGACGTAGTCACAGGTGCTAACTCCGTTGAAGAAGGCAAAGAATTGTGTTTGCAATTAATTAAATGCTTTTCTAGTGGTGGTTTCACACTCGACAAATGGGCTTCTAACAAACCCGAAATTCTCCCAAAGGATGTTTCTCCCAGCACCAGTATGATTGCAATACAATCTGATGAATTACCTTCTATCAAGGTTCTTGGTTTATGATGGGACCCTGCCACAGATCACTTCAAATACTCCATCAGTGAGCCATCTAGCATCATGACTGAGAGTTCGGTCCTATCAACCATTGCAAGAATATTTGATCCTTTAGGCTTTCTGGCCCCAGTTGTGCTAACTGCTAAAATCTTCCTACAGCAGTTGTGGTTTTTAAAACTAGATTGGGACACTCCACTTCCGCAGCATTTTATAGAAGGTTGGCTCTTGGAATTACCTTTCTCAAATATGTATTCCACGCTTCATTCCCTATTCCACTGTAAATAGAGTTGATTTAATTGGATTTTGTGACGCTTCAACAAAGGCTTATTCAGCCGTTTTCTATCTGCGAACGGAAACTTCATGCGGCCAGGTGTGTGTCACGCTAGTGAAGGCAAAAACAAAGGTAGCCCCCATAAAGTTCCATTCTATTTCACGCTTAGAGTTATGTGGGGCCTTGCTTCTTTCGAGCTTGCTTGCATCCTTGAAGTTCGATCCGCATCCTAGCCCAACACGCGTGTATCTTTTTACCGATTTCGCAGTTGCTTTAGCATGGCTTCGAACACCCAGTCATCAGCTAGCGGTCTTTGAAGCTAATCGAGTAACATCTATTCTGGATAAAACACGTCTTGAAGACTGGCACCATGTAAGATCCAAGGAAAACCCTGCCGACATATCATCGCGAGGCATCAATCCTTCCGAAATACAGAACCATCATCTTTGGTGGCACGGCCCGAGCTGGCTAAAATTAAACCCTCATGACTGGCCCATCACGCTCTCCAATGCCAAACTGCAAGCCACTTCAGCTCTTCTCGGCACGTCAACAGTGTTACCTGAACCACAATGGCTTTTGCGTTTTAGCAATCTGAGGACTCTACTCCATGTCATCGCCAGGATTATCCGCCTCTCAACTCGGGCGAGAGCCACGTCCTCCGGACACAATGCCAATATTCAACTCTCATCCCCAGTCAGGGCTAAGGAAATCTCCGATGCAATAAACAAATGCATAACGTTAGTCCAAAATTCTGCCTTCCCAAAAGGTATAAATTCTCCTAATCTACAAGCTCTTCAACCATTTCTTGACGAACTGGGTATTATTAGAGTGGGCGGAAGACTAAACAATGCTCCCATCTCTCTCTCAGCCCGTCATCCAGCAATTTTACCAACTTACTCTCATCTTACCTATCTTGTAGTCAGCGAGATCCATAATAATTATTATTATAATTATATTAATTAATATATATATATATTAATTATTCATGCCGGTACAAATCTTACACTCAACCTTCTCCGGCAGAGTTATTGGATACCATCTGCGACAAGATACATAAAGGGCTTCATTCGTCGTTGCATAATCTGCCGTCGACGCCAACCCAAGGCAAAAATCCCTATTATGGCTCCTCTTCCAAGCTCTAGGTTTGAAATGATTAGACCTTTTCTTCAGGTAGGTATTGATTTCGGCGGTCCTTTCTCAGTAAGAGACTCTCTACGTCGAAAACCTATCATATCTAAAGCATATTTATGCCTATTTGTCTGCTTTTCTACCAAAGCACTCCATTTAGAAGCAGTATCTTCCCTCTCCACGCCATCATTCTTGGCAGCGCTGGATAGATTTATATCACGTCGGGGTCTTCCAAAAGCCATACATTCCGACAACGGAACAAACTTCGTCGGTGCTTCCCGCTACGTAAAGGATGTCTATTCCTTCATTTCACAACATTCAACTGCCATTCAAACGCACCTCGCTGACAAGGGTGTGGAGTGGCATTTCATTCCACCTCATTCACCACACTTTGGAGGCTTGTGGGAGGCTGGCATAAAGTCCGTGAAGAAACTACTGCCTGCTTCTGTTGGTAGCCATCCAATGACGTTCAAAGAGTTAGCGACGACCTTCACAAAAATTGAACCTTTGCTAAATTCACGACCTTTGTGCCCTCTAAACGATGATCCCTATGAGCTAGATATCCTCACTCCGGCTCATTTTCTAATTGGAACATCTATGCACGCACCACCCGTCGAAGATCTAAGCGACGTACCCCTCAACATGCTATCCCGCTGGCAGCTCATTGACAGTCGTATCCAGTATACTTGGAAAAGGTGGAGCAAAGAATACATCCACCATCTTCAGCAACGGCACAAATGGAAGAAATCTGAAGGTCCTTCACTCAGTGTCGAAAGCATCGTACTCCTCATCGACAAGAAGAATCCTTTAGGACAATGGCCACTTGCCCGTATAACTCAAACTCATCCCGGCAGTGACGGCGTTGTACGCGTAGTGTCAGTCCGCACTGCTTCCGGCTCAGAGCTTAAAAGATCCGTATCATCCCTTTCCCTCCTTTTCCCAAACCCTGAAATGAACACTGTAACTGTTTAATTCTCTTTTCTTTTCTTCTTACTGATCTTAGTTTAGCAGTCCTTGATAACTCATTGTAAATGTTGGCTTAACCAAATTTAAGTGGGCGGTATGTTAGAGACCATGTTGGTTAAAAGTAGCTAATATTTATTTCCTAACATTTAATTATTAAAATGAAGCCTTGTAGCGTCTAGGTATAGGGGAATAGTCTGGCAGCTGAGATACAAGTCCGTAGGCGGTTATCAGTCAACCCTTAATCCTCTTGCGGATCACCACTATCTCTGCTATAGGACGGCTGGTTTACCCTCGAGCCTACAGAGTTCGCCACCTCCCGGTGCAATCTTCAAATGAGGGCAGCACCTTACGGGCTCAGCACAGAAAAAGTGCCGATTTGCGAGCTGCCCGCCCTAAGCCAGTTCAGCCTTGAGTCCCTGAGGAACAGCACAGGCTTGAGGCTCTTAGGAGCATTTTTTTCGCTTGCTGCATCCATCCTCTGGAGGTACACCTTCTTCTAAGCCCCGTCAAGCTCCAATTTTCAACCTGGTGTCAGCGGCTACAGAGAAGACGCAGCATCAACCAGAAAAGCCAGACTATAACCTTTTTTTTAACCCTCAGCGGCCACTATTCGCCCGACCATCAACTGTACATACTTGTATTTTTCATTATTTTCATTCGCACAGAAGTTAATATTTTTTTTTGTTTTATTTTCAAGCTAACTTACTAACCAGCGCCTGCTCCACAAGGAGATATTTTTTTTCTTATGTTTTCAAAAATAAATAATTCAATTTTTTTTTCTCTCACTCTATATTGTCGATCATTTAGCCTCAATAATAGGCACCTATATGTTCAGCACTATTTCCTCATCAACCTCTTCTATATATATATATACATTTCATTAGCAGTTTGGTGCTGAACATTAACACATAGTCAAATTAGTGTTTTGGGTTCGGGGTAAACCCCCCCTTCCAGTGGACCGACTTTGGTGGTTAACGAACTCGTTCAATTGTTAGCTAATTGAATGCTATATACCAAGTTTTGTGACGAAAAAACAAAAACTCTGACCGCTATCATGTTAACAGACACACACACACACACACACACACACACACACACACATATATATATATATATATATATATATATATATATATATATATAAATTTTAACGGGGGTCATTTTCGGTGTCTACTAGGTAGGATCGATAAAGATTCGAAGAAATTTTTCAAAAATTCCGTCATGAGTCCAACCTGAATAGCTACTTTCCTTCGGAGGAAAGTGCTAAAAGACCCAAAAGTTTTAAGAGTAAAAGTTATTTAGGAATTTCTAAAATTACCACTACTTTTACTTTTTTTCAATGTGAAATAAAAGTATATTAATGAAGAACTTTAGGTTTCCATTGGTTTACAAAACCTGGAAACTGACAAGAAAGAAAATACACACTTCCATACCTATATTAACTGGCACTTATCCTACACATTTTAAGTTTAAAATCAAAGTTAACAATTTTTTTCGACCCCTGATTAACCCTTCCAACGGAACATCCGTCTCCCAGACGGGTATAGTTTAATGAAGTAACCATATGTATGGTTGTATGGTGTTAAGCTTGGCGTGGCTTTAGGTTTGCTAAGTTTACACCTTTCCCTCGACGAACACCGCGGTACTTTAGCCAACATCCGTCTCTCAGACGGGTATAGTTTAATGAAGTAACCATATGTATGGTTGTATGGTGTTAAGCTTGGCGTGGCTTTAAGTTTGCTAAGTTTACACCTTTCCCTCGACGAACACCGCGGTACTTTAGCCAACATCCGTCTCTCAGACGGGTATAGTTTAATTAAGTAACCATATGTATGGTTGTATGGTGTTAAGCTTGGCGTGGCTTTAAGTTTGCTAAGTTTACACCTTTCCCTCGACGAACACCGCGGTACTTTAGCCAACATCCGTCTCTCAGACGGGTATAGTTTAATGAAGTAACCATATGTATGGTTGTATGGTGTTAAGGTTGGCGTGGCTTTAAGTTTGCTAAGTTTACACCTTTCCCTCGACGAACACCGCGGTACTTTAGCCAACATCCGTCTCTTGAGTAGGTTTGAGCGCTTTTTCTTAATGACACTCCGTCTATAAGACGGATGTTCCTACTAGCGTACGTTCCGAGTAGCCGTCTGCTAGACGCGTGTTCCGATTAATGTACTCATTGTGAAGCACACTTACGCAGAACTTCAAGCAATGCGTACTAAAATATAAGATTAGGACTCAGTAGCGTACAAAAACACATTTTTTTTTTTTTTGTTACTAATTATAATTTTTACTAGTTTACATTTTCGTAACTTTTTATTAGTCTACATTTTTGTAACTGTTTACTAGTTTATTACTTTTGTACTTTTTTTCTAGTCTAATTCTTCGAGTTTTGACTTTTTCTATTTTTTTCTCATGGTGATTTTTACGAGTTTACAAATTTAAAAGAGAACTATTCAAGTTTTTATTTTATTTATGTAGGATATTTTAAGCAAATTGTTCTGGAAAGCAGTCTACACTACCCAAATTCTGAGGAAAGTGCTTAGTTATGCAGCTCCTGCGTGACGGACTTTTTATTAGTCTACATTTTCAAAAATATTTACTAGTACCCTAATACTTTTGTGTTTTTCATTTTGCAACTTTTTTCTCGGTGTAATTTTTTACTGTAAATTTGACTAAAATTAATGTAATAAAAGTAAAGAAAAGAAAGAGAAAAAGACTGCATAGGCAGAAATAATTTGGGTTTCCTATACAAACATTTCATATGGAAATAAATATTTTTCTCTTGTAGCATTTATTTTTCCTTTAACAAACAAAACTACGTACCAACTATTAGATAAATGATAAGTGACTTAAAAATAATTATTAGAGTGTTGACAATGTGGAAATCAAGATACCCGTCTCAGGGACGGATGTTCCTACTAATAGAAGAAAAAAAGATGTTCCGCTGGAAGGATTAAAACAGTAAATGACCTTCAAGAAGTATGTTACGGTACAAGACATAAACATACTTACTTGTACATAGATTTTGACTGAGACAACATTGCATGTAATTCCGAAAACAGAACATTGCAAAGTATTGGCCACATTGTCTTCAATTGACCAATATACATATAGTTATACAAGGACATCTACTAATGACGACAATTATATTAAAAAAAAAAAAGTCCGTCACGCAGAACCTGCACAACTAAGCACTTTCCTCAGAATAGGTATATGTAGTTTAGACTGGATTCCAGAACAATTTGCTTAAAATATCCTACATAAATAAAATAAAAACATGAATAGTTCTCTTTTAATTTTGTAATCAGTAACTGATCAATTATTATTACACATGGTTGTTTTCACATGGTACCTACTACACTACTTAATAAATACAAAAAACTTCATATTTTCGTCAGGAACAGGATACAGTCTCTCCAGTGGTAGAAAGCGCTCCTTGCGGCGACCTTACGAACCTACGTCTGGCAAGCTAATTCTATTAAAATATATTACAAGGTAAACCCCCCTTTCCGATTGACCGATTTAGCTCATTTTTACAACACTTCTTTCCCATGAGTTACCCACGACGTAAACCGCATATTAGTAATTTGGGTTCGGGATGAACCCCCCTTCCGCTAGACCGATTTTGGTGGTTAACGAACTCGTTCAATCGTTTGCTAATTTAATGCTATATACCAAGTTTCGTGACGAAAAAACCAAAACTCTGGCCGCTATCGTGTTAAGATATATATATATATATATATATATATATATATATATATATATATATATATATATATAAATTTTAACGGGGGTCATTTTCGGTGTCTACTAGGTAGGATCGATAAAGATTTGAAGAAAGTTTTCAAAAATTCCGTCATGAGAGCAACCGCAATAGCTACTTTCCTTCGGAGGAAAGTGCTAACAACTCACAGGAACTGTAGGTGGATTTTGATCATCATCATCATTTGATCATTTTCCAGGTAATTAGCACTCTTCTCCTACTGTCATTGCCCCATCGAAAATTGCTTCAGAATCTTTTTTTTTTTTTAGAGAATTTAGTAAGCTTTGAAAAGGTCACGTTCCACTCATCACAATTTCCAAACCTTTGTCAAAATATTAACACTATATTTACCAGAACAGTAATTTTGACTGGTCGTGCAATTTCTTGTAGACTTTTGTAGCTATAAGTAGAGAATACATTTAATGATCTTAATGTTAATTTATTTTTATTAGTAATAAATACATTTTTCGTTATTGACATTTATACCCGTATCATGTCTGGTAAATCTAGAGTTAAGGTCAAGAATCAGATACCTCTATAGTATCTGCCCCTGCAAAACTGTTTTGGGAGGCAACGATTCGAAAAATTCCTAAATTTACTCAATAAAAACTGTTCTTTTGCATTTTCCCATTAGACTGTTTCAGTAGGATAAATCACTTCTTAAAACTTCAAAAGTTTTCATATCGTTCGTTGTGTTGGTGAACTTTTTTTTGTCTCTTTTTTCCTCCGGTACTTATTTTTAATTTCTTTTAGAAGTAAAATGTTTTTTTTTTTAGTAAAACTAAGTACATTTAAATGATAACCAATTTTATATTATTTTGAGTTTGTAATAGGGCATTCCTTAAGAACGAGTGAAAGTCAAGGAGGCGCATGATTCATTTACGATTATAGTCGGCTAGTGTATATTCTCTGCGCATTCCGACTATTTGTGCGCATATCTACTTATCTTAATGATGTAAATTCATAAAATTAGTTTTTTGTTTTTTTTTTTCAAGCAAAAAGCTTATTAGTAAAAATATTAACTGATTCTATTCATATAATTTCAATGGGGATTTTATAAAGTAATTTTTAATTAACCCCTTCAATTCCATCGTCCAGCCGGCTGGACATAACTTCTTAATTTTGTATCACACCGCCTATGATCGATAGATGTTTACTATCACTTTGGTTTGAAGTTCTATGCATTTGTCTTCCACTTGAAATCTAATATAAATTGATTCCATTCGATTTACAAAGGTTGTGTGTAAAAACTTCTCTGCTCCACCACGGGCAGTCATGGATTCTAAAGGTTAGTGAATTTTCTTTACATATTTAGTCCAAATTGTTTCTGTTTATTCTATAAAACTGCTTCAAAAATAAAGATGTATCAAATATTATACTGTACATGGGAAGTCAGCCCTCATTGATGTATCAAATATTATACTGTACATGGGAAGTCAGCCCTCATTGATGTATCAAATATTATACTGTACATGGGAAGTCAGCCCTCATTGATGTATCAAATATTATACTGTACATGGGAAGTCAGCCCTCATTGATGTATCAAATATTATACTGTTATATTTTGTTTTAGCGCGGTTCCTCCCTCCCCCGTAGGGAGGAACCGCGCTTATAGGGTTGATACAATGAAACAATCCGGAAGTGCCGACTAGAAAATTTCGCGTTTCAGAACCCTTAGAGACCGAAAATAACGGTGGTTCAAATTTGTATATATATATATATATATATATATATATATATATATATGTATATATTTATTTATATATATATACATATATATATATATATATATATATATATATATATATATATATTTGTCTGTTCGCTCTCTAGATAGAAGACGAATGGTCCGATTTTGATGAAATTTGGTACAAAAATCCTTCGTCCAATTTGAAAGGTCAAGTTCGTTAACCAGCAAAATCCGCTTCCTGGAAGATGGCGTTTGGGGCGAAATTCGCGCAAAAAAAATCGTAACGCTTACGTTTTTGAGTTCATAAGCTTGTAAGTACTCGTTTTATATGATTCCTGGGCTAGGAAAACGAATGAAACCATTTTCAAGGCGATAGCTTTAACCGTTTTCGAGAAAAGTGGAACAATATTTTTTGAATACCGTTTTTGGTTTGGGTACTTAGAATCATGGGATTCAGTTGAAACATTTTCTGCATGTTCTACTTTCATCAAAACTAATATGTTGAAATTTTGGTTACGTTTGGAGTTAAGGAAGGGTTAGAATAAAATATTTTATTAATTATTAATTTTATTATTAAAAAGTTTTAGTAACTTTGTTTACTTTCATTAATATCTCGAAAAAGGTTGAGAATCTTGGTAAACGGAAGAATACCATTAGAAAGCTTATTAAATGCTCTAAAAAAAAGGTTCTAATGAAAGTTTTGATTAGGCGATGTCAATCGGAGAAATAAGAGCTTAAAACTTTAAAGTAATTGATTTCGCTTATTCGAACTGTTCTTTTTGTCTGTTTTTTATTCCTTGTTATTTTTTAATTGCTTATTGTTGGATAATGTATTTGAAAATAAAACAGGTTAAGAAAAATAAGAAAAACAATTTAATGTTAGAGACATGGATTTCCAAGATATATAGCTTTTCAACTGCCTAGCGTCCTTCCTAGGGAGGGTTCTTTGTCTTTGATTTTGGTACTTAGAATTATGGGATACAGTTGAAACATTTTCTGCATGTTCGAGTTTCATCAACACTAATATGTTGAAATTTTTGTTACGTTCAGAGTAAAGGAAGTGTTAGAATAAAATATTTTATTAACAGACAAAAAAAGTTTTGGTAACTTTGTATAATTTCGTTAGTATCTCGAAAACCGTTGACAATCTTGTGAAGCGGAAGATTACCATTCGGAAGCTTACTAAATGCTCTACAAAAAAGGTTCTGAAGAAAGTTTTTATTAGGCGATGTCAATCGGAGAAAAAAGTGCTTAAAGCTTTAAATTAATTGATTTCGTTTATTCCAATGGTTCTTTTTGTCTGTTTTATTTCTTGTTATTTTTTAATTGCTTATAGTTGGATAATGTATTTGACAATAAAACTGGTTAAGTAAAATAACAAAAACAATTTATTGTTAGAAATATAGATTTCCAAGATTCCAAGACCTTGTCACTAGCGGGTCTGTTTCTAGTGTAGGGGACCCTTCCAGGTAAGATTGTAAATCATGACCTTTCAAGACTTTACTACTCACAGGAATGGCGTTAGTGACCTTAAGGGTTGACACGCCATCATAATAATTAATTTTAAAAAAAAGACTGGTGGAACCAAAATAATAACTGCTTCTATTTTAATCTTTCCAAATTAGACTAGGGATATGAACGGAACCGCGCTAAGATGATGCAGTCCTGCGAGACGGACTTTTTTATGTTGTCAGAATTGTTTTTTTGAGTACCATAATAATGAATAACTTTTTCTGAATGGTATGGGCTATTGAACACTAAGGCCGATTTTTATGCGAAAAACAAAACAAAACAAAAATATTGAGAGGAGATCGTTGACCATAGATGATGCAAGGTAGGGATTGTCGGGGTTCGGTCACTGCTACTTAATAAAACTACATTTTATCGTGAAAATGGTTTTATTGTGCCGACGTTTCGGCTTGAGCTTCAAGCCTTCATCAGGGCTGTAAAAAACAAGTAGGACGGATGTAATACTGAAATATACATATATATATATATATATATATATATATATATATATATATATATATATATATATGCCTACATACACACATACACATACATATATGGAAAAAGACAAAAACATAATATACTAAAACATAATATATAGAAGAACAATGTGCTCTAGAAGTGCTTAGATTATTAGGAGAACAGATATAAGAATAACAGATTACATTAGAATAGATATAAAAATAACAAGATGGGCTAACCGATGGGAAGATTCAGAACTATACCGTATTTTGGGGTGAGTTGGGACAGGTAGTACGAGTTCGGACAATAGTGCATGGCGCAGGAAATCACGTGACCTGGAGCAAGTTTGGGGTGAGTTCGGACAGGCAGTACGAGTTCGGACAGTAGTGCATGGCGCAGGAAATCACGTGACCCTGAGCAAACTTTTTTATTAGGGTCATAATTGGCATGAGAAATACTATCGATATTGTATGTTTCCCATGTAGGTAAGGCGAAATCGCCCTGAGAACACTTTGAAGTGAGTATCGAATATTTTAATGTGAGTTGTAATATCCAGGATTTTCGAAATGCTAAAAACGTCTGTGTAGAAGCTCTAGAAGTAATTAAACCCTATTTTTTCATATTTTATAGTAGGTTTACATGTTGGCTAATGATACATAAATAAATATATTAATTTTTTTGGTTCAAAAGCTTTTTTTCTTCGTTAAGTAAAAAACTCGCATACCATGGGGTGAGTTCGGACATGTATCAATTATACCCACGTCCTTTAGGCTTAAAGGAAAACAGTATTTATTCCAAAGAGGCTTTGAAAAATTTGGTTGACGATGTCAAAACAAAGAAGAAGACTCTGAAAGAGGCAGCGTATCGATTTAGGTATTTCGATGTACAACAAAATACCTACATCGACTTTAAATGATAAAGTTAGAGGAATGCACACCAAAAAAAAGTGGCAACCAAACAAAATTGAGTCAAGAAGAAAAAAAAATATCAAAGGGAATTTAAGCTGCAGCTGAATGGGACTTTCCATTAACTCGATTAAGATATTCGCCAAATCGTAAAAACATATTTGGATGGTCAGGAAAAAATTCACAGGATTTTAAAGCAAGCCCAGACTGGAATGGTTTTAAGGCTTTATGTAAAGGAATCAGTCGTTAATGGAACGCCTTACACAAAGCATCAAAAGGTGTAGAGCAGAAGTTGATAAGGAAAAAGTTAAAGAATGTTTTGTTAATCTAAAAAATATTATAGAAAATATTCCTCTTTGGAATATCGTCAATTATGACCGAGCTCACTCCAACTATAGGTTAAGTTAAGATTTTTACAGAAATTAAAGGCCGTCCGAACTCACCCCACACGTAGGGGTGAGTTCGGACACATTTTAGCTATAAGAAAAATTGAAAATTTTTGAGATATTCAAAAAACAAAATACACTATTCGATAGAGGAATGTTAAGGGTTCATAAATTAATTTTTCAAGATTTTTACAAAAATTCTGTCTTTTTCAATTACGAGAAAACCTCGAAAATGTGTCCGAACTCACCCCAAATGACGGTACCTGCCCATCTTGTTATTTTTAGCACTTTCCTCCGAAGGAAAGTACCTATTGAGGTTGGACTCATGACGGAATTTTTGAAACATTTCTTCGAATCTTTATCGATCCTACCTAGTAGACACCGAAAATGACCCCCGTTAAAATTTATATATATCTATATATATATATATATATATATGCATATATATATATATATATATATATATATATATATATATATATATATATGTCTGTTAACACGATAGCGGCCAGAGTTTTTGTTTTTTCTTCATGAAACGTGGTATATAGCGTTCAAATAGCAAACGATTGAACGAGTTCGTTAACCACCAAAATCGGTCCACCGGGAGGGGGGGTTTACCCCGGACCCAAAACACTAATTTGACCATACCAGCCGTAGTTTTTGTTATATTTCAACGAAACTCGGTATTCGTTATTTTGATCTGAAGAGAGAATTCCGTTGTAAAAATAAACTAAATTGGTTCATTAGAAGGGGGGGTTTACTCCGGACCCACAATACCAATTTGCCACTGCCACCCGTAATTTTTGTTACATTTCAACGAAACTTGGTATTCGTGGTGGTAATCAACAGAGAAAAATGGGTTGTAAAAATAAACTAAATCGGGTTATTTGGGGGGGGGGGTTTACTCCGGACCTAAAGTACTAATATACTCATACCGGTCGTAATTTCTGCTGTATTGTAACGAAATGCGGTATGCGTCATGGGTATCTCATGAGAAAGAAGTGTTGTAAAAATGAAGTAAATCGGTCTATTGGAAAGGAGGGTTTACTTTAAAGTCTCTTTCATTACAATTAGCCAGCCAGACGTAGGTTCGCAAAGGCGCTACAAGGAGCGATATCTCCCACTATGGGGACTGTATCCTGTTCCTGCGTCAGATCAAAAGACGGAATGTGAAGTTTTTATGTATTTATTAAGTAGTACAGTATCATGTATTAACATAACACTGGAAGCAAATTATTTACAAAATTAATAATTGAACAGGCTTCATAAGAAATGTAAATGAGCAGAACTATTCACGTTTTTATTTTATTTATATAGGTTATTTACAGCAAATTATTCAGTAATGTAGTCTACACAAAAAAAAATTCTGAGGAAAGTGCTTAGTTATGCAGCTCCTGCGTGACGGACTTTTTTTATATCTATTCTAATGTAATCTGTTATTCTTATATCTGTTCTCCTAATAATCTAAGCACTTCTAGAGCACATTGTTCTTCTATATATTATGTTTTAGTATATTGTTTTTGTCTTTTTCCATATATGTATGTGTAGGTGTGTATGTAGGCATATATATATATATATATATATATATATATATATATATATATATATATAACATCCGTCCTACTTGTTTTTACAGCCCTGATGAAGGCTTGAAGTTCAAGCCGAAACGTCGGCACAATAAAACCATTTTTACGATAAAATGTAGTTTTATTAAGTAGCAGTGACCGAACCCCGACAATCCCTAACTTAAAACAAAAATATATTTTTAATTTATTAATAAATAATGAATATTGATTTCGATCACAGTCGAAATATAATTGAAAACACGAAATAAATACCTTTAGCAATAATTTCATAGCAAAAAAAAATAAATGTCATAACTCTTATCAAAATAAGAATTATCCCAAAATCTCCTTATCTCATCTTTATTACTCAATTCTCTCAGAATCCATTGTGCTGATTTTAGTGTCTGGCATTTCAGGAATTTCTCAAAACACAAATTTTCACAACAGTTATTACTTTAATAATATCGATTGTCACAGGGTATTGTTGGAAAGTTGGAAAATGTCCAAAATGGGTTAGTGCACTATGATAATCACCTAAGATCATGGGCGTATATAGAAAATAATTTCGGGAGGGGCTGGGAAAATTTCGGGGGGGGGGGGGCTGAGACCATTTCCGGGGTATGGAATACTAACAATTTACAACTTGGAATAGCTTTAACCAACTAAAACGCTATTACACTCAAAATAAAATACTTTTTATGCGCTAAGTGATCTTATTTATTTTATTTTAAAGGGTTTATGACACACTTTACCGATCAAATCCAAATTTCTGGGGGGCTGCAGCCCCCTCAGCCCCCCCCCCCCTTATATACGCCCATGCCTAAGATTCGTGGGTAGTGTATAGAAGTGTCTAAGTCACAGCCTTCATAGTTTCAGACTTATAAATGTGAGTTTCTTGGCATCTCGTAAATTAGCGGGTTTTTTTTCTGTTTCAAAGCTGCCCATAAAAGTTGATATATTGAACTTAACCAAGTTATTCCCTGTGATTACCGATATGCGTTCATAGTCACAGCCTCCTAATCATTCATTCGAAAATTCATTTGATTAATATTGGTGTTAACCCTTTGTTGCATCGTGATGCCTGCAGGCATCATACTCTATTTTACACTCCACAGAGCACTATGTCTAGTTTTTTCAAGTTATATTTCGGTCCCTGTAAGCATCAACAAGTGTCAAAGGGACTGGAAGATTTTGAGCATTGTACTTTGTTCGCAAGAAGGAATAAACAAGTTAATGTTGACAAAACCAGGAGTCTCGTTTCTCACTCCGAGGGGACCCGATTCGCAACGCCACAATGCTATTAAAACCGTCCATTCTGACCTAAAAAAAAATCGTACTCCTTAGTACTAGTGGTGTATTTTACGAAGTGAAAGTTTGTTTTATTTTTTGTGCCAATTTTTGTGGTTGTTCATTTGTTTCCTATGGGCACCATCGTCCATCTGGTACTGAGGTCCGAGCGATGGATCCCATTATCTGATCGATAAAGGGGAGAGGAGAAACAGATTTTTCATATAATCACAGCACCAGATGATAGTGAGGATGATGAAGATGTCGATGACAATGTTCTTTCTGAACCTTGGCGTATTTTCAGCCAATGTTTTAGAGGTAAATGGCGACGATTTGAATGATCCCTTCTCAGATTTGGATGATCCCTTCTCAGATTTGAATGATCCCTTCTCAGATTTGGATGATCCCTTCTCAGATTTGGATGATCCCTTCTCAGATTTGGATGATCCCTTCTCAGATTTGAATGATCCCTTCTCAGATTTGGATGATCCCTTCTCAGATTTGGATGATCCCTTCTCAGATTTGAATGATCCCTTCTCAGATTTGGATGATCCCTTCTCAGATTTGAATGATCCCTTCTCAGATTTGAATGATCCCTTCTCAGATTTGAATGATCCCTTCTCAGATTTGAATGATCCCTTCTCAGATTTGAATGATCCCTTCTCAGATTTGAATGAGCCCTTCTCAGATTTGGATGATCCCTTCTCAGATTTGAATGATTTGATTGGTGATCTACTGCCTGATGTATCTCAGAAGATGAGATGCAGGATGGAAAACTGCAAGAAACAAACTTGTGGTTACTGTGATAAATGCGAAGTTTATTTGTGTTTAACTAAAGTCAAATCATGTTTAAGGATTACCATTTGTGATTTTGATGAAAAGAGAAGAGAGTTCTATTTAACTTTAACTCATAAATTCTTTATATGTTTCAATAAATGTGAATGCTTATAAGTGTTCATTCACAAAAACATTCCTCCCCATATGCACAATGATGCCTACAGGCATCTTTCAGTTTTTCATAAATTTCTCGACAAAAAAATCGATGAATTTTTTTTCTGTATTTTTCCCATTATCCTGAGGCCTATTTCTACCTCTCAGATTTTTTTTTTATGCGAAAAGAAAAAATCATGCATCAAAGGGTTAAGGAGGAAGGAAACACTCTTTACTAGTCTTCAAACATAAGTGAAATCTGATTTAATTACTATAATACAGAACATGGTCAGCCATTTTACACATCTCTATCACAAGACAATAACTTCATCGTCAAGGTAAAAACTGTCATACAAAGAGATATAAAAATACAATATATATAATAACACCAGGGGTCTCCCGTGGTCTAATGGCTAGCACCTTGGATTCATAAGCGGGAGATGGTGGGTTCGATTCCCAATCTCCGGCAGGAATTTTATCATCCCACGGCTCGCTGGTAAAATTCCTCGCTGCACCCTGGATGTCGGCGCTAATGACCTAGATGTAGATGCACCGTAAAAAAAAAAAAAAAAAAAAAAAAAAAAAAAAAAAAAAAAAAAAAAACACCAATATGACGTCATCACATTAAAATAAATGAGTCACATATTTTAACAATTGGAAATATTTTTGTATTTATTTCAGAATATAGAGAAAAAGAATTAGTAACTCTATCGCTAAACGTGAATTTGGACGAACTTTTTTGGGGGGAGGAGGAATTTTGATTTTTGCGGGAATTATCATTTCGATTTTTATTAAATTTGCCAGATGATCTGTAAACGACAATGATCTCCGAAGTCCCATTATTTCAAGGAAGTATCAATAGTGCGAGGGATATAGCTAGCATCTTCGGGAAAGCGTTGAGGGGGCCAGATGTTGCCAGTTCTACAATCCTCACAGCCCTCGCTCTGTCTAAGCGTGGGGCTAGGAGAGGGAGGAGTTGCGACGCAGCAAAGCCGTCATTGGCTAGAGACGCCTCCACCTTCCCATACTCGTCCAAGTAACAACTTATATCTATCACACAATAATGGCGTTTGGGATCGTCCCTCTTTTGCCGAACAACAATATAATTTCTTCGTCTATACGCTTCTTGAAACTTCCTTTCGTGTTTATTTATACACTTCGTATATATGACCTTTATTTTTGCTTTATCAATTGTCCCTTTAGGATTGAATTATTTGTCTCAAGTCTGGTGGTAGGCTCAATTATATATGAAGCTTTCATTGTTTCCTGAAACGCTAATATGACAGCATACCGCGAAGAACCATCTTCATCAACGCCATAGACTTCTTCATAGCATTGGAAGTATTTTTCTTTAAGGTGAGGTATCATTTTGTGTTTGAGGTTATGGTGACGTCTGGTGGCAAGGAGTATGCTGTCTGGACAGTTTCCAAGCACGTTTGCTGGTGTTTCATTGTCTCTGCCGCACTTGCGACAGAGGGGTCCAACATTTCATGCTCCAATAACGCTCGGAACTCCTCTCAATGGCGCATAATTTATATTGAGTTTTAGAGAATTTGTCCTTTCAGAACTAGACATACTTTCTTCCTACTTCTTACTATTTGGAGCGAGCCCGTTCTTCGATGGATTTTTCCTGTAACGCAGACCTTATCATTTTAATGTTGTGTCCCTGAGCAAGTTAATTGTTGTGAAGGTGCATTCAGATGGCTCTATTTTGTAGTCGATTATTGGCTGGAACTGTTCATCCGACACTTGATTCAGCTTCTGAGCGATTGACCAGTGCTGAAGCGGTGCTTCCCAAAGACAGCGCAATAGTCCCAGAGCTCGGTAACGTCTTGGTGAGTAGAACGTAGCAGTGCTGCCTGTAAACCTAGCATCGCTTTAACACTCCGCCTTATTATAATATCAACTCCTTCTACAAATATTTACCCTTCAGTTTTATTGAAGGAGGTGTTGGGAGCGGATAAATTAGTGATAGGAAAAGGTATTGGTTTATGATATTGAGTCAGAGCCAAAATTATTAATTTGTCCATACTGGCAGTTATTTTTTTCTTGCAACCAAATTCTTTAAACAGTGAGGAACAAGTATTATAAAAAAAAGTTTATTTATATGTTGCAGAAGGTCAAATTCGAACCAAAACACTCACTTTCTACACTACTCCTTTATTATGCCCTTCATGTTTCGCGTTCCTATGACGCCTCTTCAGGAGCTCTTAAAATAATATACAATTACAGCTTGCACCAGCGAAAACCTTCCGCAGGTAGGGCCACGTCTAGACTGGTAAGATCAATCATGTCTACTGCGCATCAGCTGTTTAAAATCGATAGTTTTAGGGTAAATTTCGATTTTCCAAAAGAAGTATTTGTCATTTAATGAATTAATCCATTTTAAGATGCCTTGTTTATTAAATTAAAAAATATTTTATCTAGGTATTTGATTTCTGTATTTTTATTAACTGTATTTTTCCTGTTTTTAATTATGTGTATATATGTGTATATTTTATTTTATTTTTCGTTTGATGTTTTTTTTTCCTTATCTAATATTTTAACTGTGTCCAAATTAAAAGTGTGGCTATATTGTATAAAAAAAGTTTGTACTAATTCAAGAGTTTCAAATAATTTTATCTACACGGCTCTTAAGAAGAAGAAGATTCGTGATACAGAAGGTCATGGATAATTCGAACTTCGATAATTCGAAATCGTCTTTAATTCGAATATTTCTCACGGTCCCTAGAAGTTAGGGCATAAACAATGTAAAAAAAATCGTGGTTAATTCGAATTTGGAATTCCTCCTAACACTTATCAACTTACCTGAAAAATAAAGTCAAAATTCTTGCCCATGAAAATTTACTATCTTTCAAAACAATAGACTTTTATTTTTTGACTTTTTTGATAAATTATTTATTACTTATGTACGTAATCATCAATTTATGAAATTGTTGTTATTGTTTAAATAAAATGTTTGTATTTTTTTAAATTAAAAAAACGTGAAAATTTGAAGTTACCCCTTTATTTTCAAAAACTTTTGTAATTTGAATTTTGGATAATTCGAACTTTTTTATCGGTCCCTAGGGGTTCGAATTATCCAAGTTCTACTGTATATATATTTGAACCACCGTTATTTTCATCATCAATTGAAACCATAAATTTAAGCGCATTTTTCCCTTATGGAGGGAGGGAGGAAATCCTCTTTTCCAGAAATTTCAAAGGAAACAAACTGAACAACAATCATTTCAAAATATATTAATGATATTTATGCTGCCATCTTATAATCAGCATATTAAACATGATTCCCTCAATGCACTACATGGTGGGATAAGTAGCATCCCTGACGACCCCGCAGGATATGGGGAAGTTCCTGATCATCTTGATATATCCCTGGTTCCCCCAGTAAGTTCCCCAGGAGTTCTTGACAAGCCAATAATCCTTTCCGTCTTCGCTTCCGTATCCTACCACGACAGCAGCGTGGTTCTGGAGGCCTGTCCCGCACTGGGCGTCGTAGTAAATACCTACAAATAGACAGGAGGCTTGAAATATTTTTGCCAATCAACTTTACAAAAAATATGCGTACATATATAAAAATTGTCTTGTGAATGTATTTTTCTCCATGAAACGTTTGATGTAAAAATCTTATTAAAACGCCATTTATTTTGATCCGATATCTAACCTATTTTATTTCCTACACTTCATTTACATTTTTTTTTTTTTTTTTTCAGTTCAAGCCAATATACTTTTTAAGCCAACAAATAAAATTACCTAAGTTTCAGGATGTCCTATTTACTATGTTGTAGAATAGACATCGCATTCACTGGCATTTGGCATCTACTTATTATTTTATTATATTGTTTTATTATACTAGAATTTCTAAACTGAAACAACTCAAAATAAAACTCAACTGAAAATGTGTCACTCTTACCTATGTAGAGGGAATAGTATTAAGACAGGAAGAGTGACACACGTGCCCTCTGGTGTAGAAGCTCTGTAGCTAGGCACATACAGTTTTGATCCGTTGGGAATATTTCTCTCCCAGTAGAACGCGCATGCGCATTTGAACTGAACGATCTATCTGAACAGGCTGTAGCACGCTAGGTTCCAGTGAAGGCGGCCATCTTCAACACAATTGCCGCTATATTGTGCGATATATAACTTGTCACTAGGGGAAAGCGTAGAGGGGAGGGCTCGAAGTTGTCAGTTCTACAACCCTCCCAGCCTCCGCTCTGCTTAAAGCGGCCCCTACACGGTCAGTAATAATGACATTACCTTATCAAAATGACAGTAATAATGATAGTGTAAGGTGGACAAAGTTGGAATGACGAACAGTAATGATGTGAATCCGGATTTTCTGATCTCGGCTTCATCATTACTGAAAGTGGAGGGGATACTGTCATTAGTAATGATGGTGTAGGGAGCGCTACATCATTAATCCGTCATTACTCAGTCTATCTCGAGCTGTAACTAGGTGAAAGAGATGTAAAGGTTAAACTAGATTGATTAGCAAAGGGCAAAAAATAAGATGAATTGAAATGTATGACTCTACCTTGGTAACATTATAGTTATAAAATAGTTATAAAAGTTATATATATATATATATATATATATATATATATATATATATCCGCGAATCCGCATTAAGTCTAATTAAAATATATCATAGAATAAAATATATATAAAGTCATCTATAAGGTACCAACAACTTTTCACATTCGTTACTTTGCACTTGTATCGACGATATAAAATAGGTTGAAAGTGCTTTATTTTTTATATCGACTTTAGAAAATAATATTGACGTGATTCTTTTAACAATTCATTTGTCTTATAGAGTAGATTAGAAGAATAATATAATCGTTAAACTATAATTTATATTTCGTCAAATATATTCAAAAATATGCTTACGTTTTCAAGTAAACTAGTATTATACATTTTTTTACACCAAAAATAATAGCAGATTTAAAATCAGCACCCCAAGAAACCCTAATGTGGTGAATAATATTGAAAACAAAAAATAATGATTTTTCCCAGTCTGGAAGAGAATAAAAATTTGTTAGCGAAAAAGTAATGTGACGTTTTGAAATTCAATATCTCCCCTTGAGATATCCGATTTTTACGTCATTGAAATCTTTCAAAAGAAGAAAGACTCCTTTTTCTGACCATATAAATGACTATTGTATTATCTCAAAAGGTACTTGCGAAAAATGGTTATCCAAATAAAATAAAAAGTAAACATTTTGCACATAACGTCGGTCCCAGAACACTTAAAAACACCCCGATTGGAAGGATATGTGTCATATTAAGGCCTTTACGAACGTTTCACATGTTTTTTTGTGGCTAGTGTCGCAATTATAGCTACACAGGCGACTTTGCGAGGATCCATTATTAACAAACCGCTTCTGTCACGGAGATCACAATGCATACTAAAGAAAAGTAATGACATTAAAAATGATCCGTGGAATGACGGTGTAAGGTGTACATTGTAATGATGATATGGAATGACGGTGTAAGGTGTACATTGTAATGATGATATGGAATGACGGTGTAAGGTGTACATTGTAATGATGATATGGAATGACGAGAGTTGAATAGTAATGACATTACTGATAATGTCATTATTACTGACCGTGTAGGGGCCGCTTAAGGGTACGTTCATGGTGAGGATTGATTCTGTGATGCTAGGATAGCTACTCCGATGAGCGCTGCCCCGATGTATTCTACATCGATGGAGGGTGTTCATGCTGACTCACCATTGCATACGTTCTTGCTGGGAGTAAAGTAACCTTCAAAAGTGAATTAGCTTTTGTTTATGAAAAAGCTCTGCTTATGTTAGTGAGAAAAACTGAGCCTTTACAATTAGTTCGCGATGTTCCTGACAAAGAAAAAGGGACTGGTTTCTTACTCGGAAAAATAAATGGAATCCTATTAATTTTAGCGAGTTGGATAGACTAGAGTCGCTTAAATTAATATAATTCTATTAATTGCGAGTTGGATTGGCTAGAGTTTTCTTATATCTTCTTGAGCGAGTGGAGCGTAGCGTAGCGAGCGGAAACGCATATCATGTAATGCCTAATAAATGTAAAAGATCCAAAAAAGAGAGAGAGAAAAGGAATAAAATATGTTTGTTTACAAATATCGTTGTTTGTTATCCTTCATAACCTGCAAAACAGTCGACTTTAATGCTTAATAACTTTTTTTCATAGTTGAGAGAATTGCTTTTGATCATATTAACCTTTTTATTAATAAATATTACTTGCCATTATCTAATATGAATTATAACCGTAGATAACGAGTCAAGTAGTAAAAGATAACCAGGAAAGAACCTGTAAGCTAATCAGTAATACGAGTACAAGTAACTGTTATAAATCACTTAACTAAATAAATACTTCAAAAGTAACTGGATGTAGTCTTCGCAAAAAGACCCAATTTTCTTTCATCTCGACAACGAAATAACCAAAAAAGAATAATCACACAAGATGAAGTAATGAGAGTGGGTAGGTGACCTGCGCACTAGAGTCCTTTTGAAGGAACCAATCACAGTCAGGCCCACATCGCGGCTTCCCTCCTCACTGCGAGGAGAAAACAAAATATTTGTTCTTCGCCGCGGTCACTGCGTGGGTGCGAGAATAGCATCGGAAGTAAGGATCCTCACTATGAACACTCCCACCTTAATACATGTGTTTGTTTTACATCGAGGCAGCGCTCATCGGAGTAACTATCGTAGCATCGCAGAATGAATCCTCACCATGAACGTACCCTAAGGCACGCCACTTGGAGAGGGAGAAGTAGCAGCCCAGCAGGCCCGCCATTGGCTAGAGGCGCCTCTACCTTCCCCTAACCGTTCACAGCCAAGTGAAAAAGTACACCTCTCACGCTATAGTGGCTGTGGCGTTTTGATGCGGCACTAGCGAACTGTAAGAGTCAAAGAAACTCGAAGTAAATCCTTTTGAGGTGTTTCTCTTTAAAACATGGCTACAACCAGCTCTATAGCTTTCCTGAATAAATCTATACGAATTTTTAAAGTTGAATGACCATATAACATTACATGTCAACTTGAAGAAAATTTTGGCTCCCAAGAAGAAATAAAGAACATTTGCACAATATAGGCCAGAGTAGATAATTCAACTAATAACATGTTGTGAATGGTTTGAAGAGTTAAAAATACCAATAATAAAATAATATTTTACCATCTTCATAATAACGGAAAGACTTGTAGACCTCTAGACCCACAGATATTGGGCCGATGTTTGCCACAGCATCCTTCAGAGCGCGCTGGCTGTCTCTCCTCACCCTCACGTATCCTGTGATGTTAGTCGCAACCTGATCCTTGTTGAACCTGCATTTCTTCATCTAAAATGGCAATAGTTGGAATTGTTATTATCGGGATAGTGCAAAAATGATCTATTGATAATTGCTTGGTACAATGTAAACCATACGTCCATGGTGGCAGTGTATTGTAAAACTCCATGAGGAGTAGTGTGTATTCAGTGACTCCATGAGGGAGCAGTGTGTTTTCTAAAACTCCAAGAGAGGGGCAGTGTAATTTGTGTGTGATCCGTAAGACTCGGCCGAGCATTGTATCTGCCATGCGAACAGGAAGTATTAATATTTAGAGAGAACTGTGTCTCTAAGTTGTGACGTCCCCACGTTGTGAAGTGGAGCTCCACATCATACTTGAGGACTCGTGATGAACTGAATACAAGACTCAGAATTGGTGAGTACAAAGCTTTTGATTGCATTAGTGCCAGTATACCGCTGCTGCCATTCCACGAACAAAAAAAAATACAATCCACTTAAATTATTTATTTATTCTTCTAAGGAGCTACGTAACGTAGGCGATTGGCTCCATGAAATGTTTATTTGTTACGGAGCACCACAACAGCAAGGTGATATGCTCGCATACTGCGTGAAAATTAATTCAATAAAATTAAGCAAATAGGTAAAGAAAAAATTTTTTATAAAGTATAAACACAAAGAGACAAAGCATAGAAAATCATTAGAAAAAAAAAGAAAAAAAAAAAAAAAAAAAGAGGGATAAAGAAAATAAAAAAAATAAAAATAAATAAATAAAAACTTCAAACAAAACAATAACCGAAATATTGTAGGAACAAATAAATAATAGAGTGTCTGATAGTTTGTTACAATATAAAAATCATTATTCTATGTCTTGAGGGATTTAATGTAAGGACATTGTATACAGAAGCCGCTCTTATGCACGCATACACACACACACACACACTCAAACATACAAAAACATTTATTAACAATCGCTTCATTAAACCATACATACGTTCTGTTGAGTCATATTTTGTCGTACAGTTTCATTTTATGTAAGTGTTGTAGAATGATAACAATGTGTGGGCTTTTTTCAGAAAATAGTTCGGACATGTCATGTGGAATGGTTAAATAGTCTCGTGTTCTGCATTCTGTAGGTAAGTGTTTAACTGTTAGTTGTCTGTTGCATGTCTGACATATTGGACTGTCTTGTCTAGTCATGAGATGGGAATGTGTTGAATGTGTATGTCCAATTCTAAGTCTTGTAATTACTACTTCATCACGTCTTGATAGCTGTGTACTAGCTTGCCATTCATGAGTACTGCTTTTTATCTCCCTCAGGAGGTTATCTCTTGTGCTGTACCATGAGGCTTGCCATCCAAGACGGATATTTTCAGTAATTTGTAAGTGTAAGTCTTCAGTCGTAAGTAGGTTCAAGTCAAATGATTCTCCTCCGCTTGCTTGTTTTGCTTGTTCGTCTGCTGTTGTTGATTGTCCAATATTTTCATGTCCTGGTACCCACAACATTGTTACCAGTATGTTGTGTGTCTGAAGTCTGATTATGTGTTCTAAAATTTGTATGATGATAGGATTAGTGTTGTAAATGTGTAAGGAGAGTAAACAACTTAATGAGTCCGAGCATACTGTTATGTTCTGTGTTGTAGTTTGTACGTTAGATAGACCTAAGAGAATACCATGCAGCTCAGCGGTGTAGATGCTTGTGCTTTTCGGTAACGTGACGAGATGTTTTTCTTGATTTATAATAGCAGCTGCACCGACGCCATCATTCATCTTAGATCCATCAGTAAATAGGTAAAGGGTATCTGTGTTTGTCTGCGTTAAATCTTTGTACATAGTCTGGTAAAAGTATTTAGAGAGTGTACTAGTCTTTTTAAATGTTGTCAGAGTCAAGTCAATTTTTAAGTTATTTACTCTAGGAATTGAGAGATGTCTTTGTGTGTACGTCGGTTGTGTAAGAACATGTCCATTCTCTCTATCAATCATATAGCGTACCATGAGCGGCTTTTGTTTTGCTCCTGTCTGTGTGTATATGTCTACATATGGGTTGAATAAAAATGAATTTACACACTGTGACTTTAATGATTTTGATTTTGTAACAAATTTTAGACAAATCATCTGACGTCTATTATCCAGTGGAAGCTCTCCCGATTCTACATAAAGGCTGTTTACGGGACTGGATCTAAATGCTCCTAAGGCGATCCGGATTCCCGTATTATGCACTGTATCTAACGCTTTCAGAGTACTTGAACTGGCAGATGAATATACTATAGAACCATAATCCAGTAGCGACCTGGTAAAGGCTCGATAAAATCTAAGCATGGTACAAATAATGCTTAAATTAGAGGAACTTCCAATAATAGAACATGGAAGAAAAAGTCTGTTTTTATACGCCAAATAAGACAATATGGGTCCCTTCTCCACGCATTACTTGTCACAACCAGAAGGCATACAAGGAGGTGACTTGAGGTTATCCTGGGGAAGGGAAGCGAAGCCCCAAAAACAAATGGATCCAAAGGAGGGGTAGAATTAAAAGCTTTCAAGAAATTTGATGGTCTATTAGGCTCACCAATCTTGTTTGGCCATATTTAAAAAGTACTCTCAACAATAATTAGTAGCTCTACCGAACTGAAAATCAAACTAAAAACTGGCGCACAAGTACGTAAGCAGCGTATTTGTACATACGTAAACAGCGTATTTGTAAACATGCGCATGCGCAGACATCTAATATTGGGAAACAAAGAACTCTCGTTTGAAATGTTGATAAACTATTTATAACCTCCAGAACATCGGAATTCTATCCATAACAGCGAGTTGGATTGACTAGAGTTTTGATATCTTCTTGAGCGAGCGGAAACGCATAGCACGTCTGCCCAAAAGTCGTCCTAGACATTCTTCTTAATATGCATGTTTACAAATACGTTGTTTATGCCATATTTTATAACGTCAATAACAGTGAACTTTAGTGCTTAATAACTTCTTTCCTAGTTGAGACCAACTTTTTATTTTTTTTTAACGGATTCGTGTTTAGTGCATCAAAATACGTTATAGTTCAAAATTTGAAAAAAAATCGGTGCTGAGGACGCTCTCCTTCAGTTTTACCACAAACACTTACCTCCATTTCGTATGGATAGGTATCTTCAGTATTAATCCCGTTCTTCATGATGTACTTGAAGGAACGATGCATATATCCCCCGTTGCAGCCGTTGTTGCCATATTTAAAGTTGCTGGAACAGTCGAGAAGGTTCTGCTCGCTAAATGTCAACAGCTGACCGGTTTTGCGAAAATGTTGACCTTCCAAAGAGCCGATCTAAACAATAATTTTAAAATTAACTATTCGTTTACTGACACCCAAATAGAGAATAAACGTAGAAAAAAACTGAGAAAATCCATGCGTATGTTTTTCCGAACCCTGAGTTTGTTTGACTTGCACTGTCTCCCAGAAAATAAATTTTTGAATAGATTTTTTCAGATTTTTGTACCGTTTTTTACCTATTTGACTTCAAATTACCTTCACACGACCTCTTGGAAAAGGCGTAATGTCAAACAAACTACGGATTCGGCTTCAGGAACCTCAAAAACATAAACATGCTTTTTTCAGATTTATCCTACGGTTTTTTCTCTCTATTTGATCTTCAAATGACCTTTAATCTGATGTGACCAAGGTTAACCAATCCTCTTATCGTAATCAGCGACCTCAAAAACCTATAAGGACCAAACCGCTTCTGTGTGAATCCCTCAAGTGCTAGCACCTGAAGACATCCCTGGTAACAGTGCTTACTTTATAGTACAAAAAAAATTTACAGCGTTAACTAAAGAGCTAAATATAATAAACGTTAAATAATGGGTAATAACAAAAAATAATAACGACAATAATACATGTCTGTCCTTTAGAATAAACCGGAAATTCTTCTCATTGACTAGGGCAGCTAACATTATTGATATCGCAGTGCCCAAAGTTAAGAATATCTGGACAATACCAGGACTTGGCCATAGAGGAAGATTTGATTCCTCTATGGAAACATCCTTCTTTATTAATATAATAACATTGTTGCTGAAGAAACCTGCCAAAGAAGAAGAAACGTTCGATTTTATGTAATTCAGACGTTTTTCTTTGAAGAAACCGAACCATACATCGACTTTTTATCACTTCAACGGTTAACTATCTTTATCTCATACCTCAAAAAATAATTGTCGAATGTTATAATTCACAATTTAAGTAAAATATGATTACATTTCAGGTAGAGATGGCCGGATTGCTGACGTCATAGACTGTTTTCGCTCCCATAGAAATGAAAGAAAATAACTACGTCATTCCAAAGAGATTCAAATTATACTTACAGTACTGAAGGCCCAATAGGAACTACAGTCTCCTTGGTATTTCATTGGAGTGACGTATCCTTTAGTTCGCCAATCCACGGATTCTGGGAGGCTGTCTGGACCATCCGAAGCATCGTGTATAGGCACGTCAACCTCATCATCATATGATGGAGGTGTTTCGATCAAGTAGGTACTCTCGAACTCTTCATCAGTCTAAAACCAAGAAAACGACATTTGAAGGACTCAGTGCCAAACGTGACTAACCCACATTTTTAACAAATTTGAGTTATTCACTTCTCCTGATGGAGAATTTTAAGTTTTATAATTGATAGAAATTAGCAGACTTTACACCTCATTGATTAGTACTGACTTCTGTTAGTTTGTTTTGGAACTTACTGCAAAGCTAAATCATGTGAGAGGCAGACTTGACCAACCCACACTAGATATGGCTTTGTTCATAATAAGCTGCAACATGAGTGATATAGTTGAAGCTTTTGACGGCTCTGTGGAAGTTCCTGTCTACATGGGCGTTTATAAGGGGGGTGCAGCCCCCCCCCCCCGAAATTTTGTTTTGATGGTAAAAACGTGTCGTAAAACCCTTAAAAATAAATTAAATAATATCACTTAGTTCATAAAAAATATTTTATTTTACGTGTAATAGCTTTTTAGTTGCCTAAAACAATTCCAAGCTCTAAATTTTTAGTATTCCATACGCCGGAAACGGTCTCACCTCCCCCCCCCCCGAAATTTTCCCAGCGCCTCCTGAAATTATTTTCTATATACGCCCATGCCTGTCTATGAACGATCAAGGAATGTTCATGAACTACGCTTGTGGAGGACAAAACCGCAATATTAAGATTGCACTATTCCTGTCCCACATACTACAGAACTCACCTAATCTGGAAATCATTGTTTTGTTAAATTATTGATACATAATCATAGAAATCTAAAGAAGACGAATTTGTCATTAATTATTAATCTCTGGACCACTATTGTTAAAGTCGTCGATACAAAAGCAAACTAAGGAATATGAAAATCACCACTTTTCAGAGTGGAAAAGTATTTATTCATAAATTTTTTTTTTGACAGTCAAATATTCGGCAGATTTGACCTTTTGATAGGGGAATACTTTCCCTTTAATAGAGTGAAGTCAGATTGAAGAATTTGCCGTAAATAAGTCCAGCAGAAATTATTAAAGATGGACAATGAAAGATGCATTTTTTCATATTCGTTAGTTTGCATTTGTATCGACGAAGTGTACGTTATTTTTTATTCATGTAAGAGCCAAACATGACTATACTTATTGTTTTTCATTATCATGTCTAACTATAAACTTTTTATTATTATGGTATATTCATAAGAATTTTGTGTATCTAATGAATGAAGACCAATCAAAATCACTTCTTTCACCAACACCAATTTTTCCCAAAGTCTACTAAACTTTAACCTTAATTTTCTGAGTTTGTTCTAATTGTGGGTTAGTCACCTTTGGCACTGAGCCCACCATTTGTCGAGTGTATTAATTGCGCCATTCATACTAAAAAAAAGTCCGCCTCATATATATATATTTGTGTGTGTATGTGTGTATAGTAAGAGTTTTCATTTTATATCTAGTAGGTAGGGTCGACAAAGATTTAAAGTACTTTTTTCAAACATTTATTCAAAGTGTAACCTCAATCATAGGTGTATATAGAAAATAATTTCGGGGGGGGATGAGAGCATTTGGGGGGTATGGAATACTAACAATCTAGAACTTGGAAAAGTTATCCTCATACTCTATTACACCCAAAAAAAATTATTTATTCTGAACTAAGTGATCTTATTTAATTTACTTTTAAGGTTTTTATGACGCGATTCTTTGGGGGGGGGGGGGGAGGCGCAGCCCTCTCAGCCCCCCATATATACGCCCATCACCTCAATAGCGACAATCGAGCAGTGCCATGAATGCTTAAAGACTATATTTTGAATAATTTTGTTAACTTACCAAATCCGCATATTCAGTTACAGCCATTGTGAATGAAACTTGATCGTCAAGGAATTTCCTGTTGTGTTCTTGGATGTAGTCTACAGTTTTTTGGAAGATTAACATTCTTCGCTGGTCTTCGCTGGGATCTTCATAAACCTTGCCGAATCGTTTCTTCAAATCAAACAATTTAAATCATTAGCCATAGAATTAAAATGAGAATTTACAGTTAAAAATAAGATTCCATGACTTCTACGTGAAGATGTTTACATGGTTTACTTCAATATACACTTTTCATAATGTGCTAATTATATATATTTTTTACGGTGTATCAAATCCTGAGCTATCCATAGGTTGCCACTCTCTAATAATGCTCATGGTTTTCCTCGAGTATATGCTTGTGTTATATGAGTTAGTATAAATTTGGAATGCAAAACAGAAATGAAAAGAAATATATTTGTCATTTATGGTAACATGAAATTTATTTATAAGTACTGTGGAGAGACAGTGACCTAGAGACAGTTCCAGCAGGCCAATGAGAGACGACGATGTAACAGCCAATAAGAGCGGGCCTTCCCCCTGGAGCCGGCCTTAAATAGGGGTGCCCCTGGAGGCAAGGGCATTTAAGTCCAGCTCCAGGCTCCAATCCGTTGGGCCTGGAGGTCTCTATGTATATATTAATAAATTATGGAGGGTGGGAAGAATAAAAAAAGGCAAGGGCATTCGACTCCAGCGCTCTCACCAGGAAGGACCTAGGGCTCTAAGAACAAGCCAGCCAGCCAGACCTATCAAGCACAGCCCAGCCCAGGGGCTCAGGACGGACCAGTCAGCTAGGACTCTCGAGCGCAGCCAGCTTAGGACTCTCGAGAGCAGCCAGCCAGGACTCTCAAGCACAGCCAGTTAACCAGGTGTTACCTTCTCAGGATCTGGAAGACCCATCTCTAGTCACTGGTCACTGCTCTCCCCACGTCTGCTCCTCAATCTCTACTCAATACCCATGACTTATCATTTCACCATTACTCCAGCTACCGCTTTGAGGAACGGCTCCGGCCTAGTACTGAGCATCCTCTCCCTGACTCGGCTAAGGTTTAGTACCCAGTCGCCTTCCCCCTAGGCTCGAGGAAGCGCCCTTTACGGACCACAGTACTGAGCATCCTCTCCCTGACTCGGCTAAGGTTTAGTACCCAGTCGCCTTCCCCCCAGGCTCGAGGAAGCGCCCTTTACGGGCCACAGTACTGAGCATCCTCTCCCTGACTCGGCTAAGGTTTAGTACCCAGTCGCCTTCCCCCAGGCTCGAGAAAGCGCCCTTTACGGGCCCAGTACTCCCCCGGGTACCTGCTACCGATACCTCCTATCATCTCTCCCCCGTAGCAGCCGCAGTACCAAATCTAATTATTTTAAACGGCTTTATTTGTTCATTGTCCCGCTTCTTTGGCGATTGCACGAGAAGCAGTATCTTCTGAACTTGATCTGACAAGAAAACCAGCTGGTTAATGGAAACGAGTGTGAATGTAAGTTTTAAAGTTTTATGTGAAGGGTGCAAAAGAAAATATTACGTAATATTTTTATCCATAGAATGCCTAATGGGAGGGCTTTTGGTGGCCCTTTTCCTTCTTTAGTTCACTTATATGGATAATGCTATCGATTGCACATTATGTTATAATGTATGTTATTAAGATAATATTTCACCTTGAAACTGATCCAATCCTCTTGGAACGAGCATTGGCAAACGCCGATGAAGGCTGCAGACAACAACACCAATAGCACATTCATCTTCAGTCAGGTTTCTGAAATAATCAATTGAGGCCATTAGAATCAAAACCTGCTAAATCCAATAAAAAAAAATAACATTCATTACTGGGGTCTCCCTGTGGTCTAGTGGCTAACACTTTAGTCTCTCATGCGGGAGATGGTGGATTCGATTCCCACCGGTTTCAGGAATTTTCTCATCTCACGGCTCGTTGAGAGAATTCCTCGCTGCCCCTTGGATGTCGGTATTAAGGGCCCAGATGTCGATGCGCCGTAAAAGAAAAAAGAAAAAAAATCATTATTTTGGTGAAATTTTAAGTTTAAACGGAATACTGATCTCTGCTTCAGAGATTTGAATCAAATTAAACTTTCAAAGTCAAATGTAAAAGTCAAATCGAAATCATCCCCCTAAAATCGTAAATTGTAATGATTTTTGGATGTCCTGGAAAATATATTCAGCTGGATTTGGCAGGTTTTGATTGTAAACGCCTTAATTATTTGCTTTAACATAAGTAAGTGTATCTGTAACATAGTTATATGTATCTAATACATACTAGGTGTTATATATGCAAGATGGCAACACTGGGGGTAACAGTCATGAACCTCCTAGATGGAATGATGCACGTGGTTGTATATGATGAAACCCAATTGTAATAAAGTGTTTGTTTAAGTGAATGTGTAAATGTAAAATTGTTCCCAAATATAGCATTGGCAAGAAGCCTTAAATATGGATTAGAGAAAACAGGATTAATACCGCCGACCTGTCAAAGAGGAAATACGTTTGATGGCCAATTTTTTATGAGTGCAACCTGAACCTACATTCCTTCGAAAAATGCTAAAAATTTCTCTTCATAAATGACAACCGGGCATTCTGGGAACCGTTTGATTGATCAATAATACATGTATATTTACCTGAATGAGTAGAAACCAATGACATCTGATCCTTCATATAGGCTTAGTCTATATATATCCTTCAAGCTAATCCTTTAAATAAGAGTTGTAAATTATTCGCAGATAAAGACATGGATCAGCAAAAGAAATAAATGTTATCAACATTTTGACAAATAAAATAAAGTTTTATCTAAAGTCTACGGCACCAAAGGGCGGTAACCAATAGATAATCCGTCCTAAAATTCTTAGTTAATAATAATGGACGTTAAAATTTAAATAAATAAACGTTAATGACCTTTAAGAAATTATTTTCAATATACGCCTATGATTTAATAACTAAATGCTGACTCAGTCAAATCTTTAACTTGCTCGATAACTTGACCTACTTATTCAAAGATGGTAGCCAATATTTAGAAAATACATTCGAAAAAAAAACAAACAAAAAAAAACAGAAAATACGACACTATGTAAATAAATTGTAAACTCTAAATCAATATCCCTAATGACTGAATCATTTTAATATAACATTTAACATTTTATTAAGAATCCTTCTATTTATCATCTGTAAATCTCTTATTACCAAAGCCGCGAAGAGATTCGATAAATAAATGCAATAAATTACCTAATTTAGGTAACCTTTCTCTTATAAACACCACCCCCGCCCACTACTCCCTGTCCTACTGGTGCGGGCTGACAGAGATGGTTAGGTAACCTTTCTCTTATAAACACCACCCCCGCCCACTACTCCCTGTCCTACTGGTGCGGGCTGACAAAGATGGTTAGGTAACCTTTCTCTTATAAACACCACCCCCGCCCACTACTCCCTGTCCTACTGGTGCGGGCTGACAAAGATGGTTAGGTAACCTTTCTCTTATAAACACCACCCCCGCCCACTACTCCCTGTCCTACTGGTGCGGGCTGACAAAGATGGTTAGGTAACCTTTCTCTTATAAACACCACCCCCGCCCACTACTCCCTGTCCTACTGGTGCGGGCTGACAAAGATGGTTAGGTAACCTTTCTCTTATAAACACCACCCCCGCCCACTACTCCCTGTCCTACTGGTGCGGGCTGACAAAGATGGTTAGGTAACCTTTCTCTTATAAACACCACCCCCGCCCACTACTCCCTGTCCTACTGGTGCGGGCTGACAGAGATGGTTAGGTAACCTTTCTCTTATAAACACCACCCCCGCCCACTACTCCCTGTCCTACTGGTGCGGGCTGACAAAGATGGTTAGGTAACCTTTCTCTTATAAACACCACCCCCGCCCACTACTCCCTGTCCTACTGGTGCGGGCTGACAAAGATGGTTAGGTAACCTTTCTCTTATAAACACCACCCCCGCCCACTACTCCCTGTCCTACTGGTGCGGGCTGACAAAGATGGTTAGGTAACCTTTCTCTTATAAACACCACCCCCGCCCACTACTCCCTGTCCTACTGGTGCGGGCTGACAAAGATGGTTAGGTAACCTTTCTCTTATAAACACCACCCCCGCCCACTACTCCCTGTCCTACTGGTGCGGGCTGACAAAGATGGTTAGGTAACCTTTCTCTTATAAACACCACCCCCGCCCACTACTCCCTGTCCTACTGGTGCGGGCTGACAAAGATGGTTAGGTAACCTTTCTCTTATAAACACCACCCCCGCCCACTACTCCCTGTCCTACTGGTGCGGGCTGACAAAGATGGTTAGGTAACCTTTCTCTTATAAACACCACCCCCGCCCACTACTCCCTGTCCTACTGGTGCGGGCTGACAAAGATGGTTAGGTAACCTTTCTCTTATAAACACCACCCCCGCCCACTACTCCCTGTCCTACTGGTGCGGGCTGACAAAGATGGTTAGGTAACCTTTCTCTTATAAACACCACCCCCGCCCACTACTCCCTGTCCTACTGGTGCGGGCTGACAGAGATGGTTAGGTAACCTTTCTCTTATAAACACCACCCCCGCCCACTACTCCCTGTCCTACTGGTGCGGGCTGACAAAGATGGTTAGGTAACCTTTCTCTTATAAACACCACCCCCGCCCACTACTCCCTGTCCTACTGGTGCGGGCTGACAAAGATGGTTAGGTAACCTTTCTCTTATAAACACCACCCCCGCCCACTACTCCCTGTCCTACTGGTGCGGGCTGACAAAGATGGTTAGGTAACCTTTCTCTTATAAACACCACCCCCGCCCACTACTCCCTGTCCTACTGGTGCGGGCTGACAAAGATGGTTAGGTAACCTTTCTCTTATAAACACCACCCCCGCCCACTACTCCCTGTCCTACTGGTGCGGGCTGACAAAGATGGTTAGGTAACCTTTCTCTTATAAACACCACCCCCGCCCACTACTCCCTGTCCTACTGGTGCGGGCTGACAAAGATGGTTAGGTAACCTTTCTCTTATAAACACCACCCCCGCCCACTACTCCCTGTCCTACTGGTGCGGGCTGACAGAGATGGTTAGGTAACCTTTCTCTTATAAACACCACCCCCGCCCACTACTCCCTGTCCTACTGGTGCGGGCTGACAAAGATGGTTAGGTAACCTTTCTCTTATAAACACCACCCCCGCCCACTACTCCCTGTCCTACTGGTGCGGGCTGACAAAGATGGTTAGGTAACCTTTCTCTTATAAACACCACCCCCGCCCACTACTCCCTGTCCTACTGGTGCGGGCTGACAAAGATGGTTAGGTAACCTTTCTCTTATAAACACCACCCCCGCCCACTACTCCCTGTCCTACTGGTGCGGGCTGACAGAGATGGTTAGGTAACCTTTCTCTTATAAACACCACCCCCGCCCACTACTCCCTGTCCTACTGGTGTGGGCTGACAAAGATGGTTAGGTAACCTTTCTCTTATAAACACCACCCCCGCCCACTACTCCCTGTCCTACTGGTGCGGGCTGACAAAGATGGTTAGGTAACCTTTCTCTTATAAACACCACCCCCGCCCACTACTCCCTGTCCTACTGGTGCGGGCTGACAAAGATGGTTAGGTAACCTTTCTCTTATAAACACCACCCCCGCCCACTACTCCCTGTCCTACTGGTGCGGGCTGACAGAGATGGTTAGGTAACCTTTCTCTTATAAACACCACCCCCGCCCACTACTCCCTGTCCTACTGGTGCGGGCTGACAAAGATGGTTAGGTAACCTTTCTCTTATAAACACCACCCCCGCCCACTACTCCCTGTCCTACTGGTGCGGGCTGACAGAGATGGTTAGGTAACCTTTCTCTTATAAACACCACCCCCGCCCACTACTCCCTGTCCTACTGGTGCGGGCTGACAGAGATGGTTAGGTAACCTTTCTCTTATAAACACCACCCCCGCCCACTACTCCCTGTCCTACTGGTGTGGGCTGACAAAGATGGTTAGGTAACCTTTCTCTTATAAACACCACCCCCGCCCACTACTCCCTGTCCTACTGGTGCGGGCTGACAAAGATGGTTAGGTAACCTTTCTCTTATAAACACCACCCCCGCCCACTACTCCCTGTCCTACTGGTGCGGGCTGACAGAGATGGTTAGGTAACCTTTCTCTTATAAACACCACCCCCGCCCACTACTCCCTGTCCTACTGGTGCGGGCTGACACAGATGGTTAGGTAACCTTTCTCTTATAAACACCACCCCCGCCCACTACTCCCTGTCCTACTGGTGCGGGCTGACAGAGATGGTTAGGTAACCTTTCTCTTATAAACACCACCCCCGCCCACTACTCCCTGTCCTACTGGTGCGGGCTGACAAAGATGGTTAGGTAACCTTTCTCTTATAAACACCACCCCCGCCCGCTACTCCCTGTCCTACTGGTGCGGGCTGACAAAGATGGTTAGGTAACCTTTCTCTTATAAACACCACCCCCGCCCACTACTCCCTGTTCTACTGGTGCGGGCTGACAAAGATGGTTAGGTAACCTTTCTCTTATAAACACCACCCCCGCCCACTACTCCCTGTCCTACTGGTGCGGGCTGACAAAGATGGTTAGGTAACCTTTCTCTTATAAACACCACCCCCGCCCACTACTCCCTGTCCTACTGGTGCGGGCTGACAAAGATGGTTAGGTAACCTTTCTCTTATAAACACCACCCCCGCCCGCTACTCCCTGTCCTACTGGTGCGGGCTGACAAAGATGGTTAGGTAACCTTTCTCTTATAAACACCACCCCCGCCCACTACTCCCTGTCCTACTGGTGCGGGCTGACAAAGATGGTTAGGTAACCTTTCTCTTATAAACACCACCCCCGCCCACTACTCCCTGTCCTACTGGTGCGGGCTGACAGAGATGGTTAGGTAACCTTTCTCTTATAAACACCACCCCCGCCCACTACTCCCTGTCCTACTGGTGCGGGCTGACAAAGATGGTTAGGTAACCTTTCTCTTATAAACACCACCCCCGCCCACTACTCCCTGTCCTACTGGTGCGGGCTGACAGAGATGGTTAGGTAACCTTTCTCTTATAAACACCACCCCCGCCCACTACTCCCTGTCCTACTGGTGTGGGCTGACAAAGATGGTTAGGTAACCTTTCTCTTATAAACACCACCCCCGCCCACTACTCCCTGTCCTACTGGTGCGGGCTGACAAAGATGGTTAGGTAACCTTTCTCTTATAAACACCACCCCCGCCCACTACTCCCTGTCCTACTGGTGCGGGCTGACAAAGATGGTTAGGTAACCTTTCTCTTATAAACACCACCCCCGCCCACTACTCCCTGTCCTACTGGTGCGGGCTGACAGAGATGGTTAGGTAACCTTTCTCTTATAAACACCACCCCCGCCCACTACTCCCTGTCCTACTGGTGTGGGCTGACAAAGATGGTTAGGTAACCTTTCTCTTATAAACACCACCCCCGCCCACTACTCCCTGTCCTACTGGTGCGGGCTGACAAAGATGGTTAGGTAACCTTTCTCTTATAAACACCACCCCCGCCCACTACTCCCTGTCCTACTGGTGCGGGCTGACAAAGATGGTTAGGTAACCTTTCTCTTATAAACACCACCCCCGCCCACTACTCCCTGTCCTACTGGTGCGGGCTGACAGAGATGGTTAGGTAACCTTTCTCTTATAAACACCACCCCCGCCCACTACTCCCTGTCCTACTGGTGCGGGCTGACAAAGATGGTTAGGTAACCTTTCTCTTATAAACACCACCCCCGCCCACTACTCCCTGTCCTACTGGTGTGGGCTGACAGAGATGGTTAGGTAACCTTTCTCTTATAAACACCACCCCCGCCCACTACTCCCTGTCCTACTGGTGCGGGCTGACAGAGATGGTTAGGTAACCTTTCTCTTATAAACACCACCCCCGCCCACTACTCCCTGTCCTACTGGTGCGGGCTGACAGAGATGGTTAGGTAACCTTTCTCTTATAAACACCACCCCCGCCCACTACTCCCTGTCCTACTGGTGCGGGCTGACACAGATGGTTAGGTAACCTTTCTCTTATAAACACCACCCCCGCCCACTACTCCCTGTCCTACTGGTGCGGGCTGACAGAGATGGTTAGGTAACCTTTCTCTTATAAACACCACCCCCGCCCACTACTCCCTGTCCTACTGGTGCGGGCTGACAAAGATGGTTAGGTAACCTTTCTCTTATAAACACCACCCCCGCCCGCTACTCCCTGTCCTACTGGTGCGGGCTGACAAAGATGGTTAGGTAACCTTTCTCTTATAAACACCACCCCCGCCCACTACTCCCTGTTCTACTGGTGCGGGCTGACAAAGATGGTTAGGTAACCTTTCTCTTATAAACACCACCCCCGCCCACTACTCCCTGTCCTACTGGTGCGGGCTGACAAAGATGGTTAGGTAACCTTTCTCTTATAAACACCACCCCCGCCCACTACTCCCTGTCCTACTGGTGCGGGCTGACAAAGATGGTTAGGTAACCTTTCTCTTATAAACACCACCCCCGCCCGCTACTCCCTGTCCTACTGGTGCGGGCTGACAAAGATGGTTAGGTAACCTTTCTCTTATAAACACCACCCCCGCCCACTACTCCCTGTCCTACTGGTGCGGGCTGACAAAGATGGTTAGGTAACCTTTCTCTTATAAACACCACCCCCGCCCACTACTCCCTGTCCTACTGGTGCGGGCTGACAGAGATGGTTAGGTAACCTTTCTCTTATAAACACCACCCCCGCCCACTACTCCCTGTCCTACTGGTGCGGGCTGACAAAGATGGTTAGGTAACCTTTCTCTTATAAACACCACCCCCGCCCACTACTCCCTGTCCTACTGGTGCGGGCTGACAGAGATGGTTAGGTAACCTTTCTCTTATAAACACCACCCCCGCCCACTACTCCCTGTCCTACTGGTGTGGGCTGACAAAGATGGTTAGGTAACCTTTCTCTTATAAACACCACCCCCGCCCACTACTCCCTGTCCTACTGGTGCGGGCTGACAAAGATGGTTAGGTAACCTTTCTCTTATAAACACCACCCCCGCCCACTACTCCCTGTCCTACTGGTGCGGGCTGACAAAGATGGTTAGGTAACCTTTCTCTTATAAACACCACCCCCGCCCACTACTCCCTGTCCTACTGGTGCGGGCTGACAGAGATGGTTAGGTAACCTTTCTCTTATAAACACCACCCCCGCCCACTACTCCCTGTCCTACTGGTGTGGGCTGACAAAGATGGTTAGGTAACCTTTCTCTTATAAACACCACCCCCGCCCACTACTCCCTGTCCTACTGGTGCGGGCTGACAAAGATGGTTAGGTAACCTTTCTCTTATAAACACCACCCCCCCCCGCTACTCCCTGTCCTACTGGTGCGGGCTGACAAAGATGGTTAGGTAACCTTTCTCTTATAAACACCACCCCCGCCCACTACTCCCTGTCCTACTGGTGCGGGCTGACAGAGATGGTTAGGTAACCTTTCTCTTATAAACACCACCCCCGCCCACTACTCCCTGTCCTACTGGTGCGGGCTGACAAAGATGGTTAGGTAACCTTTCTCTTATAAACACCACCCCCGCCCACTACTCCCTGTCCTACTGGTGCGGGCTGACAGAGATGGTTAGGTAACCTTTCTCTTATAAACACCACCCCCGCCCACTACTCCCTGTCCTACTGGTGCGGGCTGACAGAGATGGTTAGGTAACCTTTCTCTTATAAACACCACCCCCGCCCACTACTCCCTGTCCTACTGGTGTGGGCTGACAAAGATGGTTAGGTAACCTTTCTCTTATAAACACCACCCCCGCCCACTACTCCCTGTCCTACTGGTGCGGGCTGACAAAGATGGTTAGGTAACCTTTCTCTTATAAACACCACCCCCGCCCACTACTCCCTGTCCTACTGGTGCGGGCTGACAGAGATGGTTAGGTAACCTTTCTCTTATAAACACCACCCCCGCCCACTACTCCCTGTCCTACTGGTGCGGGCTGACACAGATGGTTAGGTAACCTTTCTCTTATAAACACCACCCCCGCCCACTACTCCCTGTCCTACTGGTGCGGGCTGACAGAGATGGTTAGGTAACCTTTCTCTTATAAACACCACCCCCGCCCACTACTCCCTGTCCTACTGGTGCGGGCTGACAAAGATGGTTAGGTAACCTTTCTCTTATAAACACCACCCCCGCCCGCTACTCCCTGTCCTACTGGTGCGGGCTGACAAAGATGGTTAGGTAACCTTTCTCTTATAAACACCACCCCCGCCCACTACTCCCTGTTCTACTGGTGCGGGCTGACAAAGATGGTTAGGTAACCTTTCTCTTATAAACACCACCCCCGCCCACTACTCCCTGTCCTACTGGTGCGGGCTGACAAAGATGGTTAGGTAACCTTTCTCTTATAAACACCACCCCCGCCCACTACTCCCTGTCCTACTGGTGCGGGCTGACAAAGATGGTTAGGTAACCTTTCTCTTATAAACACCACCCCCGCCCGCTACTCCCTGTCCTACTGGTGCGGGCTGACAAAGATGGTTAGGTAACCTTTCTCTTATAAACACCACCCCCGCCCACTACTCCCTGTCCTACTGGTGCGGGCTGACAAAGATGGTTAGGTAACCTTTCTCTTATAAACACCACCCCCGCCCACTACTCCCTGTCCTACTGGTGCGGGCTGACAGAGATGGTTAGGTAACCTTTCTCTTATAAACACCACCCCCGCCCACTACTCCCTGTCCTACTGGTGCGGGCTGACAAAGATGGTTAGGTAACCTTTCTCTTATAAACACCACCCCCGCCCACTACTCCCTGTCCTACTGGTGCGGGCTGACAAAGATGGTTAGGTAACCTTTCTCTTATAAACACCACCCCCGCCCACTACTCCCTGTCCTACTGGTGCGGGCTGACAAAGATGGTTAGGTAACCTTTCTCTTATAAACACCACCCCCGCCCACTACTCTCTGTCCTACTGGTGCGGGCTGACAGAGATGGTTAGGTAACCTTTCTCTTATAAACACCACCCCCGCCCACTACTCCCTGTCCTACTGGTGCGGGCTGACAGAGATGGTTAGGTAACCTTTCTCTTATAAACACCACCCCCGCCCACTACTCCCTGTCCTACTGGTGTGGGCTGACAGATGGTTAGGTAACCTTTCTCTTATAAACACCACCCCCGCCCACTACTCCCTGTCCTACTGGTGCGGGCTGACAAAGATGGTTAGGTAACCTTTCTCTTATAAACACCACCCCCGCCCACTACTCCCTGTCCTACTGGTGCGGGCTGACAAAGATGGTTAGGTAACCTTTCTCTTATAAACACCACCCCCGCCCACTACTCCCTGTCCTACTGGTGCGGGCTGACAGAGATGGTTAGGTAACCTTTCTCTTATAAACACCACCCCCGCCCACTACTCCCTGTCCTACTGGTGCGGGCTGACAAAGATGGTTAGGTAACCTTTCTCTTATAAACACCACCCCCGCCCACTACTCCCTGTCCTACTGGTGCGGGCTGACAGAGATGGTTAGGTAACCTTTCTCTTATAAACACCACCCCCGCCCACTACTCCCTGTCCTACTGGTGCGGGCTGACAAAGATGGTTAGGTAACCTTTCTCTTATAAACACCACCCCCGCCCACTACTCCCTGTCCTACTGGTGCGGGCTGACAAAGATGGTTAGGTAACCTTTCTCTTATAAACACCACCCCCGCCCACTACTCCCTGTCCTACTGGTGCGGGCTGACAAAGATGGTTAGGTAACCTTTCTCTTATAAACACCACCCCCGCCCACTACTCCCTGTCCTACTGGTGCGGGCTGACAAAGATGGTTAGGTAACCTTTCTCTTATAAACACCACCCCCGCCCACTACTCCCTGTCCTACTGGTGCGGGCTGACAAAGATGGTTAGGTAACCTTTCTCTTATAAACACCACCCCCGCCCACTACTCCCTGTCCTACTGGTGCGGGCTGACAAAGATGGTTAGGTAACCTTTCTCTTATAAACACCACCCCCGCCCACTACTCCCTGTCCTACTGGTGCGGGCTGACAGAGATGGTTAGGTAACCTTTCTCTTATAAACACCACCCCCGCCCACTACTCCCTGTCCTTCTGGTGCGGGCTGACAAAGATGGTTAGGTAACCTTTCTCTTATAAACACCACCCCCGCCCACTACTCCCTGTCCTACTGGTGCGGGCTGACAGAGATGGTTAGGTAACCTTTCTCTTATAAACACCACCCCCGCCCACTACTCCCTGTCCTACTGGTGTGGGCTGACAAAGATGGTTAGGTAACCTTTCTCTTACAAGATGCTACGTTTTCACATAAAACTGAATTCTCTCGCTACCCAGCGGCTTTTTTTAGCACTTTCCTCCGAAGGAAAGTAGCTATTGAGGTTCCACTCATGACGGAATTTTTGAATAATTTTATCGATCCTACCTAGTAGACACCGAAAATGACCCCCGTCAAAATTTATATATATATATATATATATATATATATATATATATATATATATATATATATATGTCTGTTAACACGATAGCGGCCAGAGCATTCAATTAGCAAACGATTGTACGAGTTCGTTAACCACCAAACTCGGTCTACCGAGAGGGGGGGGGTTTACCCCGGACCCAAAACACTAATTTGACCATGCCAGCTGTAGTTTTTGTTATATTTCAACGAAACTCGGTATTCGTTAAACCCGTTGAGGTTTTAAGATCCCTTAAACTCGTTGAGGTTTTAAGTATTAGAACACACACGTTTTAGTTTTAACTGGTTTTAATATAAAGAACAAAAGGGATCTTCTACATACAGTCTCATGTTAAACAAAACACATACAAGGTAAAACAAGGTTGGATACTATTGGCCAACTGAACAAGATGGCGGACCAATCAGGTGCCGCAGTACATTTAATGAAACATTCAGATTTACCCTCCAACAGTTTTTGTTATATTTCAACGAAACTCGGTATTCGTTATGTTGATCTAAAGAGAGAAATACGTTGTAAAAATAAACTAAATCGGTTCATTAGAAGGGGGGGTTTACTTCGGACCCACAATACCAACTCGCCACTACCAGCCGTGACTTTTGTTATATTTCAACAAAACTCGGTATTCGTGGTGGTTATCAACAGAGAAAAATGGGATGTAAAAATAAAATAAATCGGGTTATTTGGAGGGGGGGGGGGGTTTACTCCGGACCTAAAGTACTAATATACTCATACCGGTCGTAATTTCTGCTGTATTGTAACGAAACGCGGTATACGTCGTGGGTATCTCATGAGAAAGAAGTGTTGTAAAAACGAAGTAAATCGGTCTATTGGAAAAGAGGGTTTACCTTAAACTCTGTTCAATTAGAATTAGCCCGCTAGACGTAGGTTCCCAAAGCCGCCGCGAGGAGCGCTTCTCCCACTAGGAGGACTGTATCCTGCTCATGCGTCAGATCAAAAGACGGAAAATGAAGATTTTTTGTATTTATTAGGTAGTACAGTATCATGTATTAATATAACTCTGAAAGCAAATTATTTACAAAATTAATAATTGAACAGTTCTCATAAGAAATGTAAATGAGCAGAACTATTCACGTTTTTTATTTTATTTATATAGGTTATTTACAGCAAATTATTCAGAAATGTTGTCTACACTACAAAAATTCTGAGGAAAGTGCTTAGTTATGCAGCTCCTGTGTGACGGACTTTCTTGTTATTCTAGTAGTTTCCTAATTCACCACTAGATGGTAGGTGATGTACAACTAGCTTCTGTCTCCTTTATTAGGACTAAACTAACTAATGAGTTAAGGGTCGATGAGGAATATGAAATCAGCTGCGCGTGACGCGCGCTACACTTACATCCTGACCAGGGCCGTACTGTTGTCCCGGGCCCGGGCCTCGCTAATTAGAAAAAAAAATAGGTTATGATCTTGTAAAAAGAATGGGGTTTAGAAATATAGACGGGCGTAGCCTATATTTATTGGAATTGGATCTATATTTTTTTTAATGTACATAAACGACAAAACAAGTGCAGTCCCAGAATAGTATATTTCATTAGGAGTCGTAATATAACTACAAGTACCGAAAGTGACCTGTGCTGCACCGATTGTCGGCTTTTATTCTCATTTCGCTCAAAACTCAAGATGAAAATAATTTTAAAATGTCCAAAGTCCTATAGCAAAGTACTGGAATTTTCAGTCTGGCTCTGAGAAGTGGAGGCCCGGCTCTGAGAAGTGGGGGCCCGTGATCTGGTCCTGGGCCCGGCTCTGAGAAGTGGGGGCCCGTGATCTGGTCCTGGGCCCGGCTCTGAGAAGTGGGGGCCCGTGATCTGGTCCTGGGCCCGGCTCTGAGAAGTGGGGGCCCGTAATCTGGTCCTGGGCCCGACTCTGAGAAGTGGGGGCCCGTGATCTGGTCCTGGGGCCGGCTCTGAGAAGTGGAGGCCCGGCTCTGAGAAGTGGAGGCCCGTGATCTGGTCCTGGGCCCGGCTCTGAGAAGTGGGGGCCCGTGATCTGGTCCTGGGCCTGGCTCTGAGAAGTGGGGGCCCGTGATCTGGCCCTGGGCCTGGCTCTGAGAAGTGGGGGCCCGTGATCTGGTCCTGGGCCCGGCTCTGAGAAGTGGGGGCCCGTGATCTGGTCCTGGGCCCGGCTCTGAGATGTGGCGGCCCTGATCCTGACACCTCCAGTCTGCCGTCAAGTCCAGTCTGCAGTAAATGGCTATCTTACTGCATAGTGCAATAAGTCTGCCGCAAAACAAAATAAAAATAAAACAAAGAAGCCGATTCGGAGGAACTCCGCCGTTTGAGCCAGGTTCCGTTTTTATCCCTAGTGCCATTTCGAAAGTTTGTGATAGAAAACGCTCAGATTTTGTTTTAATATTTCGTGAAAGACCTAATCCAATGACATCTTGAGAAAAAACGAGATTTTATGTAGGTACCACAATACACAGGAAACTGATAGTAGTCAAATCTTGGTGTACATTAACTTATCTAACTCACTCCTCCTCCTAGAGTTCCGCTCATTAATAATACCACAAACATGTTCCTTATTTACTTATTTGGCGCTCTGGTCCTTGGAGGACCTGGACCTCCGCCAACAGCGTGTTTTAAGGTCAAATATAAAATTTACTTGCATTGTCTTAATGAAATATTCATTTTACTTATAAATCCAATTCAAAAGCAACAAGAATCAATTAAAAAGTGAGAAAAAAAAAACGAAATCAAAACCGTTCAAAGTATCCAAATCAACACTTTAGTCGATTAAGGACCAATTTCCCCGAAAGCGACCTGTTCCCACCCAGTGTTGGGCATTGTTCGAATGATTATTCAAATAAATTCTTAGTGAATGATGAATAATTCACTGAATTATCTTATTTACAAGGAACATCATGAATTTTTCACTAAATTATTCGTTATTCATTATTCGTATTCATCATTCGTTATTATTTATTTCTAGTTGGTCTACTGATTAATCCTACTCAAACACACATATATAAACATATTTCCGGCTGCCAACATCATAATAAATCTATCATTATTCGCTAAAATATGTTTATTCTGATTGATCATTCGAATAATTTGTGAATAAAACATAAACTTCATTCACAGAATAACAAATAATGAATAAAAGTAATTATTCTTCATTCATGAATAAAATAATACATTTATTCATTAATCTTTATTCATCATTCTGAATTATTTTTGCCCAACACTGTTCCCACTGACCAGTAGAATAGATTAGAAAAACAGGTACCCGAATAACCGAAGAACCGCACCGAGGCCTGCAAGACCTATTGTGCCACCCGACGTGTCGTTCTGTTTTAATACCAGACCACCGGATTGCATCATGAGGTTGACGTCATAAGCTGGGATTCTCCCTATGGAGAGAGGTAGGAAACGCCCTGAATTATAAAATTCCGACTCACATAATAAAGCTTAATTTTGATAGTAAAGGAGCGAAACTTAATTTGGTGGTTTCTATGACGTCACATCCAACACAATGTCTGCTGAGATGCAGATAGTGAAGTAATGACCAGAAGATATGTTTTATTTTTCAATTTGAAGCATGATTCCTTCATCAGTAAATACATCTATTTCCGCTTTATACTGTACAATATGTCCCAAATACCATATACATGTTTGTAAGACGAAAATATGTAGAAAGTTTTAAATTACAGTTGGATTTGTTATTCTTCTGACCGCTACAGGATGTTATAATCTTCATGACCCATGAAGTTTACAAATATATTACTACGTATACTATGATAATATGATACAACAATCAAAATATTAGCAGCAATAAATGCTGTTTCCTCATGTTCAAAACAGCTTATGACATTACTATGAAATAATGTTCAGAAGTGGACTCTTGAATATTTCATTAGGAAAGCCCACTATCATAAAATGGAATCACAAGTCTCATAGAAAATAGAAATGACGTATTATACAATTCAGATACTTTATATATAAATTTGTGTGTGTTTGTGTACATATACAGTGGCTCACAGTCAAAACGATGAAAGGTATTTACTTTTAACAAACTATATTTAATATCAACTCACAATTTTCTCTGAAAAATCTTTGTTTACAAAAATACAGTAGGATCATCAGGCTAGAATATACAATAGTTAAAAATGTATTTGAGATAAAAATCATAAAATTTAAGAAAAAAAAAACTTTGTAGTATATTAATATACACTTCGAAGGTCACAATGAAAATGATGCAAAATGGAAAACGTCCAAAAGTTCAAAAATATTTTAAATTTTAGTACTTTTTAGGTAATCCTTTATTATTTCTTGTCACATTCAACAATTGGGCACGAATTGGACAAGCTTTTCTGTGCAAGATAGACATATCTTCTCCCATTCTTCTTCACGTGTCTTTATGAGATATTCTTGGTTTGATAGTTTATATTTCCTCACTTATGTTTCTAATTAACTTCATAAATTCTCTATGACGTTGAGGTCTGGCGATTGGAGGGGTGATTTTATAGTTTTGGAGCAATTATATGAACGCATTCTCTGGCGTGATATGAAGAATGCTTGGGATCGTTATGTATATAAAAAGCAAAATAATTTATTATTCCGAACTTGGTTGCAATATTTTTTTCAGGATGTCACAATATAAATGTTTATCAATTGTTTCCTCAATAAAATGAAGATATTCTACCGTCGAAGCAGCCATACTCCCCCAAACCATAACATGATCACCTCAATGTTTGATGTTCAGGAGAAGATGATTTTCATGGAGCTCTTCATTTGCCTTCCTCCAGACGAAACTTCATCTATCAGAGCCAAAAAAGCATATTTTGAGTCATCCGAAAACAAAACAGTTCTCCAGAAGTCCATCTCTTCTTTAAGTAATTCTTGGGAAAAATAATTTTCGCCTTTTAGCGCGGTTCCTCCCTCCCCCATAGGGAGGAACCCCGCTTATAAGGTTGATCTCATGACGCAATCCAGAAGTGCCGACTAGAAAATTTTGCGTTTCAGAACCCCTAGAGACCGAAAATGATGGTGGTTCAAATTTGTATATATATATATATATATATATATATATATATATATATATATATATATATATATATATTTGTCTATTCGCTCTCTAGGTAGAATACGAATGGTCCGATTTTGATGAAATTTGGTACAAACATCCGTCGTCCAATTTGAAAGGTCAAGTTCGTTAACTAGCAAAATCCGTCCACTGGAAGATGGCGTTTGGGGCGAAATTCGCGCAAAAAAAAATCGTAACGCTTACGTTTTTGAGTTCATAAGCTTGTAAGCACTCGTTTTATAGGCTTCTTGGGCTAGGAAAACGAATGAAACCATTTTCAAGGCGATAGCTTTAACCGTTTTCGAGAAAATTGGAAAAATAATTTTTGAATACCGTTTTTGGTTTGGGTACTTAGAATCATGGGATTCAGTTGAAACATTTTCTGCATGTTCTACTTTCATTAAAACTAATATGTTGAAATTTGTGTTACGTTTGGAGTTAAGGAAGGGTTAGAATAAAATATTTTATTAACAGACATAAAAAGTTTTGGTAACTATGTATACTTTCCTTAATATCTCGAAAAAGGTTGAGAATCTTGGTAAACGGAAGAATACCATTAGAAAGCTTACTAAATGCTCTACAAAAAAGGTTGTGATGAAAGTTTTGATTAGACGATGTCAATCGGAAAAATAAGTGCTTAAAACTTTAAAGTAATTGATTTCGCTTATTCGAACTGTTCTTTTTGTCTGTTTTTAGCGCGGTTACTCCCTATCTCCATAGGGAGAACCCGCTTATGAGGTTGACCTCATGACGCAATCCGGCAGTGCCGACTAGAAACTTTCACGTTTCAGACCCTATAGATCACGAAAATATAGGTGGCCCAAATTTGTATATATATATATATATATATATATATATATATATATATATATATACATATATATATATATATATATATGTATATTTATATATATGCTTGTCTGTTCGCGCTCTAGCAAGCTCAAAAATGGTCCGATTTTATCGAAATTTGGTACAAAAATCTGTCGTCTAATTTGAAAGGTCAAGTTCGTTAACCAGCAGAATCCGCCCACAAGAAGATAGTGTTTGGGGCGAAATTCGCGCAATAAAAATCGTAACGCTTACGTTTTTGAGTTTATATGCTAGCAGGTACTTGTCTTAGGTTTCTTAACATAAGAAAGCGAATGAAACCATTTTTAAGGCGATATCTGTAACCGTTCCTGAGAAAAGTGGAGTCAATGTTTTTGTAAGTCATTATATTTTGTGAGTACTTAGAATCGCGGGATTCAATTGAAATATTTTCTACATCTTGGAAATTAATCCCAACTAATATGTTTAAATTTTGGTTATATTTGGAGTTAAGGAAGTATGCGAAAAAAATTATTTTATTAATAGACATGAAAAGTTTTCAGATCTTCATACATTTTTCGTAAATATCTGGATTACGGTTGGGAAATCGTGCTAAGTGGAAGGTGACCATTCGAATGCTTACTAAATTCTCTACAAAAAATGTTCTGAAGAAATATTCGATGGGGCAACGTCAATCAGAGATATAAGCGCTTAAAATGTAAAAAGTGTTTGTTTTGTTGTTTTGAAATGGTTTTTCTCTTTGCTTAACTCACTTTTTAATTGGTTGTTTCTTGTTTTAAATTGCATTTATCAGTAAAAGGTAAACCTGAAGGAGAGCGTCCTCAACACCGATTTTCTTCAAAGTTTGCACTATAACGTATTTTGCTGCACTAAACACGAATCCGTTGAAAAAAATTGTTGTTCTCAACCAGGAAAGAAGTTCTTTTAAAAAAAACGTTCACTGTTAGCTGGTTACAAACGACCAAAGGTGCTGAGGACACTCCTCAGCACCGATTTTCTTCAAAATTTGCACTATAACGTATTTTGATGCACTAAACACGAATCCGTTGGAAAAAAAAAGTTGCTCGCAACTAGGAAAGAAGTTATTAAGCACTAAAGTTCACTGTTATGGAGGTTATAAAAGACGGGGTAAATAGCTTATATGTAAACACGCGCCTGCGCAATAGTCCTTAATGACGAAGTGTAATTGAAATTTAGACTCACCTTGTGGTAGCTGACTTGGTCGTAAACTGTCGCTTTTGGGCATACGTGCTATGCGTTTCCGCTCGCTCAAGAAAACATCAAAACCCCTAGTCAATCCAACTCGCAGAAATAAAAAGAATTCTATGCCCAAAAGTCGTCCAAGGCAGTCTTCCCTAACCTTCATAACAGTGAACTTTTTTTTAAATAACTTCTTTCCTGGTTGACAACAACAATTTTTTTCAACGGATTCGTGTTTAGTGCATGAAAATACGTTATAGTGCAAACTTTGAAGAAAATCGGTGTTGAGGACGCTCTCCTTCAGGTTTACCCAGTAAAATTAGTATTGTAGTAAAATAAGCTAAGAAACGGTGAAAGGTATTGGTAAGTTTGGAGTGGCTGTGGCAATCATGATGGCAGTGGCTACTCATGATGACGTAGTTTGTTTTGAATTATGCTGTCTATATAACCTTCCTCATAGCCTCTAACTGTAGTTATCGTTATTTCTTATTTTATAAAAAGATTTAACCCACGACAGAATGGAATTTTATTCGCCATGAAGCACATATTTACAGTTGATTATAACAGTAAAACGGCTTCCCATTGGGCTGGTCACCTGGGAAAGTTTAGACCTGTACTCCTTCATGGAAGGCCTATGTTCAAACTCAGAGAAGCATTTAATTTCTAGGATTGAAGTTGTAAATTGATTTTCATTTATTTATTTATTACGGCTTGTAAATATTTACTGTAAAAATAATTTGATTTGTAATTGAGCTATGAACATAATAAAAGGCTTTATTATTATGGGGGGTGTGTTCTTCTCAGTTCCTGGAGTAAATTCTTTCGGGGGCTATTGCCAACCGAAAGAATTGTTGTTCATATTAGTTTTTTTTTTTTATTATTATTATATTTTTATGTTTCTTGTCACGGGCGTTCGTTTAAAAATTTTCGAACTATTCTCGCAGTGTCGAGCAGTACCGCTTGTTGTGCGTCTTTAATCAGTTCCTCCGAGATTTTCAAGTATTTTGTAGCTGTGACTGTGGTTTTTGGGATGAGTCCATTAGCCGATATAATAATAGCTGTTATCCTTGCGGAATCTAACTTATACAGATCTTTTAATTCTATGGCCAAGTCCTGGTATTTTCGAAGCTTCTCAGCATAAGATTTCCGAATATTCTCATCATTCGGGACAGCGATATCAATAATATCAGCTCTCTTATTCCCTTTATCAATGATAAGAATATCCGGTTTATTGTGATGGACAGTTCGGTCCGTCAACATCGCTTCGTCCCAATACACTTTTATTGTGCCTTTCTCTAGAAGCCTTTGTGGAACGTAGCGGTAATAAGGGACCTTCTTATCCAACAAACCGAATTTTTCTGCGAGAGCTTGGTGGTATATCTTGGCCACGTTGTTATGACGTTGAAGATAATCAGATCCCGCAAGGATCTCACAGCCCGCCGTGATATGCTGGATCGACTCATACGTTTTGTTGCACAATCTACATTTATCAGAGATGCTCGTTTCTTTTAAAACATGTCGTCGGTAGGATTTTGTAGCTATAACTTGATCTTGGATGGCTATTATGAAACCTTCTGTTTCAGAGAATAGCCTTCCCGATGTCAACCAAGCCACCGACAATGTTGATTGCACATCCGGGTCCAACAAACGACTATAATATCGCCCGTGTAATTCCTTACTTTGCCACGACGTGAGGCGATCCGATTCCGTCGTAAGTTCATCCCAGTTGTTGATCTTCAATTTCAAAGCTGTATAGTTCTCGTCTAAGTTTACCATTTCTCTGAACAGACGCGTCTCACTGGCCCTTATGTAGCTCCTCAGGCTAATTTCCTGAGAGCGACATAAGTTCCGAATGTTCAGGAGACCTCGTCCTCCTTTTATTCTTGGTAAATACAGCCTTTCAATAGAAGACGTAGGATGGTGCAAGCGTGCTTTGGTCATCTCTGTTCGTACGAGTCGATCCAGTTCCTCTAATGATGTATTCGACCATTTAATGACTCCGAAGCTATATAATAATGAGGGTATTGCCCATGTGTTTATTGCTTTGATCTTTCTACGACCGTGTAAGTAACTTTTCAGAATTAAACGTAAGCGCTTCAGAAACAATGCTTTCAACTCATCTTTGACATCTTTTCTGGATATTTTAAGATGCTGGTTAAACCCAAGATATTTATAAGATTCATGTTCCTCGAGTTCACGTATATGGCCACCATCGGATAAAATTAAATTTGTTGTTGATACTGAACGTCCTCTTTCTACATGTAATACAGCACATTTATCAACACCAAACGACATGCCAATGGTGTCACTGAAACTTTGCACTATGTCTGTCATACTCTGTAGCTGAACAGGGTTCTTTGCGTACAGTTTCAGATCGTCCATATACAAACTGTGACTTATCCTGGTAGTTGGGTCATTGATAGTCAGTTGGTAACCGTACCCACTATCACGAAGTAACTGGCTCAGTGGGTTAAGGGATAAACAAAACCACAAAGGACTAAGGCTATCGCCTTGATATATTCCCCTTTGTATTTTTATTGTTTCACTTTCGATCGCGTGTCTTCCCTTTCCAAAGCTAAGCTTTGTTTCCCAAGTAGCCATCAATCGTGATAGGAGGTCCGTCACACTGTGAGCGACTTTATTTAACCGTAACACCTCAATCAACTAGGAGTGAGGAACTGAATCAAAAGCTTTCTTGTAGTCAATCCAAGCCATCGAAAGATTTCGCTGTTTTGCCGAGACCTGAGATGCAATAAATGAATCTATAACTAACAACTCTTTACATCCTTTAGACCCACTTTTACAGCCGAGCTGTTCAGGAGCCAGAAGCTCATGCAGAGTAAGGTGGTCTCGAATCTTTATTGCAATAATGGATGTAAATAGTTTATAGATACCATTTAAGCAAGTTATAGGTCTGTAATCTTTTGGTTCAAGGTTTTTACCCTGTTTCTTCGGAATCATAAACGTAATTCCCTCAGCGAAATCTTTTGGCAAATTGGCTACAAGAATTTCTTGGTAGCATCTTGCAATGGCTTCATGAAGACTGCTAAAATACTTCAGCCAGTAATTTTGTATACCATCGCGTCCAGGAGCTTTCCAATTGTGCAATTTCTTAACTGCTTGTGTCACATCTTCTTTCCTAATTATACAGTCTTCCATGTGTGCAATGTTTTCCATTTTTTCGTATATATTCTGTAGCCAAGTTCCTGATTTACTATGGCTTACTGGAATTTCCCAGATATTAGCCCAGTAGTTAACCATTTCGTCCATATTGGTGTCACTTATTTCTTCATTTTTACTTTTGACTAGCGAACGATAAAAGTCTTTTTCCCTAGTGCTAAAAAGAGAGTTCTGCTTTCTTCGAAGATATGCCTCACTGTATCTACGTATTCTATTTGCGTAAACAGCCAGCTTCTGTTTCTGCTTATCTAAATACATAGATAAAGTTTCAATTAGGCGATCTTCCTCCACCATTCCTATATGGAGTACTAGAATCTCATCTATTTTAGCTTTCAGCTTGCTACTAGCAGATTCAGGGCAACGTAAATAGTTAGTTACAACACCAATTCTCCGACCAAGTTCTGAAATCTTATTATCTAATCTTCTCCGCCATGGTGGGGTAGCATTTGATTTTTCTTTTCTATCGCCAGGAGTATGTGTTTTCTCGTGCCCAAAGTCCAAATAGTAGCAAACTGCTTTTGCAGCTGAGTAAATCAAATGACGGACGTCGTCAATATCTTCTATCGCCTCAGCATGGGTCTCTAGTACTTTATCCATCGTCAGTACAGTATTCCGAGTATTTCTATTATAAGCGACTCGCGGAAGAGATGGTCTGCACTGGAAGGGTATTCCTTTGTAGCGAATATATTCACACATCAGTTGGGTCTGAAGTGTGGCAAAAAGTTCCTCATCATCGTTTCGAGTATCATTTTCATTATCCAGTGACTTTTCAGCTTCTATATCATTATTTATTTCGGGTTCAACCAAAGAATTTTCACTAGCTACTCGATTACTAATAATACCTGAACATTCTCGGACGTCGTTCTTTATTCTTTCAAGCTCAGAACTATTCAGAATTTTGCCGGTGCGCAATATACGTCTTACACGGTCTGAAAGGTTCTGAGATGTCAATATTACGTTAGGGTATAGTTCGTTCCAATACTGTTCAATCCGCCTGGTATATCCCGTTTTTTCATGTTCGCATTTTGTGGCCAGATAGTACGCTCGCATAACTGCAATATGCATGTCTTTAGTCCATTTCATGCGTTTCTGCGTACATCTTGGCCTTTGTCTAACAGGAGCGGGACAAGAATCACTCTCCTCCAAGCTCAAGTCAGAACCTGATTCGGTGCTCAACATAACCGTTTTCGTTGGCCTTGGTCTTACGGGCCGGTACGGCATCGGGGCACCGCTCGCACTGCCTGCCGATGTCGAGGGCTGACAATCAATTCCCTCCGGAGCAGCCCTTACTCCAGATTCGTCCGAGGCTTTTTTCTTTTCTTTTCACCATTGTTAATGGGTTGTGCATTTTATACCTACTGCCAGGTATAGCACCCAGGGAAGGTGGCCCTGGGGTGTGTACTGTACGTGACCTTATGTCAGTGTAAGTGTTTAGTGTACTGTGTGTTATGTGTGCGGTGTACTGTACTCGGGAAAGGGGGGTTCGTAAAGCCCCAAGCAACTGCGCATATCAGTCGCTCCCTGCCTTGTTATTATTATTATGGAGGTGGGGTCTCTCAGATTACTGGAGAATATTTTTACTGGGGGATAGTTCCAACCAGTAAAAAGAATTATATTTATTTATTTATTTTTTCAATTATGGGCATTAAGAAATTTTCTGACGATTCTAGCTGTGTCGAGTAGAACTGCTTGCTGGGATAGTATTAGGTGTTCCTCTGACAATTTCAGATATTTGGTGGCACTAACTGTAGTATTCGGTATCAAACCATTGGTCGAAATGATAACTGCAGTAACTCTAGCGGAATCTAATTTATAGAGATCTTTTAACTCAATGGCCAAGTCTTGATATTTTCGCAGCTTTTCGGCATATGCTTTCCGGATATTCTCATCATTCGGCACTGAGATATCAATTATATCAGCAGTCTTATTATGCTTGTCGATGATGAGAATATCTGGTTTATTATGGTGAACAGTTCGGTCCGTAATCATAGCTTCGTCCCAGTAGATTTTAATTCTATCATTTTCTAGAAGTCTTTGCGGGACGTAGCGATAATACGGTACCGTAGTTTCCATAATGCCGAACCTTTCTGCAATTGCTTGATGGTATATCTTGGCAACATTGCTGTGTCTCTGAAGGTAATCCGATCCCGCAAGAATTTCGCAGCCTGCCGTCACGTGTTGAATCGACTCATACGCCTTGTTACATAAGCTGCACTTGTCCGAAATACTAATATCTTTTAAAACGTGTCGTCGGTAGGACCGTGTTGCAATTACTTGGTCCTGGATGGCTATCACGAAACCCTCAGTTTCCGAAAATAGCCGACCAGAAGTCAACCATGCTACCGACAACGTCGTCTGCACCTCCGGATCAAATAAACGACTGTAATATCGCCCGTGCAGTTCTTTCGTTTGCCATTCAGAAAGAAGATCCAAGTCTGTCCTTAGTTCCGGTTCATTAATTATCTTTAATTTCAAGGCTGTATAATTCTCGTCCAATTTAACGATTTCCTTAAAAAGGTGGCTCTCACTCGATCTCATATAATGCCTCAGATTACTTTCTTGAGATCTACATAAATGTTCAATATTGATGAGGCCAAGGCCACCTTTCTTCCTTGGCAAATACAGTCTTGCCATTGAAGATGTTGGATGGTGCATGCGTGCTTTAGACATTTCAGTTCGAATGAGTCGATCCAAATCCCGTAATGATGTATCTGACCACTTTATCACACCGAAACTGTACGTTAATGAAGGTATTACCCAGGTGTTAATAGCTTTTACTTTGTGTTTTCCATGCAGATAACTTCTTAATACTAATCGCAGCCGTTTTAAAAACTTATTTTTAAGCTCCTCCTTAACATTTTTGTGGCAGATCTTAAGGTGCTGTTGGATGCCAAGGTACTTATACGTTTCGGATTCCCCCAATTCACGTACATGGTCCCCATCCGAAAGTGCTATGTTTTCAGTAGATACTGTGCGTCCTTTTGTAACATGTAGCACAGCACACTTATCTAAACCAAAGCACATTCGAATGGTGTTACTGAAATTTCGCACAATGCTTATCATGCTCTCCAATTGGGAAGCATTCTTTGCATACAATTTCAGATCGTCCATGTATAGACTGTGAGATATCCTGGTTTCTTGGTCATTTATAGTCATCCGGTAACCGTACCCACTATCACGCAGCAACTGGCTCAAGGGGTTCAGGGACAAGCAAAACCACAAAGGACTCAGGCTATCGCCTTGATATATTCCCCTTTGTATTTTTATCGTTTCGCTTTCCACTGTATGTCGGCCCTTTCCAAAGGTAAGCTTGGTTTTCCACGTGGCCATCATGCGTGATAAAAGGTCAGTTACATTATTAGCGACTTTATAAATTCTTAACACCTCGATTAACCAGGAGTGAGGAACCGAATCGAAAGCTTTCTTGTAGTCAATCCATGCCATCGATAGACTTCGCTGTTTGGCTGAGGCCTGAGATGCAATAAACGAGTCTATAACTAACAGCTCTTTACATCCTTTAGAACCACTTCTACAGCCTAGCTGCTCGGGAGCTAGTAATTCATTTTGTGTGATGTGGTCTTGGATCTTGTTAGAGATAATTGATGTAAAGAGCTTATAGACTCCATTTAAGCATGTTATAGGCCTGTAGTCATTGGGTTCGAGGGGTTGACCTTCTTTCTTTGGAATCATGTGTGTCACACCCTCAGCAAAGTCACTTGGTATTGGCTTAGTACCTACAAGAAATTCTTGGTAACAGCGAGCGAATGGTTCATGTAAATTGTCTAAATATTTTAGCCAATAATTGTGAATACCATCGCGACCAGGAGCCTTCCAATTATGAAGTTTTTTAACGGATTTTGCTATGTCATCAATAGTTATGCTGCAATCCTCTATTTGACTGATGTTCTGCAGAGTTCCCGATATGTCAGGCATCCATGTTTCAATATTACTATGAGCATCAGGAACTTCCCATATATTGGCCCAGAAATTTACCGTTTCATCAATTTTCACATTTCGAGGATCCCGGTTTGGCTCATCGCTGCGTTTGCTTAACATTCTGTAAAAATCCCTTTCTTGTGTACTAAAGAGTGAGTTTTGTTTTCGGCGGAGGAACGCTTTACTGTATCGACGTACTCGGTTGGCGTATACTGCCAATTTCTGCTTTTGCTTGTCCAAGTACGTAGACAGTGTTTCTGGTAAAACCTTCTCCTCAATCAAGCCTATGTGTAGTACAATTATCTAATCTACTTTAGCTTTGAGCTTTTTACTTGCTGTTCCTGGGCTCTGGAGGTAGTTTGTTATAACACCAATCCTTCGACGGAGTTCCGCAATCTTGTTCTCCAATCTTCTCCTCCAGGGAGGTATGGTTTGCGTTTTCTTACCACCTCTATCGTCTTGATTTGGTGTTTTATCACATCCAATGCCCAAGAAGCAAGTAACAGCTTTTGCAGCTGAATAAATAAGATGACGAATGTCATCAATATCCTGTATTGATTCAGTGTGCGATTCCAGGATTGTGTTCACCATTCTTACAGCATTGAAAGCCTTCTTGTTATATGGAACACGCGGGATTAGTGGTCGGTTATGAAACGGGATACCATGATATTGGATATACTGGGACATTAGTAGGTCATTAAGCTTGGACAATACCTCTTCATTCTTGTCAGTGTCGCCATCTGCTGAATTGTCTATATCCTCAGGTACTGAAGTTGGTTCCTGTTCGATTTCAATCGTCTCAACTTCAGCAGGAATGCCTTCTGTACTACTTTGGAGTTCGTGTTTTATCTTATCTAGCTCAAACCCTTTCAGAACTTTACCAGTGCGTAAAATACGTCTGATCCGGTCTGCAAGGTTTTGAGACGTTAGCCGTACATCAGGATAAAACTCGTTCCAATACTGCTCTAATCGTCTAGTGTAGCCCGTTTTCTCAGTTTCGCATTTTGTGGCCAGGTAGTATGCTCGCATAACTGCAATATGCATGTCTTTTGTCCATTTTATGCGTTTCTGCGTAGATCTTGGCCTTTGTCTAACAGGAGCGGGAGAAGAATCACTCTCCTCCAAGCTCAAGTCAGAACCTTGTTGGGTGCTCAACATAACCGTTTTCGTTGTCCTTGGTCTTACGGGCCGATACGGCATCGGGGCACCGCTCGCACTGCCTGCCGATGTCGAGGGCTGACAATCAATTCCCTCCGGAGCAGCCCTCACTCCAGATTCGTCCGAGGCTTTTTGTTTCCTTTTCACCATTGTTAATGGGTTGTGCATTTTATACCTACTGCCAGGTATAGCACCCAGGGAAGGTAACCCTGGGGTGTGTACTGAAGGTGACCTTATGTCAGTGTAAGTGTTTAGTGTACTGTGTGTGTTATGTGTGCGGTGTACTGTACTCGAGAAGGGGGGTTCGTAAAGCCCCAAGCAACTGCGCTATTCAGTCACTCCCTGCCTATTTATTATTATTATTATTATTATTATTGGGGGTTTTCTCCTCAGTCACCTGGGATAAATTCTTTCGGGGGCCGTTGCCAACCGAAAGAATTGTTTTTATTGATTTTTTTTTTTTTTTTTTTTGTTGATTTTTACGGGCGTTCATTTAAAAAAAAAATATTATTATTATTATTATTATTATAACAGTAAAACGAATTTGCTAGTAAAACAAGATACTTAAAGTGACAAGGAATTTTTGGTTGTTTAGAATAGAGCCTTCTCAGCAGTAGTCGAAGAGTAAGTACGTTTTCAGTACATAATTGTATTGACTTATACAGATTAAGAATTATCCGCTCTTGTTTAAGTTGGCTACTGTCAGTTTCCTGTGATTTGTAATGCTAATCGATTCCATTTCTTCGAGATGTACGTAACCGCGCTAAGATGACGCAGTTCCTGCGAGTCGGACTTTTATTCCTTGTTATTTTTTAACTGCTTATAGTTGGATAATGTATTTGATAATAAATCAGGTTAAGAAAAATAAGAAAAACAATTTAATCTTAGAGACATGGATTTCCAAGATATAGCTTTTCAACTGCCTAGCGGGGTCCTTCCTAGGGCGGGGACCCATCCAGGTAAGATCGTAAATAAGACCTTTCTTGAAAGTAAAGATGGAACTGTCAACTTTGGTCCTCCTCTGCCTCCCGGCACTTTCATTGCTGACGAAGGCTACCAATGAGTAGCCGAAACGTCCTAAATATAGATTTTTTAACAAAAATCGTATTGAGGTTTCTTTAGCCGAATCCCAAACATTCCATCTTTACTTATCACCTCGACGGCTAACTATCTAATCTTCATGCTTTCTAGACATGTGGACCCAAAATAATAACAGCTTCTATTTTAATCATTTTAAATGAGTCTAGAGATAAGAACGGAACCGCGCTAAGATGATGCAGTTCTTGCGAGTCGGACTTTTTTTATATTTTTCGTTGATGTAAGAATTTTGCCTTGCAACTCTACCATTATATTGCATTTTTTAAAAGACTCTTTGAATGGTTTCAGCACACACCATTTTATATAAACGTTTTTTTAACTACCGTAGCCTAATTTGCAGTAATTAATTTTGAATTAATTTTATTTGGCAGATAATCCAACGTTTGTCATTGCCAGTAAAACGTTTCTTTTGTAACGAGTCTAGATTTTCTTATTATTCTGTTTTCTTTTTTAAAACGTTCAATAATATGTTGAATAGTCGCATAACTCCTATTGATAATAGAGGCGATTTCTTGGTGTTTTGCCCATTTTAAATTTGTTAATCACAATTTCTCGTTCAGGAATAGTTGTAGGCATACCAAATTTAAGTAAATGCTCCAACAAGACCGATTACTATTATTCATATTGTTTATTTTTGTTTTTATTAAAAGAATGACAAGGAATTAAAATATTAGTAAACTCGTGTCCCCAAAAATTGAAGAAGAATTACTTTTTAAACGGAACTAATGGTAAATGTCAAGGAGCGTGGTCTCCACGCCGATCCTTTTGAAACTTTGCACTATAACGTATTTTGATGAACTAAACACGAATCCGTTATAAAAAAGCTCGCTTTTCACTAGGAAAGAAGTTATGAAACACTAAAGTTCACCGTTATGGAGGGTATAAAAGACGGGGTAACGGCGAATTTGTAAACACGCGCATGCGCAATAGTCCTTAAAGACGAAGTGTAATTAGACTCACCTTGTGGTAGCTGACTTGGTCGTAAATTGTCGCTTTTGGGCATGCGTGCTATGCGTTTCCGCTCGCTCAAGAAAATATCAAAACCCCTAGCCAATCCAACTCGCTAAAATTAATAAAATTCTATTATAATTTCCTCATCTGTCGTAACATGTCGCTTATGAACATACGTGCTATGTCGTATCATGTCGCTTATGGGCATACGTGCTGTGCGTTTCCGCTCGCTCCGCTACGCTCTGCTCGCTCAAGAAGATATCAAAACCCCTAGCCAATCCAACTCGCTAAAATGAATAGAATTCTATTAATTTTAGCGAGTTGGATTGACTAGGGGTTTTGATATCTTCTTGAGCGAGCGGAGCGAGCGGAAACGCATAGCACGTATGCCCAAAAGCGACAATTTACGCAATCATATTAATGCTATTTAATTTTAACACCTCCCCACATTTATCACATTTCTTTTTATTACTTATTACATTATTGTTAATTAAAAAATTGATTAAATCTATTCTATTGTGAATTAAAACAATAAATTCATGCAGCTTCATTATAAAGACCACTCGAACTATTCTAAGTAATTAAATGGCGCAAATTAGAACGCATGAATCATAAAGGCATTAGCGAATTATGAAGGGATTTCTCGTATATAATAATTGTCAACAGCAAAAAAAAAAATTTTAAAGAATGGTTTATTGTTTTAAAAAAATATTTTTGAAATAAATAAGTGGTGATAAATTGAAATAATTGATGGTAAATTTCAATTAGACATCCTTATTACGAACTTTTCCATACCCGCGCATGCGCATGTTGACAAACATAGTATTTTACATTACCTTTTAGAACCCGCACTACAGTGAACTTAAATGTTTCATAACTTCTTTCCTAGTGAAAAGCGAGCTTTTTTTTTTTTAACGGATTCGTGTTTAGTGCATCAAAATACGTTATAGTGCAAAGTTTCAAAAGGATCGGCGTGGAGACCACGCTCCTTGACATTTACCAAATGTTGTAGAGTTGATTTGATTATATAAACTTAATGTATGACAATGAATCATTATACTCTCATGTGCATTGGAATTTAAATTGAAACAAATTGAGAGCAACTAGCAATAGAAATAGGAATCTTGGTTTGCATCATTTTGACTGTGAGCCACTGTATATACTTTTGAATTGCCTAAATAATTTTATAAATTATAACCTCTAGTTATTAGCATCGAACATGTATCGATTTATAAAATCACTGTAGATGAATCGCTCGAAAATTACGAGTTCTGCTTATCTTTTCGAATTGTTGTTGCTTATCATTGCCAACAGTTTAATGTTAGGATGTCTGCTAGTGAACAGAATAAAATATACAATGAAGCTTATTCCGGTAATATTGATTACATTAAGGTAAAAGTAGATCAAGACAAAGATCTTGTTAAAGCACAGGATCCGGTAAGCATTTTTTTTTATGTAGTCCTTTTTCCAAGTATTCATTTTCTGGACAGCACATTCTTATCTTATTTTATTTTTTAGAATGGGAGAACTCTCCTACATTGGGCTGCATTAAGTGGAAGGGTCGAATTAGTTCAATATCTATTGGATTCTGGAAGTGCTGTAAATATCTCTGATGATGTATGCATTTTTCTTTGTATTTATAAAGAACTTTTAATAGGCATTTATCATGGGTTCAATTCTCAAATTTTCTTTCCGAAAACACACGTGTGTAGTTTTCTACACATGTGTGTGTAGTTTTCTACTTCCAAAAATCGTAAACAAAATAATTGTATATTAAATAATTATATTCACTAATGAGTGTTTTAGATAGGAATGACTCCATTGATTCTTGCTGCGTCTGCAGGAAAAGTTCAAGTTTGTCATCTGCTAATTTCGAAAGGAGCTAATGTGAATGCTAAAAATGACGAAGGACATTCATCCCTCCAGTATGCAGCATCTAAAGGATGGAATGATGTAAGATTTTTGTATTCTCTTTCCTTCTTTACAGAGGAAAATAAACAAGCCCAGCTGAGCAGTAATTATGCACATTAGTATAAGCCAATGTTTTGTTTACAAGCTGTGTACACATTTGTCCATTACACTCTGTCCCTCTTCGCTCGACACTTAAAGATCACCAACCCTATTTACATTATCATCTCTCCGCCTTGTATACTGCGGTCCTACACTAGGCACTTGTAAATTTTGCCTATCTATCTTCATTCTTGTTTGGAAGATACTACCCTTCTCCAATTCAGCAAAAGGGCTTCTTAGCAATTCACACAGGCCACTTCATTTTCCTGGTCCTGGGCCAAAGAAGTGGCCTGTGTAAATTCCACTCCTTGGCAAGTATTTTTCACTCAATTTACTTCAGAATTTCAGTGTTCCCCTTTTTAGCACTTTCTGAAGGAAAGTAGCTATTGAGGTTGCACTCATGAACAAATTTTTGATAAATTTCTTCAAGTCATTATCAATCCCACCTAGTAGATACTGAAAATAACCCCCGTTAAAATTTATATATATAGGGTCATTCTAGGTCAAATCAACACAAAAATAAAACATTTTCAACCTCACTATCTCAGAAATTGATGAAATTTGGTGAGGAGGTTGCCTTTGTATAGACTAAGAAAACTACAAAAAATTATTTTGTCATATTCTTAAAGTAGTTTTGTTAATGAATTAAAATGTTGTGAACGGTTTGTTATTAGAAAATGTAATGTTAATATAAGTTTAAGTTAGTACTGATTTATTTTATTTTTTAACAAAAGTGCTTTCACTATTATAATTATGATTTCTGATTAATCAACCAATTTTATTTAATAAAAAAAGATTATGATTAGACATTTTAAAGAGTTTTAAAATTCACAAAAGTTGTATTGCATTGGTAAGTACATAACATATGCATATATGATTATGCTTTGTATAGCGTCAAAAAAATAAATGGTTAACCCATTGGAATCCCATCATAAAACTTTAGGAATACCATTGAGTTAGAAGGGAGGGGAGGGAGTCTAAACGATAAAAGTTGAAGCCTAAAATCGGCCATGCCAGTGTGACAAAAAGCGCGCGAAAAGGTGAATTTTTGAATATTATTGTAAACAAACAATGAACTTAAACGAATTTATGTGTCGTATTCGTATAAATTGACATTTATATATATGTATAAATATAAATCAATAAGAATATGCGATATATATTCGTTCAAATTCATTGTTTGTTTACGATCATATTCAGATTCAAATTTTCGCGCGTCACTACTGGTACTTTTGTCACACTGGCATGGCCGATTTCAGACCTACACTTTTTTAGCATTGGAAGATAGATAACACTCCCTCCACTATCTACTAACTCAATGAGGAATACATTCTCAAAAACACTTAGAAAAACATAATATTTTGAAGGTTTTTAAAAATATGCACTTTGATATATATATATATAAAATTTTGTTTTTGAATTTGAGAAAAATGTTTTCCTCTTAACCTACAAGGTGTTGCATATCATTAGAAAGTTCTTACAAAGAACTTTAAAATAACACCCCTCCCAGCTCTCTAGCTTAAATATAAGAGCTATAATCGCAATTCAAAAATTTGAAGTACTGGCATTTTTTGAAATTTTAAATAGCTGTAATTTCCAAATAGGTTAATGTTGTTCAATAATTTTTTGTATTTTTCTTAGTCTATACAAAGGCTACCTCCTCAATAAATTTCATCAATTTATGAGATAGTGAGGTTGAAAATGTTTTATTTTTGTGTTGATTTGACCTGGAATGACCCTATATATATATATATATATATATATATATATATATATATATACACTCTCATAAGCTGAATCGCCCCTCCCCCCCAAAAAAAAATTCTACTTGAATAAATTAAACGGCCTTTTTTGTGGAAATTCAGATGAGAAATACATGCAAATCAAAACATATTTTTACAAAGAGCTACTTGACTTATCGAGCATCGATTTGCACTGTTCTTCCTTGTTTTTTTAGTATTTTTAACAATTGTAATATAACATATGGGTATAGAGGAAACTATTCCCTTCAAATGTCTATTTGAGCCCTTAGAAGGATTATGATCTAATTTTCGATGGCACCATTATATAGAACTATAACTTTTCTCCTTTGAAACATTTTGATATCTCCAACCGTTTAAGGAGTTATTTCTCTTGTGGCCCGCTTACCTGGCCACCCTATATATATATATATATATATGGTACTTACGTATTAGCGTCAAAGCAGGTTAAAGTGCCGGATCACAGAGAACTGGATCTACACCGTGTCAGAGATCTGGATCAAGGAGTCAAATCAGATTTCGCCAATATGGCGATGGGATTATCAACGATTTAGGTTAACTAGAGTTTTGATATAACCTTTAGCTAGCGAAAACGCGTAGCACTTATATTAATAGCATAATTGCTATGCGTTTCCGCTCGCTCAAGATTATATCTAAACTCTAGTCAATCCAACTCGTTGATAATAAAGATCAAGGATGGTTTTTCGCTGGATAATGGACTGATAAACAATTTGGCATCGCTTCGAAAAAGTAGCTTTCATCCTAGCTATTCTGATGTCGCTATCTCGCAAGAAACTGAAATCGCGTAACAAAAAAAAACAACAACAATTGCGTGGGTAAATAAAGCACAAATGAATTGCGTTAAAAAGACAAAGGGAACAAGATGGCTACTATAAACACAATAGATGATATCTCTGATAGTGATTGACCAATAGAAATGCGTTATCCATGATCCAGATCTCTGAACGAGACACGCCTCTTTAACCTGCTTTGACGCTAATACGTAAGTACCATATATATATATATATATATATATATATATATATATATATATATATATATATATACATACATACATACATACATATATACATACATACAAGATGTATCGCAAGTTAATGACAATCCAATGAATGCTGTGTAGACTACCTACCTTTTGAGGAATGTGCTTAGTTATGCAGCTCCTACATGACAGAATTTTTAAGACCTAGCATATTGTTTTAACATTCCTATGTTAACCCTCCTATGAAACATTCCTATGTTTCATTACGAGTTTCATTTCCATATTGCAAGTTAATGACCATATCTGAGCTCTATATATGGGGTAGAGGCAGGAACAGTGTACTCTAGCTTTAGATCTGTAGAGATGTTGCATTTAAATACTTTTGTAAGTTTCCAAAATTCGCTTCATCCTATTTTTATATGTCCCAGATATTTCGTTACAAATTCAAATTCGTCCTCTTTTATGGCATTCATACAGTCTTTGAACAATTTTATAGTTTATTTTCTTTGAAATGATCAATTTTAATGTTTTGCAGATTGTGAAAATGCTTCTGATTAACCATGCAGACATAAACATCGCAGATAAAAGAGGAGCAAGACCTTTACACAGAGCAGCGTCTCAAGGAAAGACAGCGGTAGTGAAGATTTTGTTAGACTTCGGAAATCAATTGAACATAAACGCTACAGACATTTATGGCAACACTGCCTTGTGAGTTTAGCTCAATCTTTATTTCCTCATTTGTTAAATTTAATTATTCGTCCTTCTTTTTTTAGTGCGGTTCCTCCCTCCCTCCTTAAGGAGGAAACCCGCTTATGAGCTTCATCTCGTGACACAATCTGAAAGTGCCGACTAGAAAATTTCACGTTTCAGATCCCATAGATTACAAACATTGTGGTTCAATTTTGTATATATATATATATATATATATATATACATATATATATATATATATATATATATATATATATATATATATACATATATATATATATATATATATATATATATATATATATATATATATATTGTGGTGTTTAGTGGTTCGGCAAGAAAAAGAAAATTGAATTATATTTAAAAATTATTATAGGAAAAGTTGATTTAGAATGTTTTTATTATATTTTCATTATATCTCAGGGTTCATTTAATATTACCAAACTCACCACATACGGATTTATGAATAAAACCATTTGAATAATTAAATTAATTTAATAAATTTCCTGAAAGAAAAGCATGAGAAATATATGATTAGAACCACTTCTTACCATCTGTCCTTTTATGTGTTGAGACCATATTAAATACCAGGAGAAAGGTTCATTATAAAAAAAAATAGAGTTGGAAATAATTGACTTATATTGAATAAAAGATATAATTTAAGATTTGGCATGGCTGTGTTATAAAATAAAATATAAAAAAGAAAAAGTGCTTGACTCACATAATTGTATCAATGTTGGGTTATTTAAGAAAAGTTAGAACATAATTAAAATATTAACTTATATATTAAAATATAAATATTGGTCATTATGAAATTTTAGATAGCTTTTGAATTTAATTGAAGATTGGCAGTTATTGAGGTATACTCAGCTTATGATACGGATGATGTTCTGGAAGTGAAGAGGTAGACTGGCTGTAGTTATGTCGGCATGTTGAGGAGAATGATGGTCGGCTACTAGATCATGGAGTGGTGTCTGGCCAACATGTGAAGATGAAGTGAGAGCTTGGTGTCGGCTGACCAGCTGGTTCTGCAAGGAGATCGTGTGCCCTTCTCCTCTGGTGCTCGAGTGAGTGTGCTCTGACCCTTCGCTGGCGCTGAAATGAGAGCGAGTGGTGGGGGAAGGCCCTTTTTATAGAGGCGTTACTCCCACCATACCAAGGGTGTTTGTCTTCAGTGATCGCCACCTGGATGTTCAAAGGGCAACTTTTGGAAGCACCTCTATTCTTATTTTCCTGGGAAAATTGTATCTCTCGATGCCTTATCGCTCCTAGCCGAGACATTTGGACTCTTCTTTTATTTCACACTGCCTTTTTTAAAAAAAATAAATACTGCCAAGCTAAGCACTGCCAAATGCTATCCCTTTTATTACTCTTTTATTAATTTAATTGATTGACAAAAGATAATATTTGTGATGGACTTATGGAATATAACTACTCTTTCTAGAGCACCCCCTTTTAGATCATTACAATATATATATATATATATATATATATATATATATATATATATATATTATTTGTCCAACTAACCGTGGTTTAATAAAAAAGCTGAACAAATTCTCACAGATTGCATAAGACGGAATGACTTGAACATCCCATAAAACATGTGTGAACGTCTCGCTGAAGGTAGTCAGTACATAGACAGTATCTTAACATATCTACAAAAGACAAGATTATACGATCTCATATGAACTTGTCAAAAACAGTTTAATGAGCCTACATTCATGGTAGGAACAGGCCAAAAAGGATTTTAATTGTTTTAGTTTCTTAATACTTTTCTGTAAATTCTAAATAATTTAATCCCATTTTCATGTATTACAATAGAGAACACTATTCAACAAAGTCATATCCCTGGGGCTTATTTTAGCACTTTCCTCCGAAGGAAAGTAGCTATTGAGGTCGCACTCATGACGGAATTTTTGAAAAATGTCTTCAAATCTTTATCGATCCTACCTAGTAGACACCGAAAATGATCCCCGTTAAAATTTATATATATATATATATATATATATATATATATATATATATATGTGTGTGTGTGTGTGTGTGTGTCTGTTAACATGATAGCGGTCAGAGTTTTTGTTTTTTCGTCACAAAACTTGGTATATAGCATTCAATTAGCAAACGATTGAACGAATTCGTTAACCACCAAAATCGGTCCACCGGAAGGGGGGGGGGGTTACCCCGAACCCAAAACACTAATTTGACCATGCCAGCCGTAATATTTGTTATATTTCAACAAAACTTGGTATTCGTAGTAGTACTCTACTAGAGAGAAAAGTGAGATGTAAAAATAACCTAAATCGGTTCATTAGAAGGGGGGGTTTACTTGAGACCCAAAATACCAATTCGCCACTACCAGCCGTAATATTTGTTATATTTCGACGAAACTTGGTATGCGTAGTGGTAATCTAGAGAGAAAAGTGGGATGTAAAAATAAACTAAATCAGTTCATTAGAAGAGGGGTTTACTTGGGACCCACAATACCAATTCGCCACTACCAGCCGTGATTTTTTTTTATATTTCGACGAAACTCGGTATTTGTAGTGGTAATCTACAGGTAAACATGTGTTGTAAAAATAAACTAAATCGGTTCGTTAGGAGGGGGGGTTTACTCAGGACCCAAATTACTAATTTACTCATACCGGTCGTAAATTCTGCTGTTTTTTTTTTTTTTTTTTTTTTTTTTTTTTTTTTTTTTTTTTACGGCGCATCTACTTCTAGGTCATTAGCGCCGACATCCAGGGTACAGCGAGGAATTTTCCCAACGAGCCCTGAGATGAGAAAATTCCTGCCGGAGGTGGGGATCGAACCCACCATCTCCCGCTCATGAATCCAAGGCGCTAACCATTAGACCACGGGAGACCCCCTCTGCTGTATTGTAATGAAACGCGGTATACCTCGTGGGTAACTCATGGGAAAGAAGTGTTGTAAAAATGAGCTAAATCGGTCAATAGGAAAGGGGGGGGGGTTACTTTGTAATATATTTCAATAGAATTAGCTTGCCAGACATAGGTTCGCAAGGCCGCCGCAAGGAGCTCTATCTCCCACTAGAGGGACTGTATCCTGTTCCTGCGTCAGATCAAAAGACGAAAATATGAAGTTTTTTGTATTTATTACGTAGTGTAGTAGGTACCATGTGTAAACATAACTCTGGAAGCAAATTAATAATTGTACAGTTACTCATTACAAAATTAAAAGAGAACTATTCATGTTTTTATTTTATTTATGTAGGATATTTTAAGCAAATTGTTCTGGAAACCAGTCTACACTACCCAAATTCTGAGGAGTGCTTAGTTATGCAGCTCCTGCATGACGGACTTTTTAAAATTTTTATTCAGTCTGTTGGGAGAACATTTATCTCGTGATATAGATTTTTAAAAAAATCTTCAATCCTCATAAAATTCATCTTATGGATTTCCATCAAAATTTATAAAGAAAAAGAAAGAAGAAGAGGTGAATATAGTGGCCAAATGAAAAAAAAACAAACACACATTTTATTTAAATTAATGTCTAATTATTGGCAATTGGAGTATATATTGGTTTGGTGCAAAAAAAGTGCAGATATGGCATGTTTTCCTCAAAGATTAGTTTACAGCCTGTTCAGAGAGACGGAAGAGTTCAATTCCACATGTGCGAAATTTTGAGGGAAATATTTCCGACCGTTCCACCATTTCAAGGAACAACACAATACGTGAAACATTATAAAAACCAACAGCTGCATCCACGAAAAAATACTAATACTGACAGATTGAAAATGGCTTATACCCGAAAACGTTTCTGTAACAAAATTTAATAACCTAGAGTGTGACATGCCGTAACTTGAAACTAAAATATATGAAGACTGAATAAAGCTGTTACCAACTACCTACAACATCTTAGTCTTCAACTTAGGATCTACACAATAATTATAAAAAATGATTATGTCTCGTTTAAGTCTAGGGAAAGCCTTGAGAGATTAGACAAAGGAAATAGTGTCTAATATTTATCAATACTTAGCCTAAGCTAAGACTAAAAACGTTTTAAACCTCCTTGTCTGATACAAATTACAGTTTGAAACCTTTTTTTTTTTTTGTTATTATATTACCTTCTAGTTGGAAAAATGGAAGGTATTGAGTGATTGTATAATGTTATTGTTGTATTAAAAGTCTGTTACTGGACATAGGACACTGTTCTGTAAATTTCATCGTCAGTTATATAAACGATAATTCTTCAGAAATAAGATTGAGGTGAGATCAAGTATTTAAATATTTGAAGGGGAAAAAAACCACTTTAATTTACGGTATTCTAGATAGATTGATTCTTTAAAAGATTGGCCCTTGGAGATCGATTCATTAAAAGATCGGCACTTAGAGATCGATTATTTAAAAAGATCGGCCCTTGGAGATCGATTATTTAAAAAGATCGGCCCTTGGAGATCGATTATTTAAAAAGATCGGCCCTTGGAGATTGATTCTTTGAAAAGATCGGCCCTTGGAGATTGATTCTTTGAAAAGATCGGCCCTTAGAGATCGATTCATTAAAAGATCGGCCCTTGGAGATTGAGTCTTTGAAAAGATCGGCCCTTGGAGATTGATTCTTTGAAAAAATCGGCCCGTAGAGATCGATTCATTAAAAGATCGGCTCTTGGAGATCGATTCATTAAAAGATCGGCCCTTGGAGATTGATTATTTGAAAAGATCGGCCCTTGGAGGTTGATTCATTAAAAGATCGGCCATTGGAGGTCGATTCATTAAAAGATCGGCCCTTGGAGATTGATTCTTTGAAAAGATCAGCCCTTGGAGATCGATTCATTAAAAGATCGGCCCTGGAGATTGATTCTTTGAAAAGATCGGCCCTTGGAGATCGATTCAAAAATCGATATATGGTGTTAAAAAGACCGATTCAGATTGCCCATCTGTATTTTGTATTTATTTAGATAAGTATAGTACATTGTTCCGCTACGCGGCATAATGCTCCTTGCTGTGGATTTTGCCTTGTTATACTACTTCTCCATGACAAACTTATTCTATTAATTTGTTATATTATTTAATCAGCTTATAATTAATTTCAGGCACCTGAGCTGTGAAGAAGATCGTGGAGAAGAAGCCAAGCAGCTGATAAACCACGGAGCAAAGTTAGATATTAAAAATAAAGAAGGGCAAGAACCACTAGACTTGGCATCGCCACCACTTCGAGCTATGCTCACACAACTCACATAGTCTAGTCCATCAATTTTATCTGATAACTTGGATGCTTTTAATTTTTTTTTTTTTTTTTTTATAACAGACAGTTATCAATTTTTTTTTAATATTTGAAGTCGTGTAATATTTTTTTTTTTATTCACTCTTGTTAAAAGTCTTGTTATTTGTTTAAAATAATAAATAAAAATACATACTGCTTTTAAAACAATGTATTATAATTTCTGTGGCTCCTTTAAAGCCTTTTAGCGCGTTTCCTCCCTCCCTTCATAGGGAGGAAACCCACTTATGTGATTGGTTGACCTCATGACGCAATCCAGAAGTTCTCACTAGAAAATTTCACGTTTCAGAACCTGTAGATTACAAAAATGTCTATTTCTTCTATTCGGGACTGAAAGCCATCGCTGTGACAGCTTTTTGCGGTATCTAGCAGTAAGTTTTGTGAGCTCTAGTCACTATTGTTTCTGCTAGAGTTCATTAAAAGTCCTGTATACGAGCCCAATGTAGACGCAGCCTTAAAGAAAGCATATTAGGAGAAATGAGATGAGAGAGGCAGTGGCTCAGCTATTTTGATGCCGTCCTGTGGAACCAGGAGAGTGAAACGGGCTCCGCACCATGGGCAGTAAGGTCATGCGACTTGCCGTCTCGTAAGGGTTAAACAATTTAAAAGAACAACAAATTATCTTTTCAACATCTTTAATTCATATATATTTTTCTTTATGCAGTGCTAAACAAAGTGTACAAAATTCTGTAATAGCTCTAGACATAGAAAAATTGAAGCCTACCAATTGTTTTGTAGACTAATTCCTATAGCTATAGTATAAAGGTACTCAAATGCCTAAATACTTTTCTTATAGCAGCCCTTTTAAAGAAGACTAGAATAAACATTATCTCTCAGCCTATCAAAAATTAAGAAAAAATCAAATCTTAGGTTGAACTAAAACAAATAAAAATTAGACCATCTTCAACGCAAATATACAAGTCTGTTAATTTAAAACCATATAAAATATCTACACAATTAAAAGAAAATTCTCTATTTAAAAAGAAAAGTAGGAATAAGTAGAATTAAAAAAGTTAATACAAAACTTAAACCTTAATTTCATAAGATGTACAATATCTATAAACATACTGTAAGATAACACTTGTTATTTCTTTAATAAATAAGTAATTTTTGGTAGACCAATAAAAATAAGTTTTAAAAATTAATCAAACAATAATGTGTATTCTAATGACTACAATTGTAGCTTCGTAGTTCAAATCTAATGTTTTATGCTCCTTAAGCATTAAAAATAAATAACAATAAAAACTAAAAAATAACTGCAAAATTAATAGACGGATGAGGAAAATAACAATCACATAATATATAAAAATATACATAATTAAAAAATAATCGTTAATGAAGCAAGCCAAGTATATTATCTCCGTGTTAAGTTTGAGTATGCTGTGACGTGTTTGTTGCTTCTTGGCTTGCTTCCGACGGAGCTGGATTATCTGTTTCCATTGGCTCATCCTTCTTCTCTCCGCTATTACTCACACCTTCATTTCCCTGAAAAACATGAAACTAATATTATCATATCGATTACAACTTAAGAATATATATATATATATATATATATATATATATATATATATATATATATATATATATATATATATATATAAATACAATAGGTCTTGTAGGCCTCGGTGCGGTTCCTCGGTTAGCCGGGCACCTTGTTTTCTAAAAATCTATGCATATATATATATATATATATATATATATATATATATATATATATATACACACATATACATACATATGCATACAAAATCAGTCCCGTAACAGGCCATGAAGGCCCTGAGGGGCATATAGAGGTATCTGATTCATGACAATACGGCACACTAGGGAGATAATGTGGTCAGTACAATGCTCCGGTCGCCTGATTTTCCCCTTACTGCTTCGACTGCTAGGGTCATTAGCACCAAGATACCCATTAATAAATTAAATAAATTCCAGAGGTTGAATCAAAATTCAGTCTTCCCACAAATTTCCACTACCGGAAAATATCAATAAAATAAAATTAAATAAAGGCTGAGTAGGCCTAGGGACGGTCAGGGAGACTGAATTCAACCTATGAACTAAGACACTAGAAGTAAAAATCGTTAGTTCTTGCTCGGGATTTTAACTCAGGTCCTTCAACTTATTAGTCCAGTGCTCTACCACTGAGCTAACCTCTCCCCCCTTTCTATATATGCAAATCAAATTTCTATAAATAAACGTCTTTTTACGGTGTTAAATAACCCATTCAAGATTGATATCCACTTTATTGATAATGGGCTGGCATGCCCCATGGCCGAATAGCTACTTTCGTGTCAACTGGTTGGCATGCTCCATGGACTGATAGCCACTTTCGTGACAAGGCCATTTCTTCCCTTTGGGATTGAGTCACCACTGTGACAGCTTTTTGCTATATCTAGCGTCATAGAGTTGATAGAAATGCAGTTTGAGCCTATTGAATGAGATTTCCCCTCAGCTACCCGGTCCCTTTGCATAGTTCGGGTCCCTCTGAAGGCCTATATTTGTCTTACCAGTTGTTATAAACACAGTGATCATGGTACATAGATGTTGTACCAACACCAAGGCATTTAACTTGATATTTTTCGTTTTTTTAATTTACAAAATAAAAACGAATTTTAATAAAAACGTTTTAAGCCTACTGTTGACTGGTCTGAAGCCCAGAATGAGAAAATGGTAATGTACAACGTTTTAAAGAAAGAAAGTGTATTAGAATAAATAAGGAAAGATGTGCAATGGAGGCTCAGCTATTTTAATGACGTCCTGTAGAAGCAGAAGGGTGAAACGAGCATCTAAAGTCGTTCAGGTTGTAGTCTCGAAAGGGTTACAGGTTTTCGCGATGATTGACTGTCAAGTTGAAAATATTTAGATAAAGATATTTTATATTTTTCATGGACTTAATTGAAATGGCTCCCCCCTCTTCGCCACAGATGCTAACAATTTTCAGGAATGGCAGCTTAGAAAAACTTTACAATAAGGAATACAATAGTTATTATATTATTTTACATTATCGTCCTATAATACGAAGATTGCAAAAAATTTCAATTCCATTAGCATGTCTGTTGACATTGCGAATTCTTCAATTACAAGGGGTGTCCAAAACTGTCCATACATTTTAGTGGAAGAGTTTTTTTTTTTTTTTTCTTCAAATCGTCATGTCTTTATAGATAAGTGGGATTTCACTATTTTATTGAGACTTTGCAAGAAAGGAAGTTTAAAAAAAAAGTGATTAAGAATTAAGTGGAAGTTGATTTAATGGTCTATCTTCTGAACTTTTCCCATTTACCTATGAAGAAAGCATCAGGATTTGAATAAAAAAAAAAAATATATAATGCACTGGGATAGATGAATGGTTTTGGGCACCCTGTACAGAGCCTTTGAGAGGGGGGGGGGGGGGGGGGGCAAGGAAGACAACTGGTCAGGGGCCCATGGTTTCAGGGGGCCTGGCATCATTTTTTTTACTCTCATAATTTGAGCTAACAAAGTTATATACACAGCATTTTCCACTAACTCTGTTCAATTGCAAGTGTATTTAATTTTATTATCAAAGAAATGTCAATTAATAATTAATCTTATCGATTCGATGGGGGCTAGAGAGAGTAATTTCTGTGAAGGCGGGAGCTATTCCCTCCAAAGGCGGACCACACTCCCTTTCCTAGACGATGACATTCTTCCGCGAGAATATTAGTGCGTTGCCTCTAAGGAACATCTTTCTCCGGTGAGTAATCTCGGACGTCGCATCGAAAGGGTTAATAGTTTTTGTGGTAATGTTAATGGAGGGGGGGAGGGTTTAGGAGCCCGTAATTCCTCTTGGAGGCCAGGACCCAGTGTGTATTTCCTAGACTGGTGGATACAAGAAGAATGTGGATACTGCGTAAGTATAGATTAAGACTGTATGATAAATCTGTATGAAGAACCTGGAACTTTATGAGAATACTGACCATACTTAGAGTCATCTTCGTAATAATAATAATAATCATCATCTTCATATCCTTTATTACCGTTCTTTCTCTTCCAACAATCGATCCTCATCAATTCAGCTGTCTAAATAATAACAGCTATTTAGTTTTAAGAAAATTTAAATTGTTAAGTTACTATAGGTTAAAATGAGGCTACTCAATAATCATAATAAAAATGAAATGGGGAGAGTGGACAGATCATTCTACATTTGTTGGAGGATAGATCTTGCTTAACCCGTCGAGACTGATACCCACTTTCGTGACATTGGGCTTGCATGCCACATGGCCTAATAGCCACTTTTGTGACAACATGCCGGCATGCCCTGTGGCCTGTTATCCACTTTCGTGATGAGGCCATTTCTTTGTTTTGGGACTGAAAGCCACCTCCAGGACAGCTTTTTGCAATATCTAGCGGTATGTTTTGTATCCGCTAGAGTTCATAAAAATGCAGTTTGAGCCTATGGAATGGGAGTTTCGCTCTCCTACCCGGTCCCTCAGCGTAGTTCGGGTCCCTCTGAAGGGCTTACATGTTTTTAGCAGTTGTGTACATACAGTTCATGTTCCATAGCTATTATAACAACACCGAGATGTTTGACTTGATGTTATTACTTTAAAAAAAAGAATTTCAAAACTAAAAAAAAATAAACACAAAATTTTAAAATAAAAGAGTTTTTAAGCCTGCCATTGGCTGGTAAAAAACCCAGAATATGAAAATGGTAAGGATAAGATTTTAAAGAAATAAATAACAAAAGTGTATTAGGAGAAATAAGAAGAGATGAGCGGAGGAGACTGGGCTATTTTAAAGCAGTCCCGTGGAACCAGGAGAGTGAAAATGGCTCTGCTCCACAGGCTGCTAAGATCGCGTGGTTTGTCATCTGGTAAGGATATCTGCCATAGCCACATTGAATACACCGGTTCTCATAGATCACCTAAGTTAACATTGGGCGTGGCCAGTATAAGGGTGGCAACCCATAGATAGATCAATGCTTACATCCCTTTAGTAATGGACTGGAATACTAGAAGTAAGCTACGGTAATGCTAGATAGCTCTAAAGTTGAGAATTGAGAAGAGAAAGAATGCAAGAAATAGGAGGATCTCTCGACTGCTACACAAGTCAACGGTATGTGTCAACGTATTTCCTCTGACTTGTATACAAGTCAGCGGTACACAGGGCCCTGCTGCTCTCGACTGCTGGAGCAGTCAACGGTAGAGAAAGGGTTATTAATAAACGGCCTTAGAGTTAATATGGTTGAGGGGTCACCCGTGGTCTAGTGGCTAGCGCCTTAGATTCATAAGCGGGAGATGGTGGGTTCAATCCCCACCGGCAGCAGGAATTTTCTCATCCCACGGCTCGTTGGGAACTTACCCCCACCAGTCTCTCTCTCACTCATCTCAGTTCTTCCTTATCATACTAGTAGTCCAGCCGTGGATGCACTCTACCTTGTGTGATTTCCTTCATTTCCGCACTAATAATATACCCCTCCTCCCACCCCCAGTGTCCCAGTCATTCATCACCCCTCCACTCGCTCGTTTTTCAGTTCTCTATACAGTAGTCGTACTAGTAGCCGTGTTCTATTGTCCTTTTATTTTTTAAAATGAGTAAAAAAAAAAAAAAGAACAAAACTTTTGCTTGAAGGCAAAATAAAAATACTGAAAGAAGTTAATGACAACCCCCACAAAACAAAAATAGGCATAGCTAAACGGTTGAAATTACCCTTGTCAACCCTTCCGGCTAATATCGGTAAGTGGAAAGAAATCGAGGAGAATTCTGTGATATGAAACATGAAAGTATAATAATTTACAACTTTATCTAACAACCAAATATGTACAAACAATAAAATTGTGACTTTTTTTAATGAAGAATTTATTTCATTTTAAAATAGGTACAAAACCTAATAGATACCAGTTTCAGTTATACGAAACATTTTCCGTTCCCCTTCACATTCGTATTCGTGAGACTCCACTGTACTTTATATGAGAATGACACAAGTACTTCTATCACAGGTAGTCTCATCGATCAACTATTCCATTACTTCACGTGTCTTTTTATGAAAAGTTTAGTAAATTCGTAAAAAACCATAAGGCATACTACAATATTGATAATACAACAATTACCTGCCAAACAGGAACCACAGCATCATCTGCAACAGCCTTTGATTCTAGAACAGATATGGCCGCTTGTATCCTTTTAATAGCTTCCCTCCGAGCTGATCGGACTTCTTCCCTTCCTTCCGTTTCAATATTATCTAGCTTGAGGAGATTTCTTGTCAGCATTTCATCAAGATATATATACTCCTTTTCACTCCTCGAATTCCCAGTCCAATCATTCACTCTTACGCTAAGCGCTTCGACATCCTTTACGACCTGCAAGTAAGTTAATAAATAAGAGATTTCGTATTGCAAATGGACAATCAAAATCTAATTTAAAAATATTAAGGTAAGCAATTAATCAATAAGAACATAAAGGGGAGAAAAAAATTGTTTTTGAATTCAGCATAACTAACTAATTTATCATTAACTGATCCTTTGCTGAAATTTAGAGAATTATCGAAAAAGGCAGAAAGTCAATAATACTACACCATACACTTTCACACTATTTATTTAACTTCCCTACCTGTTTCGCTCTGTCATAAAAATTCTAGCATAAAAAGTCTTTGTCATTGTTTGAATCGGACACAGTATGGTATCGTGTAGGCATGTAACTGCAGCTAGTTTAATAACAATTGTTGGACATCTTTTTAAAAAGTTTATGAACCGGATATTTTTCTTGTAAGTAAAGTGACCCCCATCTGAGGTTTTTCTGTGTCTGATTTACAAGGAAACTACCGAGGATGTACCTCAGCAATGGTTTTTTTTTGTGTCATGTTGTAGCATATTAGACACTTATTTTTTTTTTTATTTTTTTTTTTTTAAGTGCTACTTCCTCGATTTATGGGGTGAAAATTACTCTTAAACTTCAACACCAAAGCAGCTGTTGTTTTGTTTTCAAAAAGTTTTAAGATGTTTAGAATGAAATCAACAGCAGATTTTTTTCTCCTAAAAAGGTGCTTCTATTAATATGGGCACAACCCATATTTTTTTAGGTGTGAAAGTGCGTTTTTTTGTGTAAATTTATTAAATCAGCTGGATTAGTATAAATTACATCATCATGTAGAAAAACAAATTAAGTAGACATGTTTCAGGTTTTTAGGGGAAAAATCTTCAAATAATGAAAATTTATCTGAAATATAAGAATGAAACATTTCTAAAACATAGGAATGTTCAGTAAGGAAACTTACAGATATATTTATAAGAATATTACACAAACATTACTCAATATATTTCAGGGTTTTTTTATAAGAAATAATTTGCCATTGATTTCAATAAAAAGATAAAAAAACGTTTTCAGATATTAAAAAGTCCGCCATGCAGGAACTGCATAACTAAGCACTTTCCTCAGAATTTGGGTAGTGTAGACTGCTTTCCAGAACAATTTGCTTAAAATATCCTACATAAATAAAATAAAAACATGAATAGTTATCTTTTAAATTTGTAATGAGTAACTGATCAATTATTAATTTGCTTCCAGAGTTATGTTTACATATGGTACCTATTACACTACGCAATAAATACAAAAAAACTCATATTATCGTATTTTGATCTAATGCAGGAACAGGATACAGTCACTCTAGTGGTAGAAAGCGCTCCTTGCGGCGGCTTTGTGAACCTACTTCTGGCGGGCTTTTCTATTGAAATATATTACAAATTAAACCCCCGCTTTCCGATTGACCGATTCAGCTCATTTTTACAACACTTCTTTCTCATGAGTTACCCACGACGTATACCGCGTTTCGTTACAATACAGCAAAAATTACGACCTGTATGAGTTTATTAGGAATTTGGGTCCGGAGTAAACCCCCCCTTCTAATGAACCGATTTAGTTTATTTTTACAACACATATTTACCTGTGGATTACCACTACGAATACCGAGTTTCGTCGAAATATACCAAAAATCACGGCTGGTAGTGGCGAATTGGTATTGTGGGTCCAGAGTAAACCCCCTCTTCTAATGAACCGATTTAGTTCATTTTTATATCTCACTTTTCTCTCTATATTACCACTACGAATACCAAGTTTCGTTGAAATATAACAAATATTACGGCTGACATAGTCAAATTAGTGTTTTGGGTTCGGGGTAAACCCCCCCTTCCGGTGGACCGACTTTGGTGGTTAACGAACTCGTTCAATCGTTTGCTAATTGAATACTATATACCAAGTTTTGTGACAAAAAAACAAAAACTCTGGCCACTATCGTGTTAACAGACACATATATATATATATTGTAATGATATATTACATTCACGAAAATATTTTTAAATTCAAATAACCATCTATATTTTGAAAAGCCCGCGCAAATCACAAACCATATATACAATTAACATCGTATTATATACGATCAAAATTAATAATATTTTTGGACAATACTGGTGTACAATATATCCATATTAAATGTACATTCAGATGGTAATAAATTAATTATTTGAAGTTACAAAAATATAATTATTACTTTTATATATGAACCAACAAAACTGCGGAAGTTAGAAATAAAGGACGCCAAACTTTCCCGCTCGAACGGAGCGTCTCTCTATTCCCAGCAGCCCTGGAGTGCGGAGTCACTCTATTCTCAGCAGTGGTCGAATGCGGAGCTTGAGTCTATAGCTCTCCTCCGAGGAGTACGGAGTGCAGTCCATTATTAATTATTCATAGAAGACGGAGTGAGAAGACAACAGAATCCAAAATTCAAGATATCCATTTTAGGCACAAAACCCGGCAATAAAGCGTATCACATTGAAGAAGGAACTACTGAAGCGCAGTGTATTGAGGCTTTGTTGGAAGCGGATTGATTTAGAGGTAAAAATTGTTTTTTTTTTTTTTTGTAATTGTTAATTTTTTTATTGTCATTTGTATTATTTTTGATGTTGGTGTTTGTATCTCAGAATTGTCTGGAAATAAATATTATATCGTTCATTCACGCGGAACTTTAATCCCTGAGATTAAGTCAAATTCATATAATAAAACTTACTCAAGTAATTAAAATCTTTTTATTTATTTTTAAAATAATAAAATCTTAACATTATTGGTGACCCAACGTGGCGCAATTATTTTTTTTAAATAATTAATCATAACAATATATATATATATATATATATATATATATATATATATATATATATATACAGATATATATAAATTTTAACGGGGGTCATTTTCGGTGTCTACTAGGTAGGATCGATAAAGATTTGAAGAAATTTTTCAAAAATTCCGTCATGAGTCCAACCTCAATAGCTACTTTCCTTCGGAGGAAAGTGTTAAAAAAAATGTTTTGAGGGTGTTTTTCATCCCTTAAATTGACAAATTATTCATTTTATTTATTTAAATTTTAACGTCCATTATAATTAACACAGAATTTTAGGACGGGTTATCTATAGGTTACCGCCCTTTTCAAGCCAGGATAGGGCTGATGCCGTTTTTTTTAGCGCGCTTCCTCCCTCCCTCGTAGGGAGGAACCCCACTTATAAGGTTGATGCAATGAAACAATCCCGAAGTGCCGACTAGAAAATTTCGCGTTTCAGAACCCCTAGAGACAGAAAATAACGGTGGTTCAAATTTGTATATATATATATATATATATATATATATATATATATATATATATATATATATTTGTCTGTTCGCTCATTTCTGGCTTCCCTAATGGTCCGATTGTGATGAAATTTGGTACAAAAATCCGTCGTCCAATTTAAAAGGTCAAGTTTGTTAACCAGCAGAACCCGCCCACTGGAAGATTTGGGGCGAAATTCGCGCAAAAAAATCGTAACGCTTACGTTTTTGAGTTCATAAGCTTGTAAGTACTCGTTTTATAGGCTTCTTGGGCTAGGAAAACGAATGAAACCATTTTCAATGCGATAGCTTTAACCGTTTTCGAGAAAATTGGAAAAATAGTTTTTGAATACCGTTTTTGGTTTAGGTACTTAGAATCATGGGATTCAGTTGAAACATTTTCTGCGTGTTCTACTTTCATTAAAACTAATATGTTGAAATTTTTGTTCCGTTTGGAGTTTAGGAAGGGTTAGAATAAAATATTTTATTAACAGACATAAAAAGTTTTGGCAACTTTGTATACTTTCCTTAATATCTCGAAAAAGGTTGAGAATCTTGGGAAACGGAAGATGACCATTAGAAAGCTCACTAAATGCTCTACAAAAATGGTTCTGATGAAAGTTTTGATGAGGCGATGTCAATCGGAGAAATAAGTGCTTAAAACTTTAAAGTAATTGATTTCGCTTATTCGAACTGTTCTTTTTGTCTTTTTTTATTCCTTGTTATTTTTTAACTGCTTGTAGTTGGATAATGTATTTGATAATAAATCAGGTTTAGAAAAATAAGAAAAACAATTTAATCTTAGAGATATGGATTTCCAAGATATAGCTTTTCAACTGCCTAGCGGGGTCGTTCCTAGGGCGAGTTGGCCTATCCAGGTAAGATCGTAAATAAGACCTTTCTTGAAAGTAAAGATGGAACTGTCTTCTTTGGTCCTCCTCTGCCTCCCGGCACTTTCAATGCTGACGACGCTACCAATGAGTAGCTGAAACGTCCTAAATATAGATTTTTTAACAAAAATCGTATCGAGGTTTCTTTAGCCGAATCCCAACCATTCCATCTTTACTTATCACCTCGACGCTAACTATCTAATCTTCATGCTTTCTAGAAATGTGGGCCCAAAATAATAACAGCTTCTATTTTAATCATTTTAAATGAGTCTAGAGATAAGAACGGAATCGCGCTAAGATGATGCAGTTCCTGCGAGTCGGACTTTTTTTTCCTAAAGAAAAGCCACCATCCCATAGTGGGAATAAAACCCATGACCCTTGGCACGGAGTGTTAAGTGCTCACACCGTAACACTCATGGCCACCAGGCCTCAACGGACAAATTTGCACTTAAAAAAATATGTGTAATATTTTTTTGCAGACAAACCAAGATAATACAAAGCTTCGTTGAAACAGCTGTTATAGTTTTTGCACAATTGGAGTGAGAGAAGTTCTAAAGAACGTATAGCCGAAATAAAGTAATTCTGAGGGAAACATATACACTTTTTCCAGACAATACGATAATCCACTTGAGCTAAATCAAGGGAAGAGACAGTACACATTCATAAGATAAAATACTAAACAGGAATGAAGAGGTTTTTTCAACCTCCTAATGTTATTCTCCATCCTATCTCAATTCAATACTTACTTCAGCAACTAATGCAAGTGGATCAGGTTTCTGTGGTGGAGGAGGCGGAGGAGCTGGAGTCGGTTGTTGATTCTGCTCATGGCTCTCGTTCTGCGATTGCTGGTATTGCTCTTTTTTCTCTTCTGGAGGAGGACCTCTCTTCGGAGGGGCTGACTCGGTTTTCCCTTGGCAACCGCCTCGATTAGACGTATTAGTAGGCCCTGCATCTTTAGGAAGCAGCGGTTCGTCCCGGCCTTCGACAAAGATCGGAATATGCCTTACAGTTGGACCTCTAGATTCTTCGTGATGCCTAGGCTGATCGTTGCAGTACTGCTGCTGAGAAGAAGAGCCCTGTTGGAAGTGTTGTTGAGGTGCAGACGGGTGGAATTGTGGATGTTGTTGCTGGAAATGTTCCTGAGATGGAGGTCGTGGGATTTGCTGGGGTATTCCGCCAGTGGGAGTATCAGTTCTGATTGGAATCAATCTCACTCCTTCTTCTTTCTGAAATTTACAAAATTATTTTTATTTTTTTTTCCCTGAGAACAAGTCCTTTAACACAATTAAAATATGAAATCAAGTAAAAGGCTTAATTTTTAGCAAATACAATAGACTCTCCCTTATCCGGAGTTCTCTTATCTGTCATGCTTCCTAATCTGGTCTCGGAGAGGAATGAGTGATGGATCTCGGAACTCGCTAGAGCCAGACCTGGATTCCTAGAAAACTTTCGCTTCCTAGCCAAACATTTGTTTTGTGGTTTTTCTTTGAATGGAAATCAAAGAAGGCATATATGTTTTGTTTTAGAGGCAGGAACTTGGGTTTCTACTAAGAAAATAAATGTTTCTACTACATCACCTGCGGCTGGAACGCCTGATATACACCAGCAAGGATTTACATATTTTGACTTTATTTTATAATTCGGTAAGTAAATTTTACTTAAATATGCAATATTAAAAATGGTAAATATTATTATATCCTCAAATAATAAGGTTTTTCGAGATACATAAGTGACCGCTTCTAACTGAATTCTTCCCACCTCCTGGGACTGAAGTCCCAGTGATTCATCCCCCCTCCACTCACTCGTTTTTCATTTTTCTGTACAGTAGTTGTTTGAGTAGCCGTGTTCATGAGTAAAAAAACAAGAACAAAACATTCACTTGAAGACAAAATAAAAATACTAAAAGAAGTTGATGACAACCCCAAGGAAACAAAAATAGACATAGCTAAACGGTTGAAATTACCTTTGTCAACCCTTGTGACTATTATCGGTTAGAGGAAAGGAATTGAGGATAACTTTGTGAACTGAAACTTGAAAATATGTACAACGTTATCTAGCAACAATATATGTACAAACAAATTGTGACTTTTTTATAAAGAATTTATTTTATTTTAAAATAGCCACAAAACCTAGTACTATTCAGCTATACAAAATATTCGCTTATACGAAACATTTTCCGTTCCCCCTCACATTCGTATTCGGGAGACTCCACTGTATATGTAAGAGTGTTCGTTGTGAGTAAGCGCTCTATTACCTGTGCGTTACCAGGAGCAGTTTGTGGAGGTGCTGATTGGGAACGTTGTCCTCTATCGTCAGAATTCATTTCTCCAGTCGACGCTTGCATATCTGGGACTGTATTCCTCAGCTTCACGTCACTTTCCAAGCCACTCGTCTGGGTACCGACAGTGGTTGTACCAAGGTTTTTATTAACCTAATAGAACATACAATTAAAATTATTGTAAAATTACTCAGAGGAATTTTAATGTATGCAAAAGAGGTACTGTAAGTTTTAATTATTACAGACACCTGCATTACATTTATTGAACATATTATATATAATATATTTATTATCAAAATGTAAATTGATGCCATTATACCCTTGGGTACATTTGACGTCAGCGACTTCTCATGTGTTATATTTTGCTCGAGTAACGACAACGGCTGAGAATCGTAATGTGCTTTTTCTCCACATGATTACATGTATTCATTTAAACTTAGGCAATATTTAGCATGTACATTCTTCTTTTTAAACAGAACGGTGATTTTAAATTGTAAATCAAAGAAAAATATAAATATACAAGAAATTTTTTTTGTAATATTTCTACATCCACGCTTGGCCCTATCCTGCCAATAAAGGGTAACATGTAGACAACCTGTCCCAAAACTTTTTGTTGAGTATAAATAGACAACAAATTTAAATAAATAAAAAATCTTCGCTCACATGTTTTGAAAAAAGAAAAGAAAAATACTTTACATTATAGCAAATTCATTGCCATAAAATATCTTATAAATCTCTGTTTTTTGATCTTAAAAGCAAATATTTAGCAAATTAAATTAAATTCAACTTGAGTTAATGTCCGTAATAAGACTGAACAATGTTAAAGCATTAAATCATTCGGCCATTTTATGTCAATTCAACCAATGAAATTACTGTTTACAAACTGACCCTCTTAGATTTTTTTTTGAAACTTTGAATCCTAATAGCTGTAACAACTTGAATGGTACAATTTTTTTTAAAAAAATTATCTGTTTCCGTTTTTTTACTATTAATTTTCAAAGTATTGAAACCCCGCCTTTTTTTTTAGTCAACTGAAAAATGTTAATTGCTTGGTAGATTAAGTTCTATTCTAGCTAGAACAGTCAGCACAGTCTCATGGACTTTAATTTGATATACAACAAGACCAACTTATTAGAAATTTTACTTTTGAAACAAAATTTGGAAAAATTGTACGTAACAGTTTTTGAAAAGCTGTACTTTTAAAATTCTGAAAAAAATGTATTTGAATCTTCAGTTCATTGGCTACATATGCTGTTAGTTTCATTATGGGATGGGAACGGGATCATTTTATAACATAATTTTGACTTTATAATATAAGTAATAAGCATCCCTGATCAAAATTTGATTTTTTTTTCAGACAGAACTAAAATTAAAGGGGAGATTTGAAAGATGTTGCACCATTACTGGAACCGGGGTATCCCCGTGGTCTAGTGGCTAACGCCGTAGATTCATATGCGGGAGATGGAAGGTTCGATTCCCACCGGCGGCTGGAATTTTCTTATCTCATGGCCCGGGAAAATTCCTCCCTGCACCCTGGATGTCGGCACTAATGGCCTAGATGGCTATGTGCCGGAAAAAAAACAAACACAAAAAAACAGAAATTGCACATTTTCATTCCTTTAATTATGAAAAAAAATTAAGACCCAACTTTACTCGAACTTCAATAAAAGTGAAGTTGAACTGGTAAGACACAAATCCAGTAGTCTTTAATGAAAAAAATAAGTGGTAGTTTTATTGCCTGTGAATATGACGACCAGTGGTGGCTGGCATGTGTACTCAACAAAAATGAGGAGATGGATGAAATAGAATTTAATGTACAACGTGTCCCACAACAAATTTCATTTTTCAAAAAATTTTTTGAAAATTTGTACATAATTTTTTACTACAAATAATGCTAGTTTTATTATGGGATGGCAATGGGATCATAAAAAAAAATAATTTATAAACAGTCATATCCATTTTGGTGCTATTGTGACAATACATTTTAACTGTGTAATTTGTTGAGTACACATGCCAGCCACCACTGGTCGTCATATTCACAGGCAATAAAACCACCACATATTTTTTCATTGAAGGCTACTGGATCTGAGTCTAAATCAGTCAAAATTATGTTGTAAAATGTTCCTGTTTAACCCAAAATGAAACTAACAGCATATGTAGTCAATGAATTGAAGATTCAAATATATTCAGAATTTTAAAAGTACAGTTTTTCAAAAACCGTTTTGTACAAATTTTCAAAACATTTTTTGAAAAATGAAATTTGTAATAATTCAGACATGTTGTATATTAAATTCTATTTCATCCATCTCCACCAGCCACCACTGGTCGTCATATTCACAGGCAATAAAACTACCACATATTTTTTCATTGAAGGCTACTGGATCTGTGTCTAAATCAGTTACCAGTTCAACGTCACTTTTATTGAAGTTCGAGTAAAGTTGGGTCGATTTTTGATCAGGGATGCGTAATTTACAATACAAATATCCATCACTCACCATATCTTTACCAACTACGCAGTGACAATTATAAAGTCAAAATTATGTTATAAAATGATCCCGTTCCCATCCCATAATGAAACTAACAGCACATGTAGTCAATGAACTGAAGATTCAAATATATTTTTTTCAGAATTTTAAAAGTAGTTTTTCAAAAACCGTTACGTACAATTTTTCAAAAATTGTTTTGAAAAGTAAAATTTGTAAAAAGTTGGTCTTGTTGTATATCAAATTAAAGTCCAATTAATTAGCTAAACAATGAGACTGTGCTGACTGTTCTAGCTAGAATAGAACTTCATCTACCAAGCAATTAATATTTTCCAGTTGACGAAAAAAAGGCGGGTTTTCAATACTTTGAAAATTAATAGTAAAAAAATGGAAACAGATAAAAAATTTAAAAAAATTGTTATTGGTTTTTTTTGTTAGAGTAACGAACCTAGCAAATTTTATCAAAATCCAAGAAGGTTGTGACCCTTGTTGGTTTGACATGGAATGACCCCTTTATGGAGTTCATGTCAATCCACCTTCGGTTCGAAAAGGGTTAACTTACATTCAGTTTTCTATTTTACCAATTTAACTCCTTAAAATTGGATGGTGACTATATTATTCATAAGTTAAATACAGAAGTTAAAAAATAATCGGAATCAATCTATCTAGCTCCAGGGCATCTACAGGATACAGAAAAACATGAATTATGAAGAAACATTACAGTAACAAACAAAACAAAAAAAAAAAAAAAAAAGGTGCTTTATGCTCTAGACTGCAGATGGGAAGTATACTATACATTCATATCCAGGATAGACGGACTTTTTTTAATTTTTAAAACCTAAATAGTTATAGTTTATACAGGGCTGTATTAGCCTTTAAATGCACCGATTCCCGCTCTACATTCCACGCTGAAACTGATTTATTCAGGTTCTCTGGTGCTTATGGCCCAGATGCCGGTGCGCCGTAAAAAGAAAAGAAAAAAAAATTAGTTTCTCTCTATTGTCTTAAAATTAAAAATGACCTTTTTTTAAATTCGAAAATATAATTATTAAATTATCCTCAAATTCGTAGTTAATAATAAATGGACGTTAAAATTAAAAATGATTAAATTAGCAATAATGAATAGCGATAAGATTAATTCAAATTAGAATTATTAATTATGTCAAATAAATTTATTTTAGAGATTTTTGTGTTCATTGATTAGTAATATATTTATTCCTTAATTATTACAAAAACCTTTACACGTAAGGTTCCCAATACATTTATTGAAAGAAAAATTATTTCTCCTGAAACTGCTGTACTTCCTCCGCAAAATTAATTGTTTTTGCTTTGGAAGAGGCCCACTGTATTCGTCGAAATCCTTAGCATGCTCTTCGACAATACTTTCTTTCTGGAGCTGAGGTCGAACCAGGCAGTGATATATATCTTCTTCCGATAAGGCTCACCCACGTCATTCTAATATGTTGGGCATGAAATGCATGGTCCAATATATTGGCACTTCATCGTCTGGGCCAAGGCCGCTCACCACCAATATATTGGTACTTCATCGTGTAAGGGTTAAGCATATTCAGTCCACAGGGGAAAGGGCCAGCTACCTCCTTCCATACACTCCATTTCTACTTTATTGAGTATTGAAAGAGTTAATAATAGTTGAGAAAATTAAAATATGACTGAACAGATTAAAAGAAGAGGAAGAAAAAACACAAATTTTTATAAATAATTTGAAGACACTCCAAACATTAACACTAAACTCTACACGACAAGAAGTTAACCAACATTCATTCCCACATGCAAGAAGAAACATATCAGTAATCAGAAACAAAAATTAATTTCTGAAGGACATACACATTTTTCGCAGAGATTAATATGCATTTTTTGTCCCTTGAAGTATAAAATGAATATTGCAGGAAAGATTTTGAGGGTGACAGAGGGTCGAGGAGAAACATTAAAACTTCAAGCACAATCCTAATCTTAAAATTTGTTTTACAATTTCAGCTAAGAGGTAACTTTTGGAATTATATTTATATCTTCAGTGCCTTGTGCGTGCAACAAACCAACGAATAAACATTTCACTTTATCTAGAGTATGAAAGTATTAAGTTTGAATATTTTCACAATACAGGTATACCTCACCTTAAGGGGTAATATTACCTTCTGCGATCAAAATCAAAATCATTTTCTTGAATTTATAAAATATGAAATAAATAAATATTTTCCAATTCTTTATATCTAAATTTTTATATGGGATGCTAAGGAGGGGCAGATACTATAGAGGTATCTGATTCATGACTATACAGCCCACTAGGGAGATAATGTGGTCAGTACTATGCTCCGGCTGCCTGATTTTACCGTTTGCTGCTTTGACTGCTAGGGTCATTAGCACCAAGGTACCCATTAATAAATTAATTAAAGGCTAGGTTGGCCTAGGGACGGTCTGGGAGGCCGAATCCAACCCATGAACGAAGACACTAGAAAAAAAATCTTCAGAGCATGCTCGGGATTAGAACTCAGGTCCTCCAGCATATTAGTCCAGTGCTCTACCACTGTGCTAACCTCGCCCCCATCCTAACAGTTTAATGATCTTAAACTGTTTTCCTACCAGGAGAGATAGTGTGGAGAGACAATGTAGTAATAGGAGTGGGTGAAACAACTGATTATAAATGAACATAACAATAAAGTACCTACAGTTCAATGACTTTTAAATATTCTCAGGTTGTTGAGCATATTTTCCCATAATGTTATATAAAAATGTATTCGACTTCCATCTCAATTGTATTAGTGGGGAAAAATGCTTCTTGTGAAACTTGCATATTTAAACAGGAGAGGTTCAAATTTGTTCTTAATTATGCTTAGGAGCATGTGAATAAAAAAAATGTAAGAAATTAGCAAATAATTGTTGTAACCCTAATTAAATTATCAGCATAAATTAAAAACAATATCATTTGCTCCAAGCAAAGATTCTATTTAAGTATTTCGATGCACAGAGTATGAATCGAAAGTAATATGTTGATCTTTTCCATGATATTTGGACATATTTTTCATAACTATTGCAATCGAATTTCAATTCTTGATTGAGCAAGCATAACTCAACAATATATAAACAAACAGGCAATATTTTGAAACAGATTTTGGCATGAAGGAAATAGTTTTTTTTTTTTTTTTTTTTTTTTTTTTTTTTACGGTGCTTTGACAAGTAGGCAATTACCGCTGATGAAAGAAATAATAAATTTAATTGTTTTAGACTAGGCGTATTATTATTAAAAATCAAACATATCAGAGTTACAACTGAAGGAGAATTATTACTTATGAAACTGAGAACAGAAAAGCATTTATTAGTTGAGAAACTGATAACTGAAAGGCACTTATTAGTAGTGAAACAGAAGGCTGAAAGGAAATTGTCAGTTGTGGGAACTGAAAACTGAAGGGCTATCATTTGTTGTGAACCTGAGAACTGAAAGGCAATTGTCAGTTGTAAAACTGAGAACCGAAGGGCTATCATTTGTTGTGAAACTGAGAACTGAAAGGATATTATTAGTAATTAAAAGTGAGAACTAAAAATCAATTATTATTAGTGATGTTGATAACTGAAGTGCTATCATTAGTTGTGAAAACTTGTCAACAAAATAAATGTGAATATATTTTATAATTTTCAAAGAAAGTTTTATTATTATGAACTATAATTTTTAACTAGAAATATTAAATAATTTATTTATGAAATGTTTTTAAAGTATACAGTACTTCAAAACTGCCAAATACTTTATATTTTAAATTCCAATAGTAATTTTAATATATTCCAGGCAGAAGAGAGTGGTTGATAAGCAGAGAGAATGAAGTGAAATCCCTGTTGGTTCCCAACTTCCCAGAGAATGTTCCACCAGCGGAGACTGGCAGATAAATGATCTTCTAATCTTATATATATATATATATATATATATATATAAAATTATTATTCATTGGTCTGTTGCTTTACCTAGAGAGCAGCGAAGATGGCAATAAAGCTACAAAACTATTACGTTTCACAAAAAAACATATATTTTTCCCAGAAAGGTATTCCAATTCGTTCAAAATATTAGTTGGAAAGTTAAATTTTTCTTGTCATTAAAACCAAATTTTAAGGAGAAAACAAAGCAAAATCGTTATTTTAACAGCAACACACTCAGGTCATTAAATTTACCTCTGCTTTTTGTTTTGATTTTGGGATATTTTTTTTGTTTCCGTGATCTTTGAGACCTGTTCCGAACTTTCTGTTCTTAGGTATTAAATCAAAGAGATGATCGGCAATTTCTGGATGCCTTGCAGCCAAATCATCTAAATGAGCAGTCAGTCTACTCCCACTGGGAGTGCTTAGATCATCGACAAACATATCCTGACAAACAAATTCAGTAAAACAAATCCTTCAAAAATGGATAAAACAAAACAACATCACATACAAAGAACAAAAAATGTTACCTAGAATAACTGTTTAAATTCAGTAATTCCAATGAATCTTATTTATATATACACCACTTGCATGCTCAACCCCTCATATATTGAACAACTAGAATTAAGATTAAATCTATTTACATTAACTTAGAAGGTATGTTCCCGTCGAAGGATGCTCGAAGGTCAATTTGTTAAAAGCATGCATAAAGGTATACATCGGTAATTTGTTCCGAGGGAAGCGACATGATTCGTAGTTTACGTTAGCTTAATACTTGTAACCTAAGCACTTGAACCTACGTGTAAATAGCACTTGTGTATATGTCTTAGAGGCAAGTGGCAAGTATTAGTAAACACCGCGAGTACAAGTGAAAAGGAATAGATTCTATTTACTAAACGACAAGTAAGCTCTTCCACCACCATTCTACTATGCACTTGTCTCTTGTCATAACATGTAAACAGCCCAACAAGTGTTTAGTGGCTGGGTCATTCCATGTCAAATCAACAAGGGTCACAACCCGACCTTCTTGGATTTTAATAAAATTTGGTAGGTTGGTTACTCTAACAAAAAATAACCAAAAACAATTTTTTAAAAAATTTTATCTGTTTCCGTTTTTTTAGTATTAATTTTCAAAGTATTGAAAAACCGCATTTTTTTGGTCAACTGGAAAATGTTTATTGCTAGGTAGATTAAGTTCTATTCTAGCTAGAACAGTGAGCATAGTCTCAGTGTTTAGCTTATTAAATGGACTTTAATTTGATATACAACAAGACCAACTTATTACAAATTTTACGTTAAAAAAAAAAATCGAAATCTTGTACGTAACGGTTTTCGAAAAACTATACTTTTAAAATTCTGAAAAAAATATATTTGAATCTTCAGTTCATTGACTACATATGCTGTAAGTTTCATTATGGGATGGGAAACATTATAATTATGGGACATTATAATTGTCACTGCGTAGTTGGTAAAAATATGGTGAGTGATGGATATTTGTATTGTAAATTCAGAAATAAGCATCCCTGATCAAAATTTGAATTTTTCTCAGACAGAACTAAAATTAAAGGGGAGATTTGAAAAAAAAAAAAAAAAAATACTGGAACCCAGAAATTGCACCCTTTCATTCCTTTAACTAAAAATTTAATTAAAAACTACCACATATTTTTTTCATTTAAGGCTACTGTATCTGTGTCTAAATCAGTTACCTACCAGTTCAGTTTCACTTTTATTGAAGTTCGAGTAAAGTAAAAGTCTTAATTATTTTTCTTAGTTAAAGGAATGAAAGGGTGCAATTTCTGGATTTTTTTTTTTTTGTTTTTTTTTTAAATCTCCCCTTTAATTTTAGTTCTGTCTGAAAAAAATTCAAATTTTGATCAGGGATGCTTATTTCTGAATTTACAATACAAATATCCATCACTCACCATATTTTTACCAACTACGCAGTGACAATTATAAAGTCAAAATTATGTTATAAAATGATCCCGTTCCCATCCCATAATGAAACTTACAGCATATGTAGTCAAAGAACTGAAGATTCAAATATATTTTTTTCAGAATTTTAAAAGTACAGTTTTTCGAAAACCGTTATGTACAAGATTTCGAATTTTTGTATGAAACGTAAAATTTGTAATAAGTTGGTCTTGTTGTATATCAAATTAAAGGCCATTTAATAAGCTAAACACTGAGACTATGCTCACTGTTCTAGCTAGAATAGAACTTAATCTACATAGCAATAAACATTTTCCAGTTGACCAAAAAAAGGCGGGTTTTCAATACTTTGAAAATTAATTCTAAAAAAATGGAAACAGATAATTTTTTTAAAAAAATTGTATCATTCAAGGAGTTGTTAGAGGTATTAGGATTCAAAATTTCAAAAAAATCTAAGAGGGTCAGGTTGTAAACAGTACTTTCATTGGTTGAATTGACATGGAATGGCCCGGCTAGTTAGTAACTGGATAAACTATACTGGACGGACTTGTTCTCAATGTGTGAATATGGCCCATAAGAGACACCTATAGCTCGTAAACATTTACTAATAGAAGATTAGTTTGACATATTTTGATTTTGAAATTTTAAGTACAAAAAAGGGTTTGTGTAATTTTTGTTTGCCACACATAATAGAGTGTGTAATACATATCTATTTGTGCTGTACCTCAGCCAACTTGTTAAAAATTAAAATTATTTCATGAGTAATAAGCAGAAAATAGTAATTCAAAATAAAGTTGAGATTCGAAGGATAAACAAGATGTCTTTCAGGTCATTGAATCACAATCAGATTGCTTGATATTCAAAGAATATAGAAATAAAACATTTTTTTCTTTTAAATAAGTCTTTGTTCATGAGATTGAAAACGATAATTATTAACTTTGATGAGAAGTACACCTTGTTCATTCTTACCACAGTGTTCATCAAGAAAAACCAATGATCCATTATCGAAGGTTAGTTGGTTAAGTTACCTCAGTCCTTGGATCTGATTGTGTAGAACTTTTTTTATCTTGAGATTTTCCTTGCTCTCTAGGTATCGTACCAAATTTTCTAGCTATAGGAAAGTCATAAAAGTGGTCGGCAAGTTCAGGATGCCTCGAAGCAAGGTCTCCCAAATGGGATTCTAGCCTGCTCCCCCCAGGAGAACTTAGATCATCATCAAACATACCCTAATGAAGAAAGTCATACTTTATCAGTTTTACATTTGAAAATGTTAAAAAAACAATTGATATAAATGTAAGTATATTTGCTTGTATTTATGTACACACTGACCCACTAATTAAGATTATCTCATTATTTACAGAAAGTTTAATTTGCCTCCTAATATAGTTTTTATTTAATGGAGTTGTAGACACAGAATCTCCTAAAATATTTCTATAGCATACAAAGCAATAAACTATTTATCCTTTTAAGATCACGTTATCAAACAAATCTAAATGGTTGGTACTATTGTGAACTATCTGGCAACAGTTTGAAGTAATCAGTCTTGCCAACTCGCCTTTTAGTATGAAAAAAGAAAAAAAAAAAAAAAAAAAAATGAAAAAAGGTAGTTTCCAGTGTTGTGTTTCTCTCAATGTAATTTCTGCTCCCAGTTGGAAAAAATTATGGCAAGAGAGGGGTAGTTTATAACTTTATTTTTGCTGTTTCAATAATCAAAATTGCAATAAGATTTACTAAAATACTGTTCAAATAGTCGTTAATTATATTTTACATGAAATTTAAAATAAATAAGAAACACTGCAGCAAAATAGAAAACTAATACCAAGAAGTCCATTCAGTGAACTGATTAAAGCAATAGCTGCAGTATAGTCAAAAGAAAAATTGAAAAACTCGACAAATTATTTTTCAATTTGACCAGAATTAGGGAAATATTGAAGCGATGTCTACAGTTCTTTCAATTACTGAGGCGATACTGAAGAATATATCTCGCCTTATTAGATAAAATGTGTAAAAATATACAGTAATCTGTAATCCTAAGAACCACAAGAACATTTAGTAAGTTTTCCCTCAATAAAATATGGGATTATCTGGCGAGAAGAAGAAATTTGAGCGATCAACATTTTTGTGACATAACAGCCATGGAATGTTAAGATTTCTTATCAGCACCAACACATTGAGTCACCGCATCAACCTCACGAAACTAGGGGTTTCCTCCTACAAGAGAGGAGGAAATGTGCTATCCTCCTACAAGAGAGGAGGAAATGTGCTATATTTTTGGGAAATTTGCTATTTACTGCCAAGATGCATTCAATTAGTATAAGATTCAAAGGACCACTGTTTTATTATTTACGCGGAAATTTTCAGCTATTATCTCTAACCACTTGGGAACAATAAAAACTGTCAATCTGGAACTTGTTTCATAAAAATCTCTACAATCCACTACCTATTCAAAGCAGAGCAACTATCCTTAACGGATAAAGTACATAATCTAATCGCATAATGTACATTAGTTTTCTAACAGAAATAGATGGAGGGATGAAGTTAAAATTAAAAACAATGAAAAACTGCTAACAAAAGCAATTGAAGATGATTTCTATTAACTGACCTGAAAACGATGCCGGATTTTTAGGACTAAATAAGTAATAATAACGTACACAAAGTATATTTTTCAAAGTCAGTACTACTTTTTAGACTTTACTAAAAAAGTATACAGCTTTGAGGTATAAATTATGTAATCAATGAACATTCAATTGTATTTATTATATAACAAGGTCAATGAGAACTATGAGGACATTTACTATTTTTTATACTAAATATATATTTGTTATCTAAAAGACAGGTTACAAATAATAATTATTAAAATTAGAATTATTTAGCTTAGAAATGTCAAAAGATCCCCCAAACATAGCTGGCTTCTATAACTAATTCATTCTACAGCAGAACATTTAAAACAATTATTTGATTAAAGACAGGCAAGAGGGCTGGGAAAATCAATGATCATGTCCTAATTCATGAATTTATCATACTATCTTCAATAAATTTAATATCAAGTAATCAGTTTTTGCCTATTCATAAAAAGTAAAACAATAAAATTTACTGTTCACTTTTTTTTTACTCATTAATAGAAATTTGTAATAACATTTTATCACCAATAGTGGGCATGTGATTACAAGAGAAATAACTAATAGCAATATTTTTAAGAGTGAATCCTTGAAATGATCAATTTATCATCAATTGAGAACATAATCCAAAAGTAAATTATTAAGCTGAGATACTAGTTCAATTTTTAATTCAAACTTACACCTAATTTCATATTACTAAATTCACAAATGACAAAAATACTCACATAACTGATTCTTCAAAATAAACCAATTACATTTTAAAATGGGAAGAAATAAGCAAGCTGGTTGTAAGCTAAGACCTTGTAGACTTTTCTAGAAGGGCACTGCATCAGAAACAACCTTCCACTCCCCACACTACCAACCCACACCAATCAAACCAAATTTGGTTTCATCTCTTACCAACCGGTATGTGTTTTAATAAATTTCAAAACAAATGATCAAAACAATACGAAGAAATCGCTATATATATTTTAGCTACGGGATTAATTAATTCACAAACTAATAAAAAAAACATCAACATTGTTATAAAATGATCGAAATACCGATGAAAACCAATCTCCGAAAATTTGAAAAAATAGCGAAGAGGGAAGCAAACTTGGCTTACTGCCCAGGACGTAATAACCAAATAATATATCCTATTTATTTTTAAACATAAACAAAGAACATGTAAATCAAAAATATATCATCCATTCAAATATGCTTCATACTAAAGTACTTAGCACTTACGTCAACGAATCTTAATACCATATAAGGGCATTTATGTTTAAGGGATTATTAAGCCATCCCTTGATTAATAAATGCAATCGAAAACACGACGAAGCCTTTAATTAAATGCAGTTCTATAACAAGCGGAACAAAAAAATAGCTCGGCAAATTGACAATTCCACAGATTTACTACAATAGAACGTACTTACATTGTTTTGATTCGTTGCAAATACCGGAAGAGCATTTTCGAAGACTACAGGAGAAGATTCCATTTTTCAATTTTCACAGAATAAATACAACTAGGCTCTCGAAAGACTACTAAGAACTGAAGTGACTGTCGCGATATATTTAAAGGAGAGGGGGGCGCTTAGAAAGTGACGAATACTCTGGACTGGACTAGTACCTTCCAGACTTATAACATAACCTTACGTAGAATAAAAAATTGTTATAACCAATATATTACCTTCAAACGCTATATTTTAGTCATAGTAAGCATGAAATTAGGCACAATTTTTAAACTAGTAAATTAAAGTGAATGAAATATAACGAATAATTATTCATAAACAACAATTTCTTTAACTGCACCAAGTAGCATTCATAAGTACATTTGAATCAAATTACAACATAATATTCCAACAGAAAACAGAAATTTGACAAGATTTTGCTAAATGAAATTGTTAAATGTGTCTTCTAATATTAGAATAATCAACCTTGACACAACAGCCCCAAACACAACAACTTTATTTATTTATTTTATATTTCAATTTGTTTTTGTTTTTAATAAATATTGGAAATTGTATACTCTCAGTAAATAAGTAGTTTTAAATTTCTCTACAGTAAATATTCCAATGAGCACATTGTAACTAATAATGATTACTAAAATTAAACCGGCTATTTGAAATTTTTTTAACAAGGAAATTCCATAAATTAAAAATAGCTAGATCTATTTTTTTAATTGGGGTAAAAAAATATAATCTTTAGATTGTAACAGATCATGTCTGTTCTATAAATAGACCTTCTACACTGAGTTAAACAACAAAACAAATAGAATTAATACATTATAAAATGTAAAATCCTGCGTCATACTACGTAAAATATCATTTATTTGAATATATATACAAATATATATCTTTTTTTAATGAATAGTATCTAAGTTTGGATATACTACTTAACCTTAAACCATATTAGTTAGTGATCAAAAATTAGAAATAATTAATTGTACTTACAGTAGATCTCCACTTTGGTGGTGATTCAAAAAATTCCTTCTTCCTCTGTTTGATGTTCTTTAACATATCATCCAAAATTTCATCTCCAGATTTACCTTTTGTCTTTTCCCTGAAACTAGATCTATCGCCAAAAGGAAAAGACATCGTTGGAATAAAACTGAACGGAAGAAAGAATATTTGAAGATTTAAATAATCAATTAAGAGCAATTATCATAGCATATCACCAAAAGTGAAAAGCACAAGAAATGTGATATTTATCCAATGATAAGGCTTCTTTTTGAATCAACCCTTGCCAACATTCAGCCAATCAGTTACTGCCTCTGGGCCCTTCTATACTCTAATATTTAAACCTTATTAACAATATCTTATTTCGAGAAAACATTTATCCACCTTTTAAAAAAACACATATTATGAAATTAGTTTTTTAGAAATAAATATATTTCTAAGACAAAATATAGTTTATTAATCTACTAAGTATCACAAAGTCGATTTTAATAGTCTGAAACTCTTCTACTAAATTGATACACTAAAACAAGTTCTTCATTGAGTTTTGTAAAAACGAACACACTTCTTTTAGTTTACCAAAATGACAAATCGTAAAATTCATAAAGAATCATATGTGTGCATTATTTTTCTTTCACTACATCTATCGATTAATTAAGCGATTATGCTGTCATTACACTGAAATAAGAGAGCTTTTATGCTGTACAAATAATTATTAGACTGTTTTTTTTATTAATGTACTCGTTTAATTGAATTTGTGAGTATTTATATTGAACGTATAAATAAAAAGCCATACTGTCTCTTACAGTGTTGTCTTCCGGCCTGGAGACAGTTTCTGAGAACAGTTCACACGAGGAGCAAGTGAGATTGTCATTAGTGTCTGTTTTCTATATTATTTTTTATTAGCAGATATTAATATTACATAGTGTTAGTTTAATATGGCAAAGAATAGTGCCCCTGACTCTTGGGAGCAGCAAGCAGATGTTGCTAGTGGGGAGAATACTGACCCGATAGATATGTCGGCAAAATTTTCCACGTTGAACGTTAATGCTGCCGAATTCGTGCCTTCTTTTTCTTATACTTCTCCGACTGAAGAGAATGTAACAAAACCAGAAACTCCAGATAAAGTGGAATCACCAGTAATCAATGGTAAGCTAAAATGCTGTACTTAATTGCTTACTGCTTATCGGACTATAGGTTAGGCGCTTCACTTAAATCATTATTATTATTATTAGTTCTGATCATCAAGTAGTAGTCTGTAGTGAAATACAAGTTTGAACAATAAGTTTAATTATTATTCTTCGAAGATCAAGGAAAATATAATTAAAGAATGGAAGTTTTATGTTGTCCTCTCCACAATTCTGGTTGCTTATTTATTCAAGTGCTTACGGAAAAGTAGTTAAATGTTTTTTTTTTTTTTTTTTTTTCTCTTGTAGAAATTAAATTTCTTGATAAATTCTTTGGCATAACATATGGGGCTTGCAGTGAATTATAATCTCCACTTTAACAAAGCTCAACTTTGTCTTGTTAAAACCTTTTCACTAGAATCAATATAGTATGATTGAGATTTTAATAAATAGAAATATTTAGCAAATTTACATTAACGTATTATTTCTCCCATTGGAATACCTTATCTTTTCTTTTTTTGCAAAATGTTATGTATGGAATATATTTGCATGATTATAATATTATCAGCTGATAACAGTTTACTCTGGATTTTGTTGTTTATTAGATGTTAGAATATTTTCTGTTGGCTAGCTTTTGTCAATTACCTATTTAGTTATGAATATTTTCTTATGGTTGGCATTTGCTAAATAGTTATAGAATATGAAAAGTAATGTTTAATGCTTATGAAATTTGAAGGTTTTCTTAATTAATTTTATTTAGTTTATTTTTAAATGAAGTATTTTCCATTGGGAAGTAGGTTTAGTATTCTGATAAAGTTCTAAATGGTGTGTTAGGTGTAATAGTTTTCTTGACAGTAGAGTCCATGCTGTGTTGAGTGTTGTGCTAGGTGAATGGTGGGAAACAAGGTACAGGTCCCATATCTGGATTTATCCAGATGTTCTCACTCAGTACCATGGTAGGTAGCCATATGAGAAAGTCTAAGGGTAGGTTTCATTATTTTAATTCTTATTATTCACTACTTATTTACTTCCTCCTTTTTTTTAATCATTTGGAATACCTTCTCTTCATCAATTGGCATCTTTTCAATTATTTTGATGAGAATGTTTTAATTTTGTTAATAAATATTTTGTTTAAATATGCAGTGTGTCCACATGTCTAAGGAAGTTCAACTGGTCCCATAACCTTGGTTCAAATATTAAAATTTTCCTATTTCAAGTGATTTTTAACATGTAATAATAAATGATATCTATAAAAGCAAATTAGAAAAAAAAAAAAATCTATTAAAATAAATTTGAATGCCTGCTGGAGAGAGAAATATGGTTCATTAAAATTATCTTTCAGACTTTCTTTTTTTTTTTTTTTTTTTTAATTTTAAGATTTTCATTTAAGGATTTATTTTTTTTAATAAGTTAAATTATCTCAAGAGGTATATTTAAAATCTTAATCTTCAAAAATGTTTATACATCTATTACTCAAGTTTATTAATTTTTGTGACTTGAATGAGTTTTGGGTAAAATATTTTTCTTATTTATTAGAGACAATTATTTTTTTTGTAATTATATCATGTCAAATAAATAAAGCCTTTATTCCAAAATGCGATATAAATACATAAAATAAAATAGATAATAATGACTAAGAGTTGTCAGCTAGAACGGTTCCGTTTCTGGACAATGTACTCCAATTAAATTGTTCCACGAGGTCGTATTAAGTGCAGTTCTTGCCCTTAGTCCGCCAGATGTTCCTCTGATGTCGCCTTCTCGTCTCTTGTTTAGGCTGTTTTATGTGTTTTATAGTGTAGAAACTAATTCAGTTAGAGTTTTGCTCCTTGCATCCTCACTACTCGACCTGCTGCCCATCTCCATTTTAAATGGAGAACTGATTATAACATAATTTTTAGTTTTCGTGGACTTTGTCAATGTGATTTATGAGCTTTAATCATAGAACAATTCCTTCCATTAAGGTTTGTATTTAATTTAATCATTACATTGTCTTTGTTGTAAGTACAATGTTTCGCTTTTGTAGAGAATTGAAGTTAAATACAGCTCTCTAGTAAAAGGGATCTTATTTTCATGATTCTAGATCCTTAATTCAAAACTTTTACATAATTTAATTTAAATATATATATATATATATATATATATATATATATATATATATATATATATATATATAAATTTAATAATTATATTTCTTTGAAAATAGGTGAAATAAAAGCTAACTTGAGAAGAGGGATAAATATTCTGTTGTATTACAAAGTAAATTTAATTTTAATCTTCACGTTTTAATTTCTTGATATTAAGTTAAGAAAGCAGTACTGTTTTCATGTTTTATCTAATCTAATAACAATCAGCAAATCTAGTTTCGAGCAGTTATGACCGAATTTCTTATAATTAGTACATTTTTTTGTGTATAAGAGGGATGTAGTATAATACAGGGTTATGCTACATGATGGACCCATTTTTGAAAATTTGTATTTTTTAAAGTCAATGGAAAGAGAAAGTTTAAAAAAAAATGGTCATAAGCATCTGTGCAATACCAAATGAGGACCAGGCTCTATACATCTCATTCCATGTGACTATTTCTTATGGGATTATATTAGAGACGCTGTTTACATCCCATCTCTGCCAATAACTCTACAATCTGTCGAACCATACCACTGTTGCTGTGCACTCAGTAACAGTCGATACACTTTCTCCTGTACAGGAGTTTGGGTACCACATAGACGTTTCTCGTGCTGCAGATGGCAGACACTCTGAACATTTATACTGAATTTGAAAAACAAAAAAAACCTTGAAACTTCCTTTTTCCATTAAATATTGTTCATTTTGTATTTGTATTTTTATAAATACGATAATTTAAAAATTATTTAACATAATCCTGTTCTATTAGCTGATTGTATGTTTAATTTAAGGCGTTGACGAGACTCCAGCAACTGGAAATGCTTCTCCGAGTGGTACTGCTAATGCAACAACTCCTACTGATGAAGCACCTCCGTTAGATAATCAAGGTCAAGGAGGCGATGATACAGAACCATCCTCGCCTAGTTCACCACCGCCACCTCCTCAAGGTATCACATAATCTTGTATATTATTATATTATGTTGCATGACTTTTTCTTTCTTTTTGTAAAAAAATAATACTGTTATGTGTAATGATGATATAAAAATCCAAATGATTTTGGGCTTCCTTTTTTATATACTTTCTAGCTCGTTCTGAAGGAATTTAGCTATTTATGTTGCACTGAAAGAATTTTTGAAACATTTCTACAAATCTTCATTGAGCCCCTCTAATATATACCAAAAATGGCCCCTGTTAAATTTTATATCTATCTAAGTAAATTTTGTATAGATTTTTGTTTTTTGAGTCAAAACCTGGTATACAGCATCCCAATAATAAACAATTGGATGAGCTTGTTAACCAACAAAATTGGTCCATCCAGGGGGTTATCATCCATTCGGAAATAGGGTTTTCTTAACCCATTTGCTGCTGAGTACCGGGAGCTATGGGGCTGATGCTTTAACAAACACGCAGTGCATGAACTCTTATTACAACCCTTGAAAGGTCTGAGGGCTAACACTCGAAAAGCTGATACTGGCAATTCTAAGAGTCTACTAGTTGATTTTGACACCGTGAGATGCTGGTGTGAGGAACACCAAATATGTGAGAGCAGCAGCTATTCAGAATTACAGATCTGTGTTTGTATCACTAGAGGTGCGCTGGCCTCACCTCACAGATCTGCTTTAGTAGCAGCAAACGGGTTAAGGGCTGAAGGAGTTTGTAAGAAGGGATAGAGGATAAAGAAGATCATGGATGATTGAAGAAAAGGAATTAACCCTTAGAGGACGTAGACTAGACCTGGCCTACCGATCCCTGAATGTGGTAAACCTGCAACGCAATACTTGCCTCAGGGCTACTTTTCCGAGTGTCGCGCATTTATTTTTTCGTCCTCCTACCTGATCCAGGTTATGTACCGGCAATAGAAAAAGATTTAAAATATTCACATTATTTAAAATTTTACTTTAATTCCCCCAGTACTTTGTCCTGTGCATTTTATTGTATTATCTTAACCTCAATAATTTTTTCTTAATGGACTGATAATGCTCTTACTTTCACAACAAATCTTTCTCTCATATGGCAAGTTTTGTTAAAATATACCAAAAATGTCGATCATGTGAGCAATAAGTAATTTTTGCTCGGAGTAACCCCCTCCCCCTTCAGATGGACTGATTTTGCTGGTTAACAAACTCGTCTGATCATTTATTATTGGAACACTGTATACCAAGTATTGTGAAAAAAAACAACAACAAAAAAAAACAGAAATTGTAAATATTTTATTACAAAAGGTGTATCCGGAGTCATTTATCTGTTTATGAGGATTTGAAGACTTTTTTTTAAAATAATTCTTGGTTGTTTAATATGATGCTCTCTTTTATGTCAAGGTGTCCCGAGAACCACACTTGGCAAAATTGTGACTGTTTTGTTTTATCTGCGTATATGCCATTATTAAACCTTAAACTTCGGTGAGGATATGTTTTACGGAGTACATCTAACCGTAAAACATATCCTCACCGAATGAAGGTCTACATAAAAGAAAGAGAACAGTTAGATTTGCCCACTAACCTAAGGGAACTTCTGGGAAATAACTCAAATCACTTAACTAAATTATTTGCTTTCCTAGAAAGAACTAAGTTAATCGGACATATTTAATTTATAAATATTTGTGTGTGTATATATATATATATATATATATATATATATATATGTTTCAATCTCCTCCTATCTATCTTCAATCTATATCGATCTTCTCAATCTATCTTCAAGTAGCACTTTTGGTCAATATCACTTTCTTTCCTCAATAGTCATATCATATCAATATATATATATCAATAGTCATATTGAAATGCCAATTGAAATATATAAGATCAAACGAGTCTTCTAACTGAGACATCCATGACCCATGTGGTTGCCATATGTCTAAAAAAAAAAAAAATAAAAAAAAATAAAAAAATAAAAACCTTAAACTGACAATGAATTCTATTATTGATTTTTTTCTATCTAATAACACTCCTAAATTCGTTTTTATCAGGTGGAGATGAGAGTGGCGGAGGAGAAACGCCACCACCTGCTGACTCATGGGAAGCAGCTGCTTTAGACTCGGATCCACCCTCTGGTGCCTCGGGTGTCGGCGAAGAGGATGACGAGATCATCGAAGCCAAGCCGAAGAAAAAGCCGCCTCGCCCTGAAGAAACACGTTCGAAGAAAGAGCACGTTAATGTTGTCATCATTGGGCACGTTGGTGAGGAGACTAAACCCCAACCTATTAATTAACTCCATGGCTTTAGTTACTAATAAAATATATATGTTTTCTTTGGACAATATTTTTTTTTGTTTTTATTTTAATTAGGATAATTGAATATGGTTGTAAGTGCTAAAAATGAAAAAAAAATTACTTTTATAGTGGAAAAGTGTAATGAAACGAGATAGGTTGCAAGTGCTAGAAAAATGCCTACTAGCTTCAAGAGCAGTTGGAAGAAAGCAGTACTGTGCAAGCGCTAGGGGGGTTGAGATTGGAAGCGATGTAAGCGCCACACTGCCATGATGTATGTGCCTCAGCTACATAGTTACTTTAGTTGGTGACAGTACCCTTGACTTATATTCTTGTCACAAACTTAGTAAGGCACTTACAGCGTTTTCCAGAAAACGAAAGGATGGCACTTAATTTTTTGTCCATATAAGTTTTGTTCCCTTAATACTTATTCATTAAAAAAAACAAAAAAAACAAAAACTGTTTCATGTTTTCTGGAGTTACTTTGATATACACATATTTTTTTTCATAAAATTAATATAAATGATTTTAATGATCTCAATGGTTGACACACCTTAAATTCAACTAATAAACTTAATATAATCATCCAATATATAAGACAAATTTATTTGAATATTGAAAATTTTAGTTTGTGGCACTTACATTCTACTCCAATTTTTGTACACAATTGATATTTGCAATGAATAGAAGATGATGGAAGGACAAGAGTTTGAAACAGTTAAATTACTATAGTATGGTAAGGACGGAATTGGATTAGTAGAAATGGTGGAGTAAATTTTAACAGAAAAATTGTTTTTAGAAATGTTGGTATGAATTTTTTATCTTATAGTTTAAAAAAATGTAAATTCTATTATTATAAAGAAATTACCATTATTGCATGGTGTGTTAAAAAAAAAAAGTTTAATAATGTAGAGAATATATTAAATATGCACTTTTCTTTGTTGCCATTCAAAACATTTTTAATAGGTATAGTTAAATTCATAATTGTAAGTAAAGGATTCCGTCTCCCCTTTATGTTAACTCTGCTTTAGGTTTTTATATATTTTAAAATTGATATATATGTTTGGTATTGTTTTTTTGTTTTTTTTGTCGCTGGCAATCATGTTTTTAGCGCGGTTCCTCTCTCCCTTCATGGGGAGGAACCCCGCTTATAAGGTTGATCTCATTAAACAATCTGGAAGTGCCGACTAGAAAATTTTGTGTTTCAGAGCCCCTAGAGAGATCGAAAATGACGGTGGTTCAAATTTGTATATATATATATATATATATATATATATATATATATATATATATATATTTTATTTATTTGTCTGTTCGCGCTTTCCTGGCCACAATAATGGTCCGATTTTGATGAACTTTGATACAAAAATCTGTCATCTAATTTGAAAGGTCAAGTTCGTTAACCAGCAGAATCCGCCCACTGGAAGATGGCGTTTGGGGCGGAATTCGCGCAAAAAAAATCGTAACGCTTACATTTTTTAGTTCATATGCTTGTAAGTACTCGTTTTATAGGCTTCTTGGGCTAGTAAAACGAATGAAACCATATTTTTAAGGCAATTGCTTTAACCGTTTCCGAGAAAATAATTAAAAAAATAGTTGTTAAATCAAGTGTTTGGTTTGGTTACTTAGAATCATGGGATTTGGTTAAAATATTTTTTGCATCTTTGAAATTCATACATACAAAGATGTGTAAATTTTGGTTATGTTTGGAGTTAAGGAAGAATTAGAATAAAATATTTTATTAAGAGACATGAAAAGTTTTGGGAACTTCGCATATTTTCCTTAATATCTCGAAAACAGTTCGGAAATCGTGGTAAGTGGATAGAAACTATTCAAAAGCTTACTAAATTCTCTATAATTAATATTCTGAGAAGATTTTCGATTAGTCGATGTCAATCGGAGAAAACGGAGTTAAAACTTTGAATGTGTTCTTTTGAACGGGTTTTAGTAGTTGTTTAGCTCACTTTTTAATTGTTTGTTTTAAATTGTATTTATTTTTAGAAACATTTAGAAATTAGAAACATTTTGATAGTTTTGAATACATTGAACAATGAAATAAGAATTTCATGTCTGTAGCAGTGGAGCCTGGCCAAGCCAGCTTTAGGGTCTTCCAGGTAAAAGGGTACTCCCTTTGTCACCGGTCATAAATCATTTCAAGAAAGATAGGACCAAAATAATGAGTGTTTCTCTTTCATTCTTTCCAAATGACACTAGGAATAAGAACGGAACCGCGCTAAGATGATGCAGTTCCTGCGAGTCGGACTTAATTTTTTTTATGGAACGAACGGTTTCTTTCTCCAGCGGTATTTCTTCTCCCCTACTTCTTCTTGCGATATTTCTCTGAATTCCTATCCAGCTTTTTCAGGCTATTTGTTTTCATCCTTGGTGGTAGCCAAGAGAATGAAGCCAATTTCATTCACTTGGCTACCACCAATGAAAATATCGCAGGAAGATGTAGGAGAGAAGAAACACCGCTGGAGATAGAGGCAGTTCCATTATATATATAACTGAGGAAGTAGACGTGATAGCTAAGAAAATTATCATATTACTAATAAAATATACAATTCAACTTGGTTCTTGAATTAATGGTATTATTTTTATCAATTCCGTATTAAGGGTTAACTAGTCGTCCTGTGTGTCGCAATCGCATTGTATCCTCATCAAATCCCACTTAATTTAAGTACAAACCTTGTAGTTACTACCGCATGGTTAGTGCGTCATTGATGTAGATGTGGGTTGAAGTAAGAAATAGATGTGTGTTTAATAGATGAAGTAAGTTATGGCGCACTGACAAAAAAAGCCCTTGAGAAATTATATATGTATGATACTCATAATCAAGACAATTTTCTCCAATTCATTAAAAAAAAAAAAAAATTAATCAATATTTTCTAATTTATTGTCTCATACATTTTATTAAGGGGACCTAAAGTTTACAAATAAAAATAATAATAAATATTTAAGTTTTTCAAAAGCGAAATGGAGTAGTTGTGTCTGACGAATGGAAACTCCCGTTTTACACTGGTGCTAGCCTTCTAGCTGCAATTTTTAAGAACAAAAAAATTTAATTTGAATGAATATGGGAAAATCTTATTAAAATTTATAGGATTTTTAAGAAATAAGAATTTTTAAAAAAAGTGAAAAGTAATTCATTTTCAATGAAAAATGTGGTCAAAAATGACCTTGCTTACTGTTTTTTACAAATGCCAGAATTAAATAGTGTACAGCAATCAGCATTAATAAACTAAAATTAAAAAACTCTTAGTACATTCATTAAGAAATAAATAATAAGATAAAAACAAAAGGAATGTATGATAGAAACTATTGTAGCTGGGTGTAAGAAAACCGCTCTAGCGGTAAGGAATTATACTTTTACACCCATATATACCTCTGGAGAATAGTTCTTTCAACCATTAAAGAAGTTTGGCAACTCCTCCCAACTTATAGCATTCAATGTCTTATTTTGAGAAGGTAGATTTAGTTAGGGTTTGGTAGTGGTATCTTAATAAAACTATATTTTTTTTTAGGAAAATGTGTTTTTTTTTTCTGCCGACATTTTGGCTTGAAATTCGAGCCTTCATCAGGGCTTTAAAACAAGTAGGACAGAATTAATACTAATATATATATATATATATATATATATATATATATATATATATATATATATATATAATAAATAAAAGAAAAAACATTATCCGTGGTACACACACCTACCATATGCATCATTCACCGTCAGCCTTCTATAATGTTTTCCTTTTATTTCTCTCCTTGTTTTACAGCCCTCACAAAGGCTTGAATTTCAAGCCGAAATATTGGCTAAACACATTTTCTTATATCAAAATTGTAGTTTTATTAAGGTACCACAACCAAACCCAGACAACTCTACCTTCTCAAAGGTCAATAATCTCTCAATCAAACAATTTTTTTATTTAGAGTCATTGGCTCCAAACATTTTTAATTCATTTGAATAACAAAAATGTTAAAACTCGCAAATTTCAGATTGTAATATGTATACATTGTAATATATTGCTCCAGCTTTGCTCTATTAATATTGAATTTATTAACTTAATTACTTGCATATTATTATTAGGATTTTTACAAAACAAACAAACCCAAAGAAAATCAAACAAAGGCAAAACTTCCCCCTCCCCACATGAGTGGTTACCATTTGCTGAGGACATAAAAAAAAAAAAATTAGTCCAATTAGAGGACTCAAGGATCTAGAGGTTCATTGAGGATGTACTTGTTGAGCATACAGCACTCTAAGAAGATATTGTGGTATACAGGCTATGCTAGGATGAATAAGTGGGTCTTGCAACCATCCCACTATGTAGGAAGTGCGGAATAGTGTAATATCCGGACAAAAATTACCTTATTCCAACAAAACTTGGCATATGTTGTGCTCCAGTATAGAGAAAGATGTGTTTAAAAAAAAAAAAAGAAGCATAATCGATCCATTTGAAGTAGGGGTTTTCTTCAGAACGGGATTAAATAAATAATTGAGTCAGCTGTTCATTAAGGTACATTTCTATTCTGACAAATCCCCGGCACGATATGAGTCCGGCACTTGTTGCACAGTTTTGTTTCCAATTCTCTGTGACATGTTGCAGAGGTATTTGATGCAAGAATGAGGTATAACATATGTGAAGATTAGACACTTTTTAGGTTAGGTTCTGTGGACACTAGACAGGTTTGTATGTGTAAATGGTCTTTTGCGCATGCATGTGTTCCTGGCACAAGTTGCGGGCTGTTTCCATTACCCTAGGCACAAGTCGAGGGAACATGTTTTGCCACGAGGTCGTCTGGCACATTTTTGCCCCAGGCACATGTGCCACGACTTGTTGCTAATGGTTTCCATTCTGCGATTTGTATCCAGCACATGTCGCAGGGAAGATTTGTAGTAATGGAAACAGTGCTTTACAAATATAAAAGAGCATATCTATTTGTTTAATTGGCTTGGATCTAGAGGAAGAATTATGAAGACCAGAGCTAGGTTCCTACCAGGACTAGCTGAGTGCATATCATCCATTCTCACTTGCTTCCTTCTAGTCTTAAAACTAAAATTTCAATTCAATTCTATTAAACCTTAAGAGTTCAGTTGACTGTTGTAGAAGTCGAGGAGGACTGTGCCCTGGGGGAGGATGATTTCTCTGCAAGTCGGGAATGTGACATGCCACTGGCCCTATTTACTTCTCCGGAAGTCCTCTTTTATTTACGAGTTATAATGTTGAACGTGATTGGCTTATGGACAAGTTCTGTTCTTGGTTCTATCTAGGTAATATTGGGAATTTGACTTGTTCACTCAACAAATCATGAAGATTCTTACCCGGATTTAACATTCATTCTCAAAATTAAATATTTATGGATCTAAATATGAAATTTAAAAATTATAATAGACTTAATATAAGATGCATGATGATGAACCTTAACAGGTTCCATTTCTAATGAAATTTCAGCACAGAATAAATAAGTTTCACCTACCAAAACATGATAAATATTAGTGTATTTAATGATATAATAAACAAAAATAAATTGAAAAGGAGAGAACATAAACAGACAGAATATTAAAAACCAACATTATTTTTGGGATGACCTGATACAATACTTATAGAATATTAGTAATTGATGGATTTTATTTGTTTGTAATAATTTAATTACTAATTATTATTATCGGGATGGGTTTCCTCCGTTTCCGGGTGATTGAATTTTCTTCGGGGGATTCGTATCCAACCGAAATAAATAATTATGTACGAGAGTGTACATAAATTTGCTGGATATTTAAGAAGTATCGGGCGGGTCTCACTGCATCCAGTTGTGCTGAGTGATGTTTCTAGTCCGCTTTTGGTGGTCAGTAATACACTCGCATGACTGCATTATGCATGTATCCAGTCTAATGCACGCGTTGTTGTGTATTTCTTGGCCACTTACTGACAGGAGCGGGAGAAGGATAACTCTCCTCCAAGCTGAAGCCAGTGCTTGATTGTATACTTCTTAAATATCCATTATCTTATGGGCTAGTATGGCACCGGAGCACCGCTCGCACTGCTTCTGATGTCAAGGTCTTAAAAATTATTCCCTCTGGAGCAGACCTCACTCCAGATTTGTGCAAGCCTTGTACTGTCTTTTGTTCCACCACTTTATGTAAGTAGTGCGTTTTATACCTACTGCCAGGTCTATCTCCCAGGGAAGGTGATCCTGGGGTGTGTACTGTAGGTGACCTTATGTCAGTCTAAGTGGTTAGTGTACTGTGTGTGTTATGTTTGCGGCCCCAAGCAACTGCGCTTTCAGTTGCTCCCTGCCTTATTATTATTATTATTATTATTTTAATTATTTTTGAAAGAAATATAAATGTATGACTCAGGATGGGTAAATGCTGAAAAAAAATAGTACTACTTTTTTAGAATCTGAATTAAAACTGTTGACTAAATTGAATTGAATTTTATTATCTGATTCCGAGTTGAGATGTCAAGTCTCCACACACACTCTCTGTACAGATGGCCATCTAACAAGACGACTTTTAGGAATTTTATCAATAACTAGCTGAGTACCCGTGCTTCTTCACGGCAGATAAGTAATTATTTTATTGTATTAAAATAATGTAACATCAAAATTAACGCTACTACATAATTTGGTGCAGTTTATTATAGCACGGTTCCTGTCATACTATAAGTTATTCATCAATTGATAAGTAATCAAAGTATAATGTTTCTTGACACTGGGACGCCCCGGACCAGTGTCAAAAAACCGATAACCTAGAGAAAACCCTTTATCTATAGGTTACCAGAACAGAAGTTTAACCAGTGCAGGTTAAAATTTGTTGTCAATAATAAATGGACGTTAAAATTTAAAAATTTATGTTTCCAAGATGTCACTTGGGAACACCCATTATATTTGCGAGCATTACCAAGAAGCTGGGAATGCTGATGGGTGAGGAGGCTGTGCAAGGGTTTGGGATATATTACCTCGGATAGATCATCACCAGGTATAGCCTAAACTCTATGAGGGACAAAATCGCAGTTTATTTCTAGTAATTCAAGGTCTGCCATCATAGTTGAAATGAACCACAAATAAAAATAATATTATGAAGTAGATACAGTACGACAACAACTGACCTCTTATCGTCCTAGCAAAGCATGCTGCCTAGGGATGCCTGCTCTCTTTAAAACAAACTAAAAATTCAAACCCCCCTAAAAATACTTTGAAAAAAAAATCAAAAATTTGAATATCAAGAAAACCTTTCTTAGCGAGTGTTAACATTCTAAAGGGAGTGTCCATGCAAAATTCAAATTTTCTGTTAAGTAGTTTGGGCTGGGCGATGATAGGTCAGTGATTGAGTGCATGGTATTTGACAAATATATAGTATTTTTTGTTTTAAATTGCATCGCTGAGTATCACATGTATGTATGGAACGGCTTCTTTCTCCAGCGGTGTCGCTCCTCTCTCCATCTCAATATTTCATCGGGTTCATCTCCGACTTCTTCAGGCTGCTATGTGTCGTCCTCGGTGGTTATCAAGGGAAGGTTTCCCTTGATAACCACCGAGGACGACACATAGCAGCCTGAAGAAGTCGGAGATGAACCCGACCAAATATTGCGATGGAGAGAGGAGCGACACCGCTGGAGAAAGAAGCCGTTCCATACATACAAATATATAGTAGATTAATCTTCAATTTGTTATTTAGTCACTACAAGTAAAACTTATTGGTGAATTTTATTTTCATTTTTTTTTTTTTTTTAATTTTATAATTCTCATATTTTATATCGTTATTTGGATCTTAATTTATTTTTTAATAATCATTATTATTATCCATTAATTTCCTAAAATATAATTCATGTAAAAATAATTTTTCCAGATGCTGGTAAGTCGACTATCGGAGGACAGATAATGGCACTGACTGGAATGGTGGACAAGAGAACTCTAGAAAAATACGAACGAGAAGCAAAGGAAAGAAGTAGAGAATCTTGGTACCTTTCTTGGGCCCTTGACACCAATCAAGAAGGTAATATATTCAAGTTTATCATTATTCTTGTCATTTACTAAACTACGTCCTGCTGGAGCTGTGGAAACGGCACATTCCTCAGCTTCGGGCACATTCTGGAGCTTCTTATATAAAAATAAGAAACGTTTGCGCATTTATACGGGGTGTCTACGGCACAACAAAGTCATGAAAATGTCACCAAATTGAAAATCACAAAATAGTCATGAATTTTGAAACCATGTCACGAAATTTCAGTTTTACCAAAGTCTTAACATAATCTCAGGACTTCTGCCCATTGGTAATTGTCGCAGTTTTTGTATGGCAACGCAATTCTATCTGCCTCCCCCACCCCTTCCTCTATTAGATTCCTTTGTTGTAGCATTTGCTCATTCAATTATCCATCATTTACTTATATTTTTCTTTTTCTTTATTCATATTCAGAGTTACTCATGCAGACTTAAATATTGAAATTGTGTACATTTTAATTTAATAAATTATGTACATTGATAATAAATATTTAGTTGGTAATGTTTTTAGAAATTTTTAATTCTGCTACCATTTTTCAATATTTTTGAGGCTACTAATTCCACGGTTATTCTAAACCTTTTTTAGTATCATCGATTCTTCACTTTTAAAATTAATGTAACCATCCTATTTAACATATGAAGTACATTTTATACAGTTTTATTAATTGTACTTGAGTAATTGCCCAACACTATTATAGCCAAGAAAACTACAATTACAGCTCCTTGGCGCCCATTTATATTTTGTTCTGGAACCTTCACGCCTTCTATTCTTTATTATTACAGAACACTTCTCTTAGCTCAGAATGTTATTTCGTCAGTTTTGTTGTGAAAGAGTAAAATTCCGGCGGCAAAAGGGCTCATCCCCATGAAGTGACCATTTTAAGCATTCTGGTCACAAAGGAGCACATTCCGATCAAATGAACAATTAAAGCATTCCGGACACAAAGGGGCTAATGCCAAAAAAGAATTAACTAATTAAATATTATGAGAAATAATTGGGTCATAGTTAAAAGAAATATGTTTCTACCAATTAATATATCTTCATTTTCAGAGCGTGAAAAAGGGAAAACTGTTGAGGTGGGACGAGCATATTTTGAAACAGACAAGAAGCACTTTACCATTTTAGATGCTCCAGGACATAAGAGCTTCGTACCTAACATGATTGGTGGAGCTGCTCAGGCAGATCTCGCTGTACTTGTAAGTTGAAAGGGAATGCTGGATTTTTTAATAGTTAATATTAGTTTTTCTATTCTTGTAGAGTGTTAAGGCGTGAACACTCTATGCCGAAGATCATGAGTTCAATGAGAATTTCACATCCTGCTGTCGCTAGTTAAATCGACTCAAACTCCCTATTAATCTACCCTTGTCTGAAATAATAATAATCTTTAAAACTTACCTTCGGTAGAATCCTGTTGCAATTACTTGTTCCTGGATGGCTATTAAGAAACCTTCGGTTTTGTAAAAATAGCTGCCCAGAAGTCAACAAATAATATCAGATTATTTGTTATTATTATTAATTAATTTTTGTTTTCTTTAGGTAATATCTGCTCGTAAAGGAGAGTTTGAGACTGGTTTTGACCGAGGAGGTCAGACAAGAGAACACGCTATGTTAGCAAAGACTGCTGGAGTCAAACATATGGTTGTATTAATCAATAAAATGGATGATCCTACAGTCTTATGGTCAGAGGAGAGGTAAATATTAAGGGCTAATACTACCTTCTGTAGTCAAAATTAAGGACATATTCTCGAATTTATGAATAAAAAATTAATCAATATTTTTTAATTTGTTGGGTCTTATGTTTAAAATTTGTTCTTAAAGTATGCTTAAAAAAATAAAAGAAAAGTGCTCTGAGTAAAGTAAATTTCTCTGTTCTGATTCTTGGTTTGAACGTTGCCAAATGGATTTTTTGGCCTTCATGGTCAAATATATAAAACATGCTTTCATCACTAAAAAGAACAATTTTCCAATAATTAATAGGCTTAGTTGTATCTTTTTTAGAAAAAGCAAAAAAATCTGTGATATCAATGTTTTTAAGGCAACAGTGCTTGCTTAAGGTCATCAAATAAGTTCGTAGTGTTCTACGTTCTTGAGATAGGTCTGTATAGATTCAACTATTAATTTTTATTTAATTGCATTCTGTAATTTTGTTCTCCCAACTTCTAATGGACCAATTATTTTTTTTTTAAATGAATTTTAAGAAACTAAAAATAATAGCCTATACAGGCAAATGAGTAATTTAGTTCTTTAACATACACTCATTCCTTAAGGACTGATTTAATTTATTTTCACAACACTTCTTTCTCTTTAGATGAGTGTGATGTTCACAAAGTTTTGTTGCTTTACAACAAAAATTACAAACATTAGGGGCAAATGGATCATTTTTTTTATCTGGAGTAAGTAATAAACCTCTGCCACTTTTTGGCAACAATTTGTGGCCCATATCGTGCTAACGGACTCATATATAAAACTTTAACGGAATTAGTTTCGGTATCTTGAAGGAAGAAATTTTTGAAAAATTCTTTCCATGAGTACAACCTCAATAGCTTCATTCATTCGGAAAGTGGCAAAAATGTAACAAACAAAAAAAAAATAGCCTTAGTAATTTATTTGATTTCTTCTATTGTGTTTTTATTTATTTTTAGATATCTTGAATGTAGGGATAAAATATTACCTTACCTGAAGAAACTTGGGTTCAACCCAGCAAAAGATCTTACATTTATGCCTGTTTCTGGTCAGACTGGACAGGGTTTGAAGGAGGCATTGGATCCGAAGATGTGCCCCTGGTACAGGTGAGCTCAACAAAAAAAGTTTTGGTTTATTATTAATTTTATATGGAGGCGAGGTTAGCTCAGTGGTAGAGCACTGGACTAATATGCTGGAGGACCTGAGTTCAAATCTCAAGCAAGCACTAAAGATTTTTATCTTCTAGTGTCTTTGTTCATGGGTTGGATTCGACCTCCCTGACTGTCCCTAGGCCAAACCAGCCTTTAATTAATTTATTAATGGGTACCTTGGTGCTAATAACTCTAGCCGTCGAAACAGCAAGGGGAATATCAGGCGGCCGGAGCTTAGTACTGACCACACTATCTCCCTAGTGGGCCGTATGGTCATGAATCACATACCTCTATATTATCTGTCCCTCAGGGCCCTCGTGGCCTGCTAAGGGACTGATTTTTTTTTAGCATAAATATGCTTTAGCGATGAGTAAACAGAAAAAAAGCGTTACAAAAAAGTGTCTGCTGGCGTTTGTGTGGTAACCATGTACGAAAAAGAAGACTGTATGTTATTCGGTGCATTACATTAGATTGTCGGGTGGAGATAAAGCATATTTATGTTCTTGAATTTGAGCAGAAGGCTCTAAATGAAATTACTTTTCTTTTTTTTTGTGCATCGACTGCTGTGGTCATTAGCACCAATTAATTTTTTTTTTAATATATAAATGTATATAAGATTGGTTCTTGTTCACTGATAATACATAAGATTTTTGGGTTCTTACGTATTAGCTTCATCGCAGGTTAATGAACCGGCTCTCAGAGATCTTTATAAAGGCGCCAATTGAGTTTTTGCCAATGTGGCGCCGGGATTATCAATGATTTGGGTTGTCTAGAGTTTCAATATAACCCTGAGCGAGCGAAAACGCACAGCACTTATGTTAATAGCTCAATTGCTATGCGTTTTCAATATATGGCGATATGATAGTACCCCCTAAGCTTTTCATTCTTAATATGAAATAAGCCTGCTATTTGCTTTAGCTTAGTATTATTAGGGCTCCACATTTCCAAACGTCTCATTTTTCTTCTTGTTTTCAGAGGAGATCCTTTTATAACCTTTATTGATAATTTGCCATCCCTTAATCGTAAAATGGATGGACCCTTCTTAATGCCTGTTGTTGAGAAGTACAAGGACATGGGAACAGTACTCATGGGGAAGGTAGAAAGCGGAGAAATGAAGAAAGGACAATCGCTTATCATCATGCCAAACAGGGTAAGTCATCGTTTATTTATCTTATACAAGTATTTTATACATCTTTAACAATTTTTTTTTTTCAAAAAAAATTCCAATGAAAAAGGCCCAAGTCTTCCTTTTGTATTGTTATTTCGGCAAACATATATTTATAAAAAAAATAAGTGAAGAAACTTTTGAAATAATGTACTTTTAGTGGATTAATTACAATTTAGTTGTGTCAAATACGCCATGACAGCGGCCTACTGAAGCAATTTTTCTGGCGGATTCGCCAACTCCGCATATACGATACCAGACCCACAAACCTAACCGGGAATAACGTAATGACGTCCCAAACCAAATACGAAGGGTATAGGATATAGGATAAGTTATTTTTAAGTGGTTGTTAACAAATTGTTAAAACTCAATATGTTTTGAATGATGAGAAAAAATCAAATTTGTTCAGTGTTGTGTTGTTATGCTGCTTATATGTCCAATGAATAAGGACATTCGTCACCTTTTTGGGCGTACATTTTACTGATTCCAGCATGGAAACTGGGAACTGTCCACATTTGGAGCATTGGCCTAGCTTACATGTGTTTAGTACTTGTCATTAGTGCTTGTCACATAAGCACTCGTAGCTACGTGCAGTTCTTTGTAACTTACAAGGTTTAGTAAATGCTGCAAGTACAAGTGAATAGGAATGGATTCTATTTACTATGCAACCCTTGTCACATCTTGTAAACTCACCAACAAGTCTTTAGTGACAAGTTAGTTACTGGATATTAGAGTTAGGCATAAATAGTTAACTGTTTCTGGTCAGAAATAGTTAAAGAGTTAGGTGTTTCTGTAATTACACTCGTAATCATAGGTGTTTCTGCGATTATAACTGTAATCATAATCTTTTTGTGATTACAAACGTAATCATAACCTTTTTGTGTGAATGAGCATAATCACAACTTTTTCTACAATTACCACTGTAATCCCAACATCTTTTATTTTTATAAATTAGGATACTATTACCGGTAATTACTGTAATACCAAAGGGTGACTAAGTATACACTCTTCAAATCTATAACTCTCATTATCTTGATGCAAATAGTTTTCTCCTGCTGTGTTGTGATTGAGACTTTTCAGCCGTAATTACAAAAAAATATGTGACTATGTTCATAATCACAAAAGGGTATGATTACCGTTGTAATTACAGGCATAATCACAGAAACAGCTGCAATTACAGTCATAGCCAACGGCCATAGCCACGTTGAGTGCACCGGTTTCCGTAGATCACCGAAGTTAAGCAACATCGGGCGTGGTCAGTACCTGAATGGGTGACCGACCACGTGCTGTTGGCATTAGAAAAGGGTGGCAACCTGTAGATAGCCCGGCGCTAATGGCCAAGATGTAGATGCGCCGTTAAAAAAAAAAAAAAAAAAAAAATTACAGTCATAATGACAGATTTTTTTTTTTTTTTAATACAGTCGTAATGAAATGAAATGAAATAGCCTTTATTATACAAACAAAAATAAACATCTTTGATACTTTCCTATAAAATCAAACTCATAACTAATTTTTTACATTTTTCTAAAAACTTAAATAACTGATTAATAATTTTTTGCTTGTAAAAGCCTTCCTCCTTTGAGGAGTAATGGTCTACACTTCCCAGGGAGACCAGCCTTAACGGGAAGCGGGGTCTGTGAGTTCCTTCCATGTTTCCCACCAGAGCTTCTTGTCCCGTGCTTTTCTCCACCATGTCGGGCCTGCTGTCTTCTTGAAAGAGTCACTCCATCTCTTGATTTGTCTGCCTCTACCTCGAGTACAATCGTATGGAGTCCATTCTGTCACATAATATGACCATCTGTCATCCCTGCATCTCAAGAGGTGTCCTGCCCATTTCCATTTTGATTTTTTAATTAACTTGGTTAAGTCCTTCAACCCAGTTCTCTTCCTAATGTCAACACACTTGACTCTATCTTTCCTTCTGACATTAGTTTTTTTTTTTTAATACAGTCGTAATATTAAAGATAAATGTTGTGATTTCATGTGTAATTATAATAAAAGGTTCGATTACAAATGTAATCGTAATCACTCTTGTAATTATAATTATAATTGTAATCAGACGGATTGTACTGAACGCACTTGTCCCCTAACATGTGAACGAGTACTTGTTATTTGTCACTAAGCCATGGACAAGTATTAAGATTGTGTAATCTAAGCATAAAGATTAATTCTTCAATTTCTTTATGTTTACGGTTCTATAATATTAAGCGAGTGAATTAATTTCTTAATGGTTGTTATTCTATTCTAGACGCCTGTAGTTGTTGATCAGCTGTGGTCTGATGACGAGGAAGTGACATCAGTAGGACCTGGAGAGAATATCAAAGTGAAACTGAAAGGTGTTGAAGAAGAAGACGTTTCTCCCGGGTTTGTCCTCTGCGATCCTAATTCTCCTGCAAGAACCGGTCGAGTATTTGATGCTCAGGTAATACTAAATATATTTTGAAAATCCTAATTTATTTATAATCCACTTTGAATCATTAATTATTATGTGAATGTATTTTAACAATAAATGGAATTGCAGTTCTTTTTAGATTTGGTTTGTTTGAAGTTTTAGGGTAAACAACCTTAAAGTTCTACTTGCCTGATTTTCTGTGTCGCCTATGCTTGATGCTTGTTTAACGCTCATATTTTACATGCATAATGTATTAGTGTTCTTTGTGCATTGTATGAACGTTTTTCTCTTTTTTCCACTCATTATTTCTTGATTAATTTTCTCTTAAATTGTGTATGTATTACAATCCTGTAGTTTGTATCCTAAATATACTAGAATTACCATATTTTTTATTTAAAATTTTATTTTTTACCAAATTTTACTTATTTAATTATTTTTTATTTATATATGTATTTTTCCTTTATATATTTCGATATCAATGTGCTGTCCTCTTGTCTTTACCAACATCTGGTACTACCTATTATTTGCCCTAAAATTATTTTTATCAAATGCATTAATTCTATTTTCCAGGGTGTCTACTGCACCAAAAAGTCACGAAAATCACAAAACTGTCCCAAAATTGAAAATTGGGCACAAAAAAGTCATGAATTTTGAAGCCATGTCACGAAATTTCAGTTTTATCGGTGTCTAACATAATCCCGGGACTTCAGTGCATTTGTAATTGTCACCTTTTTTGTACGGTGCCTCAATTCTACCTACCTCCTCCACCCCCTCCTCTGTTTGATTCCTTTCTTGTAGCATTTGCACATTAATTATCCATTATTTAAATATGTTTTTATTTTTATTAATTCAAATTCTGAGTTTATCATTCAGACTTGAATATTGAGATTATGCACACTTTAATTTACTAAATTTAGACATTGATAATAAATATTTATCTAGTAATATTTTGAATTCTTCTACCATTGTTCAATATTTTTGAGGCTGCTCTTTTTAAGGTAATTGTAAAGTGATTATTATCATGGTTTCTTCACTTTTAAAATTAATGTAACTATCCTCTTTAACAAATGATGTATATTTTATACAGTTTTATTATTTATTTTTTTAAAGTATGTAAAATTGTAAGCTTTAGATATCACAGCAATCCAGTAAAGGTTACAAATTATTTTAAGCTAAAAGTTAAGGATTTTTCTTTTTAATGGACATGAAAATTGCATTTCAAGGCATGGAAAAGTCATGAAATTGGCTTTCACAAATGTAGTAGACACCCTGTTTTATCTCAGTTATTATTTTGATCAACACAATGATATTTCATAACATATTTCATGAATGAATGAATGAATGAATGAAAAAAAAACTTTATTCTGGGACTTCGTCCCATAAGAATAAAAATAAGTACAAAATAAACAATAAACAAATTTAACCTAAAAATATAAATATGAATAAAGAAAAACAAAAGTATAAAAGAACAAAACAAAAAAAGCAACTAATACAAATATTATATGTGAAGCCTTAAATAATAAAATGAAATATAAGTAAATATGTACATTCATTGGAATGGGGCAATGATGATACAATGATCAGAGGGGGATGGGAATAAAATTAAAGAGTTTAAATAAACAAATAAATATTAAAAAGTTGAATAAATATTAAAGGAATGGGGGCTATAAAAAGATATAAACTAGGAAAATGCATAAACACGAGAAAAAAACAGCAATATAATTTACAAAGGTAATCAGGTCTTCCTGGTGGTGAAATTTTAAGAAGCGTCTTCCTGGGAGGATAGGAGAAAAGCAAAGAGGCGGGATTTAAAGACAGGTAAGGAAGGAGAGTGTCGAATGGAAAGAGGGATAGAGTTCCAGAAGGAGGAGGCTCGGGAGATGAAGGAACGGTCGAAGAAGGCTGTTTTATGAGTGGGAGGATAGAGATCGGAGGGACGGGAGCGGGTACCACGGGAATGGACAGCCGATTTAAACTGCAGGAGGTTGTAAATATAGGAAGGAGATTTGGAAGAAATGGTTTGGTAAAGGAAGGAACCTAGAAAATATTGTCGTCGAATTGATGGAAATAGCCACTTCAACTCGGAATACCGGTGTGAAATATGGGCATCCCTGGGGGTATCGAGGATAAATCTGAGAAAACTGTTCATTAATCGCTTAAGACGAACCTCAAGCTCCCCAGTGAGCCCTCCATAAACCAGGCAACCATAGTCGAAGTGGGGGAACACTAGAGAAGATACAAGAAGCTGACGTGTAGGAGTAGGGAGGAGGTGACGGGAACGGTTAAATAGTTTAAGGGTGGCTATGGAGCGACGAGTGATTAGGGATAAGTGATTTTTCCAGGATAGGTTTTGATCGAAAACAAGGCCCAGGTTCTTGGCAGTGGAAACATATTGAATAGGACTGGAGTCAATGGTGAAGGAAGGGAGGATAGGAGGGAGAGATTTCAAGAGGGGAGCTGAGCCTATCACTATCGCTTTGGACTTTTCAGCATTCATCAATAATTTGTTGGTCTTGGCCCAAGCTGTGATCCTGTCCAAGTCTTCCTGAATTTTTCTTGCTGCTTCTAATAGCTCAGAGGGGGGGAAGGAAAGGTAGATTTGGGAATCATCGGCATACATGTGGAAGTTGCAAAATAGGATAGAGGATGGGAGATCATTTATGTAGGCTGCAAACAGTGTTGGGGATAGAGAGGATCCCTGTGCGACACCTCGGTCTAGTGTAAGGGAGGAGGATTGGGGTTTGTTTTGAATGGCTACTGATTGGGAGCGGTTAGAAATGAAGGATTGAAACCAGGTCAGAGCACTGTTAGAGAAAGAAAAAGATTGGAGTTTTGAAAGGAGTATGTCATGGTCAATGGTATCGAACGCTTTACTGAAATCTAGGAGTATAAGGATGGAAATTCTTTTGAGATCAATAGCGGATTGGAGGTCGTGCGTAATTTTTAGAAGTGCGGATTGGGTGGAGTAACCTGGACGAAAGCCAGATTGGTGGGAGTTTAAGCGGGGTTGTAGAAAGACGGATATTTGGGATTGTACGAGGCGTTCAAGTGGTTTAGAAAGATTGGAAAGGATAGAAATAGGACGGAAGTCGGTGGGAACAATTGGATTGGAAATTTTGTTTAAGGGATGAACAATTGCTTTCTTCCATGATGTGGGAAAGACGGAGTTTTGCAAAGAATAATTGTATATGTGGAGTAGGTGGGGTAGGATAACAGGAAGGGAAAGTTTAATAAGCTCCACGGGTATACTGTCCGAACCTTTGGACTTAGAATGTGATTTCATGACAGCTTTGAGGAGTTCTGAAGGAGATATATCTAAGAAATAAAAATTATCAGGGTTAAAGGTATTAGAAGGAACAAAGGGCGTGGAAGGAGTAGTTGAGGAGGAGACGGCACTGAAATGGTTATTCAGCTCGTCGGGTGTAACATGGATGGTGGGAGTGGGTTTAGTCTTTGCGAGGGAAAGGCTACGAAGGGTGTTCCAGAGGGAGCGGGAGTCGGAAGCTGAGGAGAGGGAGGTCTGGTAATACTGGGAACGAGCGCGGCGAAGGGTGGATTGAGTGAGGTTACGGAGTGATTTGAAGGTCTTCAGGTCCTCTGGGTGTCCAGTACGGATTGATCGTCGTCTTGCAGCATTACGTCTTCTCATCATTTCTTTAATTTCGGGAGTGAGCCACGGAGCAGGGGGACGGCGAGCGAGGATTGTCTTTACAGGAGCATGTTTATCAAGGATGGCAAGGAGGTTCGAGGTTAGAAAATCGACTTTGGCATCAATGGAGGGATAGGAATGAATGAGTGACCAATCTACTCCAGATAAGTCAGGCTCAAGGGATTCAAAGGTAAGAGAGTTGAGGTTTCGATAGGAGATGGTTTTAGGGGTAAAAGAGGGCATTTGGATGTTATAGGATATGGAAATAAGATCATGTGCTGAAAGGAATGGAACCGGATACTGGTAGAAGGATAGAAGGTGACTCGGAGAGTCAACAAGGAAGTAGTCGAGAAGGGTATTAGAAGTAGAGGTGTGGTGAGTAGGTGAGAATGGGACTACGTATAGCCCTAGGGAGGAGGTGAGGGATTCAAGGAAACGCTTATCAGGGGAATTAGACAGGAAGTTGATATTTAGGTCCCCGGCTAGGATGGTGTGATCATAGGAAGGGATAAGTTTTAGAAGAAGATCTTCGAAATCGTGCTCGAAAGGCGTGTTGGGAGGACGGTAAACTACTACCACAAGGATACGAGAGGATGAAGAGGATACTTCTGCAAAAAGATACTCGATGTGAGGATGGCCCAGAGAGGGTGAAATGTGAAGGATACGGGAGCGGAGACTACCGTGCACGTATAGAGCGACCCCGCCACCAACACGGTCTTCTCTATCGTGACGGAGGAGGGCGTGGTTAGGAAGAGACACAGCAGAGGAAGGGATATAGGGTTTGAGCCAGGATTCGGAAATAGCAATAAGGTGATAGGATGTGTCATGGAAGTGGATGGAGAACTCTGTAAAGTGGGCGAAAAGGGACTGGGCGTTAACATGACAAGCTGTAAGAATATTAGTCATAAGAGACGAAGAAGAAAAATACAGTAAAATTGGTACAGGAAGAGAAAAAATAGTAAGAAGACGCTTTACAGTGAATTGAGGGGACAAGACACACCAGGATACAACCAGGCTGAAAGGGGAGTGTAAGAAAAAAGTAATATAAAGCTGTGGCGGACATAATCCACGTCGAAATATAGGAAAAAATAGAAAAGTAAGAGTAAGAGTGGGAGGAAATTAAAATTAAATTATGAATTAAAATACTAATAAATGTTGACAAGACGTTCCAATGAGATCCAGGTAATACAGCCAGATGAGAGAATTCATCATTATACATTACAATTTTTTTTTTCCAACATTCCTTTATTTTTGTTGTTTTCCCTATAGGTCGTTATCCTCGAGCACAAGAGTATAATATGCGCAGGTTACTCCGCAGTCATGCACATCCACTGTGTTGCCGAAGAGGTTACAGTCAGAGCCTTAATATGTTTAATCGACAAAAAGACTGGTGAGAAAACTAGATCTAGACCTCGTTTTGTGAAGCAAGACCAAGTAGCTATCATGAGGATAGAATGCGCTGGCGTAATATGTATGGAACAATTCAAACTATTCCCGCAAATGGGGCGATTTACTCTTAGAGACGAAGGTATGTATTCATTTTTATTATTATAGGTGCTCTCATTACCAATCTAATTAGCACCAGCACCATTCGCTTTTTCTTGAAACAAGGAACAATTTTAAGAACTTTTCAGTGCTTATGCAACTATAACACCGGTCAACATTTGATATAAAAAAAACAACACTCGGAGCAGTTTGGTCCTTATAGAAGTTTTGGGGTCGCTGATTACGATGAGCGGGTTGGTTCACCTTCATCACATCAGATTCAAGAGCATTTGAAGGTCAAATAGAGAAAAAACCATAGGAAAAATCTGAAAAACTTCATGCGTATATTTTTGAGGTCCCTGAGACTGAATCTGCAGCTTGTTTGATGTTACGCCTTTTCCTAGAGCCCATTTGAAGGACAAATAAAGGTTAAATCAAACAAACTGCGGGTTCGGTCTCAGGGACCTCAAAAATATACACATGAAGTTTTTCTGATTTTTCCTATGTTGTTTTTTTTTCTCTTTATTTGACCTTTAAATGCCCTTGAATCTAATGTGATGAATGTTAACCACCCCACTCATCGTAATCTGCAACCCCAAAATTCCTATAAGGACCATATACCGCACAGTGTTTTTTTTTAGATCAAATGTTGACCTGTGTTATTATAGATACTATTTAAATTTATTATTCTTTTTTAACAAATACCAAAAGAACCGCAAAACCTAAACCCTAAAAAAATTATCTATTTATTATTTTTATTTATTTATGAGCATGAGCTACAAAGGCGATTTGCTCTATATAATTTTAGCGTTCTTATCCCTAGTGCCATTTGGAAAGTCTGGAACAAATTATAGTTAATAAATTGTGAAAAATTAAAAAATCTAGTCCAATGAAATCTTGAAGAACAGTAAAATTTAAAGTGCCACTGACTTAAAGTAGCAAACTCTCGAGGGACCGTCCATACCTTGTCACTGGACTCCCTTAAAAATCCATAAATATAATCCTGTGAAAAATAGATTTTTAAACTTTGAATATTCAACCTAATTTGTCTCTGTACATCTACGTCTTTTAACACGTTCACTTCGGCATGAAATTTCAGTGGTTCATCGTAGGAACGGTACGGGACACGTGTGTCCCATAGGGATTCCAACTACTGAGCGATACGGGACATGTGTGTTCTGTAAACATCTATACATTTATACACATCTCACAAAATCAACAAAAAAAAATTCTGAAGGTTATTGCTTAATATTTTTGTTACTGAACAAAACTACTTTGAAGCAGGAGTGTACCGAAGCCAACATGTTAAATTACTAGCTTTTATGCCTTTCTCGCAGCAGAAGTATAGAGAGAGAAATAGGTTGGAAATTAAAACCCTTTTCCCGAGATGTATTTATGGATTTTTTTGGCAAAACATGACAACTTTCTTCTAGGTATTAGTGAAATGATTTTAATTCTAAAATATTTAGTATATTATTTGTGGAAGTTGTCCGAAAAGAATCCAATTCTGCTTTACTTTATTTTTATGTGTAATATGCTTTAATTCTTATAAACTTCTGCATAATTATTTGGATTTTTTTTTCAGGTAAAACAATAGCAATCGGAAAAGTTCTTAAGATCATTGAATAAACTACGTTTTAGAAAAAATGGAATTTGTCATGAAGAAATGATATTTTTGAAGACTTATCAAAACTTTATTTATTTTTCTTCTTTTATTATTATGTTCTTTACTCTATAAGGTATATGGGGTGTATTATTTTCAATAATTGATTGAACGCTGCTCTTTATCAATTTTTATTATGCTTCATGACTACAATTTTACTCTGTTAAAGATTTTCTTTATGTTTGCTTTTAGGATTGTCGTTCTAAGTTCCGTGTATTGAATATATCATTTTGGAATTATTAATTTATTAATTATTAATAAAGTTATTGTTGAATATTTTTTACGTTAATATTTCTATGAATATAAAAGATCACTGTGAATGTACATACTATATTATAAGGCTTAAGGTTTTTTATTAGTGATCATAAGTGACATTGTACATTGCATAAAAATGTAGCCTAATTCAAATAATATTATATTTAAGTGAATAAATCTATATTTACATTAAAACTAAAATAATTCAAATAAAACAGGGAGATAAAAAGTCTTATTGTTTTACGTTATTTTATTTTTTTCAAATTTAATATTTTTGTGCTTCCCTCCCACTGGAATGATAAAAACAATATAACTAATTGATAATACTTAATTACAATTGTCACTGGGATTTAAAAAGAAAATGGCTTTTAGATATTTTATTGCTGCTTCAGTTGTTTAATTTCAATCAATTTGTCAATTTTTAATGAAATTAATTATCTATTTTATTCTTTAAATTTATATTATTTTTGAGCTAGAGTTTACTATTAGGATTATGTAGGGTTTTGAATATAAGTAAAATCTGACTGCTCAAAAAAAAAATCAGAAATCTATGTGTTTGTATGAAATCATCTTTAGGATAATGGGAAAAATTAAGGCGTAAAACTTATTTTTTTTAAAGCTCATCATTGTCATCTGATATTTATTGATAGATTTTTGATTCAATGGTTAAGCTTTTTGAACATTGCACTGACATTATTTTTTTATTAATGCGTGTCGTTTGAAATCCATTTAAGGTTATTTTTTTAGAGGAACAAATAAAATCTAGGACATTTTATCTGTAGGTTATAACTATAATCGTGTTATTTTTTTATCGATTGAACCCCGAATTAACTTGAAATAACTGCTTTATGACACAAAATATGATCAAAATTTTAGAATCTATTCCAAGACCACACTCCGTCAACTCTACATTTTAATGGTCAATATAAATCAAATCTACTTAAAAATAAAATCCTTCTTTTTTTCTTTTCTTTTTTTGACTCCTAGTCTGTAGTACGATTAAGAAATTGTCTTTCCTTTAGTGCCTTCTTCAGCTTGTGAACGTAAAGGAACTCTGATTAGCAATACGCTGAATAGCAAAGGTTCTACATAGCCAAGATGGAGTGAAACGTGTATGAATCAGTGTTAACCCCATTAGTGTGGCTCCAAAATTTCCGTGTTCTTGTCAGATTGCACACTGCGGATTTGGGGCGCGTTGCCCATTAAATCCTTCCTCTTTGTGCATATGTAAATATTTGTATAATTCATTGTATTATGTTGTATAATATTTAAATGTTATAATAGAAATAATTTAAGACTTGAGAGTAGTTTTGTTCTTGTACTCTCTCCCTTTTTTCCAGACACTTCTTGGATCTCTCTATCTTATTATCAGTTAAGCTTTCCTTTTTAGGGTTGGACTTCTGTTAAACAGCTAATGCGCTTTTTTATGTGGAAAAATAAATAAATATATACAAATTATAGCTGTATTTAAGTTGCTCCTCACAGAAGCTGCCAGATATAATAATTTTAAGCGGTTCTTAAGGATTTCTCGCCTATGTGTATTCAGCACACTTGTACTCTTTTATCAACATGTGGAATATTTATCATTTGTTAATTTACTAAGCCCATTAGCACCGGAGTTTCTTCTTTTTTCAAAAATTCTTAATACAAATGAATCAATTTTACGAACTTAGTATATCATTTTTCTATCATCACTTAGATAATGGCGTTAACATATGGTAACGCACGGCACCAATGGGTTAATGAATTTCTTATTAGTTTATTTTTATTTTTTTTATTCTAAATAAAATAATAATTTCCAATTATTTTTCTCCTCACTACTTATTTGAACAATAACATACGAAGGGGTACCCAAATATAACCGTAATAGGATTGCTGTGAGCAGAAAGTTGCATAATAAGCCTTTCTGCCACTAAATGTGGATAGCGCAACTAATTTCCAGTTTCAGTGCAACCTGTGTTGATGATCTGGCTTGTTCGGTTCATCTAAAGTGATGGTTTTCCCAGCGCTTCTTTTTACTTATTTAGTTTTTTAGCCCATTTGCTGCTACTACCAAAGATCTGTTAGCTCAGTCAAACGGTGGTTTCAAATGGAAATTTTTGGTGTAATTATATTGATTGGCTTATTCAATGTTTTCTGAGGTGCTGAACACGAATCTAAAGTTGTCCACAAAAAATGTGCTCGGCAAATATGAGAAATCATCACAAAGTCACTAAAAGTAATGTTTTTTAGTTGTTTTCAGCTTGTAACTTGCAAAGCAAGCTATATACGCAATAAGTGATTTTGTAGTAAAATAAAGAGGATAAAATTACCTACAATTTATGTCTCTAAATATATTTACATACATCGCACGGTTTCTACCCAAAAGTGTTGAAATATGGGAGAAATCAGTAATTTTTGTAAAAAAGCAAAAAATAGTGAATGAATCAATGCAATTTTCACTTTATTCTGATTACGAGTTTAATTATAACATCAGGTGTGATTACAAGTGTAATCGTAATCACTCTTGTAATTACGAATATAATCGTAATCATACTCCTGGGTCTGTGATTATAATTGTAATCATATCTCGAGAGCCTATAATTATAATCACAATTATGATTATGCCCAACTCTGTTCCCCAAGCGCTAGTGAAAGCAAGCCCACAATCCACGATCACCAGACACTAGTACATATCGAAGCCAGACTCCATGATCCTCAGACAGTATTGAATACCAAGCCCACAATCCGTCACCAGATACTATAGCCTGATCGGAGAGACTATAAAAGAAGATATTTCTTCCTCGGATTTACAGGTACAAACCAAAAGAATAATTAATCTCGAGGAGATTGTATTGGGACCAATAAAAAAAATCCAAACCATAATAAGAGTAAGTTTGAGCAACAAAAATGTCCTCTGAATTCAACCGCTGGAAGTTTACTTAACCTTAACTATGGAAAAAGGAAATAAAAAACAAAACAAAAAAAAAACATTTCTCTACTTTAACAAGGAATTTATGTTAAAGACTTGTTTTATTTGAACAAATTTATGAAGTCACAAATCATACTGATACATGAGAAAGTTGTCTTATCATTGTAGAGTTCTTTGTTAGCAGTATTCCTCCAGCAGTTTTACACAACTTTTCAGCTTTTTCGGTTTCACAGGAAATAATTTCAACAATAGTTCACCACAAAGCATTTCTCCTTACTTTAAAAATTTGACAATTATTCATCGAAGCCGAGAGCTAGGTTACTTCCGAATACTACTTAATTAGACAATTTTCAACTATTCTATATAATAAAAAATTTAGATTCCTAAAATTCATTACTGTTCAAAGAAAAAGAAAATTGCATAGCGTATTAAATATGAAGAAATTGAACTTAAATGAAAGGTATAAATACTATTTGATTAGAGAATTTTTAAAAATAAAACTTTTTTCTACTTTTTATCTAAGCACTTCATATAATTATTGAAGATAGTAAAATTTATTTAATAAATAGCCCATCTTTATAATAAATTATGTTATTGCCCTTATAATGCTCTTAGTAAAAATGTACAGACAATGGCCAAAATTTATATTTAATGAATTAAGTCCAATAATTACTGTTCAATATGCATTCGTTTCACATTTTAGATGCATTAGAATATAAAAATACTCATGATTTTAAAAAGAGAAAATATGTGGAGGTTTAATGTTCCGTCAGGTACACCCTTTAATAAGGATGGGATATATCTTTATGTTGTTTGTGCAAATGTTTATAAATAAAATGAACTACTATGTATTGGTTTAGTTTAAGACTGGAATGTCTAATTCATTGAATAGGGTCTTATTATTCTAAAAAACAAAATCTGTCCCACCAGAAACGGTTTATTAAAGCAACAAAGCACTTTAGAGCAAGTGCTCCATCCTGCAGTCATGAGAAAACCTTCGTTGAAATTAGGTCTAAGGCACTGAAGATGCCCTGAAATCACTCTGTCACTTTAATAAACTGTTTGTGGATGGACAGGCCTTGTTTTCATTTTCTTAAAATACATAAGTGAAAAATACTACTTTCATTCCTATTTTTATGCAACATATTTTTCTTGTGGAAAAAAAATGTGAAAATACAAAATAAGATTCTAATTAAATTTCATGAGTTTTGGATCCCTACCTATTTGAAAGTATAATTTTTTCTGCAGGAGAAATTATTTGAGAAGGGCTTTCTTGATATTCAAATGATAAAATGGCCCGGTAGCCGTGAGTGTTAAGGCGTGAGCACTTCATGTCTTAGGTCGTTGCTTCGATTCCCACTAGGGGTTGTGACTTTTCTTTGGAAAAAAAAGGTATCATCCCTATCCTGGCTAGAAAAGGGTGGTAACCTATAGAAAACACGTCCTAAAATTCTTAGTTAATAATAAATGGATGTTAAAATTTAAATGAATATTCTAAAAAATAATCATGAAATATATATGTTAATCATTCTAGACATAAATTGAACGGAGTTCATGGATTGAAACTGTTTGATTAGGCAGCAGAGAAATAATATTGAGGAATCAATCAGCTACTGGTCGTTTAGTATGTGATTTATTGTTGCTTGTTAATGTTTATTAAAACAAAAAAGTCCAACTCGCAGGAACTGCGTCATCTTAGCATTTTTTTCCATAACGTTCTTTTTTCTAGTGGTATTTGGAAAGCTTGTGATAGAAAATATTGGAAACATTTAATATTTTGTGGCATCACCTGCATCTTGTGGCTTACTCACTTGGCATCTTCGAATTACGCTTGGAAACCTCCGTTTTACTGACAAATTCATTTTACTGCTATAAGCAATTGCAAAAATAACTAGCAATAAAAGACTGTGGGAAACAGACAAAAGTCTGTGTGATCTTAGCACGTTTCAATAACCTTATTCCTAGTGTCATTTTGAAAGCCTGGAATAAATATAGTTAATATTTTGTAAAAAAATAAAACACCTACGGTATTAAAATCTTAAAGAAAAGTTAGATTTTAGATACCACTAACTTACAGTAGCAGTAATTGCTCACTCAGCCTCTTCGACCTCCACTCAGAATGATCAAAGACAAACAACCAAAAATTGTTTCTAATTTTACTTATCTGGTTTTACTGGCATATTAATATTACTCCTCGAATCAATTAAAAAACTGATGAAATCAAACACAAAGAATCGTTCAAGGCAAAGAAACTAACACTCAAAGTTTTAAGGACTTATTTCACCAATTAAAATCGCCCCATCTAAAATTACTTCAGAACCTTTTTTATAGTGATTTAATAAGCTTTCGAATATTCATTTTCCACTTACCATGATTTCCCAACCGTTTTCAAGATAAAACAGTGTTCCAGTAGGAGGATTCTCCTGGTTAACTAACTTGACCTTTTAAATCATAGGAGAAATCATTCATTTAAAAATAAAGTTACCTGCCCGAATGTTTTGGGGAGCTATAAACACAGCCTACTTATCAATCTTTTGTAAATTCATTTCAGTCGGTTAAATAACGTTTTTGTTTTTATTTGGAAAAATAAATTTTGATGATGAGTTTTAAATAATTTTAATATTAAACAAATTTTGATATTATAAATGCAAAGAATTATGATGATAAGTTTGAACAATTTCGGTGAAATGATTTTTGAAAGATTGATAAGCAGCTGGTTAGCTTTCGTATATGTGATTGTGGAGTATTCCCAGGGAATCAATCAAAATTGATCCTCTAGTCATGTACTAGATTGAGTAATCTGCAATTGTTAGTCACTAATAACTTTGTATTTGGTTGATTAATTCGTAACTTTGCACAAAAATTATTATTTGTTTTATTCAAAGTTTCCCATTTCTGTTATGCATGGATGTCCTAAAGATAGTGAGTATATGGTTATGCGTTGAATGGGTACGTACCTGGAAGGAAATTAAGGAAGGGAGACAACGAAAAGATGTACCTAACGCACACATGCATAATACATATAAGAAATATGTGGAGTATATTTTACATTTGAATACAATTTTTGAGAAAGACAAATTAAAAGGCTTTGTTCATTAAAAGTCAATGCAAGAAAAGAGTGAATTGACCAACGTTTACGTTTTGCAATAAGCTTAATCCTAAAATTTTAAGAATACCTAATACAAAAAATACCTGGCCTACTTGTTATCTTCATTCGAATGTGCTTAGAAAAATATAAAAACATGAAGGTGCAGTCCCACATATATGATTTATATGTAACAAATAACTATATTCACATAAATCAGTCGTATATACAAAATAAAAAACAATAAATTATTTAAAAATAGAGCAGAAATGTACATCATTAATTACAACAATGATAATTGTGTTATCGCTTCTATGAATACAAGTTTACTTTCATTAAAAAATTGTAACTACACACAAAATGTACATACAAAATACAGCACATTAAACAAGCTGTTAAACTTACGAAAAATGTGACATTTTCAATCTAATGACTCTTTATAGTGGATTTAACATTTTCTAATTCATTAACTAATAAAAGGAACACAATTCCAATTTCATAATATTAAAAATAATTATCAGGTCATTCAATAAGTAATGTCAGTTTTTAATATTCTGTCGGTTTATGTTCCCCAACCGCAAGCTTGAAGATGAGCCTCGTACAGATAGACCAACAGAGCTTGACGAACACCTGCAGGCTACTGTAGAACAAAATCCTGTTGTAACAGTCGAAGAGCTAGCAGAAAAAATCGTATTGACACATTCTACAGTCCCCCGACATTACTTATGGGATCACCTGATATTACAATAAATCTAAAAAGGCAGAATTTGTTTATGCCTTAATTTATGTAGAACTCATCGTTCTAGAATTATTGTGCTTAGATATAGAAACGTTTAACAAGATTCAGTATCGCACAGAGGAAAATAAATAAATAAATCGAAGGCCCCTCTTCTTTTATTTAACTTTCTTAGCATTAGTTAAACTAGTCAGTACTACAATCACTAATATGCACAAATGACAATTAAAAAAAATATAAGCAAAATTTTAACAATTATATTGATAAAACTCACACATTCAATTATATAACTATAAATAACAATATTTATAACAATTCTCGAAGGCAAATTTTCCTCTGATGACTACGAAAGCAAACAGAACATTTGCTGCTACAATAACTTTCATCTTTCTGATATGGATAAATGCAAACGCCTTCTCTCGACATATAGGAATGGATATAAAATAAAAGGTGGACTATACAAACTGATACGAATGCGAAGGTGTTCCAAGAGTTCCGTGATATTGGGTCAGCCAATCCGTTGTATCAGCACGGATCAAACCGAGGCATTTGATTCCAAAGAAATCTACGCAATTCTGCCAAGGCCCTCGAGAGAATGGAGATTTTCCGGATGAAAAATGACCATATCGACCCGCATTCATTCTTTCATTTGTTGTCATCCCAAGAATACTTATCTGGAAAAATCATATTGATTAACAGGCAATATTTAATTATATGATAACAATATTGTAAAGGTTTGAACAAATATGTGTAAGGAAAGATTTGTAATTCCTCTCTCTGTAACCAGGAGCTTAAAGACTTTTTTTTTTAAATATTGCTTTTATTTTTAAATTGTTGAAATCTTTTCTAAAGATGATTTCAAGTCAGATATTTGGGTGATGGTATAATATCTACGGAACATGATCTCTGTATTCATATCAACTAGTAAAACAAAAATAAGGCCCTTCAGAGGGATGAGAACTACGCAAAAGGGCCGAGTAGCACAGGGAAACCTCTATTTAATAGGATCAAAGTGGATTTTTATCAACTCTAGCAGATACTTAAGTGGCTAGAACTTAAAAAACTAACCGTTAGATATCGCGAAAAGCTGTCACAGCGGTGGCTTTCAGTCCCGAAGCGAATGAATAGGCCTTTTCACGAAAGTGGCTATCAAGCCAAGGTGCATGCTTTGCCATTGTCACAAAACTGGCTCTCTGTCTCGAATGGTATAACGCCAATTAGAAAATCTTGTAACTATATTCATGTTAAAGCATCATTATTTCCCACTAAAAATCAGACTTTCTTTTTAAGCCCACACCAGAGAGGGAGTAGTGAAAAACTCTCAAAACTTATTTGTACACCGAATAATAAGAAATTAATTAATTATACGGCCAAAATGGAATATTGAAATTAAGAATATCAGTTGAAGTTATCCAAAGCCAATAAGGATTTATACAACAAATAAAAAATAAAATATTTTTTGAATTAAAGAAAATGGGTCTAACCAGATTTCAAACTGAATGTCAAAATTTATTAAGTTAACTTTAATATTTGAACACAACTATTAGAACCTTTTTTTAAAAAAGAATCAAATTTGTGTTACACTTACCTGATAAGCTTGACATGCTAATAACATTGAAACCCACAGAGTGTGTAAAAAGGCATTTAATGCGACCCAGAAAACCCAGCTATCGCACTCAGCAGCACTCCAAACACCTGAAATAAAATTAAAACATTCTTTATGAAGGCAAGCTTGAAAGACAAGGTGTTGTACAAAACATTATTGGTGGTCTTCAGTGCCACCTTAATATCAATGAAGAGGCTTTCTTGTAGGTAGGTTCGATGAAGATTCAAAGACATTTTTCAAAAATTCTCATGAGTGCAACCTCAATAGCTACATTCCTTTGGAAAGAGTTTAAAAATATCAAAAAAGAGACTACTTTAAAATATATGCGGGCCACAATTAAAATATCTTAACCCCCCCCCAAAAAAAAACCATTAGAGAAATCGCAAAAGACCAAAATTGTAGCTCTCATTGAGAACTTTCAGATTTGTCACACGTTAATCCCAAAACATCTAGTTTTACCTATTAAACGTGCGCACAAAAACTAGTGTTTCCTCTTTACCCTAAATTTTCGTAAACTACTTAAAAAATTTAAGAAACACATGTATTTTTGTTTCGCTTAGTATTTAGCAATAACAAGTCCGACTCGCAGGAACTGCATCATCTTAGCGCGGTTCCGTTCTTATCCCTAGTCTAATTTGAAAAGATTAAAATAGAAACAGTTATTATTTTAGTTCCACCAGTCTTGAAAGGTCTTGATTTAGGATCTTACCTGGATGGGTCGGCCAACCCCAGAAAGGCCCTCGCTAGACGTGTTACAAGGTCTTCGAATCTTGGAAATCTATATTTCTAACAATAAATTGTTTTTTTTATTTTACTTAACCTGTTTTATTGTCAAATACATTATCCAACTATAAGCAATTAAAAAATAACAAGGAATAAAACAGACAAAAAGAACCGTTCAAATAAACTAAATCAATTACTTTAAAGTTTTAAGCACTTATTTCTCCGATTGACATCGCCTAATTAAAACTTTCTTCGGAACCTTTTTTGTAGAGCATTTAGTAAGCTTTCGAATGGTAACCTTCCGTTTCCCAAGATTGTCAACCGTTTTCGAGATATTAACGAAAGTATACAAAGTTACCAAAACTTTGTATGTCTGTCAATTTTTCCAATTTTCTCGAAAACGGTTAAAGCTATCGCCTTGAAAATGGTTTCATTCGTTTTCTTATGCCAAGAAGCCTATAAAACGAGTACTTGCAAGCATATGAAGTGAGTGCAACGATTTTTTCGCGCGAATTTCGCTCCTAAACCATGTTCCGGTGGGCGGATTCTGCTGGTTAACGAACTTGACCTTTCAAATTAGAATTGGTATGTATGTATATATGTATATATGTATATATATATATATATATATATATATATATATATATATATAAAAGCTTATATATATATATATATATATATATATATATAAAAGCTTATATATATATATATATATATATATATATATATATATATAAAAGCTTATATATATATATATATATATATATATATATATATATATAAAAGCTTATATATATATATATATATATATATATATATATATATATATATATATAATAAGCTTTTTGATTTTCCGAATTTTCTGTGTTAATTTTAAAACTTTTAAATATGTAATGTGAAATATCATTACAATATATATATATATATATATATATTGTAATGATATTTCACATTACATATTTAAAAGTTTTAAAATTAACACAGAAAATTCGGAAAATCAAAAAGCTCATTGATATGTTGAATTCATTGGGATAAACAAATATTATTTGTTATATTTGTCTAGCAGTCGATACAGGTAGCATTGGAGACCAGTAGGACGCTCCCGCCAAGAAACAACGCCATTCCTAATGCAGCTTTAGTTGAGTCTGTTACAAGCCAGTCTGTGAAAAGGTGGCTCCAGTCTCATATGTCAGTCTATTGAAAGCAGTTCAGTCTGTAATGGAAGATACAGACACATAAAGTTGAAGTCTGTTAAAGAAAGCGTCAGTCTCATGTCTCATCTCTACAGTTCAGTTTACAAGAAGATACAGTCTCATAAGTGCAGTTCAGGAAAAGAAGATACAGTTGTAAAGAAGATCCTGTCCTATGCAGTTAATACCGAGCTGGCTTTATATCAGGTAATGCTTGTTTATCTATGCCTGGATATAACTTATCTATGAGTTTTTCTTCTTTTGTCTTGTTTTTATTATTTAAAAATATCTTTGTTTTACTTTACTGGACTCGAACCCGACCCCTGAGAAAAAGAGTTTTTAAAATTAAATATTATAAAATTTGTATTATATTGGCTCCCAACATAGAGACGTAACGTAAATAAACTTATTAAAAACAAAAATTTTTATTAATATTATAAAATTTTGGCACATCAACGTCTGGCTATATTAATTTAATTTTTTTTTATTTTTATTATAACAATATATATATACAAATTTGAACCACCATCATTTTCGGTCTCTAGGGGTTCTGAAACGCAAAATTTTCTAGTCGGCACTTCCGGATTGCGTCATGAGATCAACCTTATAAGCGGGGTTCCTCCCTATAGAGGGAGGGAGGGACCATGCTAAAATGGTGGCAAAATTCATAGCTAGTTTCAATGTCATATGTGTACATTTCATGTCTACCACCCTCAAACATGACTTTTTTTTTTTTAGTAAAACAGTTGAAGTTTTATCCATAGATTCAATAAAAATATTTTTTTAACAAGTCATGCTTGAGTGGGGTGTGGGAGGCTTGTGTTTCCGCCCTCCCTCTCTATGGAGGAAGGGAAGAAACACAGTAAAAATAACAAACAATATGTAAAACTCAAAATTAAAATTAAATTGCGTTTCTTATTTATTTTTAGAACTAAAATATTTGAAGTTGCATCGATGAGATCACAGGATGACAACTCCCACATATGCTGAAACAGCTTCCTCCTTTATCCACAAGTGGTAACAATGATTTAATGAAATGATACCTACGGTACCAGAAAGTAGGGTATGCAGGACGAGGACATGCAACTTCCCAAAATCTAGAACAGCCATATAATAGAAACAAGCACATCACAACTAGCATAATCAGGTAACCTATAAAGTAGCGATGATTTCGAGCACCTGAAACAAAATTATTAACTGAATAAGTAAATTACAAAATAAAAAATATATTTTATTGTTTTACACTAGAAGGTAATGAAACAATTCAAATTTATTTATTTAAATTTTAACATTCATTATAATTAACTCAGAATTTCATCTATCTATAGATCTATATCTATAGGTCACCACCATTTTCTAGCCAGGATAAGGCTGATGTCTTTTTTTTCCAAAGAAAAGCCACCACCCCTAGTGGGAATCGAACCCATGACCTTGCCATGGAGTGTTAAGTGCTCACGGCCACCGGACCTCCTAGTAATTAAATTAAGTCATGTTTTAATCAGTTTTTTGCAGTAATATAAGAATGTATAAATCTTGATAGTGTATATTTCCTAATTTTCTGTTATAGATTTTAAATAAGTATTCTTTTCCTTTGTTGTCTTAGTCAGTAAAAAAAAAAAAAAAAATCCACTTGTGATTTCTTGAGTCTGACAATTTCTAGCAAGTTCCCTCAGATTAACTTGAAGCATTAGGTTTTAGTCAGAGAGCTGATAACGCACTTTTCATGAAGTGTTTTACGCACCTTGAAATTTTGCCATAATGTACCTCTTGGGTAGATAAGAAGCTATATATGTGTGTTGGCTATACTTATTGTGGAACACCAGGTACTGCGCATAGGAGCAAGATGCAAACAAATATTGCGCCAAAATAATGTTTTATTCAAAAGCCAACTATCTTTAATGTAAAAAAAAAAAAAAAAAAAATGCAAATTAAGGCAATTTTACAATGAATAATAAATAAGGCAGATACTTTTAAGGGGGTTAAAATGTAAAAAAAAAAAAAAAAAAAAAAAAAAAAAAAAAAAAAAAAAAAAAAAACACAAAGTACCTAGTTTTTTTAAAATATTAAATGAAGTGCTTTATTCACGCTGCGATTTAAACACTGTCTTCAATAAACATAATTGAAAGTAATCACAAAAGGGCAGACACTTTTGTGGGGTTTAATTATCTGGAAACATAAATGCCTATGAAGACTGCAATATACTGCGTGTAACCGTAAGAGTGAATGAGAGCACCGCGCAGTTGTGGTTGTTCTCTGCACTCTCATTGGTTCTTGCTCACATGATCTTGTACAGCTGTCCGGTTTAAATGGCAGCGTGAATAAAACACTCATTTAATATTCAAATAAAAACCATTTAGGTTTTTTTTTTTAGATTTTATCCCCCTTAAAAGTGTCTGCCTTATTTATTATTCATTGTAAAATTGCTTTAATATTACATTAAAGATAGTTGACTTCTGAATAAAACACTATTTTTAGGCAATCATTTTTTGCACCTTCCCCTATGCGCTGCAGCTGGTGTTCCACAATAAGTCTAGCCAACATTTATTTACCTTCTTATCTACCCAAGAGGTACATTATAGCAAAATTTCAAGGTGCATAAAACACTTCATGAAACGTGCTCTTGGACTATTTAGTGTTAATCCTTGAGAGAACTATACATCTTGTTACAACTCTCTTAGAACACCAATATTACAAGGCTTTGAACAAAATATGTAACATTCAGGAAATCAAGAAGAGTTATACTTTACCAATGCAGTTGTTCACCCAGGGACAGTGATGATCGAATTTTGCAACACATCTATTGCAAACAGAACAATGTTTCGAACGAATCGGCTTTCTCACTAGGCAAGAACTACAAAAGTATTGGGTGTCAAACCCTCCTCTTTCAGCTAATTCAATAATAGTCTGAAACAAATAGTAAACACATATAGAGTACATATTCATGTATGTGTTTATATATATATATATATATATATATATATATATATATATATATATATATATAATGAAATTTGTATGAAAATGGTGGAAGGGTGTATTCGGATAAGATGTGTTAAATTCAATGATGGGTAGAGCATTCAACATTTTTAGAATGAATTTTTACTATGAGGTTTTGGACTTTATTTTCCTTCTTGAGACAAATTATAATTATATCTTGGAGTGTAATAGTATGAAATCAAGAGGTTATTTACATCAATCATTATACTCTCTACTTATCATTATACTCTATCTTTTATTATTTCTTGTTATACAGGGTGTCCCAAATTCAGATGGCAAGACTTCAGGAACATATAGAAAAACTAAGTCAAAAAGTCATTTAGAGATTTGCTCATTTTTGCTTTGTCTTGGAGGAAATCGCAAAACAAGAAATGAAACAAGTTTTCATTTTTGTACTTACTTATTTACATTTTTAATGGAAATAAATTGTCATTGCAAAATGTTTCAAGAAACCAATTACTAAAATGCAATCTCTTGATGCTGATATAGTTTTTGTGTCCGGTTTCTGTAACGGTAATGCTTTAGAAGCGGTGCAAGAGTTTGCGTGCTGATTCTCAAATAGAAGAATGCCTAATCGACGAGTATTTTTGTTAACTTTTAATAGATCCTGAGAGACTGGGTCGTTCTTACTTCGCAATGAAGGCGACCAATTTCAGGCAGCATTAACAGCAGATTGTTAGAGTTTTGCCATTTAAATTCAGGACACCCTGTATAATGGTAGTACAACATTTAATATTTTTCATGTGATTATCCAAGTAAAGCCAAAATAAAATAAAAATTAATAATAATAATAAAATAAAAATAAAATAAAAAAAAGAGCAAACAAGTTTAAGAATGGCTCGAATACTTACCCTAAACTTTTGATCTTGAGTTGTAGCCACAACACCAGGATCCCCTCTCCAAGATTTCACGAAAAAGTGCCAAAGTATTAGAGATAGAGATAGAAAAAGAATTGATGTCAATGTAGGCATTGAAGGGCTCAACCAAATAATCCACGTCACATAAAACCAGAACTGAAATTAAATAAAATGTTTTGCTAAGTAACTATGAAAATCATTAGAGAAGATCTTGAATATTTTGCCATAAAACAGCATGACTCTTGAATTGACATTGTTTTTTGCATGTTTTTTCTTAGATTGTATGAAGTTATTTTTTTTTTATGGACACATCAAAATATATATTAAAAAAATCAATAAAATATCCGGCTTTATTAAAAAAAAAAAAAAAAGGCAGACAAATATTCCAGTTTGAAGTAAGGCATGTTGTGAGTTGATAAAACTTTTTAGCGAATAATGTTTTCCAATGTCTAAGAAAAAGACGTATAAATTTGCATTTTGTAACAACAAATGATGTTCCAGCCGACATTGTATTAGTGATAGAGATCAAGTATATGGTATGGTTCATTTAAAAAATTAACTTTAGAAGATTCAGTTCGTACATTTACCATTTACTAACATCATAAAATTGGCTAAAGGCAGATAAAAAGTTAAATATTTTATTTTAATTTTATCGTCCATTATTATTAACTAAGAATTTTAGGAAGAATTATCTATTGGTTACCACCCTTTTCTAGTCAGGATAGGGCTGATGCCTTTTCTTTTTCCGAAAGAAAAGCGACCACCCCATGGTTGGAATCGAACCAACGACCCTTGGTTGTGAGTGTTAAGTGCTCACGCCTTAACACTCAAGGCCACCAGGCCTCCAAAGTTAAATATAATAAAACAAAGTTAAATATAATAAACCAGTATGGGGGTCTCCGTGGTCTAGTGACTAAGGCCTTGGATTCATAAGCGGGAGATGGTGGGTTCGATTCCCACCGGCGGCAAGAATTTTCTTATCCCACGGCTCGTTGGGAAAATTCCTCACTGTACTCTGTATGTCGGCGCTAATGGCCTAGATGTGCCGTAAATAAAAAAATAAAATAATAAAAAATAAAAATAAACCAATTTGTTTTTCATCCCCTCGCCTGTCCATTACACCCAGTGAAAGGAGCGTGAAGGCAATGTTCTGCTTGCGACGTACTTTATGCACAAGGTGGCAGTACGGGGGGGGGGGGGGGCTTGGGTTTCTTCGATGGCTTTGGGAGGAACCACACCAGCGTTGGTTTATTAATAAAAAAAAAAAAATAACAAAAGAACAGTGCAAAGACCATCTGACTTGGAATCCTGAGTAAATATTTCAATTGATTATAAGAAGATATAATTTATTTCATATTATATTTTAAGGACATAAACATGGAATCAGAAAGAAACTGTGTCGAACAGAGTTAAGTTATTTTAATATTGACGATCTGCACAAAATTCGAGAAATATAATTGTAAAACAGGCACTGTGTGTTTTAGCAAATATTTTTAGGTAATTTGTCAAAATATTGTAAACTCAGCTTTTGATTATAGGTGCTTTGCAATGAGTATGCCAGTCTATACTACTTCAAACTGAACAAAGTTAATTACCATAAAATGGGGTCACATTAGTACAGTGTGGTGAAATTGATACAAACCTTTACAAGCTTATATATGCTTATAAATTTGTCTGAGAGCGAACAGGGAAATGTATGTTTGTCTGTTCGTACTATTTGGGCAATGTTCAACCCTTTGGTATCAGTTCAATGAAAATATCTTAGCGGTATAGGTTTTTACCAATTACACCACACTGTACTAATGTGACCCAATTTTACGGCAATTAACTTTGTTATCATTCTATAAGAAGGTGAATGGTCGGAAAGTAGGAAAAAGAAAAGTAGAAATAAATGCGAAGCTTGGAAGATATCTTACCTTTGTAGCAAAATATAGAGACATTGGAAGAATGTTTATTAATGATTCATCGAGGAGATGCCTTGAAGCAGTATGGATGACCAAACCCGCTCCAAACAACAAGCCTGCTTTCACTAAATACGGAAGACTAGATTCGAGGATAATACCAACAGTATAGAACATCAAGAAAGGCACTGACATCATTGTATAGTACCTCAGTCGCTAAAAAAAGAAAAGAAAATAACATTATGTTTAGCAAGGTAGGCTGTGAATGTTTCTATTACAGTTTAAAAACTACAAAACAATTGCAGTATTTCTTCACTGTTGGAGTTTCTAAATACATTCTTAAGCAGTAGGCACTTCCTGCAGGGGGGCTTCACTGCACCACATACTTAAATAGTAACAGAAGCCATGTGGGTAAAAATGCAGTTTCCAGCCCTCCAAACCGATTTCTTTCAAACTTTGCACAATAACGTATTTTGATGCACTAAACACGAATACGATAAAAAAAAACGTCGGATTTAACTAGGAAAGAAGTTATTAAGCACTAAAGTTCACTGTTGTGAGGTTATGAGAGCTAATGTAAACAACTAAATTTGTGACGACTTTAAGGCATAAATGACGACTTTAAGGCATACGTGCTGTGCGTTTCCGCTCGCTCAAAAAGATAACAAAACCCCAGTCAATCCAACTCGCTAAAATTAATAGACTATAATATTAAGCACTAAAGTTAGGAAGGTTATAAAACTAGGCATCAGCGTATTTGTAAACACGCGCATGCGCAGATATGTAACATTGGGAAACAGAGAACTCTCATTTGAATGTTCAGAAACCATTTATTCAAAGATATTGTTAATTTTAAGGGCATCCTCACCCGTCGTCACCTGTCGCTTAAGGGCATACGTGCTATGCGTTTCCGCTCGCTCAAGAAAATAACAAAACCCCAGTCAATCCAACTCGCTAAAATTAATAGAATTCTATTAATTTTAGCGAGTTGGATTGACTGGGGTTTTGTTATCTTCTTGAGCGAGCGGAAACGCATAGCATGTATGCCCTTAAAGTCTTCCTAGACATTCCTCTAATCCTCCAAATTTAGTTGTTTACATTAGCTCTCATAACCTGCACAACAGTGAACTTAAGTGCTTAATAACTTCTTTCCTAGTTAAATCCGACGTTTTTTTTTTTATCGTATTCGTGTTTAGTGCATCAAAATACGTTATACGCAAAGTTTGAAAGAAATCGGTTTGGAGGGCTGGAAACTGCATTTTTACCGCCATGTGTATCACAGCCTCAATTCAATCTCGCATGCGTGAACTTCTGCTAAGGAAATATTCCCTATGGTTCCACCTTTTTCAAATTACCATTTCAATGTACAACACTGTATGTGAAATTCTAAAATCTGTTTTTGTCTTGTTTAAGATCAGGGAAGGCTTGGGTGGTCAGGCAAGGGAGATAAGTGTTTAATGTTTATTAATACTAAGCCAAAGCAACGTCAGGTTTACCTGAATGGGTGACCGTCCACATGCTGTTGGCATTATAAAAGGGTGGCAACCTGTAGATGGCCTGGCGATAATAGTCCAGTTGATGATACAGCGTGTCTAATACTTTTGTGAAAGCCAATTTCAGGACTTATTCGTGACATTTTCACGATTTGAAAAGCAAATTTCATGCCCATTAAAAAGAAAATAATTCCACTTTAAAATAAAGATCCTTAACTATACTTAAAATTATTTGTAACCTTATGCAGATAACCAACTTGTAATTTTACATACATTTAAAACAATTAATAAAACTGTATAAAATGTACATCATATGTTAAAAAGGATAGTTACATTAATTTTAAAATTGAAGAAACGATGATACTAAAAATTTTAGAATGACTATGGAAATAGCAGCCTCAAAAATATTGAACAATGGTAGAAGAATTCAAAATTTCTAAAAATATTACTAACTAAATATTTATTCTCAATTAATTTAGTAAATTGATGTGTACAAAATTTCAATATTTAAGTCTGAATGAAAAACTCTGAATATGAATAAAGAAAAATAAAAATGTATGTAAATAATGGATAATTGATGTGTAAATTGTACAAGAAAGGAATCTAACGGAGTAAGGAGGTGGGAGAGGCAAATAAAAATACCATACAAAAACGCCAAAAATTAAAAATGCACTGAAGTCCGTGGATTACGTTAGCCTCTGCTAAAACTGAAATTTTGTGACGGTTTCAAAATTCATGACTTCTTCATGTAGCATACAAGTCTAATGTTACAGCAAATATTCAAGGATTATTGTTTCAAATATGGAGGACTAAAAATTGTACCTACATATAAAAAAACATTAAAAGAAATGAGTTTTTTGACCCATTTCAGAAGGTATCATTAACACATAGGAATAAAAAACTCAACTGCTCTCTTACCTTATCACCAGTTATTCGGGCACAAATGGTATTTCGCTGAGAAACTGCTGAATGTTCAGCAACCTTTTCGAGGACTTTCTTCCCGAGCCAAGAAGTAGCCTTAGGGGAAGACAAGAGACTATAAGGCGTAACTCCCTGCAAATAATGATTATAGGTATTATAATTTGTTTTATTTCTTTATATATGATCATTTTTTTAGGAAAAAACCAAAAGTCCGAGTTGCAGGAACTGTGTCATCTTTGCGTGTTTCCGTTCTTATCCCTAGTGTCATTTGGAAAACCCGGAATAAATATAGTTAATATTTAGGGAAATAACTAGGTCGTGGGTATCTAAAGAGAAAGATGAGTTTTAAAAATAAACTAAATTGGTTCATTAGAAGTTGTAGATTACTCTTTATTATATCCAAATTGAATTAAGATGCAAAATTTGCTCGAGGATTGGTTGTTACTTCTACTACTAGGAGTCCTCTACAAGGGCATTGTATCTCATTTATGCGTTATGATTGTGTGCTGTTCTCTTTTTACATGTGAATGCTTTTATTATTCATCAATATCAATAAACGAAAATATGAAGTTTTTATCTATTTAATAAGTAGTGTAGTACTTCGCATACACAACACTCTGGAAGAAAACTTAATTAACAATTGAGTCAGCTGTTCGTTACAAATAAGAAAGAGCAAAACGATTCATAAATATTTTTTTTAATGTATGTAGGTTATTTTATGTAAATTATTCAGAAATGCAGCGTAAACTACACACCTTTAGAGGAATATGCTTAGTCATGCAGCTCTTGCAAGAGGCCTTTTTCAATTAGAGCCAAGAGGCTCAGAGTAGTACAGATTTTGTTTTGCTTACCACAGAAACTATAAAAAAATGTTTTATTGTTATGCTGTCCATTTGCAAAGGGTTGCTACAACACAGCATACCAATCACTCGTAGTTGGGGATTCATCATCATTTAATTCATATTTCAGTTTACAAATTATTCCATAAGATTTTAAACACTCAAATTGATTTTCTAATATTTTGAACATCATTAATCTTTGAAAAATGTCCTCAGAGGGTTTTCTTTTTTATCTTTCTCCCCATCCTTTCCAGAATTCCCATCAACAATTTGAATTTATAAAGAGTTAATGAACTATAAATAACATGAGATACCTGTTTATTCATGATGTCAAGAGGAGCTCCAGCCATGACTAGTGACGATACAGCTACTGAGTTCCGAACTTCGATGGCGAAATGAAGTGCAGTATTTCCTCGCACTGAATCCTGCATAGTATTACTAGCACCGAATGTTAACAGAAGTCTAGTAGGATCTAAGCTGGAATAAAAATGAATAATTTATTATAAGGTCTTTTATAAAAAAATAATTAAACAAAGTAAGTAGATATGTTGTACAGAGCAGAAGTTTTCATAACTATATTTTATATATCTGTACATAATCTATAATAGAATGGATGTATTGTTGTTAATTCCTTCTGGAGCAGCAGTTTAACTTTTCTCTACAGTTGACTGCTCCAGCAGTTGAGAAGAGGCAGGGCCCTACGTACCATTGACTGCTCCAGCAGTCAAGGAGTGGCTAGGCCCTGTGTATCAATGACTTGTTTACAAGTCGGAGGAAAGACGAGCAACACAACCAGCAGTTCGAACCTCGAATCTCTTACATTCTTTTTCTTCTCATTTCTCGTCTTCAGAGCTACCTAGTGTTACCGTAGTATACTTCTAGTATTCCTGCCTGTTACTACTAAGTTTTTGGCCGTGTGAGCTATTCATGCCTACATAAAAAAAATAAGTTTTTAACTACGTTAAAATTCTACTTTGTTGGATCTAATGTCACGGATCAAAAAGGAGGACGGGAAACTTATTGGCCGTAGTAATTTCACTTGTTTATTATTCTTAACATATAGGACAAATGATAAACCAAAAAAAAAACTTTTAAATACACATACAATATAATTTGTTTATGCCTATCATTTAAAAAAGTTAGTCAACTTAAAAATAATTCAAATTCAAATTTAATCCAAGGTAAATAAAAATTAATAATGATAGTAAACTAAACAATTAATTCAGAGAACAGATCGCCCAAAGTCTGGGCACAATGAGCAAGATTTGCAAAAGTATAACGTACAGAAGGCCTAAGGCTGTTTGATGGAGTATCCTGTACAGGAGAACTCTTCACGGTGAGCCCCTCTTGGTACTCTTGGAAAGAGTTAAGCCTACTGCCAGGCATAGGACACAGGGAAGCTGATCCAGGAGAGTGTACTGTAAATTAAATTATTTCAGTGTAAGCGTGTAGTGTAATCTGTCTGTAAGTTTATGGTGTACTGTTACTCAGGATATGGGGGAGGGGGTGGGGGGTGTAAAACCCTGAAACTGCGCACATCAGTCTGTTGGGAATTATTATTATTTAGGTTGACTCCATTTCTAAAAAACAGTCAGATAAAAATATAGTAGTGTATTATCATATAAGTACCCTGTGACTTTATACGAGCTCCACATCAAAGGAGTCATGCCTGATGAATCTTGACTATTTACAGAAACACCTTTAGCAATTAGGTAAGCAACTATAGATGTGTGGCCAAACTGAGCAGCAACGTGTATACATCCACAGCCTTCAGCATCTGCAATAGTCGGATCAGCGCCATATTGCATGAGGAGTGTTACACTTCCAAGGTGCCCTTGCCTAGAAAAAAAAGGAAAATAAATGTCAATATTTAATGACAATTAAAAATAAATTGCTAAATCTGAAAGTACTTATACTAATGAGAGTGTATTTTTTGGCTTTATATTTATGTTTTTATACTTTATCTTGCAGACAGTAAATAATAAATTTCCTTTCTCAATTAGCATAAAGTTTAACGATTTTCAACATACCTAAATATATATTAGAGTAGCACATAAACTGTAAAAAGGCAATTATTCCTGCAAAATCTAAGAATTCTTATCTGAATAATAGAAGCTTTTTGTTTTGTACGCTTTAAAGGAACAATTGTCTTCAACCATAATAAATAAAACATAAATAAGTGGTTTTGAAATGCTGAGAATTCGGACATTAGAACATCACAGTAGGGCTGCGATACGAAACAAATAGATCTCGTATTACATACTCCATAATGTGGGGTAGAAAAAATTAGACAAACTCTTTAAATTTCACAACAAACTCTCTTTTGTAGATGGAATTCCAAAATCACAATAATAAGTTTTTCAATGTCAAACTAATTTTCCAATAGTAAATGTTTAGAAGCCATATTGCATCAGTGGAAAAATACATGTGGGACATATAAGTATCCTAACGAAGTTAAAGTAAGTTGATGAATTTTGTTGCCTTGCTGCCAATTTGATAAATGAATAAATCTATGTTATTGAAATAGCTCTTCACACATACGTGATTATGCTAAGATTCTACAATACACGTTTCAGTGTTACTCCGTAGACAGAAACTCTTTAATTATCCAAAATATGAACAATTTAACAAAAATACCTCAACTATAGGGCCATTATAGAACTCACACCTACATTGAAATTGGACATTCATTCTGTTGTATTAATACTCGTAACATTTGTTGTGCTCAATTACAAATGACTCAATTACACCACTGTGTCAGCATTTTGCGATATTCAGCGGTAAGTTTTATAAGCTATAGTCATTCTTTTCTCCACTAGAGTTCATAAAAATGCAGTTTGAGCCTATGGGATAAGGGTTTCCGTCTGCTACCTGGTCCCTTACATAGTTTGAGTCCCTCTGAAGGGCCATATTTGTGTTTTACCAGTTGACATATACATAAAGATCTTGTTCCATAGTTATACTAATGCTGAGATATTTGACTTGATATTATTAAAAAAAAAAAAAAAAAAAAGGAGAACAGCTGTGCGCATGTGTTTACAAGTACGTTGAAAAAAGTTCTCTTCAGTTTTTTTGTTATTAATTAAGAAGAAAAAGATTTATTGGCCTAAAGTTTTGTCCAAGTGATTATGAATTGATTATTGGTAAGAAAGAAATCAATATATTTTATTATACTGGGCCATTAAAAGTACCTTTTTGATATAATGGAATCACAGATCAACCTAACCTCAGATGTTGAAATTCTTACAACCAAAGATATCACAGGCAGATCAGATTTCACTAATAAAACAATGTACATGTGCTCATCATTATGTCCCAGCGAAAATGCAATATTTCTGAATACAGTAAAAGGATTAAGACAGGAAGATTATGTGCTTGCTCTGTAAATTTTGTTGATCCGAACTCTATAAAATTTGCCTCTTATATTTCTAGAGATAGATTTTGTGTACACCTTACCAGTAAGAATGAAGTGGATCTTTGAATTAACCTACATCCTATTGTAAATATTTCTGGCCATGATATAGCAATAAACCGTCTCCTAGAGCCTGCTATTCGAGTAATAGTATCGAATCAATGTTGGGCAAAACTAAAACTAAATTCACTTTTTGGAATAAACTATTTATTTATTTATGGAGCTTCACAACAGCAAGGCGATTTGCTGGAATAAACTAAAACTAAACTAAAAATTGCAACCTAAAAAAAAACTAAAACTAAAATTATACTAATTAATGGATTTTAACTAAACTAAAACTAAATCTTTGGGAATTGACTAAACACTAAATTAAAGCTTTAGTTTAGTTTAGTTTTACTAAAATAACAAAAATTAATATAAATCATATGTTATTTCGATAATTAAGTAAATTATTAAAATTAATAGAACTTGTTTAAGAATAAAGGCCTATTCACGCTGCACCGGGTCCGGGTAGATCCCGGGCCTCCACCGGGCCTTTGTAACCGACTGGAGACTGGGTCCCGGCCGGGCCTTTGTGCATGCTATTATGACATCTATTTGTGCCTGAAAAATGTACTTTTCCGAAGAAGATTTAGCAGCAATTGCAATTGCACTTGATGAAGAGCAAAGAGAGAAACTAGAAGAAGATTGGGTGTGCATCTGACTTGACGTAAGCGTAATCTGGAAGGAGAATTTGGCAAGCTGTATAAAAAACGATTGGACGATGAAACTAAATTCTTTGGTTATTTTCGAATGTCCAAAAAATGTTTTAATGTTTTACTTCTTGAAGTACAGTCTCACGAAACAGAAGACACCATTACATGAGTGCATAATCGCTCAGTAGGTGAATGCGCTGCGCATTCACCTACTGAGCGACTAGCAGTGTGTCTCAGGCAAGGCATTAATAATAACCAAGTGACCAATTTATTATTACTGATGATTGCAATTATGTAAATAAACACTGCTGCACAACTGAGAGAGGGAGCCAGGCCGGGCCGGGAAAGAATGTCCATGTCCCGGCACGGGCTCCACACGGTGTAGCATGAACGAGTGCATTGAAAATGCTAGTGTGATTGTTTCAACGTGTCCCAGCCGTGGCACGGCCCTGGCCCGGCACGGTCTAGCGTGAATCAACCTTAAGCTAGACTTGGCTTTTAGGCGGACCTAAGGTGTATTATAAACAGAAGGGATTTAATATAATCTATATATTACTAATTCAGTCATTGTATATCTACTGTCTAAATTCTATTCATATTTTTGTTTGCCAAGAGTTTTTGTCATAGTTCGTAGAGGTTCTACTCGAAATGTGCTTCATCCACTTGCCATATTTCTACCTTTAAAAACTTCTATGTCTTTTTATATTGATGAATTGCTAAGAAAATATAATATGGACGAGTGCAATCCTGTGTCGACTCCAATGATACCTAGTCTAAAACTCGAGCGAAATTCAGAAAAAGTTCTTCCAGGATACCCTTATCAAAATCTTATAGGGTCACTCCTTTACCTATCAATTGGTGCAAGACCAGATATTTCTTATCCAGTAAGTTTTTTAATCCAGTACAACACGTGTTACGGACATGATCACAGGAGGGTAGCAAAACAGATCCTCCGTTACCTCAAAGGGACCTGAAATCTGAGTCTTACCGATCTAAGTCCGAAGAAAAGAGTACGTTTTCAGTACATAATTGTATTGACTTATACATCCTTCCTCAAGAATGAGGATTAAGAATTATCCGCTTCTGTGTAAGGCTACTGTCAGTTTCCTGTGCTTTTTGATGCCTAATCTATCCCATTTCTTCGAAATGTTGTTAACATTTTTCACGAAATACTAAAAAAAAGCTGTTCATTTCTATTCAAAGCTTTCCAAATATCACTAGGAACCGCACTAAGATGACGCAGTTCCTGCGAGTCGGACTTTTTAACTATTGATGCACTATTTTGAACAATACAGGTCAGGATATCACCAATTCTCTGGAGAATAAGAAACTGTGGCTTTTTCTCATAATTTGGAAACATATGTTTTTTGATAAACTAAATTAGTAAACTAAAATCTAAAACTAAACTAAAATCACAAATTTAGGTCTCTTTTACTAAACTAAACTAATTACCATACTAAAAACGGAGTCCACATGATTAATAATTATACAAATCTAAAACTAAACTAAAACTAAAACTAAAAATATAATATTAGTTTAGTTTTAGTTAGAGAAAACTAACGTTAGTTTAGTAAACTAATGTTAGTTTTGCCCAATACTGTATCGAATGTGTTAAGTTACATCAAATGTAAGCAGATCGGATCGGTTGAAGGAGGAAATGACTGAGTGATTGGAAATGATGGAAAGACTGGCGAGAATGATGTCTCCTGAGAGAAACATTCTAGATATTCCTCCCCAAGAAGCTAGAAGCCCTGGAGGAGAATCCGCTAGTAGGATCAGTGGAGCTGAGAAGAGGCATCCAAAAGGAAACGAAGAAAGGGAACAGAAGCAGATTCAACCTCAGGGAGCTAGAAGAACCAAGACTCCAGCCAGGACTAGAGGACGGTCTAGAAAGACGAAGTAAATATTAGTTTAATGAAAACAGCTGTTTTCCGCAAAATATGTTGGGGTAATTTAGGTTTTTCTTCATTTCTGAGTGTTTTTAAATAATTTTCATTGTTTTAACTTTAAACTATTTTGTTAGATTAAAAAAAACAACAAAAAAAACAAAAACAAAAAAAACATTAATATTGTTGATATGCTCATTGCACAATGTTGTAAGTTACATTTATATTGTTTTGCTTTTTGTATTTGTAGTCAAATTTGTATCTAAGACATCAAGGAGCTTATAGCCTGCGTTGCGGAACTCCTCAAATAAATAAATATTTAAAAAAAAAAGAATTTCGAAACTTATAAGTTAAAAAAAAGTCAATCTCTCTCTGTAAAGATCTACACTGACAGCCAAAACACTTCAATAATTAAAGAGTTACTTCGGAGAACAAATAAATACACATAAAAACACTCTATCCGAAATATGAAAAATTTAACAAATATACCTCAACATAGGGCCATTATAGACATCACACCTAATACATAAATTCATATAAATAATGATACAAATAAAAACACCCTAGGAGGCCCGGTGGCCGTGAATATTAAGGCTTCAGCACTTAACACTCCATGCCAAGGGTCGTGGGTTCCATTCCCACTATGGGGTGGTGGCTTTTCTTTAGAAAAAAGAAAAGGCATCAGCCCCATCCTGGCTAGAAAAGGGTGTGTTAAATGCTCAAGCCTTAACTCTCACTCCCCCTAATACACGAAAAGGTATACTCTTTAGATAGAATTTGGGAGGAAAGTCTTTGCCTTCTCAAACTTGAAATGAATAAAAACAATGAGTGCTGATAGGCCATGGCTGCCCAGAATGAATATACGCAATTACACAAAACAAGAATTAGAATATTGTTCTCCTGGAATGAGATGATATTACCTGGTAGCCCAGTGAAGAGGCGTGGCGAGAAGTTCTCCGCCGACAGCATCGACTGTTGCTCCTTTGCTCACATAATATCTGATGATGTCTTGTCGATTATTTATTGCAGCCCAATGTAGAAGAGTAACTGTCTCCGAGTCCGGCTCATTGACATTATGTCCTCCTTCGATGAGTTCCTTACATCTATCAAGCAGCCCATACTGGAAAAATTACATACTAGATTAAGTAAAACTATTCAAACTAGAAAAGGCTATATATTCATATATTTTTATATCAAGAATTAAAGGTAAGAAATTACATATTCAAGAACACAGAAATTTAAACTGTGCTGCAATGTGACTATGACTGGAAGTAAAATAGATATGACGGGCGGTAAGTTGTGGAATGTTGCTGTTTTTGTTCAGGAGTCGGAGAAGACATGAGATGGACTGATGACCACCAGTGCTCAGGAAGGATGACAGATGAACTGAACAGAGACACTCAACACCCCATTGGCCCACAGACCTCCAATCCTATTAGCTCTCAGAATCTGAGACCAAGACGTAAAAAGGGGACCCAAACCAAGGATAGACTCATTCCCTTACCAACCACCAAGGATGAATGATAGCCAGAAAAATATTGAGATGAAGCCGGAGAAATATTGCACAGAGATAAGTAGCAGGGCCGCTGGGGGAAGGAAGCTGTCATATGAATACGAATCTGAACCACCGTTATTTTTGTGATCTATGAGTTCTGAAATGTGGTCTTTTCTTCTACACACTTCCGTAATGATTGTCCTTATTTACAATAAATATATTTCATCTTGCATCCAATTCAACCAAGAAAAATTCCATGAAACATTTTTTTTTTTTTTTTTTCTCAGCCATAGTAACCCTATGGTAGAGCCGTTTATTAGTTATAGCGTGCCCCATATCTTTTGATACACAGCACGCATGTCTTTACATTATCCATGAAACATATAGTCGCAGTGAGTATGTCCTATGGTTCGGAGTGAGAGGGAAGATCCTAAGACTGACATGTGACCTCCTACAAGACGCAGGCATGGACCCCAACAAATTATCTGTCCTCGCAGAAACAGTTTTAGTACATTCCTTGGGGATACTAAACTATCATATATAGAGGATCTAAACAGTTGCTCATCAACATTTCAAAAATAATTTCATCAAATTTATGTTCAGACCTACAAAAATAATTGCATAAACTTAAAATTTCATTCAATTTTTTTTATTATTAAATTCATCATCAACATTTACTTTCTAGGAAATTTTCAAATTATTAAAAATATCCCCAAAATAAATTTTTGAAAGCTTGATAAGAAAGCTGTGTATGTAGCAATCAAGTACATTTGAGTTACAAACTGTCTTGTTGTAGCATTTATTCTTATTCTTCTTATATTTTATTAATTTATTCCTGGCTTTGGCTGCAAGTTGAAATATACAGCTGCATCTTATCTATACTGCAAGTTTTCTTCTATTGATTGTCCCAGGTGAAAACTTGTAATTATAAAACTCGTTTATTTATTATTTAATCACTGCTCCTCGTTATACACAATTAGCAGATAAGGCGGGGTTGTGATTCATTACAGGCAGCTTTATAGGCTAGAATTTACTAATTCTAACCTAATTATAATTATTCTAACCTAATTATTAAGCAGAGGCTACCTCGACAATATTGTAACAATAACAATATGTAGTATTATTATTAACGTTCAAGATGGTGATATACAATTTTTCTTATGAATGCGTCAAAATAAATTCAGAATGGCTGAGGGATATATGAAATAAAAATGGCAAATAAATAACAATTCCTAAAATTCTATAACGAGTATAGTAACTACCCTTCTGATATTAATTATTTATGATATGAGTTGTCAGTTTATAAAGAAAAGTTAATGAGGAAGACATTATAGGAATTAATTAATTACTACTAATCATAAAGATTATTAAAAGTGACTATCATATAATTCAATTAAACAATAAAATCAAAGGTCATTCAAAAATATTTTAATCTTTGAAGCTAAAATTTATATAGCAACATCACATATATGTACAATTATACCCCTAATATTCACAACAAAAACACGTCAAACAGGGCAAAACCCATATTCTCCAATGAACATTTCAAAGAAAATGTTCAGACAAGGGTAACTAAAGAAAGGTTCTAAAATATTTAAAGCAAAAAGATGGGCCTACCTCTGTTGTTTTAATAAAATTCTTTCAGTTAATAACGTAGTTAGTCACATAAAATCCCAAAATAAATAGATACAATGATCAAAGGTCAACTAATTATTTATTTAAGCAAAGTTATTGACAGCTTCGAAGGATCACCATTAAAAATTTTAAGTGAGATTAGAAGTAAATAAATTTATTTATCTTGTTTTTACTCATAACAAAGTGACCTTTGAAAGATATTACAGCGGAAAGTAGATCTCAGGAGTAAGCATTTTAACATAACAAAAGTCTGTCTACATAAGCTGGCCGAAAGTAACGAATAGCAGTAACAGTCGTGGAATCTAAGTAAACAATCTTTCATTAAATTCTAAGAGCTTACTTGTGTAGCTTTGACAATGTCGAAGTCACTGGTATCTTGGTCGTTAAGAATGACTTGGTTTTGTTTAGACTCTTGAAACATTTGAGGTGGAGCCTGCTTCCCAGAGCTTCCATAGGGATGGAGTGAACAAGGACCCTAAAAAAGAAAAAAAAATAAGGAATACAAATTAAATATTAGTCCTTAATCGACCAAAGGCAAAGGGATACACACTCTCATTAAGTGTAAGAAAAGGAAATAACAATATAACAGAGTATAATGAGCATTCATATAGAAAATTCTTACATGTTCACTAATATTCACTGGATTACAACCAGTGCAATACTCTGGAGGGATCATACTTTTCTCATTCCCAAAAGGCCTTATATGTCATCTAAATTGGTTTTCATGTCCATGAGGAGTAAATTAAGTGCCAATTAATGGCACTAATTCTGAAATATCTTCCCTGCCGAAAAACTTATAATATTCCCTCCCTTAAATGTTATGAAACAGAAACTGATAGCTCCTAGAACTACCAGACAACTAAAAACATCGACTTTTCCAAAGAAGTATAAGTGATTCGAATAGATAAAAGCTAAATGAAACAACAACATTATTAAACGGTAACATTTCATGCCAACTATTTATCAAAGAATCATTATTAGTTTGATAGGAGGCCCGGTAGCCGTGAATGTTAAGGCGTGACCACTTAACACTCTGTGCCAAAAGTCGTGGGTTCGATTCCCACTAGGGGTGGTGGCTTTTCTTTACAAAAAATAAAAGGCATCAGCACTATCCTGGCTAGAAAAGGGTGGTAACCTACAGATAACCCGTCCTTAAATTCGTAGTTAATAATAATGGACGTTAAAATTTAAATAATAAATAATTGTGGTTTAAATTTTAGCATCTTTTATTTTTATTTTAAAACAAAAATCCTCCAAGCCGAAACACCCTAAACAAGAATTCTGTGCCTGCCAAAACTGTTCTTGATAAATGAAGAATGGAATTGCTAAAGATCTAAGTACCATTTTACAAATTTTCATTTATTCACTACAAAATAATCTATATTCCTGCGCCAATGCCCTGCTAAAAGATTTACATATGTTCTACTCTTGTTGGTTGTAGTTTTTACAGTATCCTATGTCCGCACTACCCTACACTGCTAGGGGATTTAAGTGCCACAGCCGTATTCTTAAAAAACTTTCGCAAACTATCCTTTAGAAATTAAAACAAAGTTGAATGACCTTGTCGAATCAGCGAAAACAAAAAAAGGACTAGAGTTTCAACACAGAAAGGCTGAAATCGCCTTTTTGTAATTCAAAAAAGACACGGTATCAATTGATTGATTGAGTTTCTGTCCGAAATTCCGGATGGCTTCCTGCCCAAAAAAAAAAAAATTGGCCGTAAAGAGCGACAATTACTCAGGCCAAATCAAATCGAAAAAATCAAAATCGAATGCTGATATTCTTGTACACCTAATTTGATAGAACTGGGCCTGTTTTAATCTATTCAAGACATGCTTTTATTGTCTGGGCACAGCTTCTTGGTCGCCGACCGCTAATTCACTCCAATCAAGAAACATGGGCGTATATAAGGGAAGGGCTTAGGGGGCTGCAGCCTGCAGCTCCCCCGAAATTTTGATTTTATCGGTAAAAATTTCATAAAACCCTTAAAAATAAATGAAATAAGATCATTTAGTTCATTAAAAAAAATCTATTTTGGATGTAATAGCGTTTTAGTTGGCTAAATCTCTTCCAAGATCTAAATTGTAAGTTTTCCATACACGAGAAATAGTCTCAGCCCCCCCCCCAATTTTCCCAGCCCCCTCCGAAATTATTTTCTATACTCGCCCATGTCAAGAAACGAAGCAAAACTGTGGAAATGCAAGTAATACAAGAGGTAGAAAATTTAAGCTTACAATCTAGGCCAGCTAGACCGTTCAAATTTTTAGAAATGTATGATCGTTTCTTTGATTTTATGAAACATGTTTCTAAATAAATTTCGATCACTCAGGTTTCTGTGATCAAAGTAAGCAAAGAACAGGCTGGCATCCAGTCAACGAATGCTTAAAAACAGCTGTAGGTGGACATTTTTGGAACACAATTTTTGACTTCGTAACTTTGTTTGGGCTAGAGGAGGTGAACATATCAAAAGTCCTCGCCCGTAGCCTTTGAGCCGGAGCGGAGGGGGGGGGAGAAAGAAAATACATAAAATAGTAAAGTAATATATATTATTGAAGCGAATGGAATGCTCTACAACCCTATAGCCGGCATTTATTTTTTGGGTTCATCGTTGAAGAGATATCCGGTCGAGAATAGAAAAAAGTGTGTTTTTCCCCAAAATGACAGACTTTCAAGAGCGGATATTTCGAAAACTAAAGATATCTCGAAAAACTTTAATGAATAGAACTTGTAGGAAATTTAATCAGCTTTCATTTGTTGTAGAATAGTCATGTCGTTCGGACGCAGGGTTTCCGAGATATAAGTGAAAAGCCGAAAAATGGGACCTTCTTAACCCCCCCCCCCCCCCCCCCGGCACAAAGGCTACGGGCGAGGACTTTTGATATGTTCACCTCCTAACTAGCCCAAACAAAGTTACGAAGTCAAAAATTTTGTTCCAAAAATTTCCATCTATAACTGTTCGTTGACTGGACTGTATTGTGTCCAGCAAAAAAGGCTTTTCTGAGGTGTGCCCTTTGATGAGCCGAAGAAAGGAAAATCTACGGAAGAGATTGCAAGAGTGTTGTTGAAAAAGCGACCAAATCCAGCAGAGTTGCCACCAAACAAGAAAAGAGATCTTTGATTGATTATGTAAATGAAAACAACCGAGAATTTCTCCGATATGCCAATAAACTCAGTAATTACCCTTGCCACTTAGATTTATTTACGGCAAGAAAATGCTAGACTAAGGACTTTTTTCTGAACCTATTCTATTAATTCTTTATATGTTAAAATTTTTAATAATGGCTTTATAAATATTTGCTCTAGCATTTAAAGAGCCATTAAATGTTTGTGAAAATTAGAAATTATTTCTACGAATATTGTGTCGTTTTTTGTTTTGTTTTTTTTTTTGCTTCCTGAAAAATTTCGTTTTTGGCGCTTAGACGCCTTAGCAATTCCACTCATCAAATGTCTTCAAATGTCTTATTTAGCTGAATACAAACAATATAAAGGATGCGAAGAAAGAAAGGCCACCATAAATATGTTTCATTTCCATTTATTTATTTTTAAATTATTTGGGATGTAGATCCACACTTTTTTTGCCTTTCTAGCAAGGATGAAATTTGAATGTTTCAATAAAATAAGAATTTCGTTTCAGAGATACACAATACGAATGAAAGTCAGCAAGGGATGAAAGGAATTTCATAACTACTTAGCCCAGAACTCATTTAGATAAACCGGAACTTCAGTAGAAGTGAACTGGAAGTACCTAAAAGTAGCCCAAATCTGCTCGGAAAGGACCGGGGGATGAATATAGTGACACGCAAGCAATTTTTGAGAAACCGGAAGTAAGGCAGAAGCGAACCGGATTTGACTCAGATTGAACCGGAAGATGCCCAGAGATGAATATGGTGACATGAAAGCAGGGTTGCGCAAAATTTAGCGATCGCTAATAGCAAATACCTTAGCGCTACTGTCTAAACCCAGCGCTAAAAATTAGTGCTTAGCGACATCAGGGCGCTAAGCACTAATTTATTTATGACAGCTAATTTGCTTTAGCTGTAGTTACAACTACAACAATATTGACATCTTAAAGTTCGCTTCCGGTCTACTCTGGCACTCTTCCAGCCAGCACAGGTCCACTTCCGGTCAGCTGTAAGCAACTTCCAGGGGCTGATTGGGAGAATTTCGGCCGTTTAAACATCCCTTAAAAGCATGTAATCATAATAATTTATCAATCGATTTTTAGTCCGCTATTATGATTGTTATTTTGAGAAGAACTCACGAGATCGCCTCATTTAACCCGCCGTTAGTCGCTGCGTGAGATTTTCTCTCAAAGTTGTACTAACTCATTTAAAAACCTTATTTATTTTTCACAGAAAAGCGTCTAGCGTCGTCTATCTGAGTTTTAGGATTTCTGGCACTGATAATATTTGAGTACATTTCAATGATTCGTATTATAATTGACCCTGACAATTCCAAACATTTTCTCTCAGATTTATATCAAAGTAGTATTGCTGCATTCTTATTCCATGAACAATAATTAGTTGCTACAAAAAATATTTCTTGCCAAATAAATTTCCAAAGTTCTGAAATGAGTATTATTTTTTATTTAGATAAAAATGAATAGGTTGCTCCGACTGATCCTCCTTTAGATCTAGAAGACAACATTCCTGACAATCGTGTGGATATTTGTGAAAGTGATAGTGATAGTGAGCGCAGTGAACATGACAACGACACTGCACAGAGTGATTGTGACGCAGTGGATACACTGATGGACAGTCAATGTTATTTTGGAAGGGAAAACAAAACTAAATGGTCAATACAAGCCCCTCGTAGAAGGACGTCATCCAAAGCAAGACGAAAAAACATTGTCACCTACCTCCCAGGAGTAAAATCTATAGCAAAAAATGCCAAAACCGTAATGGATACCTGGAAATTATTTTTTCCAGATGAAACGATAAACTATATTGTGACATGTACAAATATTTATTTGGCAAAACTTCAGGAAAAATACGCCCGATCAAGAGACTACAAGTTTAGAGGAAATATGTGCTGTGATGGGGTTACTGTATATGTGAGGTCCGAAAAAATACCAATTTGCCCAAACCATACCGTTTTCACGTACGAAAAGTGTATACAAGATCAAAGTGAATCATACATAAGGACTATGCAAAGAAGTTAAACATTTTTTTTTTCATATTATATTTTTTTTAAATAGTGTGTGTATTTTTTTTTACATATTGACTTTTTAAATTCATAAGGTTAAAAAAAAAATATCTTACTCAATAAAGGTGTTTTAGTAAATTAAACCTATAATCAAGGGTAAAATATCAGGCGTGAGAGATTCTCTCACGCGTGACCAACGGCGTTACAGTTGGCCTAGCGACCTAAAGCGGCCCCTACACGGTCAGTAATAATGACATTATCAGTAATGTCATTACTATTCAACTCTCGTCATTCCATATCATCATTACAATGTACACCTTACACCGTCATTCCACGGATCATTTTTAATGTCATTACTTTTCTTTAGTATGCATTGTGATCTCCGTGACAGAAGCGGTTTGTTAATAATGGATCCTCGCAAAGTCGCCTGTGTAGCTATAATTGCGACACTAGCCACAAAAAAAAAAAAAAAAGTGAAACGTTCGTAAAGGCCTTGATATGATATATGGGTTAAGCAACGTCATTTATTTAAGTAAAGATGGAATGGTTGGGATTCGGCTAAATAAACCTCAATATGATTTTGTTTTAAAAAATCTATATTTCGGACGTTTCGGCTACTCATTGGTAGCCTTCGTCAGCTAAAATGACAAAAAAAGAAATTAATACAGAAACAAAAAAAAGTTTATAATTGTGATAGGTAACAGAACTATAGATACAATTAACTTATAAAAGAACATATCGTCTTAAATTCTTAGAATGAGTAGAATGAAAAAGTAAATAGGTACAATAATTGATTTTAATAGTAATTAGTAACATTAATTGATTTTACAAAGAAATAAGAAACTACATACCAATGACAAATATAGTAGCTAATAGTAACATTAATTAATTTTACAAAGAAATAAGATACTACATACCAATGGAAATGCCGAGCGGCAGAGGAAGACCAAGGTTGGCAATTAAGTAACCATTGTGAAAGTTTCTAAGGAAAAAGGAATCTACTGGGGTATATGTAACTGAAAACAGCAGGTGGTGGGAGAAAGGTCGGTAATGATCAAAAGGCATGTTTATGACATTTTATGACAGGAAAGGAGAAAAAGGTGTTAATGGAGGGATACCCAAGGGGCATGGGAAAAATCTAGGTGGGAAGTCGGGAGAGTTTTTGGAAAATATTAGCGTACATAGGCGAAATGCCTTGTTTGTCAGTTTTGTAGTTTATATTGTTTTTATTTAAGTTTATGTGTACACATTCCGAGATCTTTAGTCTTTTTTTGTTTCGTTGTGTAAAAGAATTTTCGTGTCGTCGAAGTTAAAAGTGTGTTTTTGCGTAATGGCGTGTTTAGCAAGTGCAGATTTATCTATTTCTTTATTAGTGATGGTTCGTTTATGTTGTGTAAGACGTGAGTGAATGTCATTTATGGTTTTTTATTTATTTATGTAAATTTTAACGTCCATTTATTATTAACTACGAATTTTAGGACGGTTTATCTATAGGTTACCACCCTTTTCTTGCCAGGATAGGGGTGATGCCTTTTCTTTTTTTTTGAAAGAAAAGCCACCGCCCCTAGTGGGAATCGAATCGAACCCACGACCTTTGGCACGGAGTGTTAAGTGCTCACGCCTTAACCCTCACGGCCATCGGGTCTCCGCAACGTCATTTAACTTAAGTTAAATTCTCTCTAAATGTAATTTAGAGCAATATATTTAGAGTTAGAGCCTCTGGTACAAAATTACCCTAAAGGGCACAAAGTTACCCCAATTGACTGTAATTTACCCGTACCGTCCGTTAATTTCACTTCCTTACAACGAAACTAGGCAGACATGATGCCCAAACAATGAAAAACGTGCGTTTAAAAAAAAATAATCGGTCCATTAGAAGTTCAGATTTACTCTAGAACAAAATTAATAATTGGGTCACCTGCTCATTACAAATATAATGTAACAAAAGTATTCACGTTTATTTTGTATTTATGTAGATTATTTTAAGCAAATTATTCAAGAATCCAGCACACTACCCACTTTTCTGCGGAATGTGCATACTTCTATAACAACTATAAAGTTTGGCTTCTGTTTAATAATACATTCTCTTTGTTAAGTTGATTTTACGTCATTCTTCTTTGGAATGTTACCTAACTGTCAGGTTATTGATAACCAACATGGGTTGTTTGTTTACATCTCATATTGTAATTTGTTGTAACTAGAGAGTTAGTTTAACGTTGAGTTTATTCTCTTAAGCCATGAGGTATGCCCAATTGATTATTGGGCCCGCGGGATGCGGAAAATCAACTTACTGTTCTGCAGTCGTGCAACACATGGCTAATTCTAATAAAGTTGTAGATGTAGTCAACTTGGATCCAGCCGCTGAATATTTCAATTACGACCCTATGGTAGATATTAGAGAATTAATACACCTAGATGATGCAATGGAAGATGCTGACTTGAAATTTGGTCCCAATGGTGGCCTTATATTTTGTATGGAATACCTGGTAGAAAACAGTGAATGGCTCCATGAAAAACTTGGAGAGGTTGATGATGACTATATATTATTCGATTGTCCTGGACAGATTGAGCTTTACACTCATATGACAACAATAAAAAGTTTAGTTGATATTTTGAAGAATTGGAACTTTCAGATCTGCGCTGTGTTTCTTGTAGATGCTCAGTTTATGGTGGATGGTGGAAAGTTCATTTCTGGAACCATGGCTGCACTTTCTGTGATGGTGAACCTTGAACTTCCTCATGTCAATGTACTAAGCAAAATGGATTTGTTAAGTAAATCCGCTAAGAATAAAATAGAAAATTATTTGGACCCCGATCCTCATTATCTTCTTGGAGAGATGGAGACGACTTCTAAATGGAATCCCAAGTACAGAGCACTAACAGAGTCGATTGGAAGGATCATTGATGACTACAGCTTAGTCAAGTTTATTCCTCTTAACATAAAAGACGAAGAAAGCATATCTGACGTCCTCCTGACAATAGAAAATATTATTCAATATGGCGAGGAAGCAGATGTGAAAACCAGAGACTTTGACCTTCCAGAACCTGATGAAAATGAAGTGAATGATGATTAATAACATTTATGTTCGAGATGTGTATGTATATATATGTAGATAATATATAAATTGTGATATTGATTGTACGGAATTTACATTAATAGGACATCAGTAAAATAGTGCCTTGTATGTTCATTTGTATTTTGATAGTGTTCCCTGCAAATTTGTATAAATTTTCACAAAAAAAAAAAACAAACAAAACAATATTATTTGATTTGAATGTTTGCTTTCCTACTTATTGAACTTAGTAATTTTTTTTTTTTTTTTTTTTTTTTTTGCAATGAGGGGAAAACCTACAAGGAACTTAGATATACTGATTACAATTTCATTGTTATTTTATTTTTAACGGCGCATCAACTATTTGGCTATTAGCGCCGGGCTATCTACAGGTTGCCATCCTTTTATAATGCCAACAGCACGTGGTCGGTCACCCATTCAGGTACTGACCACACCCGACGTTGCTTAATTTCGGTGATCAATGGGAACCGGTGAATTCAACGCGGCAGCGGCCGTTGGCCATTTTTATTATTATTTGAAGATTCCCTCCAGGAGAGAGAGGGATAGTGTTCAATGTATGAAACTCTTTACTTTTAAAAGAGTCATGACCACCCAGAAGAAACAACTGTTATAGATCTCTTTTAATACATGCACAAGGTTGGAGAACTCGTTGATTACTATTACTTTGTTCTTTTTGTTTTCCTCCAAAATGTTCTATTCCAAGATTAAAAAATATATATATTTTTAAAACAACATTTATTCTCACCAGCTACCTCAACCAATGTTATTTTCTCCATTTCTTTGACGTAATGTTTTGGCTCAAGCCTATCACTAGATGAAAAATCAGGTCTGTATTAAAATATAAAATCATTTTTCCCCCTTACTTTGTCTAGAAAATAAAATTCCCTGAAATTCAAGCTATCCTATTTATTATTTTGTAGTACAGACATTGTCTTTGCTGGCATTTACTTTCTTTTTACCCTAAAGTTATTTCGATAAAATGCATTGGTTCTATTTAAACATAGTTGTTTATTATAATTTTTATTAAAGCTTTAGCAATTTTTAAGAGTGTACAATAACTTTTAATTCTGTAAGAGATTTAAATTATTTGCATAAGCCATGCTTTTTTCCAAATAAGTCCCATCTTTATCTAAAAGTGAAAACCTTTAATCTGTAGACATGCTCTAGCTAAGATGGGTCTTATTTGCCACACAGCAAGCCTCATTATGTGAAGGATTTAAATCTATTGATTTTATACCACTACTGTTAGAATACCAAGATATACTAGTAATTTGCTGAAGAAGGAGAATGAAATTCAAAATTTCACAGTAAAAATTAAAAAAATAAAATAAATGGAAGATTTTATCAGTCATCTTCAAAATTTGTTTAAATTTATATAAGAGGCTATTTCCATCAAATCGATGACAATACTTTGTAGGTTCCTTCCTTTACCAAACCATTTCTTCCAAATCCCCTTCCTATATCTACAACCAGGGCCGTCACGAGGGTTTATACCGCCCGGGGCGATGTCTGACATGACGCCCCTTCAAGGAATACTCCCAATAAAACAGGGGGTGCCTTCCCAGGAATATTTTGAAAACTCAGACCTTAAATTACGCGCTTTTATGAAACTTTAATTTTTTAATGGTTCTTCCAAATAATTCCTCCGGAGCAGTGTTTTGGATTCTATCATTATCTATTTAAGCTCTAATTCTTAATTTATTTATTTCTTAAGGGCGAGCAGCAAGTGTTGCAGAGGCACACTCTGTTCTCTATTTTATTGTACAACTACTGTCAGCGAGACAGAAGAGTACTGTGTGATGGGAGGAGGGATGCGCCGAGAGAAGACAAGAGCTTTGCCCATGCAGTCACACTGTGCGTAGGTAGCAGTGTCCATTTGGTAAGCGAGCAGCCCCACATACACAATGACTATCCTATCCTTATAACAAAGCCATTCCACCATTCTTCGTAACACGTAGAAAGCGTTGATTGCATACATGAAGTAATTTTTTTTTAAATTTTATTCAAATTTAAAACTGAATGTTTTAACAATTTCACAGTCAATCAAATAATTATGTGATTTTGTTTTCCTAAAGGCGCAGGCCTCCCTACAGTCTACAAACTCCTTCAATCTCAGTTCAAATCCTCCAATCTCTATCCTCCCACTCATAAAACAGCCTCCAACTGTTCCATCATCTCCCGAGCCTCCTCCTTCTAGAACTCTTTCGATTCGACACTCTCCTTTCTTACCTATATTTAAATCCCGCAACTTTGCTTTTCTCCTATCCTCCCAGGAAGACACTTTATAACAATTTACCAGCATTTGCTATGTATGTATATGTTCTGTTTTTTCCCCATTTGATTCAATCTACATTTGTTTTATTTTATGTTTCATTCTATTTACTTTTTCTTTTGTCTGTTCATTTATTTTTTATTCTTTTTTTATACTCTCTCCCCTCCTTTTTTGTATTATTTCTTTATATTGAACTATTTACTATATTTTTATATTCACATCCGCTCTGTATACAGTTTCATCATTGCTCCACCCTCCCTCTTCCCCTTCTTGCTCCAGTATTCCTCAATCCCTCCGTATTCACTATCTTCTTTTTACTCTATTGTATAAGATTTTGTAAATGGTATTAGAGTTTGTTTTTTGTTGTTTCTTCTCTAAGTATAGAGTTAGAGTTTTAGTTTAAATTTGTATAATCAACGAAGTATATTTATATGTTATTCTTAAGGGACAAACTCCCAGAATAAAGTGTTTTTTTTTCATTTAAATGTTATTCATATTTCATTTGCTAAAGATAGAAAAAATTGAAGTATTCTATAAAAAGGGTATCACTGTTTAAAAAGGAACCTTAATATAAAATAATATATTTGTCAGTTCTTTATTTTACATAACTTTTCATAAATTATTAAATTCTAAAATATATTACAAATATTAAAATTATTGGTAATTATCCAAGCTCTAACCTCACAGTTCTTCTCTTTTCATTGAAATTAATAAATAAAAAACAAATTTCAAGCTTTAAACAGTACTGATAAAAGCAAATTGAACAAAGTGGCACCCACAAACTGTAAGGTTCAAGCTTTATGCACTCTAAACTAAATAATAAATTAATATTTACAATTTAAGAGAATAAAGTTAAATACAATAACATTTTGTGAATGAATATAGCATTATCCACTAATATAATTTTCGTTGTCATTATAAGGGTTAAAATTCTAATTTGTTTTATGAAAAAAATCAAGAAAGGCATGTTTATTAAAAATGATTTAATGTTTTAAAATCAAAGTACGACTTTAGATAACTAAAATAAAGGATCACTGTAGATTAGGTGTTACTTCCCATTTGGGCCAATAACAAAATGATATGCTTCTTTGTGTGAAGTTAAATAAAGTATTTCGAAATATGAAAACACTTAACATTCGTGGAACGTTTATCGCAGAGGTAGGTATAATAAACTTCCTTATAAATGAATGGAACATTAATTTTTTTATTAAGTTAATATATCCATGGATCAAATATTTATTTTGTTCTTATCATAAAAATGTTTATTAAACAACACAACTTCTCATTTTAACATACAATTTTGTATTTCCAAAAGTGTTTATTGTTTCAAATAAATTATTGTTAAAATAATTAAATCATTTAAATGAGGAAAAACGTCAAGAATGTTGATAAAGTGATGGTATCAATACATTTTACATTTACGGACTTAACTTCCTCAGGAAGTAGACATAAAAACATTATAGAATAAATTCTGCTATACATCAGTCCATCAATATTGAATGTTTTAGTCTCGACTCAGCGGGGGTTGGTGGAAGATTTAGCCCCTCCTACTGTATAAGCCAGATGAAGGGCATGAAACATGTAGAGCAAGGAATAAATGATTTGGAGCAGAAATAATTTAGTTTTTTATTACTGACATTCCACCACACTTAAGTGAATTGCGGGATAAAGGTCACATTATACACCATTATTTATCTTCAAAAATTAGTTACATTTTCTACAAAATGTTCTTTAAACACTAAGTAAATATCAGTGATGTGTTTTTCATTAGTTGGAAAGATCTGGATGTCATAAAACTAGAAAGGCATTAGTAATATATCTGAAAATAATTCTAATTTAATATCGCAAGATTTTATGAAAGCAGGGTATTATTGAACATATTTATATCATGAGAGGTATAACTTGTCACTTGGCTGCGGGGGGGAGGGCTAGGGGAAGGTGGAGGCACCTCTTGCCTTGCAGGGTTGCGACTCCTCCCTCTCCTAGTCCCATGCCTAGGCAGAGCGGGGGCTGGGAAGGTTGTAGAACTGGCAATGTCAAGTCCTCTCTTCACTTTCCCCAAGTGACAAGTTGGAATGACACTGTAATCATCTAATGTCTGTAATAAAGTGATTTTAAGAAGAAAGGACTAAAATTGTTGTTTGCAGCTGTGAAAAAAAGTCTCATAAATTTTATAACTTTCACAAGAAAACGATAATAAAATGATCACATTTCAAATGAAGAACTCAGTTCACTCAGGGTTCACAAAATGCTTGTATTTAAAAAACATTTCTTTGGGTTGCCAGCGTGTAGGCACAAAAGATCAGGTCATATAACCAGGTAAGATAGCTTAAGCAAATCTGAAACTAATTTTAATTTAGCAAGTAACTTAACACGTTCTCTGTCCCGTGAACCACATATGGTTCACAAAACGGGACACTAAGACATCTCACTATGCTCATGCAGCTCACGGAGAGTATAACATTTCTATTGAAATATATTTGCTGAAGGTGGTAGGTCCTGCACAGTTTTAAGTTTGGACTAGATAGGACAGTCGTAAAGTTTAGAAAAAAATCAGGACATTCAGGGGTTAATATGACAAAAGAGAGAACCGTCTCTTAATAAATATTCATTTGGACTTGCCGGTTTGATATCATATTTCATACAGGGAACAAGGAACCGGTTAAGATGAACTGGATTATGACTTGAGAATTGCTGAGCCAAGGCCTGCTAACATATCTCTAAGCTCTGAAGATGACCATATGAAATGGTTGAAAGCGCTTAGCTCGAGTTTTTTGTAAGGGCCCAAAACCTGTTATTCAATCTATTACCTGAGAATACGAAAGACTTTTCAGGTATTTCTTAAATTTAGCAATGATAAAATATAATTAATAATAAATTACCCTTTACTCGAATTTAGAAATTGTTAAGATAGCAAGTAGTCGAATAAAACTTCACTTCAAACATATTTATTTATTTACTGTTTTCCTTACATGTTCCACACTTTTGAGACACCTCTTCAGGGGAAAATGTTATAAATACAGCTTCAATTTGAGGAGAAGAGCCTTTAAATGGAGGAAGAGAATAAGTATATATTGAAAGTGTGAATTGAAGTTTACTGACAAAGTATATATCAAATTAAAAATTATCTGGTATTTCTTAGATAATGATCAAGAATGACCTCACAGTTTTCGTCCTTTCAATTACATCTAGTGCAAGTTTTAATTGTGAACCCTGAACAAAATCCCAACCATCGATACAACTTACTGAAGTCTTCTATAAGTACAAGCAAGAATCAAATATAAATGGGATTTTTAAAAAAATCATTTATTGAAAAACAATTGGCCATTATAATTTATTTAGTTTTCTCCATTTGAAATATACGTTTTTGTCAACGATGAGAAGGATTTTTTAACCATAGCATTGTAGAATGAAGCTGTACACAAATCCCTCCATACTTTCATTCTCTTCAAATCTTTACCCTTCTAGAGCTTTTTTAAGCAGTCCAAACAATCGGCAGAGGGGGAGGTCCGGTGTCATGAAACCACATAAAGTGATCCACACGAAAGTGTAATACAATCGGCAAAGGGAGAAGTCAGCTGTAAGGGGTTTGTGTAGTTTGGAACCTGGCATGGTTAACGAGGGTTGGTCTTGTCGTTAGCAATGATATGAATCTTTCACTTTGTTCATTCCGACTTGTTACGCAATTTCTGATAATCTCATCCGTCTTCAAGAATGTCCCGAACTGCTCAAGTGTTTTTATCTTTAATACTGGTCCAAGAACAGCACTCAAGATCAGGGCCTCCGAGAGGTATTATGGACCCCTGTACAAATAACTTCATGAGCCCCTTAAAAACTCCTCCCCCATTAACATTACCAAACACTATTAAAGGAATTATTTAAAACTGACATTTCTCTGAAAATAAAATTAAATACATTTGTAATTGAACGGAGTGGAAAATGGTAGGTATATAACTCTGATGTTTCAAACTATAATGCGAGTAAAAAAATTACGCCGGGTCTCCCTTAGACCACGGGCCCCTGACAATGTTCGACTACAAAACTTTGGAAAATTTCAATTCCTTGAACTCCTTCTTGACTAAGAAATTGTATAATTATGCATTTTGTAGTAGAAAGATTCACCTGTTGCTCCAACATCTTGAGCATTACTTATGAAGTGATTGGAAGCGTGGAACTCCAGGCTCTCTCCTCTTCTTACTCATGGCCCCATCCAAGCGTACAAGAAGCATGTTCTGGTCCTACCAACTATAGATGCTAAGGAGCAATAATCCATTTATATTTGATTCCCGTAGTAGCTAACACGTTGACTGCCAACTTTTGAGTTATCTGGTAGTTTGAGTTATTTTTTATTTTTTTTTATTTTAACGGCGCATCTACATCTTGGCCATTAGCGCCGGGCTATCTACAGGTTGCCACCCTTTTCTAATGCCAACAGCACGTGGTCGGTCACCCATTCAGGTACTGACCACGCCCGACGTTGCTTAACTTCGGTGATCTACGGGAACCGGTGCACTCAACGTGGCTATGGCCGTTGGCAGTTTGTGTTATTGCCTCAAATATGAAGTAACTCATAGTATATCAGTGTTAGTATGAATAATGTCCACAAAGAAGAGAACAAAAAATGTAGTAATGCAATAAGAAAACAACAGGTCGAAGCCTATCTGGACACGTACTAACTTTTAGATGGTTTCCGTGAAGGACTTTCTGTTACATACACCAACTATGAAGTGTTTTTTGAGATTTCATTTACAAAAAAAAAAAAAACAACTTTTTTTTTAGTTGGATTTAAGGCGTGTCAACCTTTGAGGTGATTTTATATGCTTTTTGGTGATCCTTATGTACTACAATTATAGTTATTAATAAGGTGATATTAAATTAATTTGGATTTTTAGACCGGAATTTTAAAAAGTACTGTGGCAGTCAACAAGCTAAATATGAGGATCAAAAAATAAAGTTATAGTGAAAATACATCCAGGCCCTTCATATGCATAAATGTTTAGGTAAATATCATGAAAATAACATTTTAATATATTTTAGAGACCTACATTTTACAAACCAATTAACGGTAAGTCATAAGATAAATACAAATATCAGGTCACCCCATAAGTAATGTCGGTGGACTGTAGAATGTGTCAATCTGATTTTTTCTGCTAGCTCTTTGACTGTTACAACAGGATTTTCTTCTACAGTAGCCTGCAGGAGTTGGTCATCAAGCTCTGTTGGTCTACCTGTACGAGGCTCGTCTTCAAGCTTGCGGTTTCCCACTCGAAATCGTACAAATCACTGCTACACTTGTCACTCACTAATGAGATTTTCGTCATATATTTCTACAAGTTTCAATAGTAGAAGCAGCATTTTCTCCTTTATCGAATTCCCAAAGCATAAAATGGTGTCTTGGTAGATCCATTTCAAATGAAATTTCAGCACTGAATAAATAAGTTTCACCAACCAAAGCATGATAAGTAGAAGTGTATTTAATGCTATAATAAACAAAATAAATTGGAAAGGAGACAGACACAAACAGACAGAATATTGAAAACCGACATTACTTATAGGACGACCTGATATAATTAACAAATCAATTCATTTATTTAAACTTGACACCATTCTTGCCCTGTCAAAGGCTCGCCATTGAACAATTGGGTTGTATTGGTGTTGTAGTGAGTTTATTGGCTCCTGATGGGACATTTAAAATGGTGAGTCTTATGCAGATCTGGTTTGAATAATTGAATTCATGTGTTAATTCTATTTTTACTGAACTTCTGCCTTGCTTAGAATTGATTTGAAAATAATATTGTTTTTTGAGGCATTCTCGGAATGGTATCTATCAAGGAAAAGGTTTTATTGAACTTTAATTTATATGGATCTTTGACTTCTTATATGAGATGAATCTGAACAATAGGAATATACTCTTTCAATTAATTATTGAGAAGAGAAAGTTGACCGTTGAGATCAAGAAGGCGTAGATAATTGGGTTTCAGTTTGTGTATGTTGAATGAAAATATATTTTATAACTCAAATGAGTTTTATTTCTGCCAGCTTTTCGGCTTGATATACAAGCCTACTTCAGGGCTATGGAGGAGAGGGAGAACAGTTCCGTATTATGGAGGCTGTATTTCTTCCAGGGCTTGTAGACCCCTGATTTTTGACTTCCTGTCTGAATGAAAAATCATCAAGTCTACAAATACTTTTACTTTAAAATGTTCCATATGAGGATTTTTAAAATAAATTATTATTTTTATATAGTCCGAGAGCTGGTAACGCACATTTCATGAAGTGTTTTATGCACCTTGAAATTTTTCTATAGTGCATGTCTTGGGTAGATAAGAAAGTAAATATGTGTTGGCTAGCCTTACTGTGGAACACCAGGTACTGCGCATAGGGGCAAGATGCAAACAAATATTGCGCCAAAATAATGTTTTATTATTATTCAAAAGCCAACTATCTTTAATGTAAAATTAAGGCAATTTTACAATGATTAATAAATAAGTCAGACACTTTTAAGGGGGATAACATGTAAATCCATGTTGTTTTTTTTTTTAAATATTAAATGGCATTTTATTCTCGCTGCCATTTAACACTTTCAGGACCGATGGCTTCCAAAAGAATTTCCATCAGGGCCCAAGTCTTCTTTTTGTATAGTTATTTCGGCAAACACATATATATGTATATATATATATATATATATATATATATATATAAATATATATATATGTATATATAAATATATATATATATATATATAAATATATATATATATAAAAAATAAGTGAAGAAACTTTTAAAATGATGTACTCTTAGTGAATTAATTACAATTTAGTAAAATGTCAAATACGCCACGATTTGAGTGGGCCAGCTGAAGAAATTTTTCGGGCGGATTCAGTATCATACGACACTAGACCTGCAAACCTAACCGGGAATACGTCATGAGGTCCCAAATCAAATACGAAGCGTATAGGACAAGGCCCGAAGTAGCGCGATCGAAAGAAAACCAAGCTATCTGCTGACGCATATGCCACGACCCTGGGCCAGACCGTGTCAAACAGGTACAGCTGTACAAGATCACGTGAGCAAGAACCAATGAGTGCGCAGAGAAAAACCACAACTGCCGAGATAATCAGTGCTCTCACTCAGTCTTACGAAATAATGAATAAAACACCATTGACAAAAATTGACATTTTGCTTGGAAGTGTTAATTGTAACAATACTGGTGCCTCTGCTCCTGTAAGTATATTTATGTAGAGCCACCTGAACCAGAATTACAGACTCCCAAAGATTCTGGAAATGAAGATGAAGAGGATGGGGATATTCACCATTTACCAAGTTAACAGTTGTTGGCACCAGCAGCAGTCACAAGAATCTGTTTGAGATGTCGGAGGTCCTTCTGATAATGATTGTCATGATGAATTTACCATTTACTACTGAAGCCTGGCAGCTTCTGTCTACAGAAACCCAGAGATATCCTATTGACGAAAATGTCCAAACTGAACTCATAACAATAGCAGAATTGAAATTTTTTGTGGGTATTTTGATTCTTGGTGGTTATGTTATTCTTCCAAACAACCGCTGCTATTGGGAGCAGTTACCTGATGTATATAATGAACTTGTCAGTAATGCATTGCATAGGAACCACTTCATTAGTATACTTAGGTATTTACATTGTGAAGATAACTCAAAGTTGGATTCAAGTGATAAAGGATGGAAGTTAAGAAAATATATGGAGTTGGTAAAAAACAACTTTCTTGCACACACATATCCGCTGGAAAACATGAATTATGATGAAAGCATGGTGCGATATTTTGGCCGTCATCCAATTCATTAGAGGAAAACCAATACTATTCGGTTTCAAAATGTGGTGCCACAATTCAAATGATGGCTACCTTATTTGTCATCTATATCAGGGAAAACTTAAAAAAATTGAACCTATATACTACTGTAAATGTTTTGGGATACTGGGGGATTTGTAATAGTACAGATGCCTCAAGCAATATATAAATATTAACATGGGATAGGAGGAACTATCCTCATGAACCAGAACATCAGTACCTACCGCATTGGTATATGAAACAAAAAATGGCGGTGAACCATTTTTTCTTGTGGTATTGATGTTTCTATCCAAAACGCATGGACATAGTTTAAAAAAAATAAACACCTTTCTCAATTGCAATTTAGAAGAAAACTGGCCCAAACATACCTCACTTGATATACTATAGCACGAAGACGTCCAGGGCCTTCGGGAAGATATATTTCTTCTACAAGAGTCAGCAATGCAATTTGTTTTGACCACAAAGACCACCTTGTGTGCTACACGGAGAAGGTGCACTGGAATAAACCGCATTTCAAGAGTGTGCACGATGTGCAGCAAAGTCATTGTTTTGACTGTTTTCAGTCATTTCATACAAAAATGTAAATAATTGAATTTTGTACTAAACAAATTCTAGTTTTATTTTTTAAATAAAAATTTGCTTTTTGTTTTATGATTCAGTTTATCTCTTCTTTTATATATCAATTTTACAAATGTATTCAATAAATTGTTCCTGAGAATGTTGAACATTCCCATCTTTGGTGTATTCCTAATGACTGACGCTGAGGGCCCAGAGGGCTAATTAGAGTAAACCACTTTTTGCAAAAACTAAGACATCATTACCTCATTTTTCAGATGTCCTAAGATGTTTTCTCAAGTACAAAAAAATGTTTCAAGAAAACATTTTGAGAAAAGGAAGTCGAGGGATGGTTGGGATTCGGCTAGGAGAAAAGAACGTCAGATCTTCAGGCAGAAATCCGACGTTCTTTTCTCCTAGCCAATTCCCAACGATCCCTTGACTTCGTATCACAGCAACGGCTAACTATCTCCATCTCATCATTTTGTGAAAAAAGTTACGGTCACTAATGGGTTAATAAAATAATAACATTATAAATTTATAATTATTTATTTATTATTAAATTAGTGTTTGGCTTCTACAGGTATTTGACTCCTTCAAGGAGGTACCTGTATAGTCAAATGAACCAGCATTTTGTTCAATTGATTACTTAATTCACATAAATAGAGATTTGAAAATGTCTGTAATATGCTTCAACATGCTATTCAGTAGATGTCTTCGAATGAAATTGTGTACCGAAAGTAAGAGAATATTGCACTTATGTTCTGGCTGCTATCTTTTTAACAATTTGTTTATTTTGCCTTCTCCGTCCGTACATAGGTGTTTTACTGTAAAGTCTCTATTGCACATATTACAAGTCGGTTTTTAATACCTGTCATGAGATATTCAGATAAAATTTATAATTTTATAACATTTTTGTGTTCCATTAAGAGAATAAAACTAAAAAAGAAAGAAAATGATAAATAGAGGAATAACAAAATTTTATTTGACTAGATGGGGAAAACATTTTTCAGATTCAGGGAGTTTTTCTCTTTTACTGACTGTTGAGTAACGTTTATTATAATTTGGATTTTTTGAAAATAGATTTTACCCCATGAAGATGAGTGAAAACTGCTTTTCAGATGGCCTGTCACCAAGCGAAAAGCCAACAAAACCTTTTCCTATTATCACAAAGCTAACACGTTATCACTACAATATCACGGTATCATACCATTAGAATTATGTCCAGCGTACTGTAAATAACATGCACTATTTAATAAAATATAATTCGTGTAGTAAGAAACATCTTAAAAATTTATAGATGCCACAATTTCCTTTCTTGCCTTTTATTCATATTATGAAAGTTTTCCACTCCCTTAAAATGGCAAGGCAGGAATTTTGATTATCAGTCGAATGCAATTGTGCCCACTACACCTCGAAGTTGATTAGTGAAACTTCGTCTAACGAGTGATTCACTGGCTGACTTTAAGTTGACTTCGCCTCGACGAATAATTGATGGCACATGAAAGCATTAAGCTAATCGAGCTCCGATTCAGTCACCTGCCTCGACGACGAAAGCTGTTCACTCGGTCCGACTGTTTCGTTTTCAGTTTCACTCGAGCTGTCTCCGAGCCCATTGAGAAATGACTGGAAGAGGTTACCTGAGGATAAAAAGTATTGAGAATATCAGTCACAATCTGCATTAAATTATCTTATATTGATCAGTTAGAACTAAATCTAAATAATTAAGACAAAGTGACAACATTTATCAAAGTACATGGTTTTCACTGCTATCAGTATGGATGATAATAAAACCAATTATTCTGAAGGACGTGACAATTTTAATTTCGCCTAACACAAAATTTCTATTTATTCTGTTTCAGATAACTAACTAAAATTCAGCTAATAACTACAATTCACATAAAACTTTAGTTATTAAGCTAAACAATAGAGTTTTATTTAAATAAGTTAAGGCCAAATAAATAACCTTTTTTCTTTATTTTTTTGTTGTAAACCATTAATTGATTATTAAACACATCCTTTATCAATAGCCTTAATTGCATATTTATTTATTTAAATTTTAACGTCCATTTATTATTGACACAGAATTTTTGGACGGATTATCTATAAGTTACCACCCCTTTCTAGCCAGGATAGGGTTGATTCATTTCCTTTTTTTTTTTAAAGAAAATCCACCACCCCTAGTGGAATCGAACCCACAACTCTTGGCACGGAGTGTTAAGAGCTCACGCCTTAACACTCACAGCCACCAGGCCTCCAAATGCCCGGAGGCCATTTTTTTTTTTTTTTTTTTTTTTTTTTTTGTAATTGCATATAAAATATGAATATAAAAAACAATAGTAAAAATCATTAAATGATAATAATTTCTATATACATAATGATATATTTGGTAATATAATTACTTTATATTTTATTAACCCTCAGAGTGCCATGCCCATATATATATATATATATATATATATATATATATATATATATATATATATATATATATATATATATGTGGACCCGAAATACTTTCTACATTTTTATGTTGCTTTTGCTTGCCCCCAAGTATTGGGTTGTAACATGATGAAATGTCCATAAAGGTGTCAATTTAAATGATCAGAAACATTTTTAAAAATACCTTTATTAAGCAAAAGATGCTTATTCACTGTCCACACTTCTCCTAATATGAAACCATCTTTTCAAAATATAGTTTTGTTTGTTTGTATTATTATCTTCACTTTCTCAATAAAAATTGCAAAATTATTTCAAAACACTTACCAAAAATTGACCGAGGTTGTCTTCTAGAAGATGGAAGACCAAAAAATATTTGACCAATTTTATCTAAATAGTCTAAGTATGATGGATCTCTTTTCAATGATAAAGCATATTCTTCACAGAGAACTACAAATGCATTCAAGGCTCCACTGAAAACATTTTAATTAAAAATATAATTGGACATTAAAACAAGTGTTCATGTCATTCTAAAATAACAATCTCTACTAATTAAATCTAGACAATAAGGAGTAAATATATTATAGAAAGGCGTTAACTAAATTAGAATAACCATATAGATGATGGTTTTTGAAAATCTAGAGCATACCTGTCAACGGCTTTGAGGAGGAAAGCGATGAAGTTGAGCAAAGGCAGAAGATAAGGCGGGCCTTCAATATATGGATGCTCTGTAGTATAACATTCGAAGGTAATAACAGCCATCGTTTTATTCCTTAAGCAGAGGCATCTATAAAATAAATAAATGATTTCACTTAATATGCAGATATCAATGGAATTCTAAATGAACATAGAAATGAGGAGGAAAGAACAATATTCGGGTCTTTTTGCGAAGACCACATCCAGTTACTTTTGAAGTAGCAGTAGTGATTTATAACAGTTACTCCTACTTGCTGATAAGCTTACTGATTAGCTTATAGGTTCTTTGCTGGTTATCTACTACTTCTTGACTCCTTATCTACGGTTATATTTCATATTAGACAATGGCAAGCAATATTTATTAATAAAAAGGTTAATATGATCAAAATCAATTCTCTCAACTATGAAATAAGTTATTAAGCATTAAAGTTGACTGTTTTGCAGGTTATGAAGGATAACAAACAATGTTATTTGTGAACAAATATATTTTATTCCTTTTCTCTCTCTTTTTTGGATATTTTACATTTATTAGGCATTACATGCTATGCGTTTCCTCTCGCTACGCTACGCTCCGCTCGCTCAAGAAGATATCAAAACCCTAGTCAATCCAAGTCACAATTAATAGAATTACATTAATTTTAGCGACTCTAGTCTATCCAGCTCGCTAAAATTAATAGAATTCCATTAATTTTTCCGAGTAATAAACCAATCCCTATTTCTTTGTCAGGAACATCGCGAACTAATTGTAAAACTCATTTTTCTTACTAACATAAACAGAGCTTTTTCATAAACAAAAGCGAATTCACTGTTGAAGGTTACTTTACTCCCAGCAAGAACCGAAGCAATTAGTCATCCGAATCCTCCAATAGGAAGGCAAAGGAGTTATGTGCATGCACTGAATCACTGATACAATCACTACTGCTACTTCAAAAGTAACTGGATGTGGTCTTCGCAAAAAGACCCCAATATTCAACAGAAAATTATGAAGAATGTAATTGTTTTCTGGTTTGTAGATTGTGCTAAGGAGAATATTCTAAATTTGTAAGTAGTATAAATATTTTTGACTCTGCTAATACCAATTTGTCTTACAAAATTTTTTACTAGAGAAAATGTTAATTCTAAAAAGGATGTACTAAATCAACTTTTAAATTGATTTGCATCAAAACCAGAGTCTTTCTACAGCAATGAAATTTAAAAGCTATTTGTAAGATGGTGAGAAATTGTAGACATTGAAGAAAAATATATCATCGATTAAAATGGTAAATAGTGGTTTAAAGAGACTATTATAAGTTTACCAAAAATGTGCAGGAAATTTTTGACTAAACTGATAAATAGATATAAATTTTAACAAGAGTCATTTTGGTATCTAGTGGGCAGGGTCAACAAAAATCTCAAGAATTTTTTCAAAAAATTATTTTAAAAGCGCAACTTAAACAGCTCCTTCAGAAAGTGATAAAATATAGCTAATTTCATTTTTAAAAAAATTATAAACCTCCAAGAAAGTAGACGAGTAAAATTATAAATACTTACTGTAAAACAACTTGAGCAATAAATAGATCAACTTCACTAGAATATCCACTCGACTGATGAACTTCTACAAGCATTGTACCAAAACCAGAGCCGTCACAAGATCTGAGAAAATGCCGCCTGGCGAGAGAATAGTTCTTTTCTGTAAAACAATAAATACTCTTGAAAAAAAAAAAAACTTTTTATCTAAGTAGATGCTGAATGGAGCAGAAGAGCTGACATAATCATAATCATGATTACGATTATAATCACAAGCTTCCGAGATGTGATTACAATTGTGATAAGAGTGATAAAAATTCCACTTGGAATTACATTTGATTATAATCACACTCGCAATCACAACATTTTTCTGTAATTACGACTTTAATCACAGCTGTTTCTGTGATTATCCATGTAATTACGACTGCAATCACAGCTGTTTCTGTGATTATCCCTGTAATTACAACTGTAGTCAAAATTTTATTCTGTTATTACAAATGAAATCATGACCTTCCTGTGATTACAAACGCAATCATAACCTCCATGATTACAAACTAATCCCAACTTATTCTGCAATTACCACTGTAATTCCAACGTCTTTTAATTTTGTAAACTAGGATACTATAACCGGACTCTTACCGGTAGAGATTACTAAAGGAAAGACAGAATTTTTGGTAAAAAAACAACTGTTTGTGAACATGAACAATCCATAAAATAAAAATATGAAAAGCATTAAATCACCTTTCCAAAAAACTTGTGCTATCATTTGATGAAACTTGGGATGTCCTAATTTGTGCTCAGATGATGATGACCATCGAACTGCTGATGATAAAAATGTTTCTCTCTCAGCCATTTCCGAGTTAATCATACTTAGCAATCTAATAAAAGAAAGTTGTATTTATATTATGTGTTTTTTACATTTTTATAAGAAATCAAATTTTAAATTGCAAACTTACGCAGTTATCTTGGACATTAATTCATCTGAAGGTTTACTATCTGACTTTATGAGAACGTCTACGTATAAATTTGCTAAATCCACACCACTTGTTTGCTACAACAAATATTGAAAAGGATTACTTAATTAAGGTAATAACTAGGAACTAACTAACAGATACCCCAGGATATACACATTATCAGCATAAATGTATTAATATGCATACCTGGTTATGCTCAAGAAGTAAACTGGCACCATTATACAATAAATCCAGGAGTTCTGAATACTTCTTTTGAGTCAAGTACCTGAAATTCGTAATTATCATGACAATTGTGATGCCATTAATTTTGACAGGAGTCTTTAAAATGGCAAAAAAAGGTTACAACAAAAAATAATATAAAATGGAGAGTATATCACATAAACACATACCTAAAGTATAAAGTTTTGTACATTTGGTGGGCTTCATAAAAATTTTCGTTCTTAATTGCATTTTCTATTTTGGATAATACTCTCTGAATACCGTGTGCCTTCTTCGATGCCATACTTTCAGCCATTGTTAATGGAAGCAGTGTTGCTTTAAAGCGAATTAGAATTAATTAGTATCATGACATTTACTAAAAAAATCACTTATAATTAAGGAAAAAATAAGTTAGAAAAATGAATTTCTAAATTGTTTTTATCTAAAATGTATGAACAATATAAGTAACATTCAATCAACGATTATTGGCTGATTGGTCAAACAAGCTATCATTCTTTTTAAAATGATTGAATTAAAAAAAATATAAATTGGCGCCAGAATTAAGAAAAAAATATTTTCAACAAATGAATAATGGTTCTCGGAATTTGTTTAAGAAAATTAGCTTCTAAGTTCGAACATTCAATTTCATGGTTACATAGTGGTCCCCGCTTGCACGAAATGAGGTTAAGTTTAGAAGTTTGGAAGTCCCTAAAGACTTGGATAACAGCACAATGAATTGAAATACTCTTATTCCGAATCTCTGTAATAAATAGTTTTGAAGTTTCATTAAACTAGTGCCGCGTTTCGAGAGTAGGGAGTGTTCACATCGCTGTTGTACGCCGCCATGATAGATAATTCTTAGTTTGTTCGTCTAACTTCTTTACGTTTTTATTCTTTTTACTGTGAATGTATTAAATTTGAGTGAGTATACTCCTTACTAATCTATAAAATTTATGTTAATAGTTTTGTTCATGACATTATACAGCATATCTTCGTTCTTATTTTTAATTCTTAGAACTCATAAGCTCGTGTTTCCCTTGTACGATGGGTACTCCAAACACATTTTATGTTCTTATCTATAGCCAAGAACACTTTTACCTAAATGAATTTATACAGTAGGTATTAAATTGCCTTGGTTCAACTTTAGGACCGTGTCCGTCCTTATTGCCACTCTCATTTTTAAATGATTTTTATCAAATGAGTTCATTGTTCATGCAGGTGTTTGGTTTTAAGTTGTAAATTTCTAAGAAATGAATTAGTTCTGTCAGAAATGTTTTCAGATCTATTAAAACTGTGCAAATTGCATCCATTAGTATTTTGTTGTTCTTCATACCTGTTTGTTTTGTAATCAAACTGTGAACTGGGAGTTTATTTGTTGTTTGACACATTCCTGTTAACAAGAATTTGAATTAATATTTTGATGTTATGATCCTTTCTTCTTCACATGAACATTGGTAATTTTAATTATGCGGAACAATCGTTTTTTCTTTGTATAATTAAGTTTTCCAAATATTAAATGATATCAAATTTGCATTCCATTAAATGTTTAACTTTCCGCACTGTCAACGTTTAACATATACATAATACAAATTGTATTCATTATTAATCTGCCCAAAATTATGTTTTTCTCTGAGTACATTTTCTTTTCTGTCAAAGTGATGTTTATTTGTTATTGACAATGCATATTATTGCATTTACATCTAATACGCCTATTATAACAGGTATCCTGTTATCTGTAACAATAATTCAAAAGGTTATTGTTTTTCGTACATTTTTGGCTGTATGTTTTTCTAGTGTATAAGGAATTGTTTTATTCACTAAAGAGACTTTTCTATTTTTTTGTTATTTTTTATTTATTTATGTCCTATTCATTTGTTTTCATAAATTCTGGGATGCCCATTTTTTCTTTTCCTTTTTATAAATGATTATTATTTTTTATTTTTAATGTCCTTCTATTAATAACACAGATTTTTGGAAGTTAAAAAAATTATGCATTTTTCAAAGAATGAATCTTTGGATTTTATATTTTTCTAATTTTATTAAATGGCAGTTTACTTGTCACTTGCTTCTCCAAACTTTTATAATAATTAAAATATTTGCTCAATCATATTTTCTTAAGTTAGATTAATTAATTACTTAAATACTAATTATTGTAAATAACACACAAGTAAACTGATTTTTAGAACTTGTGTGTCATCTATTTCATGTCCTTTATCTTCATTCAGTGATTTCTTTTGAATGGATGTGTGTTTCTCTCTCAGAAACACATATAGAAGGATTGAAATTCAAGCCTTCATCAGGGCCGTAAAACAAGTAGGAGACAATTGACACTAGTTTATAAATTTACAAAAAGTTTTTTTTTAAATCTTTTTGTAAATGTATAAACTAGTGTTAACTCTGTCCTACTTGTTTTAAAGCGATGATGAAGGCTTGAATTTCAAGCCGAAACGTCAGCAAACAATAAACCCATTTTAACACGTAAAATGTAGTTTAATTAAGAAATAATGACCGAATCCTGACAATTCCTACCTTCGCATCATCAACAGTCAACGATCTCACAATAAATTGATATTTGATTTTACCACTCAAGGACCTTAAAAGTTATTATCAACCAGGGTGTCAACGATTTAAATCAATTTATTTGTGAAGTTTGTACAATAGGCCTTTTCTCAGAGCCCTAGAGATTTTAGTTGTGTATTGTATACCACCCCCTGGTATGGAAACAAAATATATAAAATATTTTATAGAAGGAGTAGTAAATATACGTGGATGGTCGAGATGTCGGGGTTCGATCACGAGAAAGTAAAACTCAATTTTTTTATTGTTTCGGCTTGAGTTACAAGTTTTCATCAAGGCTGTAAACAATCATGGCCAGACAACGTGGTCATGGTTTAATAACAATTATGCATATAGAAGAAGAAAAATTATAAATAAAAATTGAGTAATAATAAGACATGATAAATATGTGCTATAAATAGTGACTAAATCTCTAGTATGAGCTTACAGACAGTGTCGGGCAGAATCATAATTACGATTATAACCACAGGATTTCGATATGTGATTATGGTTACGTTTACTAGAGTGATTACAATTACACATGTAATCAAACCTTTGATTATAATTACACTTGTAATCACAACACTTTTCTGTAATTACAACTGTAATCACAGTTGTTTCTGTGATTATGACTGTAATTACAACTATTTTCTCCTCTTACATGCCGCCTTGTAGGAGGAGATAAAGTAACACAGCGACGAAGTTTAAAAGAGAATTATTTTTCTGTGATTACAACTGTAATCACAAATTTATTCTGTGATTATGAATGTAATCATAACCTTTCTGTGACTACAAAAGTGCTAAAAGGCTTTCATGTACTCATAGTTTCAAAAATGTACATTGCCTTGTGAATTTTATTTTTCATGTAGTTCACTGGCACCCTAATTTTAAAAATTGTGTCCTGGGTTATCTGTTAATTATCACAGAAATGCAGCATTCAAAGGTACAGCAGAAAGTCATCTCTCAACATTATTTTAGAAAATATGGGAGTTTTAACAAATAGATCTTTCTACCAAAATTTTTGAACTGCTAATTTTTTAGTAAATTAATAAAAATACACCAAGAAAAAAATATAAAAACAGTGGGGTGTTATTTTTTTTTTTATATACCTTTTGATTTTCTTTGGAGGTCGCTTCTTTATAGTTCCGTTAATATGGCGATTCGTTTCCTCGCATGTTGCATATATTCCTCGTCCAGTGAAAGAAAAAATCCTTAATACTAGAGAATTGTGGAAGAATTGAATGCATACGACATCTATTGGTAAGAAAGCTAACTTAGAAATACTATAGCCCGCTCATATAGAGCAGACAATACTCTGAATGGGATATAAAAGGCAGACTAGGCCGCATCCCAATATACTCAGGTGTAGCCGGTAGAGGCCGTCTAGCTAAAAATACTTGAGCACAGCCTATGGAGGGTGTCTAGCTGGTCCACAGATACTTGGGCGTAGTTGATCGATAGAGTATTTTATTGGTCAACTATTTAATAGTGTTCTTTTCAAAAATCAAATTAGTATGACATTATGTTATAAAAGAAACATGTAATGAGGCTCTTACACTGGCAAACATTTTACTCAAAATTTTGAAGATGTTCTAAAAGTTTAGAAAATGTTTACGGACCTGTCAATATTTTCTAGCATGACAGAGTGCAGTGTGAAGGGGCTGACAAAATATTTTGCATTTGTGTTTGTGCGTGCTTGTGTCTCATTCTGCGTGTATGCGTTTACAATACATTTTTAAGTATTTTATATCCTTTTTTCATATTTTTATTTTGTCCTGTCTATTAAAAATATATTGATTTGATTAAATATAGGGTCATTCCGTGTCAAATCAACACACTTTTCGGACTTGATGTCTCAGATTTTCATGATTTTTGGTATGCAGTAATATATCATAGACTTATGAAAAAATACCAAATTTCAGTTATGTAGCACAACTATTTTTGAAGTTATTAATTTTTAAAGATTTAAATTTTTATGAAAAAGTGTCATATTTTGGCACCTTTGGATGCCTATAGGCTCGCAACCAGTGATGATATTAACCAGGGAGTGGTCTCATTTCAAAGCTGTTGAATGGGGCTTTAATATGATATGCCACAAAATAGGGGTTACAATTTAAAAAAATATTAAAATTTAAATTTCTCAAAAAGTGGCTATTTTAAAAATTCCAAAAAAATATTAAATATAGTTTTGTAATGTCTTCATACATGTAACGAAATTCTATCATGGGATCTCAATGGGATCAGGAGATACAGGGCTTAAGAAATACACATGCTTTGTAAATAAATAACCTACCGTATTAGTTAAATTTTATTTTTTAATTACTAATTTTGCTATGAAGTGTGCAGGACTCTATTAATTTAATAAAATATAATGATTACTTTATAGTACTATGTTTGGACACCTCTCAGTAAAAGAAAACTGAAGCTTGGCCTACAAGTAGAGGGAAACCCCTTTTACTCCGATAAAACGGGGATTCCTGTCCTACTTCGTCATCACTTCACAGCAAAGTGCATTTCTGAGATATACCAAGAAATATCTTCTGGAATGTGAAGTGGCTGTCATTTGTGGCTTTTCTGAGAATTATTTGATCATTTTGCAAGATAAGACACAATCATACCATTGGTCAAATAGTCAGGCAAGCATTCAGCCTTTTGTGGTGTATTTTAAATAGAAAGAAGTCAACAATTTGAATTTTTTTAATAATTTCAGACTCTCAACCTCAACACCAAAGCCTTCAACCTGTTTCAAGTTATATCTGGGAATATCTGAAATACAAGGTTCAAAGAGATCTCAGAAATTCTTCTACTTATCCTACGGCTCTGCAACCCAATACAAAAATAAACAAAACTATATTAGCTTGTGTAATCAAAAGCAAGAATTTGGAGCTAAGGCTGGATGGCATTTTTTAGCAATGCGATGGGCTGGGGGAACAATGAAAAGACTAGTATCCAGAGCAAGCCTACAAAGACTGTATAAGATCCAAATTATTGATGCTAGGAAACTGTTTGAAGAACTGGCCAATCGGTACAATACAGCTGTAACTTTATAAGGCACCGAGAAATTCATGCTTCTCAGATGTGAAATCAAAGTAATGTGTAATTACTTTCTTCTGCAGTTGTTACGAGAATATTTCCTGCTGTAAAGGACATACAGCAGATATTAGTAGGTATTTAACATCAATCTATGATGGAACTTGGTGGTTGTGTTATGTTCTGGAAAAAGATGAAGATTGCAGTAAAGTACAAGTTACATTACTCCATCCTTCGGGTCTTCACGCACACTTACATATCCCACACTGTGGATCCCTTTTGGAGATGTGTTATGCAAAGTAAACCCCATCACCAGACTGGCGGAACATAAAGTTTACGAGAGAGTGAAGTGAACCAATATGTAGGTATCTTCCAACGATTCAAGTCTCGATGAACTAATTCGTTATCCCTTAACTTTACTCATAATATTGAATGGTAAGTATCTATATGACCTTTATCGATTGAAAAAATGTAAAAGTAATAGCCACTACTTGTTTCATTCTGAAGTGTTGCTTGTTTCATTCAGTGAACTATTCTAAATTGTCTAAAATTATACTAATACTGGTATTTTTTACAAAACGTGTATATCTTAAGCTCTGTATCTCCTCATCCCATTGAGATCCCATGATAGAATTTTGTTACATGTATGAAGACATTACAAACTATATTTAATATTTTTTTGGAATTTTTAAAATAGCCACTTTTTGAGAAATTTTAATATTTTTTTAAATTGTACCCCCTATTTTGTGGCATATCATATTAAAGCCCCATTCAACAGCTTTAAAATGAGACCACTCCCTGGTTAATATAATCACTGGTTAAGAGCCTATAGGCATCCAAAGGTGCCAAAATATGACACTTTTTCATAAAAATTTAAATCTTTAAAAATTAATAACTTCAAAAATAGTTGTGCTACATAACTGAAATTTGGTATTTTTTCATAAGTCTATGATGTATTACTGCATACCAAAAATCATGAAAATCTGAGACATCAAGTCCGAAAAGTGTGTTGATTTGACATGGAATGACCCTATATTGTTTCAAATAGCTCATTCTTCTACATTTTTACGTCAATGCAATTTTCTATTGCACATATATACATAGACAACAATGACCCAAGTGATTATAATGACCAGAGTGTATAACTGCTGTTATACATTTTTGTGCAGTGTGAGGGGTCAATGACGCTTCAATATTTTGTACAAAAATAAGTTCAATATTTGTGCTCAAACTTTTGAACAACAATTTTGCCAGTGTGAGGGTCCCTTAATGGATCCTTATTGAAGAAAAGGATCTAGGAGGCCAAAAGCAGTTAGGGTTGAGGAAAGAGAAGAGCGTTTAAGAACCTAATATTTTTCTTTAAAATGCTGTTATAAAATTATGAATAGTCTTGTTACATTTTCTAAACTGTTTGGAAATATTGTCATATTATTTTTTATTTTTGTTGCAGGTGTAATGCTTCTCTAAGATGTCTGAAACGCCAGGCAGGGGCTACCTTCCCCCCACAGTTCCAGCTCCTGGGCCTCATCGGCGGCAATGGCCTGCGTATAATTTTCATTATCCTAGTCAGTGGCAAGGAGGAAAACAATTTATAATGGCACCTTCGTCCCCCCCTCAGTCTGAGAGTATGGATCTTTCTTCTCGTCCCGAAGTGAATGGTGGGGAAGTGAACGGAACAGGAGTGAGTGTCATTGCGCCCAATCCTCTCGTGGCCGAAGAAAAGCCGGGCAAATTACCCACCGAAAGCGCTCGAGTTTTCGAACCAAAACCTCCCGAACAGTTTATCGCTTCGAAATCGTTTCCTAGCGTACCGAATGAAGAAATACTTCCAGCTCTCCCTGCCGAGGTGAAGGTTCCGACTCATCCGACTGAAGGGAAGACACCTCCAGACCTCCCTGCCGAAAGTAGGACTCCGCCGGTCGAAGAAAATCCTTTACCTCAACCAGAAGTTCCTGTGGAAGCACCAGTGCCTCCGAGTGAAAGTGCAGCACATCCAGTCGAAGGGAAAGGTGTAGATGCTGATCATGTGGAATCTCTCCTAGAAAACATGTTTCAGGGCGAAGTCAAGCCTACTGTGATAGTTGCAAATTGTTCACGCCCGGTACTTACTGAAGACAAAGTTGTCGAAATTCTTCAGGACAAAGACAGTTTGTCGCCTAATCATATTAAAGAAGAGCCTAAAGACGAATTCTTGAAAGTGGAGTCCGAACTGGAAAAAATGTTTGCTGGAATAGAAGAGGAAGAAGAAAAACCTCCGATTGTCCAAGTTAGTGAACCAATAATCCCCAGCAAAAAGGTTAAGAAGCAATCGAAACCTCGGCAAAGGAAATCCACAGATTCTGTCGAAGTGAAAAAGAGGAAAGCGAAAAGTGAGAGGCCAAGACCAAAGAAAACTAAGCGAGAAAAAGAAAACTCTAACGATTCTTCTACTATAAGTAGGAATTTTCGTGGTCCGTATGTGCATGTTCAAGGTCCGAGAGAGAATCCTTCGTACGTGAGTGTTGTGAACAGTGGTGGTAAGGAGGAGGAAGAGAAGGAACGAGGAGATCGGAGAAAGCACCAATCTCTCGTCGAAGGTTTGCTATTTCAGCTAATTATATTTTATATGAAACAATTGATAGTTGTTATTCGGCTAAATAAAACAACACATTTCTAGAAGAATATATTTTAAACATTTCAGCGTGCTCTTTGGCTGCTCAGGAAAAAAAAGCCCGATTCGCAGGAACTGCGTCATCTTAGCGCGGTTCCGTTCTTATCTCTAGTGTTTATGAAGGCATAGAATAGAAACAGTTATTACTTTGTTTAGATCAATAGCGAAACACCTATCCAAACGAAATCTCAAACAATCCAGTCTAGAAAGGTCTTGATTTACAATCTTACCTGTATTGGTCAGCTATCCCATAAGTCGGGCAGAAAGGCCTCCGCTCTGAGGCATTTGGAAAGCCTTGGGACCTCTCTCTCTTTGAACGCTACATTTTTAACAATAAATTGATCTTCTTATTTTACTTAATCTGTTTTATTGTCAAATACATTATCCGACTATAAGCAATTTAAAAATAACAAGGAATAAAACAGTCAAAAAGAACCGCTCGAATAAACGAAATCAATTACTTTAAAGTTTTAAGCAGTTATTTCTCCGATTGACATCGCCTAATTAAAACTTTCTTTAGAACCTTTTTTGTAGAGCATTTAGTAAGCTTTCGAATGGTAACCTTCTGCTTCCCAAGATTGTCAACTGTTTTCGAGATACTAACGAAAGTATACAAACTTACCAAAACTTTTTTTGCCTGTTAATAAAATATTTTATTCTAACCCTTTCTTTACTCCAAACATAACCAAAATTTCAACATATTAGTGTTGATGAAATTCGAACATGCAGAAAATGTTTCAACTGAATCCCATAATTCTAAGTACCAAAATCAAAGACAAAAAGAACAGTTTGAATAAGCGAAATCAATTACTTTAAAGGTATAAGCACTTTTTTCTCCGATTGACATAGCCTAATCAAAACTTTCATTAGAACCATTTTTGTAGAGCATTTAGTAAGCTTTGTAATGGTAATCTAACGTTTCGCAAGATTCTCAACCTTTTTCGAAATATTAAGGAAAGTATACAAAGTTACCAACATTTTTTATGTCTGTGAATAAAATATTTTATTCTAACCCTTCCTTAACTCCAAACGTAACAAAAATTTCAACATATTAGCTTTAATGAAAGTAGAACATGCAGAAAATGTTTCAACTGAATCCCATGATTCTAAGTACCCAAACCAAAAACGGTATTCAAAAACTATTTGTACAATTTTCTCGAAAACGGTTAAAGCTATCGCCTTGAAAATGGTTTCATTCGTTTTCCTAGCCCAAGAAGCCTATAAAACGAGTGCTTACAAGCTTATGAACTCAAAAACGTAAGCGTTACGATTTTTTTTGCGCGAATTTCGCCCCAAACGCCATCTTCCAGTGGGCGGATTCTGCTGGTTAACGAACTTGACCTTTCAAATTGGAAGACGGATTTTTGTACCAAATTTCATCACAATCGGACCATTAGGGAAGCCAGAAATGAGCGAACAGACAAATATATATATATATATATATATATATATATATATATAAATAAATATATATATACATATATATATAAATATATACAAATTTGAACCACCGTTATTTTCGGTCTCTATGGGTTCTGAAACGCGAAATTTTTTAGTCGGCACTTCCGGATTGTTTCATTGTATCAACCCTATAAGCGGGGTTCCTCCCTATGGGGGAGGGAGGAACCGCGCTAAAAAAACTGGGTAACAAGTGATACTGGCGTGGCCTATATTACCATGTTGTGAACAAATTCCCTCTTATTATAACCCTATCACTGGGAAGTTTTCAGTCCAATTTAAATTGTTTTCAGTTTTATTAGCTTTCGCTGAATATTAATAAACAATAAACACTATTTCCCTTGCCTGACTTCCGAAAGCCTCCTCCGATCTTAAATGAGATATGATCAGTTTTTAGTGTTTCACATAGCTTGTGGTTAATTGAAATGGGAATTTGCAAATGGTGGAACCGTTGGGAATATTTCCCTTGCAGAAGTTCTTTCATGCGTAATTGAATTAAACGGTCTATCTGAACAGGATATATGACAAATAAATATATTACAAATCATTCGAAATATATTCTTCCTAAAATGTGTTGTTTTATTTAGCCAAATCTCATCTACCTATGGCTTTGATAATAAATTTACTCAAAAATCAATTTACTTTAATATTAATTATTTATAAATTTTATCATCCATTTATAGGACAGATTTTTAGGACGTTATCACCCTTTTCTAGCCAGGGTAGGTATGATGCCTTTTCTTTTTCTGAAAGAAGATTTGCTACTTCTATATACACACATGCAATGCAATAATGTCGGGCTGTCCTCCTCAAGACAGAGCACCGCAGCCGTGCGACCTATTGTGCTGCCCATTGTTGTATCTCTTCAGAGTACTACCTTCCAATAATCCAGAAGTCTCCTTATCGATATTTCCCTTGGGTCAAGATTGGTATCCTTTGTATCACCAAACTACCTAAAGCCATATGTGATCCAGCTGTTTTGGAATAACGGATGATGTGTATCGGTGTCTCTTCTTCTGCTCCACGCCATCTGCAGATGGGAGAGTTGAATATCTTCATCCTATGAAGGTGCTTGTTCAGTTTGCAAGTCCTGTAATTATTCCAATAGCTTTCCTAAGTTCTCCTCTGTTGAGAAGCTTCAGCTCCTTCCAGGGTTCTCCAGAAAGAAGGCTTTTGAATAAAGTATTTAGTGGGCCTTAGAGTTTGGGTTTCCCACAGTTTTTGTTGCTCCTAATGTAGCCATTGGTAAATTGTCCGTTTGAACAATGATAGTGGTGTCCCGCAAAAAGGAGCCGGGCCTATTGGTGTTGTAGCGGCACTTCTTCTAGCAAGATGGTCTGCCCTTTTATTGCCAAGAATTCCACTGTGTCCAGGTATCTGTCCAGTGTATCTCGACAAAGCACCTATTCTTGGTCATATATCTACACATACTTTTAATAAATTATTTTCTTTGTGTATCAAATACAATAATTGATAGTTCTGGACAATTACCGCTGTTTAATATTATTGATTATATTAAGTGCAATCTGCTTTTATTTAATATTGTACACAAATATAAGATGTAAATGTTTATGCAGTCCATCCTGAAAGTTTTAGGACATTTCTTTAAAATGTTGCTATAACAGATATGCTTTCTCAATTATTAAATATTTATTCCATTTTTGGGCTAAATTTTATTAATTTCAAGTAACAAAGATGCCAATATTTTTGTAAATATTTGTCATTCATTTTAAACATTATATAAAAATAACTTATATGTATTTCTGAAGTAGTTACATTCAAGTTTTGTCCAAGCGATGTTGCTCAGCTTATCTAAAGAAAAATTAACATATCTCAGCCTTCAATATTTACTGTAGCCACTGCTTACTCAATGTGGAGATTCAAAACAGCTGATCTGGTGTTAATTACCTCAAAGGTTGACACGCCTTAAATCCAACAAAAAAAACAGCTGATGATAGATTTATATCATTTGGAGGTTGCATTTTCTTATTCAATCAAATTATACTTTGCCTTTAATTCTTCTTCGCTTTATTGTAATTATATTTTAGAAATTTGAAGGATGTTTGAGCTTAATATGTTTGCACCAATGGATATTGCTAAAGGTATTAAAAAATAATTGTTTATTCAAAACAAAAAAATTGTTGAACATTGATGAGGATTTTAAGAGGTTAGGTTATGCCTGTAGAATATCAAAGGCTCTTGTATTTTTTCCTTCGATAGGCTATTGAGGAACATCGGATAGATAAATTTAAATGTAACTATTTTAGAAATGCATTATCACATAAATGAGATCTACCCGATAAATAAATAAATAAGGTTATGACTAAAACATAATGAAGTTTTACAATATAATGAACTCTGTAGATATGAAATGTATGTAAAAGTGATTTGGATACACATGGAACCAAAAATTGTAGTAATACTTGGTTCAAGTATGATTTGTTTAAATACTAAAAAAAAAAGAAGTTCAAACTCTTTAACATAGGGATTTTGGGAGTACTCTTTTATGATACTGAATGTCTGATAGGAAATTTGTTGTAAATAATAGGTATTCAACGGCCATAGCCACGTTGAATACACCGGTTCTCGTAGATCACCGAAGTTAAGCAACGTCGGGCGTGGTCGGTACCTGAATGGGTGCCCGACCACGTGTTGTTGGCACTAATAGCCAAATAGTTGATGCGCCGTAAAAAAAAAAAAAAAATAGGTATTGCAATTAAAATCACTACATTGCCGAATTATAAAATCACAAGGTTACGTATTATTGTGTTTGCAGGGCGTGTTAGGGGCGCAAACCTTTACAGCAGTACGTTGTCCTCTAAGTACAACTCGCACAGCGTAGATGCGACGTGGGTTTGTGTCTTCTGCAAGCAACGGGCTCATTGTGAAGGAGGCCTTGGTAAGTATCCTACAAACAGCAGTTGATTTTTTTAAATATTAAACATATTTAGAGACATTTTGTTTTCCTCTAATCATGCCTTAATTTTCACACACTCTTTTTTTAGTGTTGTCAATTGAACATTTTTCTACCCTCCTCCATAGTGAGGAAATGCGCTTATGAATTTGACCCAATGAATACAGAAATGTCCACGTTTAAAACCCTATTCGTCAAGAAAAGCGCAGTTCTTCCCTCCTTCCACAGGAAAGAAACCAGCTTCTGATGTCGTCGAGAATATGCAATCCAGAAGTGCTTAAATATATTGAAAATGGTGCAGAAACTGTACTATGTGGAAGATAACCAATCTAAAGCACACTAAATTCCCTACAAAAACTTGTTTTTTAATATTATATTTTGGGAATTTTGTATAACTGCAGATATTTTGGGTGCGTATTGGAGACAAGATAAACACCAAGAAGAAGATGGAAAAGGACCTCTGGTAGTTGAAGGAACAAAAGATTCAATCACCAAAAAATCTGCGATCATAATCATACGCCAAGTTGTGATTATGGTAAAATCCTATTCACAGCTGTAATTGCGAATATAACTGTGATTTTGATTAAATCAACACTGAATATTTTTAAAGCAGTAGAATTTAAGAGTAAGGATATATACCTAAAAAGTAGAATAAAAGAAATGAAATATTTTACTTTTTATAAGAATATTTTTATAACAGTTAAAACATAATTTTTTATTCCTTGCTTTACTCTAAGTAAATATGTTTCACTTTATATTGATGTAGGTGGGGAACCTGCTGGAGACCTGTTTGGACCCTACATCCTGACTGTGCCGAAACTAGGAGATTCAGATCGAGGAATTCCTAGTGATCGAGACGTAGCTGCAGAACAGAAGAAGAAAGGAGGTGGTAAAGCAGCTGCTTCTCTTCGAGCAATTGGAGCTGTAGATAGTTTTATTAACAATTTTTCTAAAAAGGTATGTCAAGGACACTATTGTTAATTTTTATTTGCATTTATTAAGGAAAATATTCCTTATAAAATTTAAAAAAAAAAAAAAAAATGTTTATTTCACTTCTATAATAAACTAACCACCTTACTGAGGAATGTGCTTAGTTATGCAGCTCCTGCTTGATGTTTTTGCTAAACTGCTTGCTCTTTTTCTATTATTGTTCATGTGTCAATCTCACAAAACCCATGGAATGTTTGTTGATTATTAACTGAGCATGTGATAATGTTTGTAAAGATTTTGCTTATTTTGGACAACTTACTGAAGTTATAACATGCATTCTTTAGATTAACACTTTCACTGCGGGTGTGATTACGGAAGATCACTAGCAATCCTACCCGCTTACGAGTGTCCCTTCGGAAGGACACTCCTCCATTACTTTTCCCTTTAGATTCAATAGGCTCATAAATAGAGAGGATTCACTTTTACACCTTCAGGTAAAGGAAGGTACCTTCCGTATTATTTGGGCTTTCCAACAGTGTTTTCCGTTTTCAAATCGGCTGACTGGAAGATTTTTTATTATTTATTTATGAAAAAAAAAATGTCTACATGAAAAATTCCAACAAAAAATGCACCCAATACTGAGGTATTCCCATTCAATGACAGCCGCAGCGAGAGTGTTAAAGGTATTTATTTTATTAACTATTTATGATAGTAGTCTTTATTTTTATTGGTTTTTCCAATCCTCTTCTTATTGCCTTAAACGTTTTCAGTATTTTAATGTTTTAAATAAAATGAATTCTTATTCTAAATTTTCAAATAAAAGAAATGGAAATTTCCTTTGAAGCATATGAATTAATAAATGTGATAACAGAGTAAGAAGAGTTCGGTTGGCGTCCCTGAAGAAACAGGAGGCGACCTCGAGGTGTGGGTGCATGAGAAATGTGCTGTCTGGGCTCCTGGAGTCTACTTGGCTGGTCCTCATCTTGTAGGCCTCGCTGAAGCTGTATCTAGTGCTGGATTAATGGTAGGTAAAGCAATTCATTATATCTTTCTCTTAGCAGAATCCTAATGAGCATTATTCAAATAGTTTTAACATTATTCTCCGGTGGTTGACGGCAGGAGGCTGATGTACATTGAGGCCCATTTCTTTCACCTGCTAGTTTCCTCATGTGCTTGCTTGATTTGCAGTTTGAATGCAGCATTAATTAGGTGTTTGACAGAGGCAAGACTTGTGTCCATTTTTGACCCTTCTTAGCAAGATCTTATGCTTCTTCATTCCCTGTTATCCCAACATGGCTTTGGATCCACTGAAGACTGACAGCCTAGTTCTTATGACGGAGCTGTGAGATTGCTTCTCGGCAGAGGTATAGGCTTGCAGGTCAGTTGGGGAGTGGTCTGCTATTGAGATTATGGCAAGTTGGGAGTCGATGAAAAAGACAGCACGCTGGTAGTGTGCTGCAGGTTGGCAAAAACCCGCACGGGGCAAAACCCCGCACACACTTTTTTAAGTAAGCTATCTATAATTTTTTAGATTGCTACTAGATGGCAGGGCGGTCTCCAGAAGATCGAGTCGTGAGAAAAGTTTGGTGACGCTCGGTGTGTTATCTACCGAGATAATGAGAAAAGTTGATTTTTTCATGTTTTTATGTAATATTTTAAACACTTTAATTCAAGTTTCACTGGATCAACGTATAGTTATTTAATAAACCTGAATAGATTACGAATAAGCATATGTTAGCAAGTGTTTCCCATAGCCTAAGTTGAAGGTTACGTTTGTGTGAAAATTTAGGCGCCACGTCAGATTGAATCATAACATATGGGGCAAGAACCCGCAGTGTGAAAGGGGCAAATCCCCGCGTGCGGGTTCTTGCCCCTGTCTTTAAATAGTAGGCCCTTAAGATAGGCCTACACAGAACAGGGCTTCTTTAGGCCCTCTTAATAGATTAAAACCTTATATGTAAAAGAAGACAGCAGTGCAGGTTTTTGCCCCACATGACGGGGCAAATCCCCGCAAAGGAAGGGTTTCGAGAAAAGAGAAGTACTTCCTCAATACACGCTCAAACCCGCCCATATTTTCACAGGTTATAGCTAAGACACTCCTCTGTATTATCCATGCTTTAATTTACAATTTAAAACAGAACACTAGTGGCAATACCATAAAAAGTCCAAACTGCGGGGTTTTGGCTTCACCTACCCTACATTATTTTTGCCATCAGGTTGCAAGGTACTTCTCTTAAAGCAAGCAACAAAGTTTTTCTGCTCTATTGCTGCAACATCCTTTTAATTCTTTTATAAATTTTTAGATTATCCTTTGGCAATACTTTTAAATGGAATGAAAAACATTTTATTTGCAGAGATGTAGCGTTTGTGGTGTGAACGGAGCCTGCGTTGGATGTGTGAGACGGAACTGCCAGGGAAGAGTGCACTATGGCTGTGGACTTTCAAGTGGCTGGCTTCTTGATGAAGAAGACTATAATTCCTTTTGCCCTACACATTCCTTAAAGGTACGTACTACGCTTCATACAACTTTTTTTTTTATTTATTTATTTTTTTTTTTTTTTTTAATCGCATCGACATAAATCTTGGCCATTAGCGCCGACGTCCAGGGTGCAACCAGGAATTTTCTCAGCGAGCCCTGAGATGAGAAAATTTCTGGCGCCGGCGGGGATCGAACCCACCATCTCCCGCTTATGAATCTAGCGCGCTAGCCATTAGACCACAGGAGACCCCTTCATACAACTATTCTCCCCAGTTATGTATATATCTTAGTTATGGCCTAGTAAGATGCTAAAACTGTAATGGTTCGGCTATGTTTGGACGATGGTACACGAGGTTTCCGTTGCTTTGGTCACTAACCTACGTGGTTACCGTACCATCAAAACCGTCAAATTTTCATAGGTTATGATATAAAATCATTGTAGATTAAATGAGTGGTTAGTTACAGCCTTTTATAGAGGAACTAGTCATAAGGGATCGTGTGTATCAGGATGTCGTCTGCGGACATATCCAAGATACAAGCTATTTCCCAAATATCTTTTGAAAAGTAAAGCCACCTCTCATAGGACGAAGCATACCCATTTCCACCAAGGTATGTCTTACAATGTGTATATTTGGGTTTGTCAGTCTTGGTCATCATGTACTTACGAGTTAAGCTGTGTGGTGGATGCTTAGTCTTGGTCATCATGTACTTACGAGTTAAGCTGTGTGGTGGATGCTTAGTCTTGGTCATCATGTACTTACGAGTTAAGCTATGTGGTGGATGCTTAGTCTTGGTCATCATGTACTTACGAGTTAAGCTGTGTGGTGGATGCTTAGTCTTGTTCATCATGTACTTACGAGTTAAGCTGTGTGGTGGATGCTTAGTCTTGCAAGGGCTACTTGCCTTGCGTTCCCTGTATTTATTTTAATATTTAACTATGTGGAGAATTCAGGACCTTGGAAGAGAAAAGGCGAATCTGAAAATTTCATTATGCTTAATTTTAGATTAGTTTAGTTCCTGACTCAGAGCCACCTTTTTGTCCTATTGTGCGAGTCCTAGTCTGGTCTACCTTACCTTAAACTCCTGATGAATTTCAGGTATTGTCTCACCTCAGTTACCTCCTGATCTCGTCTTCATTGAGGCTTCCAAAATGTACAAATCTTCACAACTTGTTGCCCTCTCAGCCAATCCACCCTCTAAACCCTCCTCAAATTACCATTAGTTTTTATACTTCCTTGGTGCTCAAAGAGAAAGATAAGCAAAATTGTTTGTTTAGGAGTGGTGGTTTACCGTGGGACCTTATCATTAATTTGGCTGTATTTTTTTTATTTCTTTGGGTATTGTACCCAACTTACGAGAAAACAGTGTCTACTGCACAAAAATTCCACAAAGTTGAAAATAGAGCACGAAAAGTCATGAATTTTGAAACCGTGTCAAAACATTTCAGTTTTACTGAACGTAATCCAAGGGCTTCTGCGTATTCGTAATTATTGCCATTTTCTTATGGCAACACAATTCTTTCTTCCTCCATCCCCTTCCTCAGTTAGATTACTTTGTTGTCGCATTTACACATGACTGGCGAAGTAAGTGCTCATCCAATGACCTATCCTGGCGATTCTGATTGCATTTTCTACACCTACTTTATCGGTGATGACAAATCAAAGTTTTCCACTGAGCATGAACTACTTGAAAGGCATTATTCATTATTTACATATATTTTTATTTCTCTTTTTTTCCTATTCAGAGTTTTTCATGCAGATTTTAACCCATTCGATGTGACGCCCGAGAATACTCGCCGGAGAAAGGTGTTCCTCAGAGGCGACGCCCGAGTATTCTCGCCACAGATGTATCTCGTGATTCCGAGCCATCTTTAGCCTTGAGCGTTTACAGAGTGCTCTAACAGGAATGGGGGATAAATGCTGGTTTAACCCTTAACTGGTATCATACAAATTTCGAACGTTATAAGTAATATGCGTCTGCGAGACAAGTGCGCGGTAAAAATGTTCTTAGGGACATTTTTTTAGTGAAACTGTAAATAATAAAGGAGTAGCTTATTATAATAATTTAAAAAAAAATTGTCATAGATACATTTAAAAATCACGTCTAAAAACAAGCAGTGGTTTCAAAATGAAATAGAAATAGAAATATAGGAAAGAAAAGTAAATTTTGTTTTAAATGGTTATTGTAGGTTCGCTGCGCACCTAAATTGTAGTAAATAAATCGTTTCAAGGAATACACATTGTCGTTCACGTAAGATAAACATTAAAGTGATGATGAGTAACGAACGTCTTAGTAAAAAAAAAAAAAAAAAAAAAAAATACGGGTGCCTACGGCTGCTCTAGGAGAGGGAGTTTGGTCCGCCTGTGGAGGGAATAAGCAGCAGGTGCTCTCTGTCTTCAGGGACATTACTCTTGCTAGCCCATGTCGCATCGAACAGGTTAATATTGAAATTATGTACACTTGAATTTACTGAATTATGTACATTGACAATAAATATTTAGTTAGTTATATTTTTAGAAATTTTGAATTCTCCTACCATTGTTCGAAATTTTTGAGGCTGCTAATTCCATAGTCCTTTTAAAATGTTTAGTATCATTGTTTCTTCACTTTTAAAATTAATGTAACTATCCTCTTTAACATATGATGCACATTTTATACAGTTTTAAATTTTAATTTTATAGATATCACAGTGTAATATGTGTATGGTTAAAAATAATTTGAAGGTAAAAGTTAAGGCTTTTTCTTTTTACGTTAAATTATTTTCTTTTTAATGAGCATAAGATTTGCATTTCAAGTCATGCAAATATCATGAAGAAGACATGAAATTGATTTTGAGAAAAGTAGTTGATACCCTGTAATGGCACACTCATGAGGAAGGTGACAAACTTACCACCTAGCCGAGGACTATGCTTAGCTATGGAGCTTCTTTGTGACAGACTTTTTAAGATTGTCAATGAATAATAATATATATGAATTACTTATGTTTCAGCGGGAAAAAATGAAGATGACATGAAGTTAGTAATACGGAACTGTATCTACTTTGTGTTGAAGACATGTCTCAGAGGACTGTATACACTTCGCAGTGAACAGATCAAATCGTCTAGCATTTCCTTCAAGTCTCACTTTGTATAATGAAATATAAAAGTGTGTATACACGTTTGTATGCATGTGTATACAAATATGTACGTGATAATATTTATTAGGTTGTATTTTATTTTTAAAATTTTACCAGAGAGTATTTATGTGTCGTGTTGTAAAGTAATGTAAACAATTCTGGAGGGCTGTGTATATAATTTATGATCTGCTGCCTATAGCACCTATATATATACATACTGTGTATAGATTATATTTTATGGTGTGAACTTTAATTTATGTGATTCTTTCAAGACTCCAGATTACGACTGGATGGATGAGTATTGGAACGTGTGTAATATATTGTCATGAGAGAAGACCTTTTAGCGACAATGAGCGAATGTATGAATAGAATACTATTGTAATTTGTATATTTTAGTAAACATTCATTTTTTTAAAAGTTCTCTTGCTTATATATAAATACATAGATATATATTTTTTTGTACTAAACGGTATGAGGTGTGTGCATTCACATGTGAGAATCAGTATTGTACATTATTCCTTGTTAGTTGTAAACTACAATGCATAAATTTATTTGTAAATTGTGTAAGGAAAATATGAGTCGTAAACGTGTAAATTTATCTACAAAGAAAAGAAAACATTGAGAGTGAGCCTATTGTTATAGGCCATAGTAATGTACCACGAATTGTACACACCTTACAATGTTAGGCCTTTTACAAGCCCACTCTCCATTGTCCTTCACATTTTGGAAAAATCATCAATACATAAAATTTTATTGATTTGTGTATTTTTAATTGCCTAATTTTTTGTGTATTTACACATGCATCACATAGAGTTGTTTATGTTACGGTTTTACCTTCAAAAACTTTACTTTTTATTAATTATAAACAATAAAAAGTAATTATTGGTCCTGACAATTATTGCCTTTCATTATTTGTGTAAGCGTCACTAAAAAACATATGAAAAGATTTAAAATAGCCTTTATTATAAAAAACAGGTTTGCAGGAACTCCATCATCTTAGAGCGTTTCCGTTCATATCCCTAGTGTACCATTAGTAAAGGAATAGAAGCAGTTAGTGGATTTCGATCTTTCGTGAAAAATACAAAATAAAATCTCCAAGAGAAAGAAGATTTAAGGCGTCACAAAAGAAAACTGACAGTATCTTAAGCAGAAATGACTTCCCCGTCTTCGCAACATTCACTCTTGGAAAACACCATTAAAAATACAATTCTCATTTTCTTAACTCGTTTTACTAAAATACTCTTTTTACTGTTAAATGGACATACTAAAAAAAATAAATAAAAAGTGAGTTAAACATACACAAACCCCGTTAAAAGAACAAAACTAACACTTTCAAAGTTTTAAGCACTTATTTCTATGATTGGCATCGCCCCATCGAAAATTGCTTGAGAACATATTTTGTTGAGAATTTAGTAAGCTCCCAAATGTTTACCTTCCACTTTCCACGAGTTTCTACCTGTTTCTGAAATATTTAAGAAAATATATGAAGATCCCAAAACTTAACAGGTCTGTTAATAAAATTTTTGTTTTTGACACACTTAATTCCAAATATAACCAAAATTAAAATTTACATTTACTTTAGAATGACACCTGATTGTTGTGATGACATTTTTAACTTAATTAAGTCATACAGAAATCCGCTCTGTATGACTTAATTATGTTAGTGCTTGACAAAAGTGATAAACTTTGCAGCTATGCTTGTGATATACTAGATACAGGACGTGGAAAATACCTTGTACGATGCAAACAGACTAGAATGTTGGAGCGGGCGATCCCGTGTCTGTTTGAACACTCCCATAGCCCGACATGTAATTAGGTCCTGCAAATATTACACTCCCGTTCCCGCGCCGTTTTGAAAGGCCTTACTCAAGCACCACTACTTCCATATACCACAAGTCTGTGAATCAAGAATGAACTATGGATGAGTCAATCTTTCCACCATTCTACTGCCCTTATTCACTCATCCTAAGACTGGACCCTTATTTCTCCCGATCCGATATCGCTTGACCGACAATAGCCAACGTGAGTGCCTACATTGGTCCCGACCCGATCCAGACACAGCTTGTCAGTAATGAACTCGTAGTGAAGTGAAAATGAGTGTTTGATTTAAGAAATACCACCTAATAAGCATAGAAACCTTCGATTACCTTGATGGAGATATAAAGGAGGCCAATCAATCTTCCGGTAGTAAATCAGTCAAAAAAAAAAAAAAATCTTAGTGTAAAAGTTAATTTTTACCTGTTACACTTACAAGGGGAGTATACAGTGGTGGGGTCACCGATCTGGTCCATTTTTTTTCTGGTGATTCTACATCGACACGTGTCCGAACGTTCCGTCGGCTTAGGAGCCGAGAAATAAAATAAAATAGGTTGAAAGTGCTTTATTTTTTATATCAAGTTTAGAAAATATATCTTCACCAATTCATTTGTTTTATAGAGTAGATTACAGGAAAAATATAATCGTTAAACAATAATTTATATTTCGTAAAATAAATTCAAAAATAAGCCCATGTTTTCAAGTAAACTAGTATTTTTTTTTTTTTTTTTTTTTTTTTCATGGCGCATCGACATAAATCTTGGCCATTAGCGCCGATAAACTAGTATTATACATTTTTTTACACCAAAAATAACAGCAGATTAAAAATCAGCACTCCAAGAAACTCTAATGTGGTAAATATCATTGAAAACAAAAAATAATGATTTTTCCCAGTCTGGAAGAGACAAAAAATTTGTAAGCGAAAATGTAACGTGACGTTTTGAAATTCAATATCTCCCCTTGAGACAATCCGATTTTTGCGTCATTGAAATCATTCAAATGAAGAAAGACTCCTTTTTCTAACCATATGAATGACCATTGTATTACCTCAAAAGGTAATTGCAAAAAACGGCTCTCAGAATAAAAATAAAATGTAAACGTTTTTGCATATAACGTCAATCTCAGAACACGTAGAAATACCCCGAGTATAATCCAAGTTTAGTTTGAATCGGGTAAATATTCTTTGAAATATGGCCGGATTGTTGAAGCCTTAATAAAATGTTAAGGGTCCCCCCCTTAGCGAAATTTAAAATACATTTTTTTTTTTTGTAATATTCCCAAAATTTGAATTTAGGGGTTTTTCAATGTGCTTAAAACGAATCTGACATCCGTTTTTAAATCAATTTTTTTTTATAATGGATTACTTTTTAAATGTAGGTATAATGAATATTTTGGCAGAATCAAGTATGTAAAACAATTTTTGATTTAAAAACGGATGTCGGATTTGTTTTTAGCGCCATTTTGCATCGGTTGTCTAGAAACGGTGGTCATCAGATCGGATTGGCACCTCCATTGAGATGCTTGTGTTTGTTTTTCTTCCGACGACATCTGTGGCTATCGGATCGGGACCAATGTAGGTGCACCCTAAGCCCAAGAGAGAACATGGACTTACACTTTGTACATTTGTATGCACATCACTTTTTATTTGACACCAGTAAGTCAGTTATTAGAATAAAATTGAGCCAGATGTTCCTCTTTCATTCCACCTCAGGATCCAAATTATAAGAAATTGTGTTCTCAATTTGGAAAATTTGAAGACCAAGTGTGGTGAAGTCATTCCTCAATTCATCAAGTATATGAAGGAGAGCATTCCGAGTAGTAAAAACATTTTCTTCTTGAACCAGTAATTTTTCTTCAGTCGCTGCTACTCGATATCTTCCCATTCGTAATTCTTCCAGGAGTTTCGACTTCCTTTGCCTCATCACTGTCATCTCTAAAGTCTGTTAACAAAGGAAAATTATGATGAAAGATTGATTTTAAAAATCTCTTTTTCATTATTTATTTGTAGAAACAATATTTTAATGTCCATTTTAATAAAAAATTGTTTTTGGAGGTGGATACAGCCATAGGTTGCTGTTCATTTCAAGGAAAGTTCTATCTTGGTAGTAGATATATACGTGCATATGTGTTTATATATTATAATTAATAAATATATTTTAGAAGCATCTCATGTAATGTGGTTGCTCAATTCCAGAAGGTGAAATAAAGATTTCTTCCCACAATATTTCCTTTTATTCTGTATAAGGCATTTGAACGCACTTCTGTCATCATCAAGTAATGATAAAAAAAAGAAAGTCCCGTAACAGGCCCAGATCCCAGATGAGCAGATACTGTAGAGGTATATGATTCTTGACCATACGCCACACTAAGGTGATAGTGTGGTCAGTACTATGCTATGGCCGCCTGATTGTACCCTTTAATAAATTAATTGAAAGATGGGTCTAGTGACGGGCTGGTACCCCGAATCCAACTCACGAACGAAGACGAAGTCGTCGTACGAGGACGCAGACCGCCCAGCCTTTAATTTAATGGATACCTGCAAAACGGCGGCTGGAGCATAGTACTGTGATATATATATTTACCTTCTGAAAATGATAAGATAATTATGCCATTACCCTGTGCCTATGGACTTGGCCTTCCTGAATTTGATGTTCCAACTGAACTAAGCTTTCTGAAAGTCTCTTTACACTACTCCTCCAAAACTTTAGTTCTTCAGAGAGATTTCTTCTTGTCTCTAAGCATTCCTCTTTCTGTTTCTTCAGATCTCTTACCTCCTGAAATTCAGCTTAGTTTAATTTAATAAATAATACTTTTTTTCATATAATTAAATAAAGTGTGAAGCAATGTCAATTTTAATATCTAATTTTTGACAAGTATGAAAAATGTCTATCGTGGACAAAAACACATCGAGATTAGTATTTTAAGGATCCAGGATTTCGCGGATTCTGCTGTTTATTAACTTGGCCTTTTCAATCAGGCAAAGTCTTGTACCAAATTTCATCAAAATGGACCATTTTTTAGGCTGCTAGAGTACGAAAAGATAAATAAACTATTTGTTCAAACTAATTTATTTAATAATTACGCCCGACGTGTTTTGTGCCCTGGTAGCACCTCTTCAAGGGCACTTCGTGTTAGAAGTCCTCTTGTCACCATGTACTCTCTAGGGAGGCTGGCGTAAAACTAAATAGATAATTAATATATGTTTCAAATTTCGTCGCAGGGCTTCGTATATCATAGAAGGCTTCTTCCGTCCTTAGTGGTTGGCAATGGAATGATGGTTCCCTTGCAAACCATTATGAATGGATATACACTGTGGTGTTTTGGATTGGGCAAAAATAAGAAAATTGGATTATATTTAAAAGTTAATTATAGGAAATGTTGATTTAGAAATGTTTTTAGTATGATTTCCTTAAATCTCAGGGTTCAATTAAATTACCAAACTCACCACATACGGATTTATGAATAAAACCATTTGAATAATTAATTTAATTTATTAAATTTCCTGAAAGAAAAGCATGAGGAATATATTATTAGAACCACTTCTTACCATCTGTCCTTTTATGTGTTGAGACCATATTAAATACCAGGAGAAAGGTTCATAGTAAATAAAATAGAGTTGGAAATAATTGACTTATATTGAATAAAAGATATAATTTAAGATTTGGCATGGCTGTGATAAAAAATTATAAAAAAGAAAAATTGCTGGACTCACATAATTTTATCAATGTTGGGTTATTAAGAAATGTTAGAACATATTTAAAATATTATTATATATACAAAAAGATAAAATTTGGCCATTATTAGATTTTAGATAGCTTTTAGAATTTATTTAAAGATTGGCAGTGAGTGAGTTATACTCAGCTTATTTTACGGATGATGTTCTGGAAGTGAAGAGGCAGGCTGCTTGTAGTTGTGTTGAGGAGATTGATGGTCGGCTGCTAGATCTTGGAGTTGTATTTGGCCATCATGTCCAGGTGAAGTGCTTGGTGTCGGCTGGCCAGCTGGCTCTGGTGGTGGAATCGGTGTGCTCTGGCCCTTGGCTGGCGTTGAAATGCGAGTGCTCTGGCCCTTCGTTGGCGCTGGAATGAGAACGAGTGGTGGGGAAGGCCCTTTTTATAGAGGCGTTACTCCCACCACGCCAAGGGTGTCTGTCCTCAGCGATCGCTCCCTGGATGTTCATGTTCATTCTTGGAAGCACCTCTTTCGTTATCTTCCTGGGAACTTGTATACCTTATCGCTCCTAGCTGATACATTTGGACTCTTCTTTTATTTAACACTGCCTTTTTTTTAAAAAAAAAAATAAATACTGCCAAACTAAGCACTGCCAATTGCTATCCCTTTTATTACTCTTTTATTTATTTAATTGGTTGACAAAGGATAATATTTGTGATGGACTTATGGAATATAACTTAGTCTTTATTTTGAATAGGAATGCTACTCTTTGCTATGCCAGAAACTGACTTTTTCTAGAGCACCCCCTTTTATATCATTACATTTCGGGTGGGCTCCGGTGTAAAAAAAAAATTAAAAAAAATTATTTTTTTATTTTTTTTTTTAATTTAATATGGTCTAATGATTTTGTTTTCCGGCTCAGGGTAGCATTACTATTCAAATACTGGATTACTATTAACTGGTTTCAATTAAAAATTTTACATTTGTTTCTTGTATGCTGTAAGTTAAATTATAAATATTCTAAAGAGTCTTAATAAAAATTATAAATTATGTCTTGTAACAAAAAAAAAAATTTCATACAATAATAGCATTTACATTTACAACACATGTTGTATGGCTGTATACTTCTTATTCCAATACAAAGTCACTTATATCATAACGTTTTTTTAAAAAAATTATTTTTATCTATTTACATATATATTTTTTTTTTTTTTTTTTAATTTTACGCTTAATCCAATAATTAATAATTTTAATTTCAAATTAACAACATAATATAATGAGAAATATCCACTATGACAAAAAAATAAGTATAGCTCAAAGCTGAGCTTCTTGAGCTCATTCAAATATTAAGTTTTATTTATTTATATTTTTTTTTTTAATTATTTTTTATTTACAACAGGAAATTAAAATGAAATTTCCAGATTCATATAAAGAATCATTTAAAAAAAAAAAAAAAAAACAAGGAATACTTTTTACATTCAATGTTTATTATGTCTATCTTCAGTAAAAAAAATTTCAAAGCTTTCTTTTATTTGACTCGATCCCAACGATTGTCCAAGAAAATTTTGTTCCCTCACTCGCCCATTTTAAAAATTGAAATTTTAATGTAATAAAATAATTTGTCAGTAGTCTATCAGTCCTTGTCGGTGTCAACTTGTTTGTCAGTCACTCCTTCTTACTACATTTCATTTAAAAAATTCTCCTTCCTTCTCATTATTAAATATCAAACTCCTTCCACTTCAATAATTATTATTAATAAGTTTCCCCCCTTTATTATAATATAGTATAATATAATATTTCCCAATTCGTAGATAAGGTACTCCGGCCTCTTCATGGGTCCGTGAGCCTTTAATACAAAACAAATAATAGGTACTCCGGCCTCTTCACGGGTCCGTGAGCCCTCAATATAAAATAAATATTTAATTCAAATATATCAATCAATATATTTCATAAATAAATTCAATTTGATTTATTTATTTCTCCTTCCCCTTACTTCAATTAATTATTATTATCTACTCCTACTTCTTCATTTATTTATTATTAACTTTTGAAAAGGTTTTTTCCCTTTAAATATTTATTAACTGTCCTTGTCAAAGTCTGTCTTTATCTTTATTTAAACAATTATTAAGTTTTTATTATTTTTATTTAAAACGTCGTTCAACCATTAGTTATTCTCTTCATTATTTCGTTATAGCCTTATTGGCTTCAAAAATATTTTTCATTTAAAAACATCCTATAGTTGGCGGGTTCTAGTTATATTGAAAAGAGAGTGATGCGAGCGCTGCTCGGGGCTGTGGCAATTATAGGAACTTCTTGGCAATGTAGAACACTAGCGCGGTGTGCGTGTTGAAAACTTGACCTAGCATGAGCCTGCATTGTTTACATTAGGGATTATCAATGCTGTCTTCTTTCGAGGTAGATAAGGGATGTTCATAGGGGCTGGATATTCCTGCTTTATCTTTTAGGTATTATTTGGGGCCCAGAGGATTTGTGCTTTTGGGAGTTAATAATCCTACTTTCTGCATTCCTCAGATAGGAATAGGATTTTCACAGAAACTGGAGATTTCCTGCTTTTTATCGATTCTCTATTCTTTTACACTTGCGTGTCTACAATTTTATCACGACCGATAATGAAATAATTTTTTATATCTTCTTGATAATTTCTCTTTGATATTAATACTAATAATGACATTAGAATTTTATATTGGTGCAAAATTTTCTTTTAATTAATATAATGTTACTGCTTTTAACGGGTAAACCGGTTATCATTTTACTAAATCTACGTCTAAAAAAGGATAATATAATGACTTTTTTAGTAACCTTTTTTGTTTTTAGTGTACGGTTGTGCACTCGATTTTAAAAATAAAATAAAAATGAAAGAAAATATGGATTTGCCTCTCGTAATTTTGAAAATGGTATAAAAAATGTATAAACAGTGGTTTTATCAATAAACCATAGAATTTTGATAGGTAATATAATTTAAATATTAATAAATTTATTATTTATTTGTCCCTATCCACTCAAATCCGGTACCCAACGCCGGAGGAGCTCCAAAACAGAGAGGTTTTATTGTTATACTTTACTGGTTGAATGTTGTATTTCATCATCTTTGGTCGGTTCATGATAATATTTAAGGAGAATCGAATGGAACATTTCCCGAATCATTCCATTTTTATTCGATAAGATGAAAGAATATTTTTTACAGGATGTTTCTCGCCGGTTGATGTTAATAATGGGACATTTAATGTACAATTGCATGTTTACTCTTGATGTTTCTTTTATTAAAATATTGTTTTTAAATAAATGGTTTAAAATAAAATCTTCAACTGTTGTCAAATAATCTATGTTAAATTTTGTTGTTTCATTTTTCTTAAATAATTTGTTTAAAATATAATTTTCGGCGGATGCGAATATGTTATTGTTTAATTTTGTTGTAATTTCATTTATTTTGAATATATTATTTAAAATATAAATTTCATCGGAAGTAAATAGATCGTTGGATATAGTAGCTAATCTGGGACTACTTTGATCATTTATTATTAAAGGAACTGGTTTAATATCACGGAGTGTCATTATGGTCCTTAATTTTTCAGATTCTGATTTTAGATTTTCTATTATTTCGGTTTTGGATTTTTGCATTTCTGCTTTTAATTCGGTTTTGAATTTTTCTGATTCTGATTTTTGGTTTTCTATTATTTCATTTTTATATTTTACGGATTCTGATTTTTGGCTTACTATTAGGGTCATCATTTGTTTCATCAATTGTTGCATTTTCGTGAAACCCGAATTTATTTCTTCCCTACTACTCTGGGTGAAACGTCTATTACCTTCGTTATGTTCCATATTGTTGAATAAGAAATTTTTATATATACAAAATTATAAATATGATACAAAAATTAATAAATCAAAAATAAAATATAAAAAGATACAGAAATAAATATATAGAATTATATCTATCTTTAGGGCATCTTTTAAAATTGCCATCACATTTCCCAACATTGATCCAATTATGTGGTCGTAGCAAACTTGCCAAGCTGACAAAACAAATATATAAAAACTTAAATAAAAATAAAAAAAATAATTTAATAAACCTCACAGCCAAAAATAAAATATTTGCTTAAAATTTAATATCACTCAAACAATTTTATTTCTCATAAAAATTTATGTTTTGAACCTTAAAACACACTTTTTTAAATATATGGTCTCAATATTAAAATCTGAAAACATAAAAACAAAAAATAAAAATTTCAATTTTGGTTTTAAAACACGCGCGCGCCTACTGCAACTCTTCTCTAAGCTGCTGGGCTGCAATACGAAGCTACAGGAAAGATTACGCGACTCAACCTGTTCAGGATTTCGAAGACAGGTTTAGTGGATCGCCCCACGTTGGGTCACCAATATGTGGTGTTTTGGATTGGGCAAAAATAAGAAAATTGGATTATATTTAAAAGTTAATTATAGGAAATGTTGATTTAGAAATGTTTTTAGTATGATTTCCTTAAATCTCAGGGTTCAATTAAATTACCAAACTCACCTCATACGGATTTATGAATAAAACCATTTGAATAATTAATTTAATTTATTAAATTTCCTGAAAGAAAAGCATGAGGAATATATTATTAGAACCACTTCTTACCATCTGTCCTTTTATGTGTTGAGACCATATTAAATACCAGGAGAAAGGTTCATAGTAAATAAAATAGAGTTGGAAATAATTGACTTATATTGAATAAAAGATATAATTTAAGATTTGGCATGGCTGTGATAAAAAATTATAAAAAAGAAAAAGTGCTGGACTCACATAATTTTATCAATGTTGGGTTATTAAGAAATGTTAGAACATATTTAAAATATTATTATATATACAAAAAGATAAAATTTGGCCATTATTAGATTTTAGATAGCTTTTAGAATTTATTTAAAGATTGGCAGTGAGTGAGTTATACTCAGCTTATTTTACGGATGATGTTCTGGAAGTGAAGAGGCAGGCTGCTTGTAGTTGTGTTGAGGAGATTGATGGTCGGCTGCTAGATCTTGGAGTTGTATTTGGCCATCATGTCCAGGTGAAGTGCTTGGTGTCGGCTGGCCAGCTGGCTCTGGTGGTGGAATCGGTGTGCTCTGGCCCTTGGCTGGCGTTGAAATGCGAGTGCTCTGGCCCTTCGTTGGCGCTGGAATGAGAACGAGTGGTGGGGGAAGGCCCTTTTTATAGAGGCGTTACTCCCACCACGCCAAGGGTGTCTGTCCTCAGCGATTGCTCCTTGGATGTTCATGTTCATTCTTGGAAGCACCTCTTTCGTTATCTTCCTGGGAACTTATATACCTTATCGCTCCTAGCCGATACATTTGGACTCTTCTTTTATTTAACACTGCCTTTTTTTTTAAAAAAAAAAAATAAATACTGCCAAACTAAGCACTGCCAATTGCTATCCCTTTTATTACTCTTTTATTTATTTAATTGGTTGACAAAGGATAATATTTGTGATGGACTTATGGAATATAACTTAGTCTTTATTTTGAATAGGAATGCTACTCTTTGCTATGCCAGAAACTGACTTTTTCTAGAGCACCCCCTTTTATATCATTACAACACATATGTACATATCAATTTGAACCACAGATATGTTGGGGACATATGGGTTGTGAAACATGGATATTTTTCTACGGCACTCCGATTAGCGCCTTCGGGTCAATGTCGTAAGCAGTTTCCTCCCTATCATGTGGATAGATAGGAAAGAAAAATGTAGATTCATTAACCTGTCCTTCATATGAGATGAATAAAAGCAAATACTAATTATTCTTACCCTAATAATAGAACGTAATTTTGTTTTTGTTTCTTCGATCCGACGCCAAGCTTGAGCTCTAGCCGTTATACCACAAGCTTTAGCTCTTTTCTCCCTAGCTTCAGCAGTTTCGACGATTGCATCTCTCCTGTTCAAACACAGCTCAAGGTCAGTAATGAGGCGTTCTTCTGCTTTACGCAAGTTGGAAAAGCGCACCTTAAAGTTCAAAACATTAATATCAATTAGTTCTCCTATGTAATTCATAGTTTTATTTAAATTTCAATGTCAACATAGACATAACACAGATTTTTAGGACGGGTTATCTATAGGTTACCAACCCTTTCTAGCTAGGATAGGGCTGATGCCTTTTCTTTTTTCAATAGAACATTATCACCTCCTAGTGGGAATCCAGCCCACCAGCTTAGGCATGCAGTGCTCACTCATGTCAATCGGACCTCCCCACTGTTTGTAATTCTTATAAATAATGAAGAATGCTTTAAACATAATCTGGTGAGATTGTAAGATCAATCCAATTCGTAGATTGAAACCGGAAAAAACTACATAATCAAATCCCAAGAACTCCATAATCTTTGCCTGTTTCCGGGTAATGTTTATTCCTGGTGTTTTTTGAAAAGTTTAGTCAAGAAGAACAAAAAAGTTAACTTAAAAAGTTAAATATTGTTATATACCGCGGCAAAGCAAACTTTACAGTTTTGAAAGGTTGATACTTCCTGTCTGATGGAGATAGGGAGTTGGGAGGAGTATCACCTTATCAGGTTGGTCGGCTGAATGTTAAAGCTTTGCCGTTGGTAGGTTTTTTGAAAATGTCATTTTTTCGTCGCAATTCAGCAGGCTTTCTGGCTCCACTTTAACCTCAATATAATCCAAAGAAAATTCCCCACACTTACAGGAGTGTACACCAGAGAAGGTGGAAATGACAAAGGGGCCGTGCCCAGCATTTTTTAGCCTTTAAGCAGGCTCCCCTGCCACCCTCCTTTGGCCATCAAGATGTGGATATCTCTGTGAGCCCCCGGGGTTTCGCAAGACCGCGGTGCTTGCGAGATGATCCATGGGGAGGGGGCATAGTGACCTGAGTGATGGCACCACAAAGTACAAACGGAAGGGGAACATACATAATGTGTTAAGTTACATAATGTGTACCAAGTTCTAGACACTCAACTGCAGTGCTTCCAACCATATGACCACTACGCTGCCACCAATACAGGGGGATAGCGACAGTGTGCCATTTCAAAATTTGGAGTGATTGGGCCTTATGTTTTTGTGGATAATGGACATATCGTAACTAAACTTAAAGGGATACGGCCCTTCCTGCCGGAAACCAGGACAGATGTTTGCCTCTTATCTCTGAGGAGTGAAATGGGGTGGCATTTTTGACTTCTTGTGGGACTAACTAAAGCAAAAGGTTTTTAGAAATCTGCCTCGTGCCTTGGGAGAACTCACAGAACAAATTTGTGAGGAAATCGCCGCTACACACATCAGAATGTGTCAGAAAGCGCCTTCATCCATATTTCGCTGCTAGCGGCCTTTCTGATATAATTCTTAAAACATAATTCATAAACCGGGATGATGTACTGAAGAAAATAGAATGCACCTCATTTCTGTGAGCGTCTTTTTTTTTTTAAATAACTCTAAAAACTGCGCTGTTTGGTTTGCCGCACCCTGCACAAGGCATTGTTGCCTTTCTGGTCAAGGCGCCTAAGTATATTTAAATCTCATGTATGAGAATGTAGTCTTTTTTTACAATAAAATATTTATAAGGAAATTCATTGATGTCATAGTGATTTCATAAAATCCATAGATAAATGACTCAAAATGGGCATAAATAGTGAACTCAAAATATCAACAGAAGTAGAGAAATTTTATAATTGGACCCAAAGATATATCATAAGTAGCTTGCTCATTTTGTTTGTTCATGCATCTACTCAAATATTTGAACAATTACAAGAAGAAAGTTTTAAATAAACCTCCATTCTGTGAATTTCTTGTTTCATCGTCCCTATTTCTCCTTCTTTACTTTTCTCTACTTCCATCTCTTTCTTCATTTCCACCACTAGGCTGTACTTTTTATTCCATTCAAGTAGTTCATTCTGTAAAACTTCAACAGTTTCTGATTTTTCTGAATTTTCTTCCTCTAAGTCCCATATTTCTTGCTGAGTGCTCAAAATAGCTCCTTCCAAATCCTGCAAATATTTAGTAAATTGCATTAATGATTTCCATATTAGAGTTTATTTATATTTAATACATTCTTGTTAGTATCAGGAAAGAATGGAAAGTAATGAGTCCCAAGGTAAAGGAAAATTATAGGGGAGTTTCATCACAAAACTACACTAATGCTAGCTTAGGCTTGATAGTCATGATGGCATTGTTTTGTTTTTTTTGGAATCCAGTGTAAAGTTTCCCAAATGCAGAAAACTAATGCACCCAAACATAAATCTAACTAATAATGTCTCCCAAAAATAGGAGACAAATAATAAAATATATACACCAAAACTGATGTTTAATCTTGTAAAGTGTAAATAAAATCTAAAGGATCCTGTCAATTTATCTCCTACTTGTTATCGGTTATCCTCCTCCACATACTTGAAAAGATGTTTATAAAAAAAAAAAAATGTTGACTACAAAAAAAAAACAAAAACAAAAAAAAACAAAAAAACAAAACAATACTGTAATATAATTTTGTACAAGAGTTTACTTATATCCTAATGAATAAATTAACTTTTTCAAAACTCACAAAGGGTCATAATCAGTTGGAGGATATTACCTTCAACAAATCTATAAACTCCTCTTCTCTATCTTTGTTTATTGTTTCAGCTTTCTGTTTTGCCTGTCCTTGTTTTATTTCTGCGTCGTGCAAGGATTCTAGTTTATGAGTGATTGCTTTTAGTTCTCCCATGACTTGCCGAAGTTCTTGCTGCTCTTCTTTCAGTTGCTGATTAGATCTTTGTAGTGATGAATCAACCAGATCAACTTCTAAACAAAAAAAACCCCCCAAAAAAATGATGAGTTGTAAAGGTTGTTGATATGTTGAGGACAGATTACACAGACACAAAAAATAAAAAAAGTGGTATTTTCCAAAGACACCATACATATTTCCTTATGTATTTCGACACGCTAAATCCTAATCCGGAGTCCGTTTCACTCCAGCACATCAGGTTTAAGGGCATTTGAAAGTCAAATTTTGTATGAAGTCCTTTAAGAAGAAATAACTAGAGCTTCCGTGGTTTTGAGGATCGCTGAATTTGAATCCGAGGTTTGCTTCACCTCATTGAAGCAAAATCGAGGTCATTTCAAGGACAAATATTTCTATTTTGCAAAAATTAAAAATAAATCTGCAGTCAAAAACTCATTTATGCAAAATAGACATATTTGTCCTTGAAATGACCTTGATTTTGACTCCGGATTCAGATTCAGCGTTTCGAAATACATAAGAATATATGTATGGTGTCTTTAGAAATGGCCACTTTTTTTATTTTGTGTGCCTGTGTTATTAATTCTCAATTGGTATGGTCAGATTGATTGCAAGCCGAACATTCATTTAAAGGGTTGGAGTGGCTACGTGACATACAAGCAAAGTCTGTTTGTTTCCGTTGTTCTTTGTTGTCCATTTTCACTCACTGATTAGACAGAGACAGCGACACAGTTTAAGAGAAATTCCAATTATTGGCTACAAATTTTCACGGGTGAAATTAAAAGCAATAGAGACATAAACGTAATCATAAATACCTACTTACAAGCAGAAATACCTACTTACTTGCAGATCATCATTGGACAGCATTATATCGTAGTTCAAAAGATGGAAACTCCATCTCAATATATCGAATAGTGAAGCAAAGATTTTTGCACTGAGGCATTTTGATGACAGGACTTCTCCTCACTTGTGTTTTGGAAAGGTCCGAGTTTCTTGGACTCCAAGGGACCAAAGTGTGCACTACCTTGGCGTTCACTTTGACACTCAACCACTATACCCACTTAAAAAAATAAAAAATAAAAACACCATTTAGGCACAAATGTGCTGTTCTATTACACAAAACTCTATTACTGCCATTATTAACTTACGTGTGCCCAGTTTGGTACAGTACCAGAAACACCAACAGACAAGGACTTCAGACATTTCAGAATAAAATTCTTCGAGTTATTTTAAGTGCACCTCCTTTTATACGAAACATACAAATACAAACAGAGCAGAGCACATTGAAAAACTCACCCAAAAGCACTACGAAAACCTCCTAGCAATAGAAGGATCCAGCTACTATCAACTTGGACAGAAGATTGTAACACAATTAAAGCCAAGATGTTATCAAGATTTCTTTTGTTTGCAATAATTTATCCCGTTATTCTATTTATTTATTATTTCATTTTTATTATTTATTTTGTTAATATATATTTTTCTCTCCCTTAACCATTTGTAAAAAAAATGTTTAATGTATTGGTTCAAATAAATATTGATTGATTGATGAAAGAAGTCATAGATCACAAAAATTTGAACGCACACACACACAAATATATGTGTAGAGAGAGAGAGAGATTATACCAAACATGTCTTAATTTTGCCTTACGTTTCCTGTAAAAGTTAATCCTATCCAACTGGGCGTTCCTTTTTTTTGTAGCTCTAAGGCAACCTTCCTGCAATTCTACCCAGAGCTTCTCTTGATCTTCAACAGACTTTCCCAGCTTCTTGATATTATCCAGTAAATTCTTCTTTTTCTTTATAAGTGGAGAGTCCAAGTATGTTTTCTAACAGAAAAATACACTCAATTTAATAACTGACTAGGTTCAAAGATTTATCTATTTAAATATTAATGTATATTTATTCATAATATAGATTTTTGGGGCTAATTATCGTCAGGTTAAGACCATTTTCTAGCCAAGATCGGGCTGATGCCATTTCTTTTGAATCAGCCCTAGTGGGACTCAAAACCTTAGGATGGAGTGCTCACGCCTTAGCACTCACAGTCACTGGCTCTTCTTCATACAATGAAACATTTAAAAAACATAATTGAGGTAAATTTGTTCAAGAAAAGGAATATTAATTGAATCATAAATATAATAAAATGGTAGTTTTCTGTTTGTTTAAATCCAAACTTGCAATTTCAAATATTTAAGAAGATATTTTAATATTACAAAGCATGTAATTGTAAATATAAACGTAAAATAGGAAAAGTTAAGGAAATAATATTTACATTTTTCCACATAGATTCAAGTTTATCAAGTTCCTTCTTCTTTTCAAAGGTCGAATTCTTCATCTTTATTTCTGATTCTCTCAAAAGTTTCAGATCGGTCTTGTGTTTTTTCAATGACTGCTCTACATCGGTTAATCTTCTATTTAATGCCTCTTTCTGGCAATCAACATCCCTCAGTACTCCTTTCATTGATTCTAGTTCCACCATCAACTTTGCTACTTCGTTTTCCATTCGATACATTTTCAATTCCTAACAACACATCATCATAATGAGGTGCAAATAGTTAGCCATCGAGGAATAGTTAGAAATCAAGGAACAGTTAAGTTTTGGCTAAGAAAAACAGACAGATTTTTGGAAAAATCTACTCCAATGTTTTCTCAAGCACTCCTGACCACCACATTCGTTCGCCCCAGGATTTTCACGACAAAGTGGGAATTTCTAACATTTTTTTTCTTTTCCTTTTGAGGCATGTCAATCATTTGGATAATGCCTCGACTGGAAACTAGACGATGAACCTCCCAAAGGCATAAGTATTTAGAAAAAGCTTTTTTTTTAAAAAAAGAAGGAGTAATTTTTTTCTCTCTCACTTGTAAATTATTCATTTTTACACAATCAGTAATGAGTCCCGTTACAGGCCACTAACGCAGATACTGTAGAGGTATCATATGCTTGACCATACGGCACACTAGGGAGATAGTGTAGTCAGTCCTATGCTCTGAGAGTCATAGATATGAGGAATTGAGACTTGGTTATTCGTTCTTATTATGTTAATTACCGATAATAATTTGGTAATAGTATCCTAATTTATATAAATAAATGATTGGGTTGGGATTCTTATAATTACAATTATAATTGTAATCATATCTCCAGGGTCTGTGATTATAATTGTAATCATATCTCAAGGGTCTGTGATTATAATTGTAATCATATCTCCAGGGTCTGTGATTATAATCGTAATCATATCTCCAGGGTCTGTGATTATAATTGTAATCATATCTCTCGAGTTTGTGATTATAATCATATCTCCAGGATCTGTGATTATAATCGTAATCATATCTCCAGGGTCTGTGATTATAATTGTAATCCTATATCCAGGGTCTGTGATTATAATTGCAATCATAATCAAATCTCCAGGGTCTGTGATTATAATCATAATCATATCTCCAAAGCATAAGATTATAAACGTAACCATAATTATTATTATCATTATGCCCTACTTTCAAATGATAGATTTCTCTGTAAATGCCTCTTTTTCTTAGCCGAAACCCAATTTTCCCTTGACTTCTTAACAAATCATCATGTAATTGTGTAATAGTAATACAAATAATGAGCTTAATATAAATATAATTTCTACTCACCTGTTTTTTATGCTCTTCTACCATTTTTGAAAGTAGGTCGCTCATATTTTTAACTTGTTTGTCAGTCCTTTCTACAGACAATAACTTTTCTATATACGCCTTTTCAAGAAGAGACTTGTCTGAGGTAGCTTTAGCAATTTTCTTCATGAGAGTTTCTTCGTCCGCCCTTAATGCTTGTCCTCTCTAAATATAGAGAAGTTATATTAATATATTATACTAAGACGTACTGTAATATAATATTAATATATTATATTAGAGCACGATATCAAAAGCAGATGTAGGAAAATTTTTAAATATTAAAAAATAACTTTTTTAATAGTTTCCTGACTTCTTAGACCAGAAAATAATATATGATATTGCCACGTTGAAGGATTTTATTGAAATAAGAATTTTGTTAAATTCTATTTGCAATGCTTTGTGTAATGGAAATGGATGGATACACTTCCATATCCATCCTCAGATACTTATCTAAACTAAGCATTAGTATAATAAAATAATTTTAAAAAAATAGCTCAAGTATGGAACCATGCCTAAACAATGGATATTTATGAAACCTGCAGGGTCAATACAAAAAAATAAAATAAGAATTAAGGATTTTACAGGAGTACCTGTACAGCATCAAGATAATCATTATTTGCCGTTTTTGCAAGTTCATCGAATGCTTGTAGTTCTTCTATGGCTCTTCTTTGTTTATCCTTCATCTGTTCTATCTGAAAAAAATATTGATATAAGATTTAATGTTATTGGCAAAAATTAACATGAGAGGACCAACGTAAATAACTGCTAGCTTCTTGTATTTAAAACTGAGATCATAAAATTGAAGAAAAAACACGCTTGGGAGGACCTACATAAATAAATGCTTGCTTTGGTTATTTAAACGTTTAATTCATTTTAAAATATGATGTAATAGAATGGCGCCAACGGTCATAGCCATGTTGAATGCACCAGTTCTCGTTGATCACCGAAGTTAAGCAATGTAAGGTGTGGCCAGTACCGGATTGGGTGACCATTCACAAAAAAAATAGAATGGCATTGAATTTCTACAAAATGCTAAAATCTACTGAAATAGTGCTAATGACCTTGGCAGTAGGAGCACCTATAATTAAAAAAAAATCTACCTAGAATATGTAATAATAAAAATATGACGAACTACATAAAAATTTAAAATATTCAAACAGCCTCTTCTTACGTAAAAATTATACAGACTTTATATTGTAAGGAGGGTGATAAACAGACCTTTTATGATTATAAGAGTAATACACATGCTGTTTATTCTTATAATAGTAAACTACAGATATTGTATTTCAGGCTGTCTACTACTTTTGTGAAAGCTAATTTCATGTCTTTAAATGCGAATTTTATGCCAATAGAACAAAAATAATTTCACTTAAAAAGAAAAAGCCTTAAAGTCTAGTTTCAAATTAATTTTAACCTTACACGGATTACTGTGAAATCTATAAAATTACAATTTAAAACTGTATAAAATGTCCATCATATGATAAAGAGGGCATTAATTTTAAATGTGCAGAAACAAAGAATTTTAGAATGAATATTGAATTAGAAGCCTCGAAAATTTCGAACAATGGTAGTAGAATACAAAATTTCTAAAAATATTACTAACTAAATATTTATTGTAAATGTACATAATTTAGTAAATTAAAGTGTACATAAATTCAATATTGAAGTCTGAATATGAATAAAGAGAAATAAAAATACATGTAAATAATACATAATTGATGTGTAAATGCTACAACAAATGAATCTAACAGAGGAGAGGATGGGAAGGCTGATAGAACTGAGTCACCGTACGAAAATGTGCAGAAGTCCTGAGATTATCAATGAATGAATATGTTTATTGCTTTTAAGTGTAAAATCTTACAGCAAGGAGTTGGCACACAAAATTAAATTTCAATTTCCATAATAATATGAGATTATATTAGACTGAACAGTAAAACTGAAATTTCGTGACATGGTTTTAAAATTCATGACTTTTTGTGACTTTCATGCCCTATTTTCAATTTCGTGACATTTTCATGATTTTTGTGACTTTTTCGTGCAGTAGACATCCTGTTTTTTTAATGAGAATAATTCAGACTTTTTATTGTAACGAGGGTGACACAGAATTTGTTTTGTAATGAGGGTTATACAGAAGTTGTAATTTATAGGCAGCAATGTTCTTTAAATATACTTACCTTATCTGTCGCAAACTGAAAATCATCTTTTGATTTTCTCCTCTCTTCCAAAAAAGTTTCATTTTGCTCCATAAGAATTTTTAAATTTTTCTTGTACCATTTCAAACTTAATTGTAACTTTCCCCAATTTATTTTTGCATTTCTGAAACATAATTATTTGGATTCAAACATTCCACTCTGAAAATACACACAAATCGAGGCTTCAACCTTCAAACTTCATTTGACTGGTTTAATATAATACGATGTTGAACGAGCATACAACTTAATTCTACTATTTTTTTCTCTTTGTTTTATTGTTACTGCTAGTCAATTTAAAGTGCTTTCAACTCCAGCAAAGTTAGGAAACTTGCTCACAATATACAATTCAGGCGGTCCTGACAAGAAGGGACGAACTGGCAACTTGATATTCTTATTTTTATTTTACTGTTTGGCTGCACCGTTTGGAAGGTGCATTTTGTGGAGTTATCCTATGGATGTTATGTGAAATGCACTAAGAAAAAACCGAGGGGTTCGATTTGAACGATTACTGCGCAGACTTAGAAGGACAAACTCATACATTTTTGTCAACTATTGCATTTGGTGAGTTCTATGCATTTGGTGGGAATGCCTAAATTCCTGTGCATATTATTTATGCAACCAGCAGGGCTGGCTACTTTAGCAGGGATTTCTTCTCCAGAATCCCTCACAAAATCCCACAACTTCCATTTTCACTCCAACTTAATTCTCTAGCCAAGAGTGGATTAGGTAAATATTCTATCATTCTGTTTAGATATGACATTTTAACATAGCAAAATTCTGTAAGTTTTACTTTATTGTTTAAAAAATATAATAGAAGTCTAAATGAATTATGTTCAATTTGAATAAAATTCATATTTTCCTCTTTTCACTTAAAATTTTGTTATAATTGTGTTATTTTTAAATAGAAAACCAAAGAAGTATTTAGAATTAAGCCTATATAAATTATAAGTGGTAAGTTTGGCCCAAAAGCAGAAAACTCGGCTCATATTCTGAAGGACCTGAGTCCAAAATCAGGCAACATAGTACTGACCATACTATCTCTCTAGTGTGTCCTATGGTCAAGAATCAGATATAGGACTGATTTAGGCTTTTTTTTTTTTTTTTTTTTTTTTTTTTTTTTTTTTTTTTTTTTTTTTTTTTTTTTGCATAAAAATGTCATATAGTGGATAGTCTCCAAATATTGCGTCATGGGTGACCCTAGTCTATTAAAGGCCTGTTATGGAACTACCTATATTTAGATTTTTCTTAAATATAAAAATACAACAGCAGGAACTTTGATTCTTATGATCATTTTTTGGAGGCTCAGTGGCTGTGAGTGTTAAGGCGTAAGCACTTAATACTCCATGCCAAAGGGCCTCGGATTCGATTCCCACAAAGGGTGGTGGCTTTTCTTTAGAAAAAAGAATAGGCATCAGCCCTAGCCTGGCTAGAAAAGGGTGGTAACCTATAGATAACTCGTCCTAAAATTCTTGGTAAATAATAAATGGACGTTAAAATTCAAAATAAATAAATTTTGTTAATTATACTAACTCTAACTCCTCCTTTGCCTTCTGAAGTTTTGTATCAGTTTGCTTGATGTTATAGAAAGCTTTTTGAAGTTCCTTGGATATTGCTTGATTTTCCATGAGTAATCCAGCACGTTCGACGGTTGCTTGAAGCAAACGCGAACTAAGAACTTTACATTCTTCACTTTTCATTTGACACCTTTTTAAGCGAGCGTCTGTTTCTCTCCTTTGTTCCAAAAGTTTCTTCTGATATTTCCAGAGAAGCATATCCTAAGATAGAAAAATATTTCTTTAGAATTTCTTAATGTTACAAAACCACGAACAAACATATACACTTACTTTCACTACTGGACATTTCTTATTAGTTATTATAAGAAGATGACCCTATTCCTCAAAATGTATATAATGCGGCAGAAGGTCAAATTTCGATAACTACACCACTTCCTTCAATTTTCATCTGCATGTTTCTTGTCATTTTTTGACGCCTCTACAAGAGAACTTAAAATAATAAAACATTACAGCCATAACATTCGATAAAAAGTCCAGGTGTGGACCTGCCTATGGAAGGTTTTCGAAGGCGATGGCTGCAATGTTTTATTATTTTAAGCACTCCTGAGAAGGTGTCAACAAAGGACGAGAAACATGTAGAGCAAAATAAAGGAATAGTGAAGGGAGTGGTGTAGTTATTGAAATATGCCTTTCTTGTTCGGTGTATATAAGGTTTTTTTTTTTTTTTTTTTTTTTTTTTTTTTTTTTTTTTTTTTTTTTTTTTTTTTTTTTTTACGGCGCATCTACTTCTAGGTCATTAGCGCCGACATCCAGGGTGCAGCGAGGAATTTTCCCAGCGAGCCTTGAGATAAGAAAATTCCTGCCGGAGGTGGGAATCGAACCCACCATCTCCCGCTTATGAATCCAGCGCGCTAGCCACTAGACTACGGGAGACCCCGTGTATATAAGGTATACCAAGTTTGATCGCAGAGAAGCCAATGGCAATGGCCACGTTGAATGCACCAATTCCCATAGATTACCAAATTTAAGCAACGCTGTGCCTTTGCACCTGGCCAGTACCTGAATGGGTGACCGAACACATGCTGCTGGTACCATAAAAGGGTGCCAACCTGTAGATAAACTGGTGTTAATATCCCAATTGTTGATATGCCATTAAACAAAAACAAAACAAAAATAGAAACAGTATGAGAAATTAATAATTCGGTTATGGAGTAAATCAAGACTCCTAATTGGCAGATTTTACTTGCTTTTATAGTGCTTCTCATTACCTCTGAATATTTTATAGCGAGTTTTGATACAAGAAAACTAAATTTACGCAGAATAGGGGTTCATTAAAAATGTGTTCCAGACTAGTGGATTTTAGGTAAACCGCCGCTTCTAGTGGACGATTTTGCTGGCTAACAAACTTATTCAAAACTGGTAAAAGAACCAAAACTGTGGCTATCGTGTGAACACACACACATGAACATAAGGATAAATAGATAGTCAGATATAAATTTTAAATGGGGTAATTTTTAGTGCCTGATAGGTACGATCAATTGTGAATTGAAGAACTGTTCAAAAATTCTGTTGTGAGTACAATTTCAATAGCTAAATTTCTGTATCTGTATAATAAATTATTATTAGAAAAACATACTTGAGCCTGTTTTTCTTTAGAAAGTCTTTCTTTATCTTTCAAGTTTATGTCCTGCTTCTTCCTCGACAATTGAATTTCCTTCTCTTGCTGCTGGTCGTATTCAGACATTTTCTTCACAAGATCATTCAGCATGCTCGATTCTCCCAGGCACTGTTCCACTTAAATATACCACAATATTTGATTTCCAATTTTGAACCAATCAAATATTATATTTTTTCCTTAATAAACATATAACAAATCATTTTAATATAATATACCAAACTATTTGATGTCACTTGTGTAATGCTTATTCCATTAAACTTATCATGCAAGTATTTTTTTTGTAAGGTCCGTGACATTCTTATCGGTCTGGAAAACATTACTTTACACAGTCACTCAGCACACTTGAAGCACTAACGAACAGCTATACACATAAGCCTCTATTAAAATTATTACAATTTCAAGCTCACATGCTAAAAGACACATTACCATTCACTGGGGCATCCAAAAGGAATTACGGGCCCCTGTCAAAATAACTTCACAGGCCCCTTAACCCCCCCCCCATCCATTAACATTACCAAAAACTGTTAATGGAAATATTTAAAACTGACATTTCTCTGAAAACAAAATTAAATACATTTGTAATTGAATGGAGTGGAAAATTTACGTATTGTCTAAGGTACTTCCTAGGGCTACAATTTTTGGAATGACAATATTTAAAAGCTACATAATTTATTAAAAATAGAGAATTTAGAAAATCACTCATTGGTTGATCTCAATAATAATTCCGTGAACTATACTTAGGTATATAATTTTGTTATTTCAAATTATAATGCGAGTAAAAAAATGATGCCGGGCCTCCCTGAGACCATGGGTCCCTCGCCACCGTGCCCCCCCCTAATAGAGGCCCTGCCATTCACTGGCTACCTGGTCACAAAGGCTTAGGTAAATGTTTACTGGCCAACTCTCAGGCTAAAACAGCTACTGATGAAAATGATAAGCAAATATTGTGCTTATCTCATCAAAACAGAACAAGAGTCATTATAACACTATTCTGGCAAAATACATGACTCGACTAATAGAAAATAAACTTCTATTAACAATAAAAGAATCGCCATCCAGATCCCGTGGGATTGACCCACCTAAGGATTGGTCATTCACAAATACACACAGTCACTTAGTGAGAAAACAAGAACAGTTACGATGATAAATATGCAATAGTACTCTTAATGTAAAGCATTTATTTATTTACAGTCTGCATGAGATATCACCTAAACATACACTACGACTTATGCAATATCCAGCCAACACACACAAAACATGCATTATGACTTATGCAATTTCCAGCCAACACATACAAAACATACACTATGACTTATGTAATTTCTAGCCTACATAAACGCAAAACGTACACGGTGACTTAAGCAATTTCTAGCCAACACACACAAAACATACACTATGACTTATGCAATTTCCAGCCAACATATACAAAACATATACTACGCCTTATGCAATTTCCAGCCAACACATACAAAACATACACTTTGACTTATGTAATTTCTAGCCTACATAAACGCAAAACATACACGGTGACTTATGCAATTTCCAGCCAACACATACAAAACATATACTACGCCTTATGCAATTTCCAGCCAACATATACGAAACATACACGGTGACTTAATCAATTTCTAGCCAACACACACAAAACATATGCTATGACTTATGCAATTTCCAGCCAACACATACAAAACATATACTACGCCTTATGTAATTTCTATCTAACACATACAAAACATACATTATGACTTATGTAATTTCTAGCCAACACACACAAAACATACACTAAGCCTTATGCAATTTCTAGCCAACACACACAAAACATACACTACGACTTTTGCAATATCCAGCCAAAACATACAAAACGTACATTATGACTTATGCAATTTCCAGCCAACACATACAAAACATACACTATGCCTTATGTAATTTCTAGTCAACACACACAAAACATACACTACGACTTTTGCAATATCCAGCCAAAATACACAAAACGTACATTATGACTTATGCAATTTCCAGCCAACACATACAAAACATACACTATGCCTTATGTAATTTCTAGTCAACACACACAAAACATACACTACGACTTTTGCAATATCCAGCCAAAACATACAAAACGTACATTATGACTTATGCAATTTCCAGCCAACACATACAAAACATACACTATGCCTTATGTAATTTCTAGTCAACACACACAAAACGTACACGGTGACTTATGCGCTTCCTTGCCAACACACACAAAACATACAATTCAATTAGTAGCTGAGAAGTTCTAGTGTTGAGCTTAATCATCTTTACAACGACTGATTTAGATTAACTATTCAAATGAAAAAGTTAGAAAAACTAAATGTGATAATTACTTTCGCTTTTCTTTTCTTCCAATTTTGCTTTTATTTCTTCATATTTCAGATCTTGATCCTTAATTTCGGCTTGAGTCTTTTTTCTTTGAGATGCAACCTGAAATGAACAACTCTCTTACATTTTTAGTTTCATGCTGTTTAAATTCTCGCTCTCTCCCTCCCACACCCACTCTCTCTCTTCCCCCATCTCTCTTTAGAATAAATATAGCTAATACTTTTTGAATAATTAAAGCACCTACTCCAATGAAATCCTGAAGACAAGTTAGATTTTAGGGGTCACTAACTTACAGTAGCAAAAATAACTCAATCGACATCTTTGACTTCCACTAGGAAAGATCTACGACCAAATATTTCTTCTCATTTTAAATATCTCGTTTTATTGGCGAATAAATATTACTGCTAAAATCAATTACAAAAACAACAAGCAAAAAAAAAAAAAAAAAAAAAAAAACTGAAGCAATCAAACACAAAAACTGCTCAAAGGAACAAATAAAACACTTTTTTTTTTAGAGTTTTAAACACTTATTTCTTTGATTTCACCATCCCATCGAAAATTACTTCAGAATCTTTATAGTAGAGAATTTAGTAAGCTTTCGAATGGTCACCTTCCACTTACCACCATTTCCCAACTGTTTTCGAGATATTTTAGAAAATATAAGAAGATACCAAAACTTTTTGTTTTAGCATGACTGTTAATAACATATTTTTTCCTAATACTTTCTTAACTCCAAATGTAATCAAAATTTAAACATCTTAGTTTAGATGAATTTGAAACATCTGCAAGAGTTTTCAACTGAATTGATCTTTCCTCAATACCCAAACCAAAAATTAGTTAGGAAAACTAATTGTATCAACTTTCCTCATAAATGGTTACAGATATTGCTTTAAAAATGGTTTCATTAATTTTCTTACATAAGAAAACCTATATAATGAGTACCTGCAAGTATATTAACGTGAAAACTTAAGCCTTACGATTTATTGTGTGCAAGTTTTGCCCCAAAACCCGTGTTCAAGTTGAAGAGTTCTCCTGGCTAACGAGTTTGACCTTTCAAATTAGACCAAAAATTGTTGCACCAAATTTAATCAAAGTCGGACCATTTTTGGGGCAAGTACAGTGAGAACAGACAAACATATACACATAATAATTTGAACCACCATTATTTTCATGATCTATCAATCTATTTTTTGAAACGTGAAATTTTCTAGTCGGGACTTCTGGATTGCATCATGAGGTCAAGCTCTTAAGCTGGTTTCCTCCCTATGGATGGAGGGAGGAAGCACGCTAAAAAAATTATACACAATATACATACTAGTTCTATCGTAGTCTTGTAGCTATCCAATTGTTCTCTTTGCCGAATTATCACTTGCTGCATTTTGTAGGCATGATCTGCATCATGTTTTAATATGGTATCTCTTTTCTTAAATTCACCTTCCTAAAAATCATAATTTCTGTTTTAATAATTATATTAATTAATTATAGAGCTCCTAGATTTTTAGGAAAGGTGGCAGCCTAAAGGTAGCTCGGTGCTAATAGCCTAGATGTAGATGCACTATAAAAAAATAAAATTAAAAACATGTCCCAGACTGGTGTGTTTCAGGTAAATCATTACTTCTTATGACTACTTCTTACTATTTTTTTGGACAAACAAACTCATCCAATTGTTTGATATGGGAACACTGTATGTTGAATTTTGAGATGATAGAACCCACCACTATTGTGTTGACAAATACATATATAAATTTTAATGGGGTTCATTTTTGGTGTCTAGTAGGTAGATTCGATGAAGATTAGAAAAACATTTTCCAAAATTCTTTCGAGGGTGCAATCTAAATAGTTAAATGAGTGTTAATTAGACTACAAGGAATTGGTGACATCAGGGAAAACTATTATTAAATATTTTTTATTTATTAGAAAATTGGCAACTTTGGAGATTCGTTCAATAATTTCCATGCGAAGATTACATGGTTACTATATGTGGTTATATAATGTAATTTCACTGAATGTTCAATCATAAAGGACATGATTAGGATTGAAAATCACTATTTGTATGGCTGAAGAACAAAAAAGAAAACATAAATACTAAAAAAAAAAAGGTAGACAAATATATATCTATATATAAACATCAGCTGTTTGTCTGTTTGTTCCTTAAACAAATCCACACAAGTGTCGGCTGGCGTTCGCGCATGTGCAAGCACAGTAACGTTCGCGCATACACAGAGGTGTCCGGGCATGCGCAGTGGCATTCGCACATGCGCAGGGGCGTTCGTGCATGCTCAGTGGCCATGTTAGAAAAAGAAGACTGTATATGTCCAAAAAAGTGTCCGCTGGCGTTCGCGCATTCGCAGTGGCCATGTAAGAAAAATATGACTGTATGTCATACATACATTACATAGGTTTGTCGGGTGGACCTAAAGCAATTTATTTTCCTGAATTTGAGCAGAAGGCTCTAAATGAAATAATTTTTTTTTTTTTTTTTTTTTTTTGTACAGCGCTTTGACAGCTAGGCCATTAGCGCCGGTTTTTAGATTTTATTTTTTATTTATTTTTTTTTTTTTTACGGCGCATCTACATCTAGGTCATTAGCGCCGACATCCAGGGTGCAGCGAGGAATTTTCCCAGCGAGCCCTGAGATGAGAAAATTCCTGCCGGAGGCGGGAATCGAACCCACCATCTCCCGCTTATGAATCCAGCGCGATAGCCACTAGACCACGGGAGACCCCTTTAGATTTTAATATTACTTATTTGGTTTCTAATTTATTTTTGCTTTGGAGAAAGTAGATGTAGCATGGCACGCCGGGTAACAGCTAGTACTTACTAATTCTATAACGTTTGTCCTGAGCTTAGCAATCTGCCGCAGGAGGTGTTCCTTCAAGACTCCTTGGAATTTCTTCACGAGTGGATTATCTTCATCCAGAATTAATTCATCCTTTGCCTGTTTTTCTGCTTCCCTAATCCTGAATCGACATATCAATCAATCATAGAATTTGTACAAATTTGGGATACTTGTTTCTGGCTCAAATATTTTCTGGAATAGTCAAAGGATTGAACTTTGACTTGAACTTGAAAGATTTTTTTTTCTAGTGTCATTGTTCGAGAGTAGGATTTGGGGTCCCAGATCATCCCTACGCTCACCCAGCCAGCCTTTAATTAGTTAATTAATAGGTGCAAAGGAAAAAATCAGGCAGCCAGAGGATTGTACTGACCATACTATCTCCCTAGAGTGCCGCATAGTCAAGAATCAGATACCTCTACAGTATCTGCCCCTCCTCACCCTCAGCGGCCTGTTATGGACCTGATTTTTGGGGGGGGGAGATAAAAGTGGAATTTTGAAACAAAAATAATTGATTGATTATGAACACAGTGGCCAAAACATCATAAAGGAATAATTTTGTAGTACTGGTCAATAATGTTTCAAGCTATAATTAAAGCAATCCCAATCCATGAGTATATAGAAGGAGAGCTGCCTCCCCCCTGAAATTTTGTTTTGGTAAGAGCATTTTGTATATAAAAAAAACCTATAAAAACGAAAAACGTCTTCAACATTTACCCTCAAAACACCATTTTTTACTAAAATATTTAAAATTCTCCCTACCGCCCCAAATCCCCAGTGCTTCCAGCCCCCCCCCCCCGAAATTATTTCGTATATAGCCCCTGTCCCACCCAAGCAATTTTTGCTGATCATAAAGAAAATAAAAACACATTTTGAAAATCAATTATTCTTCGAGACCCCAACCACAAAACATAATGTTCTTGAAAACAAACTGTTAAAATTCCAAATATTACAAACTAATAAATTCTTCATCTTATTCTAAGAAAGTCTGCCCGCAGAAGCTCCACAAAGTGAACATTCATCAGCAAAGCAACCAATCAAATAAATATAAGGATGTCCTTGCATTACATTTATTATTACAAGCTGACTCCATTATTATTAAAAATATCATTTCAATTTTGACGGATTTTATTATACATGTTCCTCAATAGGTTTAAATGTGTTTTTGCTAGTTTAGGCAGAAGGGACACAAATCCCTGTCCCAGATGCAAATTTAAATTATATTTTGATTCTTAGGAGTGAGGTAAATCCTCACTCCTAACAGACTGAGTTATGTACCTTGTTTTATAATGTACCTCTCTCTTTGGATGTGTATGATATATAGCGACTTTCATCCCAGGAAACACAAAATTATGGTCGTTAGTGACACTAAAATAATTTGAGACCAAAGCAAACTCTAATTCCTTACATAACAATTTTGATCATTTTCATAATAGTCCTCTATCATTAGGGCAATTCTTGGTATCTTGTAAGTAGGATTGATCAAGATTAGAATTTTCAAATCTACAGAAATGTTTGTCAGTGGAGCAGCACTCCCTTCGCCTCCCTCCACAGGATTAGAAAGTGAAGAACAGCCTTCTAGATACTAGACAGTTTAAGAATTCATAAAATTATATTTTATTTTAATTAAAGCTTGCTGATAATAGGCTGCATTTCCAGCACTGGTGATGTGGGAGCACTGGAATTTTCAGATGTAGCATTTGGGTGTTCACATGTCACATGCTGTAAACAATTATGAGACTAAAGTAAATCACGACTGGCAATGCAGTTTGTGGGCCTGCGATTGTATTTTCCAACACTTCATATGTTTTCTTGCTAGATTGATCTAGGGACTGGAGCAACTGGGGATCTTACCAGATATAGTTAGAAACAGGAACGGGAGCAGACAAAATATTTGAAAAGAGCTTGGCTTACCTAAACATGCCAATTAAAGTGAAGTGACCGAAGCTGCTCATTTCAAAGAACTTAGAGGCATAAAGTTTCTGCTTGCTTCCTTCCCTTCGTAATCAGCAGTCGCAACTTAGTAATATTTAACCTTGTACAATGTTTTACTTTTAATAATAAATATAAAAGGGATTATGCCACTTTATGTCCTCATTGACATCAGTTATATATTGAAAAAAACAAAAACAGTCCCATAACAGGCCACAAGGGTAGATACTGGTAGCGGTATGTGATTCTTCATGATACGGCACACAAGGGAGATATGGTGGTCAGTACTATACTCCCATCGCTTGATTTTCCCGTTTGCAGGTACCCATTAATGAATTCATTAAAGGCGGGGTGGGCCTAGGAACGGTCTGGGATCCTGAATCTAAACCTCAAACGACGTCACTAGAAGATAAAGTATTTATTTCATTTAGTTTCATTATTTTGTGCTCTACCACTAAGCTAACCTCACGCTGTTATCAGCCATATTCCTCCACATCCTTCACAGGTGGCCCCTTTACAATACAATTCACAATGTTGAACTAAAAAGAAGACAGACTTACGCTTCTTCGTCTACAATGGTTATCTTTTCATCAGAAACATCATCAGGAATATTAAATGTCTTCTTAAGATCTGGAACTAGAGAAGCAAGCCATTTCTCTGTAGAGTATCTATCATCAACTTCAGTTCCACCTACAACAACCAAACCAAATAATGATATCAATTTCCAAAATCTTTAATTTCCCATAAAAAATGTGAAGACAAAAAGAATTAGAAAATGAATATAATTTTAAGAAGTGAGCTACTATATTAATGCAAGGAAATAGAGGTTTCAGAGTAAATGATTATTAAATATTATTTTCCTGTTATTTGTTAGAACATAAACAACTTTAGTGATTCATTCAATAATCTTCATAAAATGATTTTTTTCCATTCATTTCATTATTTCAAGAGGTAAAAACGTTACCATGATTAGGAACAACAGAATAACGAACAACAGAACAGGATGGCAATAGCCACGTTGAATGCACCGGTTCTCTTTGATCACTGAAATTAACCAGTGTCGGACATGGCCAGTACCTGAATGGATGACCAACCATGTCCTGTTGGCATTGTAAAAGGGTGGCAACCTGTAGATAGCCTGCTCTTAATTAGTCATCAATTGTTGATATTGTAACCATAGTTATTATTATTATTAGTTTTAGAATGTTTTGTAGTTGTATGTCTAGTGTGTAGATATTTAGTGATAGCAATAGATAGTGGACTGCCCTGCTATCTATGGGATATAGGAACTAGCTGCCCAGGCCTAAGAGGAGAGGTGGGTCCTAGACAATAGGCAGAGCAGTGTGATCTGGACCAGATAAGCAAGCAGATCTCGTAACCTGTGGACTGGGCGCAGAAGAGATGCAGTTGCCGAAGACCCTTGGTAAGTCTCTGCTATCACTTGCCAAATCTTATTAGGCCTGGACACAGTTCTAGTTTTAAAAGGGTTATTAAAAATTAAGGGGTATTAATATTAACTAATAAATATAGGTTTTATCATGCTAAGCCTAATTTCATTTAGCCTTTCCCTTTGTTTTTGTTTTTTTTCCTGCTCCTGGTTCCCTACATGTTACAATATGTTGTTAAACATTCAAAAAGAAAAAGGAACAGGATAGTCATAAAGCAAAACATTAAACAAAAAATAACAATAACTGATCTATAGCCGTTGCAGCGAGCGAGCGAAAGGAAGCGTGTTTTAGGTGCGGAGTCAGGGGTCACTTCGCCCGTGACTGTCGAAGGGCATGGCAACCAGTTAGAGGTACAGGCCGTACGAATATACGGTGCTACCAGTGTAATGGGGTTGGTCATATAGCCAGAGAGTGCAAGGGCAAACAAGATCGGGGGGCAAGGGGGGAAAGTCCTAAAATTCAGGGGCGTTACCCAAATGCGAACGGCCGAGGGATGCCCCCTGACCGAAGCCCACAATAGATCGGGGGGACAAGCGTATAAATGACCTACGGAAAACTTGCGGGGTGCCCCGCCTTATTAACCCCCGTAAAGGTAAATGGGCAAGACTTGGAGATGATGGTAGATACGGGAGCGGACATCACAGTTCTTATTCGGCCTGCGCCGGGGGCGGGGCTTCAGCCAGTTTCTCTTAAGGTCCGCGGGGTAACAGACCATTTATTGCCGCTGGAAGGGGAACAAGTCGTGGACATTGAACTCCCAGGGTTTTCTTTCCGACACAGGGTCGCCGTAGCCCGGGTGCTCCCCTCGGGAGGGGGAATCCTCGGTCGAGACTTGCTAGGCCGCGTTGGAGCTAGAATAAGTATAGGTGGAAGGAATTACAACTTGGGGACCCTTACCACTTCTCTTGGGGTGACTTCGACAGAGACGGTAACCGAGGCTCAAAGTGAAGAAAGAGACAGGAAGTGAGGGGGTCGTGGCTAGGACCCGTATCTTGGAAGAGAAGTGGTCTTGACCCGTTTCAGGGGATAGTTCGTCAAACATTGTCAGTAATGCCGGATCCGCAGAGGGTTGTACCGTTAGCCAGAAGAGTAGCTCCGGAGACGCTCATACAATAAGTGCTGGCTCCGGGCGCAAAACACGCCGGAGGGAACGGAAATCTCCTTATGTCAGATTGTGCCAGGAGGTGTCCCTTCCGGCTTATTCTGAGGTGACAGTGGCTGTTCGAGTGCCTGCGGCCATAAGGCGGGGTAATATTTTAATTGAGCCACTAGAAGGGCTTACATCTGGAGTGCGCACAGGGCGTAGCGTGAGTGAGGTCGTGGAAGGATCCGCGTGGATACAGGTGGTTAATCTCAGTGGAGGGTCAGTCGTACTACGTCGTGACTCCCCTCTTGGTAGGGTTGAGGAAGGTAATTGGTCACTGGCAAAAGGTCAAGGTGAGTCCCCCACCAAAGCGAAACAGACCGTAAAGACAGGGTCGGACCTGCAGGAGAAGCTCCGACACCTCCCCGTGGTAGAAAGGAAGCCCTTGTTGGAGCTTCTTTCTCGCTTCCAGGATCTCTTCGAAGAGCCCAGAGGGGAACGTTGCGCGCTACCCGTCCAACATCGGATAGTTACGGGTAATGCCCGACCTGTGGTGAAGAGACCGTATAGGGTCCCATACGCGGAGAAAGCCGTGGTGGCGGAGCAGCTGAATTCTATGCTGGAAAGGGGTATAATTACGCCCTCCACTAGCCCCTGGCAGGCTCCAGTTGTACTAGTAAAAAAGAAATCGCCGGATGGGGAGGTGCGATATCGGTTTTACACTGATTTCCGGGGGCTTAATGCCGTTACTCGGGTGGACACATACCCTCTACCCCTGATTCAGGAAATCCTAGAACAGCTCGGCAATTGCCGGTACTTTAGCACACTGGACTTAGCCAGTGGATACCATCAAATCCCCATAGCCCCGGAAGACCAGGAGAAGACAGCGTTCACCACCGAGGGAGGCCATTTCGAGTACAGGAAAATGGCTTTCGGATTGGCAGGGGCTTCGGCTACCTTCCAAAGGTTGATGGAACAGCTTTTAGGTCGTCTAAAGGGTACCGGCTGTTTTGTCTATCTCGATGACGTAGTGGTGTACAGCGCCACACTCGGTGAGCATATCGCCCGGCTGGAGGAAGTATTTAACTTACTTCGCGGGGCGAATTTAAAGGTCAACCTACGAAAGTGTACATTCGCGGCCAAGGAGGTCATGTACCTTGGGCATGTGGTGACTGACAGTGGAGTCAAACCCGACCCTGGAAAGGTGGAAGCAGTAAAAAACTTTCCGAAACCACGGAATGCACGCGAGGTACGTAGCTTCCTCGGTTTAGCGAGCTACTATCGCCGTTTTATCCCGGAGTTCGCAAGTAGGGCGAAAGCCCTTACTGACCTAACAAAGATTCGAGCTACTTTCGTCTGGGAGCCTGCGCAGGAAAAATCATTCGCGGACCTGAAGGAGGCCTTGACCTCCGACCTTCTACTAGTGTATCCGGACTTCCGAGACCCCTTCGTGCTCTCTACGAACGCTTCCGGAGTAGCTCTTGGGGCTGTGTTGTCTCAAGTGCAGGGAGGCGTCGAGAGGCCCATTTGCTATGCTAGCAGGCAATTGAAGGGGCCGGAATGTAACTACTCTGCCACTGAACGAGAGTTGTTGGCAGTCGTTTGGGCGACAAAGCTCTTTCGATGTTACTTGCTTAGGCGAAAATTTAAGTTAATTACCGACCATGCTGCTCTTAAATGGATGCTAAGTCTGAGGGACCCCTCTTCTCGGCTCACTCGATGGGCCTTGCGCCTTGAGGAATTCGAATATGTCGTTGAACACAAGCCCGGAGTGAATCATAAAAATGCAGACGCGCTAAGCCGTTCCGTTGCTGAGATACGGACCCGGTACCCCCTCACTCGGAGCCACATCCGGAGGGCCCAAGAGCAAGATGACTGGTGCCAGAAGCTGGCAAAGAAGGGTGGTAGTGTCAGGGCCGATGCAGAAGGATTGCGTTACTGGGCTGTCGATCTCGAAGGGAGTGATTGGCGTCTCCTAGTTCCGGAGTCGCTTAGGCTAAAGATCCTCGAATACCACCATTCGAAGCCATGGGCGGGGCACCCGGGTATAGAACGCACGCTTGCCAACTTAAGGGGGTCCTTTTATTGGCCCTCTAAGGAGAAGGATGCACGGAACTTCGTAGAGAGCTGCCATAAGTGTGCTCAGCGAAAGAGCCCACAAGGCCTGAAGGTGCCACTGGAAGTGCCGTATTTGGCCAGTGGCCCATTCGAGCAGGTGTCATTAGATATTTTTGGCCCTCTACCAAGGTCGAGGAGAGGGAATAGATATCTACTGACCTTTATCGACAATTTTACGAGGTACGCCGAAGCAATCCCTATAAAGGAGCAGACCGCTCAAGAGACGGCCGTAGCCTTTCTGGAGAATATTGTGACGAGACATGGTGTGCCAAAGAGGCTGCTCACTGATCAAGGGAGAAACTTTGTTTCTTCTCTCTTCAAGGAAGTATGCAGAGCTCTTGGGATAAAAAAGCTCCAGACTACAGCCTATCATCCGGAGTGCAATGGCATGGTAGAACGCCTCCATCGCACGATCACGGATTCGATCACGCATTTTGTGCGGCGGGATGGTAGAGATTGGGACCGTTGAGTCCCATATGCAGTTATGGCCTACTGAGCCATCCCCCACTCCTCGACTGGGTACTCCCCCAATTACCTACTTTTAGGACGCGAGTTAGTCACCCCTTTTGACTGCGATCTAGGGCCTAGCTTGAACCAGGAGGACCGAGATACGCTCTTACCGGAAGATTATGTGGTACAGCTACGGAAGCGGCTTTCGGAAGCATATCGAGAGGCGCTGGCACGATCCGAGCGATGTTATCAACTTCGAACAGCCTTCGTAAACTCTCGGAGGAAAGAGCGCCAGCTAGCAGCGGGTGACTGGGTGTACTTAAATGTGCCAGCGGTCAAACCTGGTCACTGTCCGAAGTTCCACCGTCCATGGACGGGGCCGCATCAAGTCACCCGTGTACTCTCCCGGGTTAATTATGAGGTCGAGCTGTCTACCGGGGCGCGAGCAGTTGTGCACATCAACCGCCTTAAGAAGGCCGCGACTAAGGGGAATATGGATCCGGAGAGAGAGGAGGCTGAAACGGCTAATAGGTCGTACCGCGAAGAACAGGACGAGGAAGAGGCCAACGACGAGTGGTCTTGGGCGATGGAGCCAGGGCGTCGATATGACTTAAATTACCAGACGCCAGACCGGGCTGGTGACGCGGAAAAGGGGAAAGCGAGGCAAGGGCGACCGATCATTCTGACTGTCCCGTGAGTGCGGGGGCATCCCCTTCGTGTCCAGATCCTAGTTGTCCTCTCGGCGGCCAGTTTTCGTCGCCACCTTCGGAAACGACTACCCCCGATGAGGTCCTATCCGACTCAGCCCTATCTGAGGGAGAAGTAGGTCACGAGGAGGAAGCCGAACGGAGCGGTTCACCCCAGCCTATAGGACGGGTGGAGGGCGCAAATGAGGGAGGGAGGTAACGCGAAAGATCCAGACGTGTATATGGCGACGGGGCGTGGACCCCCAACCTTCAGGTGGGCGTCGTTCCTCCTCTAGTTCTCCGAGCAACGACCCCAAGGATGCCACTTGGACGCCAGGAGTGCGGGAACAGGGACCCCGGCCACGATCACCATATTCCCTCCGGAGGAGAGGCGTTCAGAGACCTAACGATGAGTAGACGTGGGACGCGGATCGTTGGGGTGATAAAAAGGGTGTTCCAGGAAGAAGGCCGTCACATGAGGGTGTTGCAGGGTAATCCCACGGCTATAAGACACCAACCCTCCCTATCCTTACCCTTTTCCTCCTCTTTGAGAAGCTTGGGACTGGGCTTCACCGAGTATTTGGTGAAACATAGGAGAGTAATGTTAGGAGTAGAGGGGTTGATAGATGGAAGGTTCAATAGAGAGCTGGTAAGTCCCCAGGAATTAATAAGTGTTTTGGCAGGTATTGCGGAGGCTAGCCCAGGAGATTTGGCACTATTGACCCAAGATGGCCGGCTCCATGAGCAAGTATACTACGCTGCAGCAACGGTCCAGGTTATAGCGAGTGCAGATGGGGTACTAGCCTTCATTGATCTGCCTCTGATGCCATTGGAGCAACGAATGAAAATGCAGAGGCGCCCTGTTCTAGAACGATCTGCAAGGCTTTTGGTAGAAACGAGACACCAAGGAAGCTACCTCTTCGTTAATCAAGAGCGGACTGCTCAGGCCGTGCTACAAGAAAGAGGCTTTGCGGGTGTCGACAAAGTCAAGTATGGATCTTTCCTACAACCGTCCCTCTCCACAATGGCGACGTTCCACCCTGCGGGTTTGCCAACTTGGAGCAACCTTTATCAAGAATTGGCCACACGGGAGAGCTCCATGAGATTCTGGACCTGGGGAGGTGCATCTACTGCAACTACTTGTGTGGCAGCTATTATTGTAGGGGTGGCGGTGAGGAGGTACTTCAAGAAGAACCAGTCTGTGCGAAATGTGGAAACGGCAGCAAGAACTGAGTGCGCCGGGGTGAGGATTTTCCGCCCGGACGATGCTTCACTTACAGTGTAGTGATAGTGCTGTGTAGTGACTTGGAAAGTATTTATCAGAAGATAAAATACTTTAGTGAATTAGGGGGTAAGGTAACCATAGTTATTATTATTATTAGTTTTAGAATGTTTTGTAGTTGTATGTCTAGTGTGTAGATATTTAGTGATAGCAATAGATAGTGGACTGCCCTGCTATCTATGGGATATAGGAACTAGCTGCCCAGGCCTAAGGGGAGAGGGGGGTCCTAGACAATTGGCAGAGCAGTGTGATCTGGACCAGATAAGCAAGCAGATCTCGTAACCTGTGGACTGGGCGCAGAAGAGATGCAGTTGCCGAAGACCCTTGGTAAGTCTCTGCTATCACTTGCCAAATCTTATTAGGCCTGGGCACAGTTCTAGTTTTAAAAGGGTTATTAAAAATTAAGGGGTATTAATATTAACTAATAAATATAGGTTTTATCATGCTAAGCCTAATTTCATTTAGCCTTTCCCTTTTTTTTTTTTTCCTGCTCCTGGTTCCCTACATGTTACAATATGTTGTTAAACATACAAAAAGAAAAAGGAACAGGATAGTCATAAAGCAAAACATTAAACAAAAAATAACAATAACTGATCTATAGCATTTTGATAATTATTTTATGTTTAATGGCTTATCAGTAACAGTGCTTTTTGGCCTGCAATTAATTAATTATTATCTATTTAAAAGGGCCATGTCAAGATTAGTCATGAATGTATACAATATGGCGGAGATCAGTCACCTGAGATATTGGTTATATTATTATATATAATTGGCTGACTTATCTTCGCCACATTGGATTAATATCCAGCCTATCACCAGACTAGATGTGCGCTTTCAAGTAGATGATTCCCCTCCATAAGTTGTGGATGTAAGCCTTTTTATTTATAACATTTTGCATTGAAGAAGGCACTAAAAAGTGTGAAACATGTAGGGAAGGGAGGAAATAAAAGAAAGTGTGAAGTGAAGTTTTATTGTCCTTCCACAAGTTTGGTAACTCATAAGTTTGAGTTAAGGGGTCATTTAATTATGAACAACTATCTTATACCAGTGCTTCGTGACTACAGATAACTAGTTATTTTCTTGCATTAAATAATGTATTATCAAAATCAATGCTACTATATAATTTTGTGCAGTTTATTATACCACGGCTCCTATCATACTATAAGGTATTCATCAATTGATAAGTAATCAAAGAATAGTGTTTCTTGAAATCTGGGGCGCTTCGGACCAGTGTCAACAAACAGATAACCTGTTATCTATAGGTTATCTCCCGTTAGGGTAGTTTTTGTTATTTTATTTTTTATGGCGCTTCCACAACTAGGCCATTAGCGCCGACATCCAGGGTGCAGCGAGGAATTTTCCCGAGCCGTGGGATGAGAAAATTCCTGGTGCCGGTGGGGATTGAACCCATCATCTCCTGCTTATGAATCTAAGGCGCTAGCCACTAGACCACAGGAGACCCCGTTAGGGTAGTAACAGGAGTTTAAACATTACAGGTTAAAATTCGTTGTCAATAATAAATGGGTGTTAAAATTTAAAAATGTATGTTTCCAAGATGTCATTTGGAAACACCCATTATATTTGCGACCATTACCAAGAAGTGCTCTGACTGAGGATGCTGATGGGTGAGGAAGCTGTGCAAGGGCTTGGGATATTATTACCTCGGATGGACCATCACCAGGTATAGAGTAAACTCTATGAGGGACACAATCACAGTTTATTTCTAGTAATTCAAGGTCTGCCATCATAGTTGAAATGAACCGCAAATATAAATAATATTATGAATTTCTTCTTCTTCAGTACGGTAACCGCTGACCTGTTATCCTCCTAACAACGCATGCTGCCAAGGCGTGCATGCTCTCTTTAAAACCAACTAAAAATTCAAACCCCTCTTAAAAATACTTAAAAATTTGAATATAAAAAAAAAAAAAAACTTTCTCAGCGAACGTTTACATTCTAAAGCGAATGTCCATGCAAAATTTAAAATTTTACTGTCAAGTAGTTTGTGTATATATAAATATGTAGTGAGTGTATATATATATGTCAGTAGTGAGTGTATATATATATATATATATATATATATATATATATATATATATAGTAGATAAATGTATTACAGCAGAATCAATAATAACAATTCAAGTGCAAGTGAATAATCACAATTACTTCGGGATTGTGAGAGTTCATACTCTCCTCCAGCCTCTTCTTCCTGGCTAATCTCACCAATTAATGAAGCCTCTTCTTCGTTTTCTGAAAAAAACATATCCATGATTTATTAAAGTTAAATAAAATTTTATTTATTTTATTCATACTGTGTAATTTCTTGATAAAGTATGAACCTGTTATAGATCACGTTCAAGTAGTTCCACGCATTTAGTGCCTCATAAGGTGCACCCTACTGCAGCTGTAAATAGTTTTAATTTTGGCTCCCATTGAGGCACCGAAGGTGGGAAACTAACATTGGGGGGAAACAAGAATTATAAATAAAAATTGAATTAATATTATTAAAAATATAATGTTTATGTATGTGAACAAAAAATAAAAAAGAAGATGTTTATCCTAATACCCCGCTACCTTGGCAGTCGAAGCACCTATAATTAAAAAAAAAAAAAAATAATCCTAATAACAATACCAAATAAAGCATGTTTATAATTTCCCTAGATGGAAAATTCTGGCGTGGAAACATAACAAAAGAAAAAAAATCAGTCCTGTAACAGGCCACGAGAGCCCACAAGGGCAGCTACTGTAAAGGTATCTGATTCATGACCATACGGCACACTAGGGTGATAGAGTAGTCAGTACTAGTATATACGGAGGGTTGAGAGCATAACTAGACCAGGTCCAGTTTTGACATATTACCTTGTAATTGGATTCAAGAGTATTACTAAAATGGCTCTTTTCAGTGCTACAGGAGACTAAGTCCTAACTTCATTATTTTGCCACTTGTAGCAGTTCTTGCTACAAATCTGGAGTCATTCTAATTTTTTTTTTTAGAGCACAAGGAAGCCAAGTCCAAGTTGTAACTATTTTATGAACAAGGCTATACATAAATAATGCCAGTGTTTAAGTTCAAATTTTAAGACTTATATTGGTCAATAGGATTTATACAAGGTCTCTGCAATTAAAACGCTTAATTCTCATTTTCTAAAAAGTGTATAACATGTACTTGATCAAGTTGTGCTCTCAACCCTCCATATATAGATTATAAATGACTTAATGCAGGCATGCAGAGTTTCTATCCGCTAAAGCATATGTTCGATTAGATTGTGTAGGTGCCTAACACCAGTAACAGTTACTAGAAAATCACTGGCAGGGCTTTTCTAAAAAAGACCCAATTTTTACTTAATTGAATATAATTTCTACAGGAAGATAATTATGATTTACCTTCCATGTTGTTGATTTTCTTCTCTAAATCAGCGTAGGTCTCTTCTTCTCTCGATATCATCTCCTCGACTTCATCTATCTGTTTATTAATATTAGTAATTGCACTCTCAGATTCCTGACCACTCTCTGGAAGATCAGAAGAAGACACGCTTTCTTGAAGGTCTTCGTTTTCCATTTCTTCGTAGGGCTTTTCTGCAACATCTGCGAGTAAATCCTCTTTCTCCTTGTTCTCGGTGTTTTCAGGAAGAGATTCCATATTTTTACTTTTCCCCTTTAAAATAACTCAAAAAATGTGAGTGGCCAAACACAAAGAGGCCAATAGAAAATAATAGCAACAGGTGAAACTGAAACAAACACAGGTTACCTTAGCAACACATGCTTCAATTGATCAAGCAAATGTAAATCTATTCAAACTAGGGATATTGGCTTTTCATTAAAAATAAATAAAAGGCATCTGAATTCGTAGTTAATAATAAATGGACGTTAAAATTTAAATAAAAAGGCATCAGCCCTATCCTGGCTAGAAAAGGGTGGTAACCTATAGATTAACTGCCAATAAAATCTGTTAATAAAAAAATTAAATAAATAAGTAAAGTAAATGTTTAGTATTATTTAAATGTATAACATCCATTTATTATTAACTGAGAATATTAGGCCGGGTTATCTATAGGTTACTACCCTTTTCTAGCCAGGATAGGGCTGATGCCTTTTCTTTTTAGCGCGGTTCCTCCCTCCCTGTATTTTCTATAGAAAAGCCACCACCCCTAGTGGGATTCAAACGCAGGACCCTCTGGCACCGGCATGGCCACCGGGCCTTCGTTTAGTAATACCAGAGAGAGAAAAGTAGGTACATACATATCAAAATGTCGGCTTGCAGAAAATGTGTCATCTTGTCGCGTTTCCGTAACGTTCTTATCAATTGTATCATCTGGAAAGCTTGGAAAAGAAGCAGTTCATATCTTGTTTCGATATTTTGTGAGAAATCTAAACACCTACTCCATTGACGTTTTGAATGAAAGAGAAATTTTAGTTTTCACGTTCCTGACAGTAGGAGATGCCAAGCAGAAATTACTCACACAGCCTCCTCAACTTTCACGAACCTCTTTGATAAAGCTATATTTTAGTGTTCTCGTTCCTGACAGTAGGAGATGCCAAGCAGAAATTACTCACACAGCCTCCTCAACTTTCGGTTGCTCAAATATGAACAAATTTCGTTTTTGAGATTTGATACTTAACTCTTCCATTGCAGACAATACGGCTTGTGGCAAATCGACGAAACTGTAGCGGATGGTGTCGCTACTATGGGTAGAATAGGAAGGATGTGTCGGGAGAAGGTAACCAGGTAAGTACTGTGTCCCGGTAAGGGCGCTTCCTTGAACCTGGGGGATAACGACTAGGTACTTGGCCTTAACTGTTCCACTGAGTCAGGGAGAAGATGCTCGGTACTGAGCCGTAGCCGTTCCTCGAAGCGAGTGAGAGAGGTAAGGAAATAAATAAACAGCCCAAGGTACTGACTAGAGTAGGGGGAGTAGGAGTCGGGAGTGTAGTGACTGGAGGCTGGCGTGACGACTGAGTAGGGCGAGACGGCGGGCTTCGTGCTTTGTCCAGAGAGAGTGAGAGAGCCGGTAGCTAGGTCTTGCTGGAACGCCGGTTGCTTGATCCTGAGTGCATGGCTGGAGGCTTGTCAAAGAGAGAGCGCCGGAGTGAAATGAGTTCTGGCCAGCAGGAACGCCCCTATTCATAGGCCGAGGTCGGGAATGCTCGGCCGAGCGCTCGTTCCTATTGGCTGTTCCCGGATGCTTCTCATTGGTCCGCCAGTGGTCGCCTGTCCAGTCATTACATCTCCACAAAACTCTAGCCTCTTTAGAATAGCCTTTAACGCCTTAAATAAAGTATCGAATATGACCATTTTTTAATATATTAATTCGTCAATGTAACGAATAAGTTCGTTCACAAGTTTGCTCCTAATCGTCATACTTTTGAGACCAAAAACTGACTTGGCAAACTGTCAAAAATGGTACATTCGTTAGTTTGATTTGTAGATATCACGAATACTATAGAATTAGTAGAATGCATAATGTCGAATGCTTCACATTCGTATTAGCACCAAGATAAAAACTCACGAATATGATTTTTTGGTAATTAAAAAACAGTAAACAGTTTATTCATAATTTCATCTTAATATTATTAACAATATATATAGAGAAAATATGCAAAAATTGTCCTTTTGTAAAGGCACTGATTATGGAATCACTATTAAAGCTTTACCTTACTCTCTTGAAAAGTAACGATTTTCATATTCGATAGTTTGATATGGTAGGAACGAAATCTAATCTCCCAAGTGCTGTTTTATGAGTACGGGCGCTGAGCCGGTTCGGCGTCGGGCCTGAAGAATTTGTGCGTGAAGAGCCTGCCCACTCAAGAGTTTAAATATTAATTTTAACTATTATTTTATTACAGGGTTTTATTTCGCCGTTAAAATTGTTTGTAAACATTTAATACACGCCTTCAAGTCTGGAAGACTTGTTTTTCTTTGTCTGCCATAAAGCCGACTCTATCTGCCTGAAGTGCACTGGGATGGAGGGAGTTTTGAAGGTCCCGAACGTCCTGGTGGTTTCCTTGGTCCTTTAGAGGTCGTTTTGCTAGTAATAATCCACAGGTGCTTCCTGCTGGTTTAGTAGGTGCTAAGAGCTGATAACTGAGAGGAGGACATATCTTCGCTTGGATAAGAAGATATGAGAACATGAATGAATGAATGAAAAAACAAAAAAAAACAAAAAACAACACTTTATTCTGGTACATCCTAACGCTTAAAGAATAACAATAAATTCAAATAATTGGATAAAATCTAACGTTACAAAAACGTAAATATTAAAGTGGATCTCAGGATCTGTCAGTACTGCGTTGAGTCCTCATGGGTCTGCCGGCGCTGCTCATGCCAGAAGGCCTCTAGCCAATGCGAGGAAAGCTGTACAATTTCCCAGGTCATGGCGTTCCCATTATTTGAGGCGGGCGTCCTTCTCAGATGATCTTCAAGTTGTTCCACATCACAATCAGCCTCCTAATGTTGGCTGGGGGTTTGCACTAATGAATGAGCTTCAGGATAAACTTTGGAATCCTTCCGTTTACCGGCGGACTCGATGACTTGTGTGAAGGAGGTCACAGCATTCTCGATTTCTGCAGCAGTTCTGTACACCCTGATTCGATGCGAATCATAGAAAATCTCCTCCTGGCATGCTCTCCAGCCGACTAAAATGTGTATATACATTTAAAAATAGTTCAATTACATTTAATAAAATATTAAATAAACTTGGGAAATATAATAAAATAATTTTGCAACTTTTTAAAATAATTTATTATACTTAAAATATGAAAATTACAATGTAAATAGTAAAAGGGCCTGTCTTCTCAACCGAAATAGCTTTATTAGGCCCATCTACAAAGGCAAGGTCCTTGGAGCTTTCAATTTTCATTTGAAGCATAATTCTTCATTTATTAAACTACTTTCTTCATTGGAATATTTACAACAGCTGTAGGCAGTCTCGCAAAGGGCTGAAGGCTGCATTTCTCAACTTAACCACTTCACTATCCAGTAATTCTTTTTCCCTGTAAAAGAAAAAAAGGAACCAATTTATTTTCTAATTTGTGTTTTTTACTGTCCACAACAATTATTCTTATTTCTTTCATATTAGAGGATTGGGAGCACAGCTTGCCTTCTTCTAGCATACTTTGAAAGAAATCAGTTTGTGGTTTACGTATCTATTCTACAAGATGAAGACTCTTGTATACTAACCAACTCGTAATAGAGAGAGATGATTAGGAAGAATGTGAATTCCACTCACAAGCACTTCGTTTGGATTTTGACTTCGTTTATGGTTTACATAAAAACCTCCAGCTTCTATTATCCTCAATGCATCGCCTAGAAAAAATAATTAATACATTTTTAGGAATTTTATAATGAAAATTCAATAAACTTTAAAGTTAATGAAGTCTTAGCAAGAAGTGAAATAAATATTGTGCCAAATATAATTTTTCAAAAGTTCTTTCATGAGTGCAACATCAATAGATACATTAATAAAATGGTAACATTAAATCCTCCAAAATCAAACACTAGAGAGATAGAAGAGAGGAATAACATCTGAATAATGTTTTAAGACTGACTTTGGTTGCGAAAACATCGAGCTTCGAGGGCAGCTTCTATAATAGATATTCCCGGACGAGCCAGCAGCTCAACTTGTTCTGCACCTTGGAATATGGATGTTATTTCTTCAAGACTTAGGCCTAAATAGAAAGAAAACATCAAATTAATTTCATATTGAAGCAGGTAATTTAAAAATTTTCTATTTAAAAAATAAATCCTAGATTATTCTTATAGATAGTATTCCGATCTAGCGGCAATGAAACTAATCAACTACTTTGAGGTAAATGGTTTCATTTAATGGAACCTTATAGAGATTTATAACATTTTTCATAAATGAAATGAAATAGCCGGTATTATGCAAAGAATAGATAAATAAAACAAACTTTAATCATATAACAAAATATAAACTAATTAATTATTTTCCAAATTAACTTTACAAAATTTAAATAAGTTACTAATAATTAAAATTTCCCTAAGATTTTCTCTTAAGAGGAGTACTTGTCTAGTCTCACCAAGCCTACGGGGAAGCAGCGTTTGTTACTTCCATCCAAGTTCCACAACGTATGTTCTAATATCGTACTCTATTTATAGATAACATAGGTTGAAAAATTGTGATATAAATTCTATTATATAACAACATAAAGCGATTTTGAAGTAAAAAAAAAAAAAAAAAAAAAACAAAAAAAAATCAACTACATATTTTCTGTTCATTCAGGACCAGCACTCAGAAATTCATTTTTCGTGAAAAAACAAATTTGACCTTTAAATGACCTTCAACCTGACCCCGGATTCAAAGTCCAGAACTTATTAACGTAGTATTCTAGTTCTATGAAGCGTATTTTTGCATTTGTATTGGAACATAAAGTCACCATGAAATGACCTTCAGGACTATAAAATAAAAAAAAATAAAACACATATCTGGATGTAAAATTTTCTCTTCTTTCAGAATCTGCAGTCCAAAATTAATTTTGTGCAAAATAAACATATTTTTTGTAGAAACGACCTTGATTTTGCACCGATGAAGTGAAACAGACCTCGGGTTCAAATTTAGTGACCCTCAAAACCATGAAAGCTCAAGAAATTTTTTCTTAAACTTCTTCATACGAAATTTGACCTAAATCTATTAAACAAAACTAATAGTTCGTTGATAAATTTCAATTAGTTATCTGATAGATGGGAGCAACTATCGCAAACGTTTATTTACTCGATTGCTTTTAGATCTTGTTTACCCGTTTAATATGATAGTCTAAGAGAACATGGAGTACTCACTCGAAAGAGTTTTCAGATCCGTAGAGTACATTGCATTGGTAACCTTCCTGGCTGATGCAAGGCCTTCTTCTGCAACAATTAAAACATATTATGAGATGGTGAACCTTTTTATAGTACAAGAGCTTGTATCTGCACGTTTCATGAAGTGTTTCATTGACCTTGAAATTTTGCTATAATGTACGTCTTGGGTAGATAAGAAGGTATATATGTGTTAGCTAGACTTACCGTGGAAGACTAGGCACTGCGCATAGGGGAAAGGTAAAAAAAAAATATAGCCGAAAAATAATGTTTTATTTACAAGCCAACTATCTTTAATGTAAAATTAAGGAAATTTTACAATGAATAATAAATAAGGCAAACACTTTTAAGGGGGATAACATCTAAAAAAAAAAAAAAAAAAAACTAAATTGTTTTTATTCTAATATAAAATGAGAGTTTTATTCACGCTGTCATTTAAATCGGGACAGCTGCACAAGATCATGTGAGCAAGAACCAAAGAGAGTGCTGAGTACAACCACGACTGCCCAGATGATTGGTGTTCTTACTCACTCTTACGCAGTGTATTGCAGTCTATCATAGGAAACATTTATTTTCATGTTTCCTGATAATTAAACCCCACAAAAGTGTCTGCCCTTTTGTAATTATTTTCAATTATGTTTATTGAAGACGCTGTTTAAATCACAGCGTGAATAAAGCTCTTCATTTAATATTAAAAAAAAAACTAGGTACTTTGGTTTTTTTTTATTTATTTACATTTTAACCCCCTTAAAAGAGTTTGCCTTATTTATTATTCATTGTAAAATTGCCTTAATTTGCAATTTTTTTTTACATTAATTATAGTCAGCTACTGAATAAAACACTATTTTTGTGCAATATCTTTTTGCACGTTTCCCCTATGCGGGGTAACTGGTGTTCTACAGTAAGTCTAGCCAACACATTTTTACCTTCTTATGTACCCAAGAGGTATATTATAGCAAAATTTCAAGATGCATAAAACAATTCCACGTTCACGGGAAAATCAATTTGTTCCGCCGAAGAGGGAAGGTTATATGGTATTCGGAAAGATTAAACAACTCATAAGCAATGTATCACTTTGAGCTGCACATTTTGCTAACTGATCAGCCTTATCGTTTCCTGAATGACCTTTAACCCAATCTATAGTGAATTGAATGCCTCTCTCGGTTAAACTCAGTAGGTTTCTCCTGATTTTTTCAATTAATTCATTATGGATATTATAGTTTTTGAGTCCATGTATCAGTGTCATGTTGTCAGTAAAGAAGTGTATTGAAATTCCTTGTTTTTTTGCTTTAGAAGAGAAGAATTCTGTTGCTTTGAGCAAAGCGAATTTTTCTGCTTGATTATTGCTGCAGCGACTATCTAATTTATATTCCTTCTCGTGATTATGGTCGGTACCAAATGATACCCACGCGCATCCATTCTGACAGAGCACGGACACACAAAAAACTACTTAAAACGATTTAAAATAACTGATGACGATAAATGTACAATAGACGGACAGATACAAACTTTTGCCCATATACTCTATGATTGTAAGACTTACGACAGACAAAGACTAAGAGAAATGAAAAACATAATACTACAAGGAGGAAGCTGGCCGGAGTCGGAAAGAAAGCTGTTCGAAGATCATAAGGAGGAACTTATCGACTTTGTTTTATCCATAAATTTTGATGACCTAACAAACAACTAGGAAAATGAAGAATAAGAATAAGATCTGACTCCACTTCATCATCATCAAACTAAATTATTTTGCTTATTTATCTTGTACTTTACTCTCATTGATTATAAATTATTAATGATTATTTTATTCTTGTATACTGTAACGCTACGATTAGGCGTGCGGTCACTATCTCGCCGACGCTTCGCTAATCAGCCAACTAGGCAGTTCGAGATAAAGGGGGGTGTTTATTGGCAATTATATTTATATTATAGTAATATGACATTCGAGGTGATAGTCTATTGGATATAGGTGTGACGCCTCGTTGGAAAGGGTTTCTCACCGGGAATCATGGAAGAGTCCCAGGTGGAGGGGATGAGCAAAAGGGAGTTAAGGGAGTTAGTACAGAAGTTGGCGTTAGCCAACCAGGCTTTTGAGGAAAGGGAAGCGTCGCTACGACAGGAGTCCGCTAAGCTGACCTTGACAGCCGAAAATTGCAGTAAAAATGAGGAGGCGCGGGCTTCTCCACGAGAGGGGACCCCGGAGAGGAGGCCACCCGAGGAGTCCCGACCCTTGCGAAAAGATCTCAGCCTGCAAGGGATGATTTCCCCATGGACGGGAGACGGAACCTTACCGGTGGCAGAATTCCTGGAAGGGGTAGAGCTAGTAGCGCAAAGTGGTAACTGGGAGGACCGGGACAAGGCCCTGGTAGTCCGAATGAGATTAAAGGTTCTGCAGCGGCCTTTTTGGCAAGCCGAGCGGACTTAAGACGACCTGAGATGGGCTATGCCGCCATAAAGGAAGCGCTTGAAAAACGCTTCCGGGACAGGGCCAAGCCGGAGCAGTACCTGCTTCAGCTTAGTAACATGCGCCAGGAACCCGGCGAAGGAGCGATATCCTATGCCGACCGGTGCCGGGCAATGGGCCAAAAGGCTCTCATGGAGGAAGGTACGCCGGCGGAACAGGGCGCGGCGCGCAGGCAAATAGACAAGGTCGTTCTGACCTCCTTCTTGAGGGGTCTGCGGGGAAGCGTAGGCACCTTCCTCAGGCTTAATCCGCTGGAAGAGGCAGCGCAGAAGGCGAGCGAGGCAGAAGTGGAATTGGGAAGTTCATCCAGGCTCTTTGTTGTAGAGCAGGAGGAATGCGCGCTAACTGCAGAAGAAAAGCCACCCCCAGAGGGTGACGACCCTCAGGTCTTGATTTGCTATCGATGTGGTGGGAAGGGACACTTTGCCAGAGCCTGCGGAACGAGTAGACGGGCCCTTGACACACTTAGAAGAGAAGGGTTCCAACAGAATAGGTCGAGGCGGCCCCAAACAAGCACACAGAGCACGTGCTTTCTTGTGGACAGAAAGGACATTTTGCCCGGGGGTGCCCCGTCGGCCCGAGAAATCGGTTTGACCCAAAAGGGAGCAGACCGGAAAAGCCCCGACTTCCGGTCCGTTATTAAGAGAGAGAAGGGGCAATAGGCTTATGGGCTTACAAGGAAAAAGGGATGCTGGATTGTATGCAAGGGTTGAGATTAACCGGATACCACATCGAATGCTCGTGGATACTGGGGCGGATATCTCGCTGATACGACAGCCCATTCGAGGAACCGCAATTATCCCTGCCCGAGATGTAGTGCGAGGAGTAACAGGCAACCCGCTGAAGGTAATGGGGGAACAGGAGGTACAGGTCTGTCTCGGGGCGGTTGGAGTTCAGCACGTCCTCACTGTGGCCGATGTGGACATCGGGTGCGATGGCCTCTTAGGAATGGATCTTCTGAAAAGACTTCGGGTGACGGTCAATCTAAAAACGGGGGAAGTGGCAGCAGGAAGGAGATACTCCGGAAGGTAATAGTTGACCCAGTGTCTGTGAGAGAAGAAGAACGGAGGTGCATTGAGAAAAGAGAGAAGGATGAGCGATGGATCGAGGAGGTTATCCGAAAGTCGCAGGCGCTTGCCGAGAGGTACAATCCAAGTAAGTGTCGCGTTAGGCCGGGGTATCGACGGGAAGAGGTGCCGACGGGCGCCAGTCGCCAGGAAAAACAGATCGGGCCCGAGACGACGTATCCTGTTAGGACAAGGCGTACACTGACCATTCCTCCCATGTCGGAGAAGCTATTTAAAGGCAGGGTGGCGCGAGGGGCTGAAGGCCAGGTCATGCTGGTCGAACCGGGCTATCTTGACCAGCCAGAGGTAAGGATTGCCAGGGTTGTCTCGGGGTGTGAAAAGGGGACTGTATGGCTAAAGGCAATCAACACCTCAGGGGAGATAGTACGGGTGCAGAAGCACCAGTCTGTTGGAGTGGCGTGTCAGGTGTCGACCGAAGACATTCACACGGAGGTTTCTGATAAGTTAAATGCGAACAGCCGACTCACCCGATAGGAGATTGACCAGAAGCTCCAGCACCTGTCCCAGGAAGAGAAAGTACCCATCGGCGATGTGATCTGGGAATATCGGGACGTCTTCGAGGAACCAAGTACCGAGGGTTGTAGCCTGCCGGTGCAACATCGAATCGAGACCGGTGAGGCCGCACCGGTAGCCAAGCGGCCCTACAGAGTGCCATTTCACGAACGGCAAATAGTAAAAGAGAAGATAGAAGATATGCTCAAAAAGGGAGTCATTGCCCCATCGGACAGCCCGTGGTCTGCACCCGTAGTACTGGTCCGTAAGAAGTTGCTAGATGGAGAGATTAAGTACCGCTTTTGCACGGACTTTAGAGGACTCAATGCGGTGACAAGGGCGGACGCCTATCCTCTGCCACTTATACAGGAGACATTAGAACAGCTAGGCTCCAGCCGTTACTTTAGCACCCTAGACTTGTCAAGCGGTTACTGGCAGATACCCATAGCCAGGGAACATCAAGAAAAGACGGCCTTCAGCACGACTGAAGGTAATTTTGAGTATAAGAAAATGGCGTTTGGCCTCTCTGGAGCCCCGGCGACCTTTCAACGCACAATGGACCGACTTTTGGGAAGGCTAAAAGGGCGTGGATGCCTAGTATACCTAGATGACACGGTAGTCTACAGCGAAGACCTGGATGGTCATATCAGATTGCTTCAGCAGCTCCTCGGAATTCTCAGGTCAGCGAATTTGAAAGCCAATGGGGGGAGTGTAACTTCGCAGTAAGCGAGGTAAACTACTTAGGCCACATCGTAACGAACGAAGGAGTGAAGCCGGACCCCATGAAGGTTGAGGCTGTAAAGTCCTTTCCGCGCCCAAAGAACGCAGGGGAGTTACGGAGCTTCTTAGGGCTGGCAAACTACTATAGGCGGTTTGTCCCTGATTTTGCGTCCAAAGCCAGACCCCTTACTGCGATGACCAGTCCCCGCGTCCAGTTCGCCTGAGGCCAACCGGAGCAAAAAGCTTTTGAACAGCTAAAGGACGCTCTTTCCTCAGAAGGTGTATTGACCTACCCTGATTTCCGAGACCCATTCCTTCTCAGTACGGATGCCTCAGGGGTGGCTCTAGGAGCGGTGCTGTCTCAGGTCAGGAACGGAAAGGAGCACCCTATCTGCTACGCCAGCAGACAGCTCAACACGGCTGAGACCAACTACTCCGCTACAGAGAGGGAGTTACTAGCGGTCGTCTGGGCGACTAAGTTATTCCGCTGCTACCTTTTGGGGAGACGCTTTAAATTGATAACTGACCATGCCGCTCTCAAATGGATGCTCAACATAAAGGATTCTTCTGCCCGCCTAACCCGGTGGACGTTGAGGCTCTCCGAATTCGACTATGAGGTCGAACATAAGCCCGGAAAGAAGCATCAGAATGCAGATGCGCTTAGTCGGCGAGTAGCGTGGGTGGACGCCGGGAAAGGAGGAGTGACTAGGTCCGAACTAAAAGAGGCACAAGAATCTGACCGTGGTGCCAAGGACTATTAGGCAAAAGCAAACAGATTTATAAGGGTGCTGAAGGGGTTCTCTACCAAACCAACAATTGCCAGGACTCCGAGAGCTGGAAGGCTATAGTACCGCCTAAACTACGAACGAGGATAATTGAGGCCTGCCACTCTCCACCCTGGGCAGGACATCCAGGGGTAGAACGAACGGCGTCGGTGGTTAGCTCCTCCTACTACTGGCCGGGTATGAAGGGAGAGGTGAGGTCCTTTGTGGAGAGATGTCAGGAGTGTTCAAAACGAAAGACCCCTGCAGGACTGAAGGTACCGCTTGATAAACCCTTTATGGCGACGTCTCCATTCGAACAAATTTCGTTGGACATAGTTGGGCCCCTCCCGAAAACCAATAAGGGAAACAAGTTCCTACTCACCATGATAGACAACTTCACCAGATATGCCGAAGCCATCCCTATCCGGGAGCAAACCGCCGAAGAGACTGCCAAGGCCTTTGTAGAGCACATTGTAGCGCGGCATGGGGTGGCGCAGAGAGTATTGACAGATCAAGGCCGAAATTTTGTGGCGCAGCTGTTTAAGGAGGTCTGTAGGATCTTGGGAATCAAGAAACTGCAAACCACAGCCTACCACCCTGAAGGTAATGATATGGTGGAGAGGCTTCACAGGACGTTGACTGATTCGGTGGCCCACTTCGTGCGGAAGGACGGCCGAGATTGGGATAAATGGGTACCCTATGCAGTAATGGCCTATCGGGGAATCCCCCATTCTTCGACGGGATATTCTCCGAACTACTTATTGTTTGGCCGGGATTTAGAAGCTCCCAGTGGGCAAGCAAAACCGGTCGTCGATGTAGAAGATGATTGTCTGCGGAACCCAATAAAACGGCTACAAGAAAAACTTGGCCAAGCCTACCAGCAGGCCAGAGAGCGAGCAGAAAAAGCATGGGCGGAGAGAACTAGGTACTGCAACCGAAATCTCAGAGACAGACTCTTCCGAGTGGGGGACCTCGTATATCTCCATGTACCGGCGGTGAAGGTAGGTCACTGCCCAAAGTTCCACTGCCCCTGGACGGGGCCTCATGAGGTGACACAAGTTATTTCGCGGGTGAACTATAGGATCCAGTTGAGCATCGGGAACGTAGTCGTAGTACATGTGAACAGGCTTAAGCGGGCTTTCGGCCCAGGAGACCCAGAAGTGAAGATGGAACCGCGAGCCAACCAGGACGCGCTGGGTAGAAGCGTGCCTGAGGAAATAGACGAACCGCAGTGGATCTGGCCTGGACCTCAATATACAAGTGAGGACGAAGAAGAGGTCGCACGCGGGGGCTGCCCGGTTGACGGAGGAGTTGCTGCGGAATGCTCTCACCATGGGTGCCCGCTGGGAGGGTCGTTTCGGGTGTCTCCGAGGGTCGGCCCCTCAAGTCTGGGAGGGACTTCGACAGGCGATTCTTCGGCTTTATCTGGCCCCTTGGACTCCGAGGAAGACGTAGAGGAAGAGGGATCCGGGGACGAGGGAGATGAAACAGTCATCCACCGTGACCTTGCCCCGCCAGGAAGGGAAGCAACGTAGAGAGCGAGGGGGCTGATGAGGTATCTTGGGCGCTCGAGGATAGTGAGGATTCGCGGACCTCTAGCGAAGCGTCAACATGGGCGCCGCATCCGGGCGCGAGTGTCCCGAGGGAGCGTTCTCCATACGAGCTTAGAAGCCGGTCAGTCCCACCGAAGTAAATGGGCAAGTGGGCGGAAGGTATCACCGCGGTGGCTACTTCTGGCTTTCGCTAATGGTGCCCTGATGATTGCAGGTGCTGCTCTGGTGGCGGGAAGAAAGGAGCCCAGAAATGAGGGGGCTGTGATATTCCTCCGAGAAGCGGACGCCATCATCACCGGAGAATATTGGCGTCTAATGGTGGACGTGAGCCTGACGAAATTAGAGGCCGGCCTGAAGAACCTATACCAAGGCCTCTGGGATACGCAGGCACAGTTGGCGAAGCTTAGCATAGCGCTACCCCGAGTGCGTTACCTGGAGGACGAGCTTGCCAGGACGGCAAGACTCATAGACCGAGCAGAAGACTGGATGGATCGCCTGAGGTCCCTGGCTCCACCTGCTCGAGGAAAGAGGGGACTCGTCAACGCGGGGGGGGGGGGGGGGGGGAGATCATTAAATTCCTCTTTGGGAACCCTGATGCGGATGACTTGGAGGAGTTAGAGAAAAGTCTAACCGGGATGCACAGGACCCAAGACGCTTCCCTACATGTTCTAGAGGAACAGGTGACCTTGTCCCGCCGATTAATGTTACGCGCCCAACAAGAGCAGGATAACGTCCAGCGTTTGACTAAAAATGTAGTGGGCTTGTTGAAAGACGGGTGGGAACGCGTGGACAACGTGAGTAGGGACGTGGGAAGTGAGATAAGAGGGGTTGGTCGGGTCAACGAAATTTCGTCGAAACTCCATGCCTTAGAACTGGGCTCCATAGATTTGGTTGGAAGGTTGGAAGGCCTGACTCAGGGACTAGAGTCAGCGGAGGAGGGGAAGCTATCTAGAAGCCTTGTGGCTCCCTCAGAGCTACAGGGATTGTTGCTAGAAGTGTCAGCTGCCTTACCTGTAGGATTAAGTTTTATTTCAGATGGTTCGTAGACGATCGGATTATACTATAAAGCCTCGAGAGCCCGCTTTGCCGTGAGTCAGGAAGGCCTTATAGCAGTTGTGGACCTCCCGTTGAATCATGGAGGCGATCAGATGACAGCCTATCGAGTCACAAGTCGGCCCCTACGGCATGCAGATTCTGGTCTCATCGTGACAGCGAAGATCGATGCCGAGTACTTGTTAGTCAGTCCGGACAACCAAGACTTCGCACACCTCAGCGAGACGGACTGGGCCCGATGTGTCTCGACCAACCTCCGCATTTGTCCGGCAACTGTACCAGTCCTTAGGAGGGGTTTTCCGTCCTGTGTAATGGAGGCCTTTATCGGCCAGCCACTCAGAAGGGACTGCACGTGGACATCTACAGTCCAGCACTGGGATCCATGGTGGACCTGGGACAGATACAACGAAGTGTGGTATTTCAGCATGCCCGTCATCTCCCCGGTACAAATCCTGTGCCGCAGACTCGGCGGAACCAGGACGGAGGACAGACAGCTGGAGGGCAGCGGGAAATTAAGGGTACCCGAAGGTTGCACAGTATGGACGCCGACCTACAGGTTGCTTCCAATGGCAACAGAAGTGGAGAAAACCGTGAAGGAAAACTGGACATGGCTGGAAGTGAAGCCGTGCCCTTCGCCTTAACTGCCACTAACGAAGGAATGGGTCAATCAAACGTTGCTGAAGGCTCTGGAGGAGTTGGTCAACCGCACGGCGTTTTCAGGGACGGGTAACGACGACTGGATAGCTCTCGTCCGCTTGTAAGAACACGCTGAGCAGCTGAGCTGGCTAGCGCACACTCAGGCAACTCAGGAAAGGGAGTACTGGTTATGGTGGCTCGTCTTGGCGAGTGCGGTAGGCGTCGCCACCTTGGGACTAATAGCGGGAATTTGCTGGTGGCGACGTCGCCCACGGATAACCCATCAGGAAGGAAGAGAGAACGCTACGCATTCAGGTCCGTCATTCATAGTGAAGTTCCCTTCGAACGATCCTCGGCGAACACTCAGTGAAAGTGCCGAAGTGTCGGGCATAAAAGATGGGTCCAACTAGTTCAGTTCCGTGACCGTACGATGTTTTGGTGATTGTAATCTGTAGGAATGTTGGTAAACCTAAATCATATTCTTATTAATTGTAGCCTGTAGAATTATTGCTAATGTTTGATTTATGTTCAAATTATGTGTTATTCATATTAATTGTGTAACTATTTTAGTTTAGTTTTAATAGTTTCATATTAACTGTGTTAGTTTAGTTTAGTTTAGTTTCATAGTATTTGCGTAACTGTTTTCGTTTAGTTGTAAGATGGTTGGTATATTAATGTTGTATGGTGGGTAAAGTGCCGGTTGGACCATTATACGGCACTTTTCCAATGAGGGGGGTAATGTAACGGGCAGAAATACGCATATACTATGCGATCTAGCGGAGTTGCCTAGACCTACCGGGCGCGATAGTCGTACCGCTGAGACAGCCGTTGTTCTTGGAGGACGGCAGTTGTGTGCGCGGGCTCTCGCAGAACAGTGGTTCCAGTATGGACCTTTGGATGGTGATACTCTGTAAGTAGAGAACTTAATCTAGTGGGTCTAAGGCAGCTAGGGAACTATTGGGGATTTTAATTAGATATAATTGTAATTATTTTAATCTTTATAAATAGTTCATATGTTTGTTTCTGTGGGTCATTGTTTTTTTTTTTTATGTTTGAATTACAAGTAGCTAGTATGATTTATTCCATTTATCTATCTTATTTTATGGTCTCCTTCCAACCTTCCCCACCAATGGTAAGTGTTACAATACTATTACATACTACATCTATTTATGTTATTATGCATATATATATATATATATATATATATATATATATATATATATTATTATATCAATATTATAAAGATTAACAATGTATACTCACTTTAACTATGTAAAGACATGCGTGCAGTATATCAAAAGATATGGGGCACGCTTTAACTAATAAACGGCTCTGCCATAGGGTTACTATGGTTGAGAAAAACAAAAAAAAACAAAACTCATAAGCAAATTGTTTGTTATTTTTCATCAATAAGCGTTATCTACATATGATTGTCTGTCTATATATTTATGAAAATTATAATTGATAATGTAAGACTTGTGTAATATTACCTCCGTGCACAAGCATTGTCACTTGTTCTGCTAAATGTTTCTGTGCTAATCTGGTTTCAGGATGAGCCTAAAATAAAGCAAGACTAGATTAGATATTGACCAGCAAGTAATCTATATTATTAGTTGTGCCTAAAAACAGGACTCCACATTGAGATACGCTCCCAATTTCTCTAAGCAATCCTCCCATTCCTCTTGGTATTCCTAATTCATTTGAGAAACAGGCTGAATTGTTTGAAACAGTATTCCTGAGAGTTCAGATTTCTCTAAATAATATATTATTTCTTTTTGCATATTCATTTTTTTTAATGAAACAATTACTTTATCTATTTTGTTATTTTGGCAAGGGGTAAAATAAATAATCTCCATTTTCATAGCAACGTACTTTAGTCATCTGCTTGACATGTTTCATGCATTATTTCACACTTCTTCAGCAGCTTGTTTGCGATTAAAAATGTATATATGAGGCGTTTAATATCGAAACCAGCTCAATCCATTTTTATCAATTTTACCGGAAAGACAAAAAACATTTCACATTCTACTGGGTTTGAAAAAAGTCCGGTTTTTTAAGAATGGTTTTCAAGTGGATTGAGATGGATTCGCTTAAAATTGCTATGCAGCATGATAGTATAGATAAAAAATTGTCTTTCAAAATGTGTGCTGGTTTTGATACTAAACACCTCATACATCCTGATAATTAGTTTATCATTAAAATATCTGCATAAAACATATCAGTCACAAGTGAATTCACTGAGGAGTTTTCAGAATATACAGAATTTTAAATTACAAACTGATGATATCATATTTGCAGATAATATGGAGATTCCGAAGGAGCTAATGGGTAGAATAAATGAAGTGTGTTGATATGAATGAGAAATGAACATCAAAAAAAGTCCGACTCGCAGGAACTGCGTCATCTTAGTGCGGTTACGTACATCTCGAAGAAATGGAATAGATAAGCAACACAAAACACAGGAAACTTACCGTAGCCAACTTACACAGGAGCGGATAATTCTTAATCTGTATAAGTCAATACAATTATGTACTGAACGCGTACTTACTCTTCGACTACTGCTGAGAAGGTTCTATTCTAAACAACCAAAAATTCGTTGTCATTTTAAGCATCTTGTTTTACTAGCAAATTCGTTTTACTGTTATAATCAACTGTAAATATGTGCTTCATGGCGAATAAAATTCCATTCTGTCGTGGGTTAAATCTTTCTATAAAATAAGAAATAACGATAACTTCAGTCGGAGGCTATGAGGAAGGTTATATAGATAGGAGAATTCAAAACAAACTATGTCATCATGATTAGCCACTGCCATCATGATTACCACAGCCACTCCAATCTTATTACCAATACATTTCACCGTTTCTTAGCTTATTTTACTACAATACTAATTTTACTGATAAATGCAATTTAAAACAAGAAACAACCAATTAAAAAGTGATATAAACAAAGAGAAAAACCCTTTCAAAACAAAAAAACAAACACTTTTTAAGTTTTAAGCACTTATATCTCTGATTGACGTTGCCCCATCAAATATTGCTTCAGAACCTTTTTAAAAATAATGACTTACAAAAACATTGATTCCACTTTTCTCAGAAATGGTTACAGATATCGCCTTAAAAATGGTTTTATTCGTTTTCTTATGTTAAGAAACCTATAAAACAAGTACCTGCAAGCATATAAACTCAAAAACGTAAGCGTTACGATTTTTTTTGAGCGAATTTCGCCCCAAACACTATCTTCTAGTGGGTGGATTCAGCTGGTTAACGAACTTCACCTTTCAAATTAGACAACAGATTTTTGTACCAAATTTCGTTAAAATCGGATCATTTTTGAGCTTGCTTGAGCGCGAACAGACAAGCATATATATAAATACACACACACACACACACACACACACACACACACACACACATATATATATACAAATTTGGACCACCTATATTTTCGTGATCTATAGGGTCTGAAACGTGAAAGTTTCTAGTCGGCACTTCCGGATTGCGTCGTGAGGTCAACCTCATAAGCAGGTTCTCCCTATGGAGATAAGGAGTAACCTCGCTAAAAACAAAATTTATGCTCAAAGTAAAAAGAAGAAAGAAAATAGCTATCTACTTATCAGAAATATTCCAGAACGAGTATTTAAATTTGTCTACCTTAGAACATTAGTAAACAAACAGCGGGTTTACTCACAGGAAGTCAAATATAGAATAGAAAAAGAGAGAGTTGCCTTCATCAAAATATTAAAACTCTCAAAATGCAAGAGCTTAAATATATATTAAAGTGAGGCTCCTGCGCTACTTTGTGCTTTCCATTTTATGGAGTAGAATCCTGAACATTAACCAAAGCAATTAAAAGTAAACTCAGAGCCTTTATTTTTTTAAAAAAAAGTGTGCCAAGAAACCAACCTTAAAAGAATTAAAGGCAATTACTTGTATAAACATTTAATTTTTAAGGAGACTACCATGTCCATTGCGGACAGATTTTTTTCTATTCATTTAATTTGCAAATATTATAATACTAGCTGAATGCCAATGCTTCACCACGGCAGAAAAGTCTTTTTTAATCGCGTTAAATAATGTATACTGGGGATGCTGATGGGTGAGGAGGCTGTGCAAGGGTTCCTGATATTATTACATCGGATGGACCATCACCAGGTATAGCGTGAACACTATGGGGGACAAGTTGAAATGAACCGCAATTAAAATGGTGATTTTGTCCCTCATAGTGTAAACTCTATAAGGGACAGTTTATTTCTAGTAATTCAAGGATTGCCATCATAGTTGAAATAAACCGCAATTAAAAATAGTACTATGTAATAGATACAGTAAGGTAACAGCTGTTCTGTTGTCCTAGCAAAGCATTCTGCCTAGGCGAGCATGCTCTCTCTAAAACTAAAAATTCAAACCCTTCTAAAAGTAGTTAACAATTTGAATATCAAAAATCATTTCTTAGCGAGTGGTTTGTATCCCAAAGAGAGTGTCCATGCAAAATTTCAAATTTTTCTGTTGAGTGGTTTGGGCTGGGCGATGATAGTCAGTGAGTGAGTGGTATTTGACAAATATATAGTAGATTACTTTTAAATAAAACCAATCATTCATTCAAGATATAGAAATTGATATCATACTTACAGTGTGCCTCTTGATCATATCTTGTACTTCACCCGGAGTCATGAATGTCAGGAGAGGCAGAAGTTGGACGACTCGGGAGTCAGGAAGTCTGACGAAGAACTGATACAGATCGAAAGGAGACGTCAAGTTGCTGTCCAACCACACGGCATTACCAGCGGACTTGCCGAATTTATCACCTGCTTCCGAAGTGATTAATGGAATTGTCAAACCTAGAAATTGGTTGAGATATACATTATTATTTAACAAACACCTTTTTTTAATTTCAAATTTAATAAACAATATCTATCTAAAGCAATTTAGCTAAACCTTTTAGTTTCTATGGTAACACTTATAAGCAAATTTCCCTCCCTATAGGGAAGGAGGAAACACACCAATATGCAACAATTCAAATACAAAATTTAATACAATAAAAAAATAAATAAATAAAAAAAACTGCAATAGAAAGCAATCTTACCATAAACTGGTTTATCAATGGCTCTCGTTATCAATTCATGACCTGTCATTATGTTGCCCATTTGATCACTCCCTCCAACCTAGAAAATGTTTAAATTAATTTTTTGCAAACTAATTTTAACTTCTATACAAAAATAACAGATCCTACTTTTTTATTTAATTTTCAAGTAGGGTGTGAAGAATAAATCTACAAATTCTTGTAAAGAGATTGGGTTCTTCCTTTCCACATTAATCATAATTCTTATACGAGTAATAAATGCAGTTGATAAAATCTACTATTAATATATCCAGTAAGGAGAGTCAGTATTTAGTCATAATGGGCAATGAAACTAAATTTTTAAACAAAGAATCAATGTAAAATTGCTACTTAATAGCGGTGAAAAATGGAACAAATGGTATCACAATCCGGCCGAAAGTCTTCATTAGCCATTGTCTGCAATATATTAAGAATGTAAGTTGGCTGGAGGTAATACCAAACATAGCTTCAATCAATTCTTGAGGAAACTAAGAAGAAGAAATGAAGGTGGATTAGGCAGACTATGCAATAACACCATAGAAGAAGTAGGATTGGACTAGAAACCTCAAGGAATATGGTGTCAAGGTCATCCCAGGTAGAGGTGGAGAAGAACAATTGAAGCAGAGGCTTCGGTCACCTGGATCAAAATAAAATAGCTGGCTTCGAACAGAACTCACGCATATGCCACGACCCCAAGCCCGAACGTGTTAATTTTGCACTTCTCTGCCAGTCTTTGACGGCAAAGGAAAATCACTTGGAATACAAATACATCACTTGTAACATATAATAAATGAATGCATGCAAGAACATTACCTGAAACCTACAATTGTACTTCTCGACTAGATGAAGCCAATCGAACGCTTGAAAAACTTGATATGAGAACTCCGTATAACTTATGCCCTGTTCGGATTGAAGCCTGGATGCTACACTAGTCCTTGAAAGCATCTGTCCGAGACGGAAGTGCCGTCCGATGCCACAGATGAAATCCACACAGTTCAAAGATTTATACCACTCAGCGTTGTTTATTAAACTAACAAATTTCAGTAATCAGTTCAAAAATATGTACTTAGACTTTTTTTCAATTTATTTATGATGTATAATTTTAAATTTATATTAATGCAGAATAAAATAATATAAGGACTTACGTGAGAGGTGAAAGCTTCTTTTCATCTTTCCAAAAATATTTGTTATGATTATTAAATATCCGTTCAATCATAGAAGTTATATACGTAATATTTTCATTAATAATGCTTTCCTTCTGTTCTTCTCTTTCTTTGTTTCTACCGCTGGGATCACCAATGCGACCGGTAGCGCCTCCAATCTACGACAAAAATAGTAATTTCACAGCTACAAAACAACCAGAAACTAGAGAAGAAAACTTCTATGGAATAAATTATGAACTGGGTCAGATATAAAATAAAATTTAAAACCATGATTATTTTATGTGTCTTTAGAGATAGTTATTTTTCTTAATGTTTTGCTAGTAAAGTAGAAGTTTAGTCAATGGTCTTAGATTTATTTATATAATACAAATTCTACCAATTTTTTTAGCACTTTCTATTGAGATAGCACTCATGAAAGCATTTTTGGAAAATCTCTTCAAATCTGCATCAATCCTACCAACAAGACAACGAACATTACACCCATTAAAATTGTATCATATAAATATAAAAATCATCAGGTCTCCACCACAATTATTTATTCACTTTCCAAAAAGCGCTTTCCACAGCTCTTTCTTCAGTGCATCCATAACTTTACTGCAGGCGGTTCACATGTAGACTCTTCGTCTTCATGAGAATTGCACTGCGGATGTAGCTGTAGACTTCGAAAGCGTGTTTTGAAAACGTCATGGCCAGTACCTGAATGGGTGCCCGGCCAAGTGCTGTTGGTGTTATAAAAGGGTGGCAACCTACAGATAGCCCGGTGTTAATAGCCCAAGTGTTGATCTGTCGCTAAACACACTCAAAAAAAAATTAAGCAAATTAATGATTTCTTAGATAATATGTTATATCTATTTTTTTCTCTCTCATTTTCGCCTTCCTATTTTTAGGCGAATATTTTCTTTCATTTTTGTTTTCCTGTATTTTCTATATAACAGAAGTGTAGGGGTCTCTAGTGGCTAGTGCGCTAGATTCATAAGCGGGAGATGGTGGGTTCGATCCCCACCGGCGCCAGAAATTTTCTCATCTCAGGGCTCACTGAGAAAATTCCTGGATGCACCCTGGATCTCGGCGCTAATGGCCAAGAATTATGTCGATGCACCGTAAAAAAAAAGCAAAAAAAAAGCAGTGTATTGTCTCATTCATTGACATTTTGAAGGACAACTGTACAAAAAGTTTTATTTATTTTAATAAAAAACTAGTTGATCAGTATAATAAAAGTATATAAGTAAATGAAATGTTTTAATTATGTACACATACAACAAACTATAGTCTTCAAAAATTGAGTCTGTATTGAAAATACCTAAGAATACTTAAGTAAATTTGAGTTATATTAATGAAATTAAAGAAATGATATTTTTCCAATGAGTGCAAGGCACAATAAGCCAAAAACAAATTCAAGAAGTATAACATGTAACTCATTACCAGTGCGATAACATTATGGCCACCTCGCTGCCAGTGTATAAGATTGACTAAAATCAGAAGATTTCCAACATGAAGGCTCTTTGCAGTTGGATCAAATCCACCATAAACAGTTTGTGGTTTTCCATTGCACAGATCTATTATTTCTTGACTATGAAAATAAAAAAAAGTAATGTTAAAACTCACAAAATTGGAATATAATTAGTTTAATTAGTTGCTAATTAGATACCAACACAGAGTTGCTAGGAAATACATCATGGAACATTCCTTTCTCTTGAAGTTTCATTATATTTCGAGAAGAATATTTTCTAAGCACATTATCAAATAAAAGAAGAGCCTTTCCCCTTCCAATAACCTTTCTGTATGAATTCAAATTCATTATTAATATTAATTTTATTATAGATATTTATTTCCACAATCCATTATTCCCAAACTGCAAAATTCTAATCTTTAGGTAACCTACAGAACCGGCATAACCTACCCTGATATGGATCATAGAAGCTCAGAAAGATCTCCTAGCAGTGAGGTCTGAACTGAAGATAATTATAAACTTGTATAGTAAGACGTATTTATGTAAATTATAATACAGATGAAAATTTTTATCCTTATTGCTGGGAAAATTACGCTTGGGAATAATTTGAGATATTAGCATAATATCGTTTGCATTAAATGAATGTTTACAGTAATGAGTGTGGATGAAACTTTTAGATAAGTTACATTTTGTTTTAATTAAAAAAATTATATTTAGGGAATTCTGTCAACAATTCAGTAATTCAATAATTCAAGGTTATTTTTTAGTGACAAGTATGAGTAAACTTCGCAAATACAAGTGAATAAGAATAGATTCTATTTACTATGCGACTAGTAAGCTCTTCCACCACCTACACAGCTGTCTCTTGTCACATCGAATAAACAGCCCAACAAGTGTTTATTGAGAAGTTTGCTACTGGATGGACCTTACTGAACGCACTTGTCTACTAAAGCGGCGAACAAGTACTTCTTACTAGTCACAAAGGCAGCTAAGCGCATGGGCGCTTCAACAATTATGATAAAATTATCTTCTCCTTTTAGTGCGGTTCCTCTCTCCCTCCATTATGAGATTTATCTCACGACACAATCCGGACATTAATAGAACAAGACCCTCAAAGTGTAACAATATAATATAAGTATTTATTATGTTTAGAATAATTGTAATTATTTTCAATGTGTTCTGTAATATATCGCCCTTGATTCCGAAGTGTCCTCCAACCCATAATCAGAGCAAAGTATGTCTACCTAGTTTGGGAAGGATGGGACATCACCATTATCATGTGAAATTAAATAATGTGTTCAGAATGGTTCCTTCGCGCTAAAGCACATTTATTGGTTTTGACTTAGAAATAAGAAAAAAATAGACTCAAACACATTTTTTTTCTAAAACTACGAAGTACCATTTTAAATCGTATTAAATAAGGTAACTTTTGAGGCGGAGGCAAACCTCTAGATCTACAAATAGCTGATTAAGAAAATATTGAATAATTTAAGAAAACACTAATAACAATAGTTCACATCTATATGGCTTTTAATATAGCTCTTAATTTACATGATAACATTTCAATAAAGGGTGTTTCTTATTGGAAATTTATTTTAGATTTTAAAAATGTGGTTGTTATTTACGATACATTACTCCATAGAGCCGGAAAACACAAAAAACAGAATAGTCATAAATAACCAATAATTTTGAAAGTAACAATAGTTTGAATAGATCGCTAGAGAACATCGTTTTTGGAGCGAAAAAAATCAAAACGCTTACGTTTTTGGATGCATATGCTTAAAGATACTTGTTTTATAGGTTTCTTAACATAGGACAACGAATGAAACCATTTTCAAAGCGACATCTATAACCGTTTACGAGAAAAATGTATACAAATTCTTTTCAGACTAATTTCCAGTTTGGTAATTCAAAAACGATTGATTCAGTTGAAACTTATTCCAGATGTTTGAAATTCATCTAATCAAATAAAAGACGTTTTAAACAATTTTCGGGAGCAACTCCTGCTATTTATTTAAGAATATAATTGCAGTTTTGGAAAAAAAGTAACAATAAAAAATAAATTAATGTAACCGTTCTTTTCCCAAGTGTCACATGGAAAGAGTCCGCCTCGCAAGAACCGTTCTTTTCCCAAGTGTCACATGGAAAGGTTAGAATAAAAAAACAGTTATTTTTGTTTTGATCTTCCGTCAAATATGTAAACTCGAGCCAGTTAGTATATAATCGATACAAATGCAAAGTATTGAATGTGAAAAAACGCATTTTTCATTTTCAATATTTACTAATTGCTGTTGAACTTATGTACGGCAAACTCTCGAATGTAAGTTCACTCAGTGTAAGGAGAGAGTAACCACTGTCAAAAGGTCGAATCTGCCGACTATTTGACTGTCCAAAAGCAAAGTAATTAATAAATCCCAGAGGGTGAAACAAAATTCAGTCTTCCCACAAATTTTCTTTATTTTGCACTAGGCCTTTCAACACAAATGTGCCATCATCAGGTGCTAAGAACAAATAAAAACATGCATTAATATTGTTTGACTCCTTAATAACAATTAATATTGTTTGACTGTTGTTGGACAGTAATTAGTCTAATTAATAGTTAGAATTTATAAAGCAAACGTTGATAGTATAAATTGGAACATAATTTTATAGAATGGAAACTATGAAATCTTAAGGAACTTTCTAATTACAGTTTTTTAGTAAATAATTACAAATTCATAAACTAAGGGTTATGAATTTGTATGACAAGTTTATGAATTTGTAATTAGTTACTAAAAAACTGTAATTAGACAGTTTCTTAAGATTTCATAGTTTCCATTCTATAAAAGTATGTTCCAATTTATACTATCACCGATTGCTTTATAAATTCTAACTATTAATTAGACTAATTACTGTCCAACAACAGTCAAACAATATTAATTGTTATTAAGGAGTCAAACAATATTAATGCATGTTTCTATTTGTTTTTTTTTTCTGTTTTTTTTTGTGGGTGAAATCAACCACATGGGTCATGGTCACCGTTAAAGGAGAAAGAAAAAAAAAACTTTATAATTGGATTTTATTAGAATAGTATGAATTGAATTTATTGAAATATGCGTTTATTATGGATTAAGAGAATTTTGAAGAAATAATAATTAGTATTTTATATTGACTAAGATTTCCACTCTCAGCTGATGCGAGGCAACCCCAGCTTCACAAGGCTACTTGTATACTTTGTTACAATTACGTATGTTGTGGACAAGTCCGGAGAGGATCTATATCCTCCTAAATTAATAATTAAATTTGTTATATTTTATTAAATAGTCCGGTTTCCTTCATAAAATTGATTAATTTGGTTATTGCAGTTTTGGTATCACCCAATGTTTCATCTAATGTTCCTGAAATATCGTGAGTTCTTCTTTCAAATTCATAATTTCTACACTCCGTCAGTATATGCTTAACACTTAATAATGTTCCACAGGTGATGCACAAAGTTGGTGGATCTTTTGTCATTAAGTGTGAGTGTGTAAGCCTCGTGTGTCCGATTCTGAGGCGTGTAAGAACTACCTCTTCCCTTCTAGCCGCACGTATTGAAGTGTCCCAGGTAGCTTTAGATGCTTTGTTTTCTCTTAGCTTGTTTTCTCTAATTTGCCGCCATTCCCTATCCCAGGTAGAGCGAACTTTCTTCTTCATCGAGCAAATTAAATCCTTCCTAGGTACATGATTTATGGTCGAACCTTCCATAATAGCCAATTTTGCATGAACATCTGCTATTTCGTTCCCTGTTATACCGCAATGACTTGGTATCCATGTGAATATAACTTGTGTTTCTATTTGTTGTTAGCACCTGATGATGGCACATTTGTGTTGAAAGGCCTAGTGCAAAATAAAAAAAATTGTGGGAAGACTGAATTTTGTTTCACCCTCTGGAATTAAGCAACCCCACTACCGGAAAACATCAATATAATAATTAATAAATGTTTTTCCCTCTGGAAAGTGGCGATTTTCTCATTCGATACTTTGCATAGACGATATGTCTTCTAGCCACTAGCTGACTGTTAATATTTTGGTAAGTCTGTTTTAGTCATTAGATATCCATGGGTAAGTAGAGAATGGCCAATACGGATTCGAGTTAAAATTACCTCTTTACTCCGGTTACCTCTTATGTTGGTTGGTTATTACATTACTCTTATGTTGGTTGGTTATTACATTACTCTTGGGTTAACTTGCCGTAGGTGATTATCGGTATATTTGTTCCATACTGGCTGCCATTGAAATAGTAGTTTTTTTGTCCCCTTCAATGTGGAAATGTTTTCTCTATATACGCCATTTCATAAATACTACATGTATTGTAGTTCTTTATGATACATGGGACGTTAAATATTAACAGTCTTTGAAACTTTAATTATTAATCGAATACAGTCCCATATTTCTGAACATCACATATTACCAACTCACAAAAATAAACACTTCAATAAACGGCTTCAAAAATAAACACTCAACAGTTCACCAGCTCCATAGACTAACAGAAGCAATCACACGCTCATTCGAAGAAAAGAAGTATTACTGCGCGATTTCTTTGGTCGTTGCTGCTGCATTTGACTCTGTAAGCCACAGATCCCTAACCTTAAAGATGCAACAAATTGACATCCTTTCTTCAAGACAGAACTTTTCAAGTACGTGTCAACTCAGTCCTCAGTACAAGAAGAAATTGCAAAGTCGGCGTTCCTCAAGGTTCAGTGCTCAGCCCAACTCTATTTAATATATACTGCTACGACATACCGACTCCTTCGAATGCGGACATAGCTAGTTTTGCTGACGACACCTTCATGTATACTTCACACTCCGACTTACCAACGGCTATTAGAAACCTACAGACTGCTACAGACATAATATTACAATGGCTTGACTCCTGGAAACTCAAAATTAACCCAGTCAAAACCAAAACTTAAATATTTTATCTTTACAAATTACATACAGACTCAAACATTTACATTAATAATCACATAATTCCTTGGAATAGAAAAGACGAGCCATTGAAATACCCAGGACTTCTTCTTGACACTAAACTGACATGGAACACTCACATAAAAACTAAACTGACCCAGGCTTACCAAAGACTTGGACAGCTGTACCCCATGATCAACCGACATACTTCACTAAAACCACATACGACAATAATGCTCTATAAAGCTATGTCTACACTGGTAGACATGTTGCGGGATTTTGGTCTCGAGACGTGTCTCAGGTTGTCTAGGTAGACATGTCTATAGACGAGACCCTGTCTATGGGCTTGTTGCGAGACCAAAAATCTCAGGTCTAAGGTCTCCCGAGTGGAATGGGAGACCTTAGACATGTTGCGGAACATCGGCGCCTTGTGGCCAGACATGTCGCAGTCTTTCATCTTATTAGCACTTTCCTCCGAAGGAAAGTAGCTATTGAGGTTGGACTCATGACGGAATTTTTGAAAAAATTTCTTCAAATCTTTATCGATCCTACCTAGTAGACACCGAAAATGATCCCCATTAAAATTTATATATATATATATATATATATATATATATATATATATATATATATATATATATATATGCATATATATATATATATATATATATATATATATATATATATATATGTGTGTGTGTGTGTCTGTTAACACGATAGCGGCCAGAGTTTTTGTTTTTTCGTCACGAAACTTGGTATATAGCATTCTATTTGCAAACGATTGAACGAGTTCGTTAACCACCAAAGTCGGTCGACCGGAAGGGGGGGGTTTACCCCGAACCCAAAACACTAATTTGACCATGTCAGCCGTAATAATTGTTATATTTCAACGAAACTTGGTATTCGTAGTGGTAATATAGAGAGAAAAGTGAGATATAACAATGAACTAAATCGGTTCATTAGGAGGGGGGGGGGGTTACTCCGGACCCACAATACGAATTCGCCACTACCAGCCGTGGTTTTTGGTATATTTCGACGAAACTCGGTATTCGTAGTGGTAATCCACAGGTAAATATGTGTTGTAAAAATAAACTAAATCGGGTCATTAGGAGGGGGGGGGGGGTTTACTCCGGGCCCAAATTACTAATATACTCATACCGGTCGTAATTTCTGCTGTATTGTAACGAAACGCGGTATACGTCGTGGGTAACTCATGAGAAAGAAGTGTTGTAAAAATGAGCTGAATCGGTTAATCGGAAAGGGGGGGGGGTTTACTTTGTAATATATTTCAATAGAAAAGCCCGCCAGACGTAGGTTCACAAAGCCGCCGCAAGGAGCGCTTTCTACCACTAGAGGGACTGTATCCTGTTCCTGCGTTAGATCAAAATACGATAATATGACTTTTTTTGTATTTATTACGTAGTGTAGTAGGTACCATGTGTAAACATAACTCTGGAAGCAAATTAATAATTGATCAGTTACTCATTACAAAATTAAAAGAGAACTATTCACGTTTTTATTTTATTTATGTAGGATATTTTAAGCAAATTGTTCTGGAAAGCAGTCTACACTACCCAAATTCTGAGGAAAGTGCTTAGTTATGCAGCTCCTGCGTGACGGACTTTTTTAATTGTCCCAGTCCCTCCCCATTTTATATCTTATGATATAAAATGTGTAATAATTAATAAAAATATGTATGTATATGTGTGTACATATGCGTACATACGCCCAAGTAAGTATGTACGTGGGCTAATGTGTATATACGTGTGCCAGTTTAGTTTAGTATTGGTATTGGTATAAATTGTCTTATGTAGTATATTATTAGTAATAATATTGCTACAGATTACATTAGTATTAGTTTTATTAGATATAGTTGTATTAGTTAAAAATAAAAATCGATACATAAAATATTAAAAAATGCATATATATATATATATATATATATATATATATATATATATATATATATATATACACTAGAACTTGGATAATTCGAACCTCTAGGGACCGATAAAAAAGTTCGAATTATCCAAAATTCGAATTAAAAAAGTTTGTGAATATAAAGGGGTAAAACATCGATTTTCATATTTTCACATTTTTTAAATTTAAAAAATACATACATTTTATTTAAAAAATAATAAACATTTCATAAATTGATGATTACGTACATAAGTAATAAATAATTTATCAAAAAAGTAAAAATAAAAGTCTATTGTTTTGAAAAAAGGACATTTTCATGGCCAAGAATTTTTTCTTTATTTTTCAGGTGAGTTGATAAAGTATTAGGAGGAATTCTAAAGTCCTTGGCAATTTCAGATTTGTTCTTTCTTCCTTTTTCAACTTCTTTAATCGCAGCTATTTTCGCTGACAACGTTAAAGTTTTATAACTTCTAGGCTTCGACATCCTAAATCAAAAACTCACAGAACTGCACTGTACACAAGAAATTCAAGGAACTAACAATACAACAGATCTAGGTACTGACTGACTTATAACTGAATAAGAAATGATAATGGGAGGGATGGTGGAAGGGAATTCTAGGATAAAACTACAGGATGGTGTATGTAACTACAACCCCTGGAAGGGAGGAAGCGCGACCCACCACTTTGCATCATCCGTATCATTGCTACATCCGTATCTTACTATCCTGTTTACCCGAGTGGAGAATATTTTCACGAGATTTAAGATCGAACATCTCCCATTGGAGGTAAAGACTCGTAAAAAATTCGAATTATCCAAAATTTTATTCGAATTAACCACGATTTTTTAACATTGTTTATGCCCTAAATTCTAGGGACCGAGAGAAATATTCGAATTAACCACGATTTTACATTGTTGTAAATTCTGAGTAAATAAATAAATAAGAATTATCCATGTTCCACTGTATATATATATATATATATATATATATATATATATATATATATATATATATATGTAGCCACTAGACCACGGGAGACCCCTAATGAAATAATTATTGCTAAATATGCACTCAATCCACACAAAACAATGTCCTCCATGGTTGAGACTGGGAAGACTAGACTCAAATGTTCACATCATAGTGTGGACGCTAGACTAGACAAAGATCTGTGTCTATAGACCAAGTCTATGTCTCAAGCCTAGACCGTCTCAGCCTGTATCTAGATAAATCCAGCAACGAGGTCTATCAGTGTGGACTCGGCTTAGGACTTTAATTCGACGCCTCATTACTTACGGAGCACCTGTCTGGATGGGAGCCACGAAGACGCAGATTAACAAGATTCAGAAGTTTCAAAATAAAATCTTAAGAATTGCATTGTCAGCACCTTGGTTCATCAGGAACACACAACTGCATCGTGAACTGGATGTAGCCAACATCACAGATTTTCTGAAGGACACGACAATGAAATATCTCGCTACTCTTCCAGCACAGATTCTACAACTAGGAATAGGACAAGTCACAGTGAATCGACGCCTTAAAGCACGCTTTTCTCAGGACATCCTAATTACTATACAATAGACAAGTCACAGTGAATCGACGCCTTAAAGCACGCTTTTCTCAGGACATCCTAATTACTATACAATAGACAAGTCACAGTGAATCGACGCCTTAAAGCACGCTTTTCTCAGGACATCCTAATTACTATACAATAGACAAGTCACAGTGAATCGACGCCTTAAAGCACGCTTTTCTCAGGACATCCTAATTACTATACAATAGACAAGTCACAGTGAATCGACGCCTTAAAGCACGCTTTTCTCAGGACATCCTAATTACTATACAATAGACAAGTCACAGTGAATCGACGCCTTAAAGCACGCTTTTCTCAGGACATCCTAATTACTATACAATAGACAAGTCACAGTGAATCGACGCCTTAAAGCACGCTTTTCTCAGGACATCCTAATTACTATACAATAGACAAGTCACAGTGAATCGACGCCTTAAAGCACGCTTTTCTCAGGACATCCTAATTACTATACAATAGACAAGTCACAGTGAATCGACGCCTTAAAGCACGCTTTTCTCAGGACATCCTAATTACTATACAATAGACAAGTCACAGTGAATCGACGCCTTAAAGCACGCTTTTCTCAAGACATCCTAATTACTATACAATAGACAAGTCACAGTGAATCGACGCCTTAAAGCACGCTTTTCTCAGGACATCCTAATTACTATACAATAGACAAGTCTCAGTGAATCGACGCCTTAAAGCACGCTTTTCTCAGGACATCCTAATTACTATACAATAGACAAGTCACAGTGAATCGACGCCTTAAAGCACGCTTTTCTCAGGACATCCTAATTACTATACAATAGACAAGTCTCAGTGAATCGACGCCTTAAAGCACGCTTTTCTCAGGACATCCTAATTACTATACAATAGACAAGTCACAGTGAATCGACGCCTTAAAGCACGCTTTTCTCAGGACATCCTAATTACTATACAATAGACAAGTCTCAGTGAATCGACGCCTTAAAGCACGCTTTTCTCAGGACATCCTAATTACTATACAATAGACAAGTCACAGTGAATCGACGCCTTAAAGCACGCTTTTCTCAGGACATCCTAATTACTATACAATAGACAAGTCACAGTGAATCGACGCCTTAAAGCACGCTTTTCTCAGGACATCCTAATTACTATACAATAGACAAGTCACAGTGAATCGACGCCTTAAAGCACGCTTTTCTCAGGACATCCTAATTACTATACAATAGACAAGTCACAGTGAATCGACGCCTTAAAGCACGCTTTTCTCAGGACATCCTAATTACTATACAATAGACAAGTCACAGTGAATCGACGCCTTAAAGCACGCTTTTCTCAGGACATCCTAATTACTATACAATAGACAAGTCACAGTGAATCGACGCCTTAAAGCACGCTTTTCTCAAGACATCCTAATTACTATACAATAGACAAGTCACAGTGAATCGACGCCTTAAAGCACGCTTTTCTCAGGACATCCTAATTACTATACAATAGACAAGTCACAGTGAATCGACGCCTTAAAGCACGCTTTTCTCAGGACATCCTAATTACTATACAATAGACAAGTCACAGTGAATCGACGCCTTAAAGCACGCTTTTCTCAGGACATCCTAATTACTATACAATAGACAAGTCACAGTGAATCGACGCCTTAAAGCACGCTTTTCTCAGGACATCCTAATTACTATACAATAGACAAGTCTCAGTGAATCGACGCCTGAAAGCACGCTTTTCTAAAGACATCCTAATTACTATACAATAGACAAGTCACAGTGAATCGACGCCTGAAAGCACGCTTTTCTAAAGACATCCTTAGTACTATACAATAGACACAGTTATTTTTATTTGCTGATTCAATCCCTATGTTAATATTTCATATATTGTTTAAAATGTTCATTTATTTTAGCTTAATGTTAATATGTTTTGTTGTTAAATTTCTGTAAGGCTTACAATAAATGTGGGTCCTCTTTTAAATATTAACATAAGTTACAAATTAACAATTTTGCAAAAATAAATTATTAAAAAATTTAGAAGACATTTTCCCCAAACAAAATTTTGAGATGGAGGGAAAAAAATTAAACTTATGAAATATTGTAAAGTTGTTCATACTCTATTGTACCAATAAATGTATCGAACCCATCAAAGTGTTCCACATTAAAATCCCTATCCTAGGGTGCGTTTACATCTGACACTTCTTGCAGGAAATATATCTCAGGAGTAGGATATAATAATAATGATAATTATACCTGTGGTATATTTCCTGCGAGAAGTGTCAGATGTAAACACATTCTTATTGCACCTGACAGAAATATATATCTCAAACAGAAATTGTTTACAGTTTACATTAGTTACAATTTCTCTCTGACATAAATATCCTGTAATAACTATCAGGTGTAAACTCTTAGAAACCGGACAGTTTTCCTAATTTAAAAAGAAAATATTAGTTGTTTTAAAATAGTTGTTGTTTAGTGCAATTTAACTAAATTTAAGTTTGTAGATAAGAAAAAACTAAAACTGGCGCGTTTCTAAAAGCTGTGGAGAAATGCAGATGCTCAAGTAGAGATATTGCAGATAACTCGAGATGAACTATGTACTAATCAGATGAAATATTTACTATTCAGCTTATACCTATCTCGAAACATGTTAGTCCATTATGTTAGGCGAATACATGGAAGAGGAGATGGTGGAATCAACACAATCCAATAAGAACTCATCGACAAATCACAATTGACGCGGCGTTTATCAAATCAAACCAACGCGTGAAGTCCAATTTCAGTCCATCAGCAAAATACTGTCCAAGTTTGATTTAGGAACCCTAAAATAATTAGGTTTCTTTTCTCTCTATTTGCAGTGAATGCCATGTGCTTGTGTCAATGTTATTAAATTTAAATCTGCCTAACAAGGGGAGTCTCCTTCCTTTTCTAAATATAACTTTTTTTATAATGTATAACTTTTTAAAGATAGGTATATGGAATATTTTGGCAAAATAATGACTTCTATAGAGTCGAGGATGTAAAACAATTTTTGATTTAAAAACGGATGTCAGATTTGTTTTTAGCACATTAAAAAATCCCTATATTCAAATTTTTGGAAGATTCGAAAAAAAAAAATGCATTTTAAATTTCGCTAAGGCCGGACACTTAAAATTTTGTTAATTATTCAACAATCCGGGCATATTTCAAAGAATATTTACCCGATTCAAACCAAACTTGGATGGTCGATAAAGGCTCTAAAGTGACACATTTCCTTCCAATTCGGGTGTTTCTATGTGTCCTGGGATTGACGTTATGTCCAAAAACGTTAACAATTTATTTTTATTTTGAGAACCACTTTTTACAGGTACCTTCTGAGATAATACAATAGTTATTTATATGGTTAGAAAAAGGAGTTTTTATTCTTTTGGAAGAGCTCAAGGACATAAAACTCTGACTATCCCAAGGCGAGATATTGAAGTTCAAACGTCACATTACGTTTTTGCTCACAAATTTTTTGTCTCTTCCGGACTGGGGAAAAATATTATTTTTTGTTTTTGATGATATTTACCACATTAGGATTTCTTGAAGTGCTGATTTTAAATCTGCTATTATTTTTGGCGTAAAAAAATGTATAATACTAGTTTAATTGAAAAGGTGAGCATATTTTTTAATTTATTTGACGAAATATAAATAATTCTTTAACGATTATATTTTTTCTTTAATCTACTCTCTAAAAAAAAAAAAAAAAAAAAAAAAAAAAAAAATTGGTGAAAGACTAATGACGATATCATTTTCTAAACTCAAGAAATAAAATAAAGCACTTTCAACCTTTTTCATTTTATTTCTCGGCTCCTAAGGCGCATTGGACGGAACGCTCGGACACGTGTTGACTATTTTTAGATGTAGAATCACCAGATGAAAAAATGGGCTAACTCGGTGACCCCACCACTGTATACTACCCTTGTAAGTATATTGTACGTATACATTTTTATTTACAGTAATTGTTTTATTGGTATGTATTTTGGGTAGAACCATTATTATTTGTGAACCTTTTTCTGTGGTATTCCATCTCTGTTGTCAAGTTCTAAGGAGATAAAATATTAACCTTCCTACTGATAATTTTTTATTTTTTTACGGCGCATCGACATTTGCGCCGACATCCAGATTGCAGTGAGGAATTTTCCCAACGAGCCATGAGATGAGAAAATTCCTGCCGCCACGGTGAATGGAACCCACCATCCCCGGTGGGACTCGAACCCACTATTTCATGAATATGAAACTAAGGCGTTAGCCACTAGACCACGGGGAGACCCTAATAATTTGTTATACACATTACTCTTGGATAAACACGAGGCATATTTTGTATTGTTACCAGCTCTTCGACTATATAGTCAGGTTTGTTTAAAGCGGTACACAATGTCAATAAACTTATTCAAACAAGTATTTCCATTCGCGCTATTAAAGTATTACCGTGAAGGGGAAAACTAATAAAAGGGCTCGATGTGAAGAGGGTCGTGTTAAAGCAGCTGAAGTAGGGGTCAGAAGATGAGTTTAGAACGCTCCTCCATATAGTAGTTCTGCATTGTGCCATCAGAGGGCAGGTGTGTCGCCTACCATTGTGTTCCTCTTTGGTATTACTAATCTCATGGAGAGGGTCAGGAAGCAATATACCAGGACAGTTTGTCATCTAGAAGGCAGGTGGAAGCCACGCGCCCTAAGCAAGTGTATAATGGTTTGCTAGTTCGTCCGAGAGTAATTATCATTTATTGCATGGAGTCGGATGAATAAATGCCCAATATCAGCTGTCAGATCTACTTTTCGAGCTCTATACAGATTGATAAGATAGCGCCTAATAGCAGAGTCTATATTATCAAAGAGTTCTCAACAGATAGTCCAATAGGCTTTATAATATTAAACCAGGAGAATTCGCTGCGTGTGATTTCCTCTCACGATCGGGGTGACACCCTTATAACCTGAGCAAATATAACCTATTCATCCACAGAAAAGAGGTCATTTACAAAATTTTGAGCGAAACATTCCCGAATGTTCCACCATTTGCAAATTCCCATTTCAAGGAACAAAGCGATATGAAAACCACTAAAAAAACTTATCATCGTTTAGGACTAGGGAAGACATTGTGAGGTCAGACAAAGGAGAGTATTTAATCTTTATCAATACCAAAGCTAAGGTTGAAAATCTCCTAATGTTAAGGTTATAACAGAAAGTAATTTTACCGCCAATTTTCTTAAAAGGGAATAGGCCACGCCCTTTTCCCTTCAACTAAACCATCCATTTGAACAGGCAACGATATAGTTTATTTTTTTTTTTAGCTTTGGCTAAGTATTGATAAACATTAAACACTGCCTTCATTCACTGAACATCAGAGTTTCGCGCTTGCGGAATTGAAGTTTTCCAACTAACTGGCATGGGCGTATATAGAAAATAATTTCGGGAGAGGCTGGGAAAATTTCGGGGGGGGGAGACCATTTCCGGGGTATGGAATACTAAAAATTTAGAGCTTGGAATAGTTTTAGGCAACTAAAACGCTATTACACGTAAAATATAATATTATTTATGAACTAAGTGATCTTATTTAATTTATTTTTAAGGGTTTTATGAAATTTTTACCGATCAAATCAAAATTTCGGGAAGGGCTGCAGCCCCCTCAGCCCCCCCTTATATACGCCCATGAACGTTATAGTCTAAATTGTTTTCAGCCTTAGTTTTGGCTAAGTATTGATAAACATTAAACACAATCTCCCTTCATTGAATCTCAGAGTTTCGCGCTTGCGGAATTGAAGTTTTTCATCTAACTGAACGGGCTAGGGACAGTACTGGAAGGAAACGAGCATATCCTATACTCCTGGACAGTAAAATTGGCGGGAATATAGTTTCTGTTATAACCTTACACTAGGAAGTTTTCACTCATTTCTTTATAATAATATAACTTTTTTTTTTTTTTTTTTTTAAATTACCCTTTAATATAAAGTGAAATTTATATTTTAGTATGTCAATAAATGGTTTATAAATTCATCTCATTTTTGTGTGTATGATTTTATTTAGCGGGTTTCCTCCCTCCCTTCATAGGGAACGCTTATGAGGTTGATTTCATGATGCAATTTGGAAGTGCCGACTAGAAATTTTCACGTTTCAGAATCCATAGATCATGAAAATAACGGAGGTTCAAATATATATATATATATATATATATATATATATATATATATATATATATATATAATATATATATATATTTGTCTGTTCGCTTCAAAAATAAACCGATGTCAATGGAATTTGGTCCAAAAATATTTTGTGCGATTTAAAAGGTCTTGTTCGTTACTTAGGTCAATCCGTCCACTGGAAAAAAAAAATAGACGAAAATCGGGGAAAAGAAATCGTAATACTTACGATTTTGCGTTACAAGACATTCAGCTAATCCTCTTAGGATTTTAGGATATATTATTATACATATGGAAACCGGTTGAGAACCCGTAGTATATGTAAGGCTTATTAAAATTCCTATAATTAGGGTTCTTTTGCGATTTTTCGGATAGAGCTTTCTCATTCGAAGAAAGGGGTGGATAAATAGAGTAATTTTAGCGTAGGATAGTTTCGTGGAGTGGCGGCTAAAGGGGAGGGCTTGAGGGGCTTAGCCCCCCAGAATGAAAATTCACAATCTTTTTCGATTAAGTTAGAAAAATAAATTGTTTAGGCAAATCAATAATAATAAGTTCTAATTAATGTATGTTCTTAGTTTATCAATTACGTCCTTAATGATTTCCAGGTGTCTGGTTATATAATTTTAATTCTACACCCCCAGGAACGGCGGTAGGCCCATACTAAATTAGCCCCCCCCAGAAATCTTTGTCTAAAGCCGCCGATGGATGCTGGAACTTTTCCACCTAACTGAGCAGGCTATAGATAGTGTAATAGAGGGAAAAGAGCGTATCCTATATTCCTGGTCATTAAAATTGGCGTGAAATATATATATATATATATATATTCCAGAGGGTGAAACAAAATTCAGTCTTCCCACAAATTTTCTTTATTTTGCACTAGGACTTTCAACACAAATGTGCCATCATCAGGTGCTAACAACAAATAGAAACATGCATTAATATTGTTAGACTCCTTAATAACAATTAATATTGTTTGACAGTTGTTGGACAGTAATTAGTCTAATTAATAGTTAGAATTTATAAAGCAAACGGTAATAGTATTAATTGGAACATAATGTTATAGATTACAGTTTTTTAGTAAATAATTACAAATTCATAAACTAATGTGTCTAAATGAAGTTTAAAATAATATAACTTTATATTCTATTATTACTATAGCTATAATACCATATATGTTATTGCTAACATTGTTAGCAAAAATATTATGTCCCCTTTTATGTATATGCATGTGTGTGTGTCTGTGTGTGTGTATTCGTTGTATATAAATGTATATGTATCCATGTATGTTTGTGTATGTATGTACGTATGTGTGTTTGTATGTATATATATATATATATATATATATATATATATATATATGTATATGTGTGTGTGTGGATGTATATGCACATATATGGTATTATAGCTATAGTAATAATAGAATATAAAGTTATATTATTTTAAACTTCATTTAGACACCTTAGTTTATGAATTTGTAATTATTTACTAAAAAACTGTAATTTATATCATTATGTTCCAATTTATACCATCACCGTTTGCTTCATAAATTCTAACTATTAATTATAACATTATGTTCCAATTTATACCATCACCGTTTGCTTCATAAATTCTAACTATTAATTATAACATTATGTTCCAATTTATACATCACCGTTTGCTTTATAAATTCTAACTATTAATTATAACATTATGTTCCAATTTATACCATCACCGTTTGCTTTATAAATTCTAACTATTAATTATAACAGTATGTTCCAATTTATACCATCACCGTTTGCTTCATAAATTCTAACTATTAATTAGAATTATTACTGTCCAACAACAGTCAAACAATATTAATTGTTATTAAGGAGCCAAACAATATTAATGCATTTTTTTATTTCTTGTTAGCACCTGATGATGGCACATTTGTGTTGAAAGGCCTAGTGAAAAATAAAGAAAATTTGTGGGAAGACTGTATTTTGTTTCACCCTCTGGAATTAAGCAACCCTACTACCGGAAAACATCAATAATATATATATATATATATATATATATATATATATATATATATATATATATACATACATATATTTGTCTGTTCGCCCTCTAGTTAGCTCAAAAATGGACCGTCATGTCAATGGAAATTGGCCAAAAATACTTTTTGCGATTGAAAAGGCCAAGTCCGTAACTAGCTCAATCCTCCCACCGGAGAATGTTTTTTATGCGAAATTCGGGCAAAAGAAATCGTAATGCTTCCGTTTTTGCGGTACGAGACATCCAGGTAAACATCTTAGGATTTTCGGATGTATTCTTATACATCTGGAAACCGGTTGAGAAACCGTAGTAAATGTAAAGCTTACGAAAGTTCCTATAATTACGGTTCTTTAGGCGATTTTTCGGAAGTGATTCGAAGAAAGGGGTGCATAAATAGGGCAATTTTAGCTTAGGGGATAGTATCGTGGTGCATAATATCTTGCTATGCTTAGGGGATAGTATCGTGGTGCATAATATCTTGCTATGCTTAGGGGATAGTATCGTGGTGCATAATATCTTGCTATGGTTTCATATTTCATTTTACATTTCTTCACGAAAGATTAAGACAAAACAATAAATTTTGAAAGGCCTAATGCAAAATAAAGAAATTTTGTGGGAATACTGAATTTGTTTTTACCTTCTGGAAAACATTAAATGTTTATATTCTGCGTTTTCCAAACGACACCAGGTTTAAGAACGGAAATGCAATAAGTTGACACAATTCCTGTGAGTCAGACTTTTCTAGTTTCCAAACAGAAGCAATAAGAAGATGCATGTAAATATTTTAGATTTGATGAGATAAATACTGTATTGTTTATAGTTTATTCTGAGTTAGTGTTTATTTTACTATCATCAGTTCGGACCTAGAAGCAGATCATGTTTACTATATTGTGATGATTAGATAGTTAGCCGTCGAGGTGATAAGTAAAGATGGAATGGTTGGGATTCGGCTAAATAAACCTCAATACGATTTTGTTTTAAAAATCTATATTTAGGACGTTTCGGCTACTCTTTGATAGCCTTCGTCAGCTATAATGACAAGAAAAGAAAAAAACTCAGAAAAAAAAATTGATGAGGAAGATAAGTAACAGATCTTTTCTGTGTATTAATTTCTGTATTTTTTTTCTTTTCTTGTCATTTTAGCTGACGAAGGCTACCGAAGAGTAGCCGAAACGTCCTTAATATACATTTTAGCTGACGAAGGCTACGGAAGAGTAGCCGAAACGTCCTTAATATACATTTTAGCTGACGAAGGCTACCGAAGAGTAGCCGAAACGTCCTTAATATACATTTTAGCTGACGAAGGCTACCGAAGAGTAGCCGAAACGTCCTTAATATTCATTTTAGCTGACGAAGGCTACCGAACAGTAGCCGAAACGTCCTGAATATACATTTTAGCTGACGAAGGCTACCGAAGAGTAGCCGAAACGTCCTGAATATACATTTTAGCTGACGAAGGCTACCGAAGAGTAGCCGAAACGTCCTGAATATAGATTTTAGATGACGAAGGCTACCAAAGAGTAGCCGAAACGTCCTTAATATAGATTTTTTAAAAAGGTTTTTTTTTTTGCCGAATCTCAACAAATCCATCTTTACTTATGTTTACTATGTGTTTTTGGGGTCGTTGAATCCGAATCAGGAATCAGAAAACCCCCTGCACTTTCTATTTAAGCCCCCAAAACTCATAATTCAGAATATTTTACACAATAATATTTTTATTCAAGTCGTTAACCAAAATCACTTCCAATTTTTGCATAAGAACTCAAAGATTGTTTGCGTCAGAAAACATAATCTATACTAAAACATAGGCAAAAACGCAACATTTTAAGAAAAGTCATATATTTAAAGGGCTGTAACTTGGCTACAAATGGACCAATCGGCGTCGTTGAGGTGTCAACAAATTTGTATTTTTGAGCTCTGCAAGTCAGTACTCAGGAAATATTCATACACAGGTTAACTTCAATAAAAATATTGTAATGTAAAATATCCTAAATTATGAGTTTTGGGGGGTTAGGCTTAAATAAAAAGTGCAGGGGCTTGGCCCCAGATTCCAATTCACGGACCCCAAAAACATATAGTAAACCCCCAAAAACATATAGTAAACATGGTCTGCTCTCTGAGTTTTTTTTTCTTTTTTTTTTTTTTTTTTTTTTTTTGCATGTAGGGCCAGATACTACCCTGTGCGCAATATCTGGTGTTCTACGGTAAGTCTAACTAACACATATTTACCTTCTTATCTATCCACTTTAGTGCAACAAATGCACTAAAGCAAAATTTCAAGGTTCATAAAACACTTCATGAAACATGCGTTACCGGCTCTTGGACTAGTTAATTGGGTTCATTTTGAAGACCGACTGTCGCGTCGCAGTGAAAATATTATATGTTGAATCTTTTAGCCGCTGCGAATGTTTAGACGTAAGTTTGTACACTATTATTGTAAAGAATGTGTTATTTTTTACGATTGGCTAAGAGCTCTTGCTTATCTTTGGAGAGATTAATACTGTTTCTGTTCTCTGGGAGTAAATGTTTGATCGAAAGTTACAAATGTTGCTTATTGACCACAACTATTTCTTAACGTTTGTTTTCTCTATGACTCGATGAACATTCCTCGACTGTAGTTTTAATTGAAATAACAACAAATTTACTAAAGTAATATGCAAATAAAAGGTCTGTTGCCCATAATGATTTGAATTATTAAGGTTTATTAATACAAACGAAAGGTGTACTATTTCACTGATAAAGGGATCGAGAAAGAGAGAGAGAGAGAGTGTGTGTGTGTGTGAGAGAGAGAGAGAGAGAGAGAGAGAGAGAGAGAGAGAGAGAGAGAGAGAGAGAGAGAGAGATAAGATAGGTATCTTTGGTGGGTTCTCACGATGTCGCAGCGGCAGTTCAAAGGAAAAAAACTTATTCCCGATGAGAGGGCCGTAAATTGTAAGAGCGCCATTAGGCAGGTCCTTGCCTTCGTATCGAGATCGACTTTACATCGATAGTTGGTTTAATTCGATTCGGGTGGCCCATCGACTCTCTCACAGCACCGAGAGTAGTTTTGTCATTAATACATAGTTAGTTCCATGCAGTCGGATTGTTGTGGGCGATTCTCGTCAGGAGTATTTATCAGAAAGGTTTCATGGGGATTATAGAACCTTCTTCGCAGAAAGAATAAAGCAGAGGTGCTCACAGTAAGACTACTGCTGATCGACCTCAATGTTTTTAATCCTAGCGTCGACAGCGCGTGACGGCTCGCTTAGAACACCTCAAGTCGTATGCTCGGGATGCCGATACCTGGGTTGATAGTGTAGCGGCGCCCCTCTAACTTCTCAGTTTTATTTTGTGGCAGCACTGGAGTTGCTACAGCTAGGCTTGTGTACAACACTGCAGCCGGATCTGACACCATTTAAGCCAGTCAGAGTCTAGCCTCTGCCTGGGTACCTGACACGCTCCGTTCCCAGGCAGTGACCACGTGCATGCGACTCCGTTGTGCTATGGACCTTGTTCCTGATATGTTAGCCTCACGCAATAACGGCTAAAGTGGTGACCCCGACGAGATCAAACCGGTGAATTTCCAGATTACTACCTGATCCCGAGGGGGACATACGTTCTTCCTGTCCCTACTCGCCCCGGGTCACGGGACACGCGGGTGACCCTGAATGGACCGGCAGACGTTTTTCACTGTCAAACAAGGTCAGCTCTCCCCGCTCCGTAATCTGCAACACGAATTTTCACCAAGCGCCACGCAACCTTCACCAAGTTTATCGAAACCTTCGCCAAGTACCACGCAACGTTCACCAAGCTTCATCTGGCACAACGAAACCTACGCAAATCTCCTGTACGTGATCATCAGTCAACTGTACGTGATCATCAGTCACCTGTACGTGATCATCAATCACCCGTACGAGATCATCAATCACCCGTATGTGATCATCAATCACCCGTACGTGATCATAATCACCTGTACTTGATCGGCCAGTATCCATGATCAGCAGGACACCGCCAAGCCACCAACCATCAGAGCAGACTACGGCAACTGAAAATGCCCCCGCCAAAGAAGCCGATCGTCCATCAACGAACTTCAGCACTCATCGAAGAAGAACCGCCCTCCTGCTTCTGTATCGATGTCATTGGGGGGAAGTGATGTAGCAGCGCCCCCCTAACTTCTCAGTTTTATTTGGTGGCAACACTGGAGTTGCTACAGCTAGGCTTGTGTACAACACTGCAGGCGGATCTGACACCATTTAAGCCAGTCTGTGTCTAGCCTCTGCCTGGGTAACTGACACGCTCCGTTCCCAGGCAGTGACCACGTGCATGCGACGCCGTTGTGCTATGGACCTTGTTCCTGATATGTTAGCCTCACGCTATAACGGCTAAAGCTAGCTATGAGCTGCTTGCGTCGCACTGTTCGACCGGCTCCATGAGGTCGTCGGTAAAACGGGCCTGTTCAAAGGCTCTTCAGTCCGAGCTGTTACCAGGAATGGCTTCAGGAGATTCAAGCCTAGTATCGACAGTGCAAGGCTGCTCGCTTCGAACGCCTCAAGAGGTATGCTCAGGATGTCGATAGCTGGGTTGCTCGCGTCGCACTGTTCGACCCGATCTATGAGCTTGTCGGTAAAACGGTCCTATTCAAAGGCTCTTCAGTCCGAGCTGTTACCAGGAATGGCTTCAGGAGATTCAAGCCTAGTATCGACAGTGCAAGGCTGCTCGCTTCGAACGCCTCAAGAGGTATGCTCAGGATGTCAATAGCTGGGTTGCTCGCGTCGCACTGTTCGACCCGATCTATGAGCTTGTCGGTAAAACGGTCCTATTCAAAGGCTCTTCAGTCCGAGCTGTTACCAGGAATGGCTTCAGGAGATTCAAGCCTAGTATCGACAGTGCAAGGCTGCTCGCTTCGAACGCCTCAAGAGGTATGCTCAGGATGTCGATAGCTGGGTTGCTCGCGTCGCACTGTTCGACCCGATCTATGAGCTTGTCGGTAAAACGGTCCTGTTCAAAGGCTCGTCAGTCCGAGCTGTTATCTGGAATGGCTTCAGGAGATTCAACCCTAGATTAAATGGTACACATCCTTCTTGCAGCAGAAAATTTCCATATTTGGAACGATTTTGTATATATTTCTGCTCAAGAATGTGGCTTACATTGTTTATTTTTCTTTTTAATAAATTTGCCATCTCCGATAGGATTAACACACAATGATTGTACAATAGTCAAGGGATTATCTTTCCTAGATACGTGTTTTTAATGAGACTAGTTCGGACATTTTGAAATGTAGTCTTCACTACACGGAGTTGTTCTTTCTCTCCTCCAAGATGTCTTGTAACTCAAGACGAAACGTTGGCCAATAAATATTACACATTTTAGTTATAAAATTTAGATTTATTTAACAAATGACCGAACCCCGATCATCAACACCAATGATTGACTATCTCTTCTCCAGGGCCGCCACATCTCAGAACCGGGCCCGGGACCAGATCACGGGCCCCCACCTCAAAGCCGGGCCCCTATCCTCAGAGACAGACTGAAAATTCTAGTACTTTGCTATAGGACTTTGGACATTTTAAAATTATTTTGATCTTGAGTTTTGAGCGATATGAGAATAAAAGCCGACAATCGGTGCAGCAAAGGTCACTTTCGGTACTTGTAGTTCGATGTACATTAAAAAAATATATAGATCCCATTCCAATAAATATAGGCTACGCCCGTCTATATTTCTAAACCCCATTCTTATTACAAGCTTATAAACTATACATTTTTTCCATTAGCGAGGCCCGGCCCGGGACCCCACGGCGCCCGGGCCCGGGACAACTGTACCCGGTTGTCCCCCCCATGTGGCGGCCCTGCTCTTCTCAATAATGAGATAAGTCATACAATTTTTCAGGAATAAAATAAGTGGTAAGTATAAAATATTGTTTTGTTTGTTATTGTAATCCCATCCTTCACCATTCCGAAGCACACCCCGTCCCATCGTTACTCGTCCCAAGCAATCCTTCCTGTCCCATCCTACACCACTCCATGACATCCTACCTCATTCCATCCCATACCACTGTGCGCCGCCCCATCCATTCCCATGTAAAGAAATCCGTCTAATACCACCCCATCCCACCCTTCACCATTCCGAAACACACCCCGTCCCATCGTTACTCGTCACAAGCAATCATTCCTGCCCCATCCCACACCACTCCATGACATCCTACCTCATTCTATCCCATATCACTGTGCGCCGTCCCATCCATTCCCAAGTAAAGAAATCCATCTGATGCCACACCATCCCACCTTTCACCATTCCGAAACACACCAAGACCATCCTTACTCGTCTCAAGGAATCCTTTCTGTCCCATCCCATACCACTCCATACCATACCACACAGCCCTATCCAATCCCCACGACACTCCATCATAGGCACCCCCTACGTCGTAAAACGTAAATACTTTATGTTGAATTACGTTAAGGCTGACTCATCAAGTATCAATTCAAAAATATCTCGATAAAGCGTAAATTCTGAATATCTAACTGCTTTCAACGAATCAGGTTCAGCCATCAGAGCGCGGTTCAGTAGGAGCTTTAAATAGTTCAGAGCATGTATTACACAGGTCTACAACCAAAAATTTGATTTGATGATTTTGGCTAATCTCTGTGTTTCTCAGTGTGCTGAGGCCGAGAATGAAGTCCGTTTTTCTCTATCACGTACAGATTTTTTTCAAATCCATAGAACATAATATACCTGCTATACACATAAATTTGGTAAGAAGTAGGTTTTTTTTTTTCCCAAACGATTTCTCTTTTTATAAACAGACATCTTTCACTAGGTGGTGTAGGCAATGACTCTCTCAGTAGATGTTGTAGGCCTGAGGGTGTCTAGGCACGACCTGTTCAGACAGGAACGTACTTGTTTGGTCTCAGATGTCACCGTCTGAAGCTAAACGAGGTTGAACCTGTTGTATCAGGAACTTGGAGCTAAATTTCTGTTCATTCTCTCAGTTCAGTAGTATCAACTGAAGTGAACACATTCACTGAGGTCTCTTAGTTGTGTCAAAGTGATTAAGAACGTATTATAAGGTTTGAAAGTGCATTTAGACAAAATGTCTCATCGTCGTTGTGTTACCAGTCCAGACTACTTCTGTTTTATCTGTGGTGAGTACACAGTTAAGAAATACCAACGAAATATAACAGGTTTTGTCAAAAATGTATATTATGCATATTTTGGCTTGAGAATAGGAGATCAAGATAAAGTGTGGGCTCCTCACAAAGTATGCCATAGCTGCGTAGAAAACCTTCGCTTATGGTACAAAGGAGAGTTAAAATCTTTCGGATTTGCTATCCCAATGATATGGAGGGAGCAAAAAAACCACGTTAATGACTGTTACTTTTGTAATTGTCATGTTCAAGGCTATAATTCCAAAAATCATAAGCTCATTAACTACCCTAATGTGGAATCTGCTAGTCGTCCGGTACCACACAGTCCTGGATTGACAGTTCCTCAGCCCCCTCGTGACTCGGGCAGTATAGATAGGGAAGCTAATAGAGAAGACTGTATGTCGGAAAGCGATGAAGTACACAGTGAGTTCAAAGCAAGCAGTTCAGAAGATGAACCTCAGCTTATTTCTCAACAGGAGTTGAACGACTTAGTGAGAGATCTTGGACTTTCAAAAGATGCAGCTCAGTTACTTGGCTCCCGTCTTAAAAACAAAAATTTATTACAGCCAGGCACTTCTTTTTCATGGTATCGACACCGTGAAGCAGTTTTTGTTCCTTACTTTGCTCTGGATGAGAATCTTATTTATTGCAAAGACATTCTTGGTCTGATGGGTCAATTTGGTATACAATATGACCCGATTCATTGGCGTCTATTCATAGACTCATCAAAGCGAAGTCTAAAGGCTGTTTTGTTGCACAATGGCAATACTTATGCGTCAGTTCCAGTTGGCCATTCGGTACATTTAAAAGAAACATACGAAAATTTGTCATTAGTTCTCGAACGAATTCATTATAATGAGTATAACTGGTTGATATGTGGAGACTTGAAAGTACTTACTATGCTCTTAGGTCAGCAATCAGGGTACACCAAGTTCCCTTGTTTTTTATGTTTATGGGATAGCCGAGACAGAAATTCCCATTGGAACAACAAAGACTGGCCATCACGAGGAGCTCTTTAGGAGAAGTTTGGTTCCTTCTGACAAAATCCTGCTACCTCCTCTACACATAAAGCTAGGGCTGATAAAACAATTGGTAAAGTCTCTCAATAAAGAAGGTGAATGTTTTAAGTACTTATGCTCCAAGTTCCCACGATTAAGTGATGCAAAGCTAAAAGAGGGGATCTTTGTAGGCCCAGATATTCGGAAACTTTTCACAGATCCACATTTCACTCAGACCATGAATGAGAAGGAGAAGGAAGCTTGGAATTCTTTTAAAGATGTTGTTGAGAAGTTCCTTGGTAACGTGAAGGATCCCAACTACAGAAGTATCGTGGAACGCATGTTGAAGGCATTTCAATTACAAGGTTGCAACATGACTTTGAAGGTTCACTTCTTACATTCGCATGTGGACTATTTTCCGGAAAACTTAGGGGAAGTAAGTGAAGAACAAGGGGAAAGGTTCCATCAGGACATCCAGGAAATGGAACGTAGGTATCAGGGCAAATGGAACGTAAACATGATGGCTGACTATTGTTGGATGCTGCAGCGTGAATCATCTGAAGAGTCCTACAGCTGGAAACGAACACGGAGATATTTTCAAGAGAAAAAAATACGTTTTCATAAAAATAATAACTAAATATGCCACTGTTAATTCTGAAGCTGTTATTTCTACACATTTATGTATTTTGTACAGTAAACAACATTGAAATAACTAAAAGATCATGGAAATAAATTAAAACTCTTATTCGCCAATTCTGTTTTCTTTTAATGGTAGTACCTCTGCCCTTACTTGAGATTGAACAATTTCCTTACGTGATAGAGAGGGACTGACCTCATGTTCGGCTTCAGCACGCCAAGGAGCATAGAGATTGACCAAAATCATCAAATCAAATTTCAGAAAGATTATTTTTGTAGACCTGTGTTATTGCTGCGAGGTAAGGCACATATTTATAAAGACAAAAATGTTTTACAATCAGCTGTCCGTTTAAAATGGAGGTGATCTGATCATATTTGCAAGATGGAAGTTCGACCAATCTCTGAAACATGGGCGTATGTAAGGGAGGGGGGCTGCAGCCCCCCGAAATTTTGATTTGATCGGTAAAAATTTCATAAAACCCTTAAAAATATATTAAATAAGATCATTTAGTTCATAAAACATATTCTATTTTGGGGATTTATGTTTATGTTGGCTAAAACTCTTTGAAGATCTAAATTGTTAGTATTCCACACACCGGATATGGTCTCAGCCCCCCACCCCCCCGAAATTTTCCTAGCCACCTCCGAAATTATTTTCTATATACGCTCATGCTCTGAACGAATGATTTCCATACTGTGGCGAAGAGAAGAACGTCAAAAGAAGAGAGGAGAAGACCACGCTGTAGGAACAGCTAGAGGACTATTGTGCAAAACTGTAATCAATTAATCGGTAATTGTGAGTAATTTGTGTGTAAGCTCGGATTTTTGTTAAACTTCACATATTGCTTCAATTTAAGCTAAATAAGCGTAAAAACGAGAAACAAAATGTCGCGAACAGCGACACACAGCGATGTACTATAACAGTATCTATTTTACGCGTTTAATGGTTATTATACAACTGTTATAAACTACAGTTGAATAAATTATTATTATTATACAACTGTTATAAACTACAGTTGAATAAATTATTATTATTATACAACTGTTATAAACTACAGTTGAATAAATTATTATTATTATTATACAACTGTTATAAACTACAGTTGAATAAATTATTATTATTATACAACTGTTATAAACTACAGTTGAATAAATTATTATTATTATACAACTGTTATAAACTACAGTTGAATAAATTATTATTATTATACAACTGTTATAAACTACAGTTGAATAAATTATTATAATATAATAATAATAATATTATATTATAATATATAATATATAATATAATTATTATAATATAATTATAATAATATTGTTGAATTATTATTTTTTTCTATTTATTATATTTTTTTTATTACATGTAAATAATATGTAAATAGTAATACAATATACTTAACTGGCGTAGGATAACAACATATCTATGAACAGCATATAGCTACAAAGTTACTCGATGCAATTCACCTCAAAGTGGTGCATCGTTAAACTAAATAAAAAAAATGAATAAATTATTATTATTATACAACTGTTATAAACTACAGTTGAATAAATTATTATTATTATACAACTGTTATAAACTACAGTTGAATAAATTATTATTATTATACAACTGTTATAAACTACAGTTGAATAAATTATTATTATTATACAACTGTTATAAACTACAGTTGAATAAATTATTATTATTATACAACTGTTATAAACTACAGTTGAATAAATTATTATTATTATTATACAACTGTTATAAACTACAGTTGAATAAATTATTATTATTATACTACTGTTATAAACTACAGTTGAATAAATTATTATTATTACTATACAACTGTTATAAACTACAGTTGAATAAATTATTATTATTATACAACTGTTATAAACTACAGTTGAATAAATTATTATTATTATACAACTGTTATAAACTACAGTTGAATAAATTATTATTATTATACAACTGTTATAAACTACAGTTGAATAAATTTCTATTGAAACAATACGCTAAGGCTTTTTCTGATATATGACAATTTTTCCCTTTATCAAACAAAAATATAATTAGTTACAAAAAAATAGTTTTCTTCACAGTCTGAATCGTGAATATTTTCGTGTTTATGATCGATACGCAGGGAAAACTACCAATTGGATCACAGGGAAGAAATTGGTGGAGGCCCATGAGCAGAAACTACCAATTGGATCACAGGGAAAAAATTGGTGGAAGCCCATGATGGATACGCCGGGAAAACTACCAATTGGATCACAGGGAAGAAATTGGTGGAAGCCCATGATGGATACGCCGGGAAAAACTACCAATTGGATCACAGGGAAGAAATTGGTGGAAGCCCATGATGGATACGCCGGGAAAAACTACCAATTGGATCACAGGGAAGAAATTGGTGGAAGCCCATGAGCAGAAACTACCAATTGGATCACAGGGAAGAAATTGGTGGAAGCCCATGAGCAGAAACAGGCCCTTTCACACAGACAAGCTGGGCCTCCAAGAGAAATTACGGGCCCCCTTTCCAAATAACTTCACGGGGGCCCCTTAACCCCCCTACACTCCATTAACATCACCAAAAACTATTAAAGGAATTATTTAAAACTGACATTTCTCCGAAAATAAAATCAAATACATTTGTACTTGTACGGAGTGGAAAATGGTAGGTAGGTAGCTATATAACTTTGTTATTTCATATTATAATGCGAGTATAAAATGACTCCGGCCTCCCTTAGACCCCGGGCCCCCTTAGACCCCGGGCCCCCTTAGACCCCGGGCCCCCTTAGACCCCGGGCCCCCCTAGACCCCGGCCCCCCTAGACCCCGGGCCCCCCCTAGACCAAGGGCCCCCCTTAGACCCCGGGCCCCCCTTAGACCAAGGGCCCCCCTTAGACCCCGGGCCCCCCTTAGACCCCGGGCCCCCCTTAGACCCCGGCCCCCCTTAGACCCCGGGCCCCCCTTAGACCAAGGGCCCCCCTTAGACCCCGGGCCCCCCTTAGACCAAGGGCCCCCCTTAGACCCCGGGCCCCCCTTAGACCCCGGGCCCCCTTAGACCAAGGGCCCCCCTTAGACCCCGGGCCCCCCTTAGACCAAGGGCCCCCCTTAGACCCGGGGCCCCCCTTAGACCCCGGGCCCCTGACCAATTATCCTCCTTTTCTCGGATAAGACATTAATTATCAAAATGCGTTACTGCCATTGACAAATCGATTAAATTTTACTTATGCGAAATCAATCATGGGATGAAATATTATCGGAATTAGTCATGATTAAGTTCTTCTCGTTAATCATTGATAGTCTGTAGTCATGATTGACATGACTAACGCTGTAAATACTTTCTGTATTAGTTTAATTCTAGGGGACTAGAATTCCATCATGAAGCAGTTCTGTTTTATTTTTAGAAAAGACTGTTCAAAAGATAGAATTGTTTAGAACAATGAACGAGGAAACTTTTGAGCCTTGTGCTTTTAAAATGCGATAATTGGTGTAATTATAATTACTATTACACTCAATCCCGAAAATATCAGTCAAACCCTTTTTTATAATAATTATTTCTAAATTTTATGAAGTTAATCATCAATCATAAATCTATTTTTTTAGTCTTTAATCATCAATGTGCATAAGCTTAGTCATTAATCATTAGTCATTAGTCAAACCTCTTTTAATCACTAATCATTGATATGGAAGTAGTAAGTGGTTTGTCATTAGTCATGGAGAAATATTGTTGATCAATCATCAATCGTTACTCGCATCCCAATCACTCATTTAATCATTCAAATATGTTTTTGTATATTTGGAATGGAGAAAATATAAATGTGATAAATCATTTAAAATTCAATAATTTGTTTTTAAACTGTGAAATTATTCAAGAAACCTGATGATACCATTAAGCCGAAATATTGATTTCAAAGAATAAAATATAAATTTTACAACAGGGAGACCTGATTGGTATTGTCTTTATTTTTATGAAACATAAATTGAAGGGGTTGGGGCAAAATAGTGCCAAGCAACAATTTTAAACAAAACTTAACTGTAGCTGCTATATGTTGGATATTATGTAGGACTATCAGTTGAAATGGTTAGGAGCAACAAGATTAAGTAGCATACAGAGCTTGTAGTCATATTTTAGTAGCATTTGCATCATAGACTGATAGTCCTACATAATATCCAACATATAGCAGCTACAGTTGAAATGGTTAGGGGCAACAAGATTAAGTAGCATACAGAGCTTGTAGTCATATTTTAGTAGCATTTGCATCATAGACTGATAGTCCCACATAATATCCAACATATAGCAGCTACAGTTGAAATGGTTAGGAGCAACAAGATTAAGTAGCATACAGAGCTTGTAGTCATATTTTAGTAGCATTTGCATCATAGACTGATAGTCCTACATAATATCCAACATATAGAAGCTACAGTTGAAATGGTTAGGAGCAACAAGATTAAGTAGCATACAGAGCTTGTAGTAATATTCTAGTAGCATTTGCATCATAGACTGATAGTCCTACATAATATCCAACATATAGCAGCTACAGTTGAAATGGTTAGGAGCAACAAGATTAAGTAGCATACAGAGCTTGTAGTCATATTTTAGTAGCATTTGCATCATAGACTGATAGTCCCACATAATATCCAACATATAGCAGCTACAGTTGAAATGGTTAGGGGCAACAAGATTAAGTAGCATACAGAGCTTGTAGTCATATTTTAGTAGCATTTGCATCATAGACTGATAGTCCCACATAATATCCAACATATAGCAGCTACAGTTGAAATGGTTAGGAGCAACAAGATTAAGTAGCATACAGAGCTTGTAGTCATATTTTAGTAGCATTTGCATCATAGACTGATAGTCCCACATAATATCCAACATATAGCAGCAACAGTTGAAATGGTTAGGAGCAACAAGATTAAGTAGCATACAGAGCTTGTAGTCATATTTTAGTAGCATCATCATAGACTGATAGTCCCACATAATATCCAACATATAGCAGCTACAGTTGAAATGGTTAGGAGCAACAAGATTAAGTAGCATACAGAGCTTGTAGTCATATTTTAGTAGCATCATCATAGACTGATAGTCCCACATAATATCCAACATATAGCAGCTACAGTTGAAATGGTTAGGAGCAACAAGATTAAGTAGCATACAGAGCTTGTAGTCATATTTTAGTAGCATTTGCATCATAGACTGATAGTCCCACATAATATCCAACATATAGCAGCTACAGTTGAAATGGTTAGGAGCAACAAGATTAAGTAGCATACAGAGCTTGTAGTCATATTTTAGTAGAATCATCATAGACTGATAGTCCTACATAATATCCAACATATAGCAGCTACAGTTGAAATGGTTAGGGACAACAAGATTAAGTAGCATACAGAGCTTGTAGTCATATTTTAGTAGCATTTGCATCATAGACTGATAGTCCCACATAATATCCAACATATAGCAGCTACAGTTGAAATGGTTAGGAGCAACAAGATTAAGTAGCATACAGAGCTTGTAGTCATATTTTAGTAGCATTTGCATCATAGACTGATAGTCCCACATAATATCCAACATATAGCAGCAACAGTTGAAATGGTTAGGAGCAACAAGATTAAGTAGCATACAGAGCTTGTAGTCATATTTTAGTAGCATCATCATAGACTGATAGTCCCACATAATATCCAACATATAGCAGCTACAGTTGAAATGGTTAGGAGCAACAAGATTAAGTAGCATACAGAGCTTGTAGTCATATTTTAGTAGCATCATCATAGACTGATAGTCCCACATAATATCCAACATATAGCAGCTACAGTTGAAATGGTTAGGAGCAACAAGATTAAGTAGCATACAGAGCTTGTAGTCATATTTTAGTAGCATTTGCATCATAGACTGATAGTCCCACATAATATCCAACATATAGCAGCTACAGTTGAAATGGTTAGGAGCAACAAGATTAAGTAGCATACAGAGCTTGTAGTCATATTTTAGTAGAATCATCATAGACTGATAGTCCTACATAATATCCAACATATAGCAGCTACAGTTGAAATGGTTAGGAGCAACAAGATTAAGTAGCATACAGAGCTTGTAGTCATATTTTAGTAGGATTTGCATCATAGACTGATAGTCCTACATAATATCCAACATATAGCAGCTACAGTTGAAATGGTTAGGAGCAACAAGATTAAGTAGCATACAGAGCTTGTAGTCATATTTTAGTAGCATTTGCATCATAGACTGATAGTCCTACATAATATCCAACATATAGCAGCTACAGTTGAAATGGTTAGGGACAACAAGATTAAGTAGCATACAGAGCTTGTAGTCATATTTTAGTAGGATTTGCATCATAGACTGATAGTCCCGTATAATATCCAACATATAGCAGCTACAGTTGAAATGGTTAGGAGCAACAAGATTAAGTAGCATACAGAGCTTGTAGTCATATTTTAGTAGCATTTGCATCATAGACTGATAGTCCTGCATAATATCCAACATATAGCAGCTACAGTTGAAATGGTTAGGGGCAACAAGATTAAGTAGCATACAGAGCTTGTAGTCATATTTTAGTAGCATTTGCATCATAGACTGATAGTCCTACATAATATCCAACATATAGCAGCTACAGTTGAAATGGTTAGGGACAACAAGATTAAGTAGCATACAGAGCTTGTAGTCATATTTTAGTAGGATTTGCATCATAGACTGATAGTCCCGTATAATATCCAACATATAGCAGCTACAGTTGAAATGGTTAGGAGCAACAAGATTAAGTAGCATACAGAGCTTGTAGTCATATTTTAGTAGGATTTGCATCATAGACTGATAGTCCTACATAATATCCAACATATAGCAGCTACAGTTGAAATGGTTAGGAGCAACAAGATTAAGTAGCATACAGAGCTTGTAGTCATATTTTAGTAGCATTTGCATCATAGACTGATAGTCCTACATAATATCCAACATATAGCAGCTACAGTTGAAATGGTTAGGAGCAACAAGATTAAGTAGCATACAGAGCTTGTAGTCATATTTTAGTAGGATTTGCATCATAGACTGATAGTCCTACATAATATCCAACATATAGCAGCTACAGTTGAAATGGTTAGGAGCAACAAGATTAAGTAGCATACAGAGCTTGTAGTCATATTTTAGTAGCATTTGCATCATAGACTGATAGTCCTGCATAATATCCAACATATAGCAGCTACAGTTGAAATGGTTAGGGGCAACAAGATTAAGTAGCATACAGAGCTTGTAGTCATATTTTAGTAGCATTTGCATCATAGACTGATAGTCCTACATAATATCCAACATATAGCAGCTACAGTTGAAATGGTTAGGGACAACAAGATTAAGTAGCATACAGAGCTTGTAGTCATATTTTAGTAGGATTTGCATCATAGACTGATAGTCCCGTATAATATCCAACATATAGCAGCTACAGTTGAAATGGTTAGGAGCAACAAGATTAAGTAGCATACAGAGCTTGTAGTCATATTTTAGTAGGATTTGCATCATAGACTGATAGTCCTACATAATATCCAACATATAGCAGCTACAGTTGAAATGGTTAGGAGCAACAAGATTAAGTAGCATACAGAGCTTGTAGTCATATTTTAGTAGCATCATCATAGACTGATAGTCCTACATAATATCCAACATATAGCAGCTACAGTTAAGCTTTGTTAAAAATGTTGCTTGGGACTATTTTGCCCCGACCCTTCAATTAAAATTTATTGTTACAAAAGAGAGTCATTTTTATTTTCAAAAGAGTATTCATTATTTTGTTATTATTAATTAATTTATGGAGGCCCGATGACCGTGAGTGCTATGGCGTTAGCACTTAACCCATTTCGTCCCAAAGTTGCATAAACGCAACATTATTTTCACGATTTTTTTTCTCATGCAAATAAATATTTTAATTTAGTTTGAATAGATTTTTTCTAACAAAGCAACTCCTTAAAGAAAAGGAAAAAATTCTTCAGCCCAAATAAAATGTTTTGCTATTTTTGTTATGTTTTTTAATATTGCTAGAAATATTGAATTGTGAAGTGTGTTCGAAATTTTTCCAAAGTATCTATGCATTTATTAAACAATTTTATTTTTGCTCTAATCATTTCTTGAACATATAATAAAAGTTACAAATAAAACTAATTGCGATCATAAATTTTGACGCAACTTTGGGAAAAGTTAGAAATATCAGAAAATACAATGATTTTATTATAATATAGTTATTTAGGGTGCAACCAGGAATTTTCTCAGCGAGCCCTGAGATGAGAAAATTTCTGGCGCCGGTGGGGATCGAACCCACCATCTCCTGCTTATGAATCTAGCGCGCTAGCCACTAGACCACGGGAGACCCCTATTTATTTACTTTTTAAATTTTATGTTAATCTAAACAATATTTTATATAATTTTGGCTTCAAATGAAAACATAATTACAATTTTAAAAAAATTAATTGAGTCAAAAAATTAATTTTTTGAAAATTTTGTGAGCATTGTACTCGTAAAGTCAGCTAACATTTATTGCAGACGAATATTGTTCGTGATTAGCATTGGCGACATCTTCTTCGTTGCTTATCTTCTTACTTGACGATCTGATGGTTTCTTTCGCATTATCTTGGAAGAAGGAAGGCAGGGTTTTGATGGTGCAATGCTTACAACATTTTCATAAAAATAATGGTTTGACTGAATTTATTTTTTTTAATTGTAATTATGTTTTCAACTCAAGCCAAAGTTATATAAAATATTGTTTAGAGCAACATAAAATTTAAAAAGTAAATAAATAACCATATTATAATAAAATCATGGTATTTTCAGATTGCCTAGCTTTTCCAGAAGTTGCGTAAACGCAACATGTTTTTTCTCCTAAACTATAATTGCTGATTTTTTGTTTTTATACATTCTTTTAAGTGCCTAAGAGGAACAAATAACGAAAAATGTCAAAAAAATCCAGTAGAAATAGGCTTGCGATTTAATGGGTTAACACTCCGTGTCAAGGGTCTTGGGTTCGTTTCCCACTTGGGGTGGTGACTTTTCTTTAGAAAAATGAAAAGGCATCAGCCCTATCCTGGATAGAAAAGTTTGGTAACCTATAGATAAGCCCTCCTAATATTCTTAGTTAATTATAATGGGCGTTAAAATCAAATAAACATTTAATTTACATGATTATTTATTTGTAATTATATATATTTATATTGGAGTTATAAATAGCGTGTTTATTTATTTAAGTGTATAAGTGAGTGATATCTAGATAGCCGTGGCAGTGCTAAATAGGTCTGGAATCGGCGAGGATTGCCAAGGCACTGGCTGTCAAGCTTCAATATATTGCCGCTAGGAGCGCTAAATCAGTAGATGTCCTGCGAAGGAATTCGTCTCACGGAAGTAATGCCACTCTCAGGAGGAGGGTATTTATAGTTTATCGATACAAATAGTTCGGTCAGCGCTAGTCTCCGGCCGCCGAGGGCCAGAAATATACACAACTTCCGGTCCATCTTCCAGTCGGTCTAACAGGTATAACTCGTTTTAGGTTGGTAATGGATTCCAAGGGAGCCGATGTTATTTGACCTGCCTTGATTTTAAAGATATTTTTTATTAGAATGATTCACAAATAGCCATTCCTAGTCACGTATTTTATTTATAAACTAGCTGTTACTCGGCGTTCCATGCTACACCTACTTTTTGTTTATCTATAAAAGCAAAAATAAATTAGAAACCAAATAATTAATATTAAAATCTAATAACGCAAATCTGTAACATTGTTTCGAACTCGTGATCTCCGAACTGTGAGTCATAGACGATTTTAACCTAGCCTATGACTCTCTCTGTGTCATGATCTACCTGTGTGCCACGATTGGTCGAAATCGGTCAAACGGTGTTGATTTGTATAAAAAACAAACATACAGAAATAAGCTCTTGAGAAATAATATTATATATAGATTTGGTCTCATTTTCTGTTATTGTGCCCTTTATTCTTATGAAACAATTATTTTATTTGTTAATATCGAAATATAGTTAAAGGAGTAAAAAAGACCTGTAGCCGTGAGTGTTAAGGAATAATACTACATTGTAACTCTTTTTTCCATTTCTTTATGGACTAAATTTCTTCCTTAACTAATCAAAAATGATATTCAAGACTTTTTATGTGAAGAAAATTACTTTAAATGGGGAAAAATTCGATTTTCACAGTGAAATCCCGATGCTGATTTGAAGCTAATTTTTTGAGCGAGCTTCGGTCGGTCCCTTTTCAATTGTTACGTTTTATTTTTGGTCTTCCTTTAATAAATTACAAAATTAAAACCTAATTTTTTTATCTTTATTACAAGAATGAATAACAAAAAATTAAATTGGAAAATAATGAATATTTCAGTAAATTAAACTTGAAAGCCGTTTTCTCAAAAAGATGTTTTTCAAATCGGGCGATGCTCTAGCGTCTTTAATCGGGCGATACTCTAGCGTCTTTAATCGGGCGATACTCTAGCGTCTTTAATTTTCGCCCGATCAAGTTCAAATTTTACCTGCAGCTTCCTAATGATATTTGCTAGAAAAGCACGTAGGATTTTGTCGATTAATTGAATTATAACAATTTTATGACCGACAACAAGAAAGAAAAAAGAAAGGCGATAGCCCTATCTAGAATAGAAAAGCGTGACGAACTAAAGATAACCCGTCCCCTGTGTTAATCTGTGTTATGTATAAGTGGAGTTTAACATTTAAAAAAATAAATTAATATAAGAGAAATGTAAAAATAAAAAATAAATAAATAAATTGGTCTTGATAAACCTGTTGAAATAACTGATGTCGGTAAAATATAATTTTCCCGTTAGACTACTAAAATATCTAACGAGAACCGAGATAAGTTTCCGACCTAATAATGCTGTAATAATCCTGGACTTGAGTTAATAGAGCGGTTTCTCTAATAAAGGCAGTGGTGGTTGTATTAAAGATGGAATAGTAGATAGAGCTAGTAGTACGCATGCGTGGGGTATTGATCTCCCCCCTTCCCTCCACTCCTCTGCGAGTCGATGGTAGCGCTCTCTATTCCTCCTTGGTATTTATTCACACCAACTACCGACTTAGGGGCAATCCAGGGAAGGAAGGGAACTTTGGACGGATTAAACACTGACTGGAGAATCAGGGGGTTGGACGGATGGTTTTATATATATATATATATATATATATATATATATATATATATATATATATATATATATATATGCTCCAGCCGCATTATGTTCCCCTTTGTATGCACCCGTTCTCACACACACACACACACACATATATATATCATAAACTCACTGAATCCCTTGCATAACAGATCGGACAATATTTGACAAGATTTGAAATACAGAAAGATGATAAACCTTAGGGACAGCCAACACAAACATTCTTTTACATTTGTTATTTGTGTGAGAATTAATAAGATCAATAATATTAAACAATGGCAATATAACAGAATTACCAAATATTTTATTTAATAAATATAGAAGACAATTTACAAATTTTAACAAGCGTGTAGATAAGGATGTATAAAATTAAATATGAATTAAAAGTTTTGATTTTAGCAATAATGATTGTCATTCAATTTAATTATTTTCGTGCTAAACATTTACCTATGTATAGGTTTTATTTCATTTTGTTTTCCTATATTGTAAAATTTGTGCTAAAATTTAAGTTACAACAAAGAATAATGATTAAAAATAGAAGTGTATCTTTTATCAGGAATAGATTGTTATATTCTTTTTAATAAATAAAAAAAATAAACATTTATAGGATTATTATTTTTTATTTTAATCAGGGGCTAGTTTGGTTCATTGTTAGAACACTAGACTGATATTCTGGATTAAACGAGAGTGGGGACTGAAAGCTTTTACGTTCTAGAAACGTCGTTTAAGGGTCGACATCGAGAACGAAGACCGTCTCTAGGCCCACCCAGGCTTCAATGGTTACCTTCTAACATATAAATCAAGTGGTATGCTCAAAAATCAGATGCCTCTACAGTATCTAGCCCACTGGACCTCCGCAAAGTGGTCAAAAATAGCCAAAACTTGATTTTTTGAAGTATTTTCTCCGAACCCATTCGCCTTAAATATATGTTAAATACCTCGTGAGAGTGCCATTTCTTGAGTTTTAGGCCCCCACCATTGATTGCAGGACGGTGGTTAATCATTGAAGTACTAGAAACGAAGAAAAGTTCGCAAATCCTCATGTACCAAAATCGTTCCTTCAACTTTACTTTTTCAGACCGATAAGGTTGATCATGTTTTTCTTGTTTTAATGGGATGTTCGTAGGGCAAAAAAAAAAATACTTTTGTATTTTTCGAATCGCCTTCATGGACGGGGATACTGAAAAAGTAAAAAAATTACACGCATCAAATTTCATTTTGTCATATAGCTTTTGAGTCTCTCTAATTTCGGGCTTAAACATTCCGTGGGCATGAATAGAAAGACCCCATACCGAAATTAGCTGCATAAGTCTGCCTACTTCGGAGCTAGAGGTGAACGAACTCGGCTTACAGACAGACGCGCGTTATCTCTATGTAAACATTGGAATCAAATCGAAGACGGATTTTTTTGGCAGTACTCAAGTCAGTCTTGACAAATGTGATCCGAGTGAAAAATCGTGTCCTACTTGAAGTATTGTTGAATTCAAACGACAAAAGTGTACTTTCGGTATGGGAGTATTTGACAGATCAATTTCCAATAGCCGATGAGCATATTTCGTTACTCCTACGGAAATTATCTCAAACTGTTGTGCTGAAACTTAAAAAAAAAAATGTTGGCTGAGATAGGATCAGATGTATTTTTTTTAAATTGGTTTTGAGCCCCTGAGCCCAGCCGAGTGCAGTTCAGAGGCGGGGGCGACCACAAAAAAATTTGTCTTGTGAGTGACTTATCAATACCTTCATTGTAGTTCTAAGACTGGTAAGTGTGCACCATTTCAGGTTTCTAAATCAACAACATCAAATATTATTGAGTTTTGAGCGCTTTTTGGCGGTTTTTTACCAAACGTTTTGGCGGTTTGTTACGTGACATATTTTATTCGATTTATTCTTTTAATTGAGCTACAATTACTTTTTTTGTTGTAATTTTCACTTAATTATATTTTAAAATTGTTTAATAGATCACAAATACTAACCTAAGATTCTATATGTTTAACTAAACACATAATCGTATGAGTAAAATGCCAAATATGGCGATAGATTTCAATAAATGCTTCTAATCGTACGATTACTACGAAGAGAGATTAAAAGTATTTGGCCGAATATTTCTTCCTAGATTACACACTACGCTCAAACCCCCACCTTCATAGCAACCTTTACCAAATCCTTCAATCCTTGCACTCATGCAGGATTTCCCGTACCACCCAGGTCCAGCTTTCTCAGATCCCTGTGAAAGCGGGAGTTCCTCAAGGTAGCGTTCTTGGCCCCATCATTTATTCCCTTTTCATAGCTAATATTCTAACACTCACAGCTACAAAAGCGTGCAAAATAGGTATCTTTTTGTGAAACATAATTCTGACTGTATTTTGACAGAAACCACAAAGGGTATAGTAAGATAACATGATGAAAAGTGTCCCAAGCTATATGTATTTCAGAGTTTGACTTCTTGAAAGGTAACATAAAAATACTCAGGCATGCAAAATTTTAGCCTTCGGGAGGTAATATTAGTGGCACAATACATTAGAACGTCTTGAATATATTTTATTTTGTTACGGACGAAATTTTTCTCCAAAAAATCTAAAAATAATCATAGAGGTGTAAATTATAAACCATGATTTTTTAAAAATATTCGGCCCGAAATTCGAATTTTACGACGAGTTTTAATTTGTACATGGATTATTTATAAGAAATTGAGCGGCTATTCAAAAAGTTACATGAAAGAAATTTCCCTCAAATGGCAAAAAAACTTTTCTTGAACGTGAAAGCTGTCTTTCCGTCTCCTTTAACAATCTTCCCCCAAGACCAGCACCATTCGATACCTTGGTTTCCGTCTCCTTTAACAATCTTCCCCCACGACCAGCACCATTCGATACCTTGGTTTCCGTCTCCTTTAACAATCTTCCCCCACGACCAGCACCATTCGATACCTTGGTTTCCGTCTCCTTTAACAATCTTCCCCCACGACCAGCACCATTCGATACCTTGGTTTCCGTCTCCTTTAACAATCTTCCCCCACGACCAGCACCATTCGATACCTTGGTTTCCGTCTCCTTTAACAATCTTCCCCCACGACCAGCACCATTCGATACCTTGGTTTCCGTCTCCTTTAACAATCTTCCCCCACGACCAGCACCATTCGATACCTTGGTTTCCGTCTCCTTTAACAATCTTCCCCCACGACCAGCACCATTCGATACCATGGTTTCCGTCTCCTTTAACAATCTTCCCCCACGACCAGCACCATTCGATACCTTGGTTTCAGTCTCCTTTAACAATCTTCCCCCACGACCAGCACCATTCGATACCTTGGTTTCCGTCTCCTTTAACAATCTTCCCCCACGACCAGCACCATTCGATACCTTGGTTTCCGTCTCCTTTAACAATCTTCCCCCACGACCAGCACCATTCGATACCTTGGTTTCCGTCTCCTTTAACAATCTTCCCCCACGACCAGCACCATTCGATACCTTGGTTTCCGTCTCCTTTAACAATCTTCCCCCACGACCAGCACCATTCGATACCTTGGTTTCCGTCTCCTTTAACAATCTTCCCCCACGACCAGCACCATTCGATACCTTGGTTTCCGTCTCCTTTAACAATCTTCCCCCACGACCAGCACCATTCGATACCTTGGTTTCCGTCTCCTTTAACAATCTTCCCCCACGACCAGCACCATTCTATACCTTGGTTTCCGTCTCCTTTAACAATCTTCCCCCACGACCAGCACCATTCGATACCTTGGTTTCCGTCTCCTTTAACAATCTTCCCCCACGACCAGCACCATTCGATACCTTGGTTTCCGTCTCCTTTAACAATATTCCCCCACGACCAGCACCATTCGATACCTTGGTTTCCGTCTCCTTTAACAATCTTCCCCCACGACCAGCACCATTCGATACCTTGGTTTCCGTCTCCTTTAACAATCTTCCCCCACGACCAGCACCATTCGATACCTTGGTTTCCGTCTCCTTTAACAATCTTCCCCCACGACCAGCACCATTCGATACCTTGGTTTCCGTCTCCTTTAACAATCTTCCCCCACGACCAGCACCATTCGATACCTTGGTTTCCGTCTCCTTTAACAATCTTCCCCCACGACCAGCACCATTCGATACCTTGGTTTCCGTCTCCATTAACAATCTTCCCCCACGACCAGCACCATTCGATACCTTGGTTTCCGTCTCCTTTAACAATCTTCCCCCACGACCAGCACCATTCGATACCTTGGTTTCCGTCTCCTTTAACAATCTTCCCCCACGACCAGCACCATTCGATACCTTGGTTTCCGTCTCCTTTAACAATCTTCCCCCACGACCAGCACCATTCGATACCTTGGTTTCCGTCTCCTTTAACAATCTTCCCCCACGACCAGCACCATTCGATACCTTGGTTTCCGTCTCCTTTAACAATCTTCCCCCACGACCAGCACCATTCGATACCTTGGTTTCCGTCTCCTTTAACAATCTTCCCCCACGACCAGCACCATTCGATACCTTGGTTTCCGTCTCCTTTAACAATCTTCCCCCACGACCAGCACCATTCGATACCTTGGTTTCCGTCTCCTTTAACAATCTTCCCCCACGACCAGCACCATTCGATACCTTGGTTTCCGTCTCCTTTAACAATCTTCCCCCACGACCAGCACCATTCGATACCTTGGTTTCCGTCTCCTTTAACAATCTTCCCCCACGACCAGCACCATTCGATACCTTGGTTTCCGTCTCCTTTAACAATCTTCCCCCACGACCAGCACCATTCGATACCTTGGTTTCCGTCTCCTTTAACAATCTTCCCCCACGACCAGCACCATTCGATACCTTGGTTTCCGTCTCCTTTAACAATCTTCCCCCACGACCAGCACCATTCTATACCTTGGTTTCCGTCTCCTTTAACAATCTTCCCCCACGACCAGCACCATTCGATACCTTGGTTTCCGTCTCCTTTAACAATCTTCCCCCACGACCAGCACCATTCGATACCTTGGTTTCCGTCTCCTTTAACAATATTCCCCCACGACCAGCACCATTCGATACCTTGGTTTCCGTCTCCTTTAACAATCTTCCCCCACGACCAGCACCATTCGATACCTTGGTTTCCGTCTCCTTTAACAATCTTCCCCCACGACCAGCACCATTCGATACCTTGGTTTCCGTCTCCTTTAACAATCTTCCCCCACGACCAGCACCATTCGATACCTTGGTTTCCGTCTCCTTTAACAATCTTCCCCCACGACCAGCACCATTCGATACCTTGGTTTCCGTCTCCTTTAACAATCTTCCCCCACGACCAGCACCATTCGATACCTTGGTTTCCGTCTCCATTAACAATCTTCCCCCACGACCAGCACCATTCGATACCTTGGTTTCCGTCTCCTTTAACAATCTTCCCCCACGACCAGCACCATTCGATACCTTGGTTTCCGTCTCCTTTAACAATCTTCCCCCACGACCAGCACCATTCGATACCTTGGTTTCCGTCTCCTTTAACAATCTTCCCCCACGACCAGCACCATTCGATACCTTGGTTTCCGTCTCCTTTAACAATCTTCCCCCACGACCAGCACCATTCGATACCTTGGTTTCCGTCTCCTTTAACAATCTTCCCCCACGACCAGCACCATTCGATACCTTGGTTTCCGTCTCCTTTAACAATCTTCCCCCACGACCAGCACCATTCGATACCTTGGTTTCCGTCTCCTTTAACAATCTTCCCCCACGACCAGCACCATTCGATACCTTGGTTTCCGTCTCCTTTAACAATCTTCCCCCACGACCAGCACCATTCGATACCTTGGTTTCCGTCTCCTTTAACAATCTTCCCCCACGACCAGCACCATTCGATACCTTGGTTTCCGTCTCCTTTAACAATCTTCCCCCACGACCAGCACCATTCGATACCTTGGTTTCCGTCTCCTTTAACAATCTTCCCCCACGACCAGCACCATTCGATACCTTGGTTTCCGTCTCCTTTAACAATCTTCCCCCACGACCAGCACCATTCGATACCTTGGTTTCCGTCTCCTTTAACAATCTTCCCCCACGACCAGCACCATTCGATACCTTGGTTTCCGTCTCCTTTAACAATCTTCCCCCACGACCAGCACCATTCGATACCTTGGTTTCCGTCTCCTTTAACAATCTTCCCCCACGACCAGCACCATTCGATACCTTGGTTTCCGTCTCCTTTAACAATCTTCCCCCACGACCAGCACCATTCGATACCTTGGTTTCCGTCTCCTTTAACAATCTTCCCCCACGACCAGCACCATTCGATACCTTGGTTTCCGTCTCCTTTAACAAGCTTCCCCCACGACCAGCACCATTCGATACCTTGGTTTCCGTCTCCTTTAACAATCTTCCCCCACTAGCATCACCATTCGATACCTTGGTTTCCGTCTCCTTTAACAATCTTCCCCCACGACCAGCACCATTCGATACCTTGGTTTCCGTCTCGTTTAACAATCTTCCCCCACGACCAGCACCATTCGATACCTTGGTTTCCGTCTCCTTTAACAATCTTCCCCCACGACCAGCACCATTCGATACCTTGGTTTCCGTCTCCTTTAACAATCTTCCCCCACGACCAGCACCATTCGATACCTTGGTTTCCGTCTCCTTTAACAATCTTCCCCCACAAGCAGCACCATTCGATACCTTGGTTTCCGTCTCCTTTAACAATCTTCCCCCACGACCAGCACCATTCGATACCTTGGTTTCCGTCTCCTTTAACAATCTTCCCCCACGACCAGCACCATTCGATACCTTGGTTTCCGTCTCCTTTAACAATCTTCCCCCACGACCAGCACCATTCGATACCTTGGTTTCCGTCTCCTTTAACAATCTTCCCCCACGACCAGCACCATTCGATACCTTGGTTTCCGTCTCCTTTAACAATCTTCCCCCACGACCAGCACCATTCGATACCTTGGTTTCCGTCTCCTTTAACAATCTTCCCCCACGACCAGCACCATTCGATACCTTGGTTTCCGTCTCCTTTAACAATCTTCCCCCACGACCAGCACCATTCGATACCTTGGTTTCCGTCTCCTTTAACAATCTTCCCCCACGACCAGCACCATTCGATACCTTGGTTTCCGTCTCCTTTAACAATCTTCCCCCACGACCAGCACCATTCGATACCTTGGTTTCCGTCTCCTTTAACAATCTTCCCCCACGACCAGCACCATTCGATACCTTGGTTTCCGTCTCCTTTAACAATCTTCCCCCACGACCAGCACCATTCGATACCTTGGTTTCCGTCTCCTTTAACAATCTTCCCCCACGACCAGCACCATTCGATACCTTGGTTTCCGTCTCCTTTAACAATCTTCCCCCACGACCAGCACCATTCGATACCTTGGTTTCCGTCTCCTTTAACAATCTTCCCCCACGACCAGCACCATTCGATACCTTGGTTTCCGTCTCCTTTAACAATCTTCCCCCACGACCAGCACCATTCGATACCTTGGTTTCCGTCTCCTTTAACAATCTTCCCCCACGACCAGCACCATTCGATACCTTGGTTTCCGTCTCCTTTAACAATCTTCCCCCACGACCAGCACCATTCGATACCTTGGTTTCCGTCTCCTTTAAAAATCTTCCCCCACGACCAGCACCATTCGATACCTTGGTTTCCGTCTCCTTTAACAATCTTCCCCCACGACCAGCACCATTCGATACCTTGGTTTCCGTCTCCTTTAAAAATCTTCCCCCACGACCAGCACCATTCGATACCTTGGTTTCCGTCTCCTTTAACAATCTTCCCCCACGACCAGCACCATTCGATACCTTGGTTTCCGTCTCCTTTAACAATCTTCCCCCACGACCAGCACCATTCGATACCTTGGTTTCCGTCTCCTTTAACAATCTTCCCCCACGACCAGCACCATTCGATACCTTGGTTTCCGTCTCCTTTAAAAATCTTCCCCCACGACCAGCACCATTCGATACCTTGGTTTCCGTCTCCTTTAAAAATCTTCCCCCACGACCAGCACCATTCGATACCTTGGTTTCCGTCTCCTTTAACAATCTTCCCCCACGACCAGCACCATTCGATACCTTGGTTTCCGTCTCCTTTAAAAATCTTCCCCCACGACCAGCACCATTCGATACCTTGGTTTCCGTCTCCTTTAACAATCTTCCCCCACGACCAGCACCATTCGATACCTTGGTGTCCGTCTCCTTTAACAATCTTCCCCCACGACCAGCACCATTCGATACCTTGGTTTTACTTTGGTTGGCAGTCGCGGCAATCGTTGTTTTTGGAATAAGTCCGTTGGTCGAGATTGTGAAGGATGTTAACCTTGTGGAATCTAATTTATACAAGTCCATAGCAGTTTCTTGGCATACGACGTATGGATTTTCTCATCATTGGGAACTGTGATATTAATAATATCGGCTGTCTGATTTCCCTTGTCAATGATAAGAATATCCGGTTTATTGTGATGGACAGTACGGTCCGTTAACAATACACTTTAATTGTCCCAATACACTTTAATTGTACCTTTCTCCAAAAGTATTTTTTGGGACTAGCGCTAATAAGGGACCTCACCATCCAACATTCCAAATTTTTCTGCGAGTGCTTGATGATATATTTCGGCCACGTCATTATGCCGCTGAAGATAATCGGATCCCGCAAGAATTACACAACCCCCCGTAATGTGCTGGATCGACTCATACGTTTTATTACAAAGTCTACATTTGTCAGAGATGTTTCTTTCAAAACCATGGGGGTATATAAGGAGGCGGGGCTGCATCCCCCCCCCCCCCCCCAAATTTTGATTCGATGGTTGAAATGTGTCCTAAAACGCTTAAAAATACATTAAATAAAATCAGTTTGTTCATAAAAAATATTTTATCTTAGGCATAATAGCGTTTTAGTTGCCTAAAATTATTCCAAGTTCTAAATTGTTAGTATTCCATACCCCGGAAATGGCCTCAGCCCACCGAAATTTTCCCAGCCCCCCCCCCGAAATTATTTCCTATATATGTGTTCAAAACGTGACGTCGATAGGATCTTGTTGCTATTACAAGACGTCTGTTTCGGGAAATAGCCTTCCAGAAGTCAACCACGCTACCGACCATGAGAGCACCACCTCCGGATCAAATAACCGACTTTGGTATCGCCCATGTAATGCTTTCTTTAGGTGGCCCCTACATTAGACACGTATTTCTCCCGATCCGATCCGATTTCGTTTGACCAACAACGGCCGACAGCGGCCGACATTAATGCCTACATTGGTCCCGACCAGATGCGATGCGATCTAGTCACAGCTCGTCAGTAATGACCTTGTAGTGAAGTGAAAATGAGGGAGTATTTTAAGAAATACCACCTAATAAGCATAGAAACCTTCAATTACCTTGTTGGAGGTATGAAGGAGGAGTTGAGAGGCCAATCAATCTTCTGGAAGTATATCAGTCCTGAGAAAATAAATCTTAGCGTAGTTAATTTTTAACTGTTACACTAAGATAAGCATTGATATTCATATTTTAAAATTAGTTATAAGAAAGGTAGCTACAAGGTTATAAATATTGGATGGTTATAAACATCTTTCCATGTAATACAATAAACAAGAGAAACCAAGCTCTGAATTGACAAAGCTGTTCTAAATTTTATTAGCTTTCATAAAAAAAAAAAAAAAAAAAAAAAAAAAAATACACTGAAATCGGATTTAGAGGCTGTAGACGTTTTTGAAACACAATATGGTGTTTGGCGGAATTTTGCGTCTGTCGTCAGAAATCGGTTGAAGAACAAACAAGTTTGAACGGCCTAGAATCGGTGGCCATCGGATTGGGTAGGGTCGGGTCTAATGTAGGAACCTCCATTGAGATGCAGGTGCTTGTTTTTCTTCCGGCAGTCGGTGGCTCTCGGATCGGGTCGGGATCAACGTAAGCGCTCCCTTAGCCATGTGCCAAGGCGATCCGATTCTGTCGTAATTTCCGGCCAGTTGCTTGTTTCCAATTTTAAGGCTGTATAATTCTCGTCCAGTTTGACCATTTCCTTGAAAAGACGATTCTCGCTTGCTATTATGTAGCTCCTCAGGTTAATTTCCTGGGAGCGACATAAGTCTTGAATATTTGCGAGACCTCGTCCTCCTTTATTCCTGGGTAAATACAGCCTTTCAATTGACGATATGGGGTGGTGCATACGTGCTTTAGTCATCTCTGTTCGTATGAGTCGATCCAGTTCTTGTAACGATGCATCCGACCATTTAATGATTCCGAAGCTGTAAATCAGTGATGAAATTCCCCATCTATTTATTGCCTTTATTTTCTGCCTGCCGTGTAGATAACTTCGTAAAATCAGATGTAAGCGTTTAAGAAGCACAGCCTTCAGTTCCTCTTTTACTTCGTTTTTGGCTATTTTCAGATGTTGTTGTACGCCAAGATACCTGTACGACTCATCCTCCTCGAGTTCACGGATAGTATCACCATCAGCTAACGCAATGTTATTGGTCAAAACTGATTGCCCTTTTGAAACATGCAGTACGGCACACTTGTCAATACCAAACGTCACGCCGATGGTGCTACTAAAATTTTGAACAATATCCGTCATGCTTTGTAGCTGGGCGGGATTCTTTGCATACAGCTTGAGGTCATCCATGAATAGACTGTGGCTTATCCTGGTGTCGGGATTATTCATAAACTACTAGATGTTACCCGGCGTGCGATGCTACACCTACTTTCTGCAACTAGAAAAGCAAAAATAAATTAGAAACAAAATGAATAATATAAAAACACTAGCTGAATACCCGTGCTACTAGCTGAATACCCGTGCTACTAGCTGAATACCCGTGCTACTAGCTGAATACCCGTGCTACTAGCTGAATACCCGTGCTACTAGCTGAATACCCGTGCTACTAGCTGAATACCCGTGCTACTAGCTGAATACCCGTGCTACTAGCTGAATACCCGTGCTACTAGCTGAATACCCGTGCTACTAGCTGAATACCCGTGCTACTAGCTGAATACCCGTGCTACTAGCTGAATACCAGTTCTACTAGCTGAATACCCGTGCTACTAGCTGAATACCCGTGCTACTAGCTGAATACCCGTGCTACTAGCTGAATACCCGTGCTTCACCACGGCCGATAAGTATTTTTTATAATGAGTTAAATAAGATATGATCAAAATTAACGCTATTACATAATTTTGTACAGCTTATTATTGCACGGACTTCAAAGTTACCCAGGAAACACCATGTGGAGATAACCGTGCTTGTTTCCGTTGGAGAGTAAAAAAAAAAAAAAAAAAAAAAAAAAATACAACAACCGCTTAAAAAGTTAGGTAAACAGAGACAAATACACGTTGAAAAGCATAAAACTAACAAATTTGAAGTTTTAAGCACTTATCTCTTCGATTGACATCGCCCCACCGAACATTACAACAGAATCTTATTGTAGAGAATTTAGTAACCTTTCGAACAGCCGCCTTCCACTTACTTCGAGTTCCCAACCGTTTTCGAGATATTTTAGAAAATATACTGAGATCCGAAAACTTTGTATCACCATTCATACAATTTTTTTCCATATACTTCGTTTCTGAATACCCAAACAGAAAATTAGTTTTGAAAAGAATTTCTATCAATTTTTCTGGTAAATGGCTACAGAACTCGCTTTAAAAATGGTTTCATTCGTTTTCCTACGTTAAGGAATCTTTCGCACAAATTTTGCTCCAAAAACCATGTTCCAGTAAACGGATTCAACTGGTTAATGAACTTGACCTTTTAAATGAGAAGAAAGATTTTTGTACCAAATGTTATCAAAATCGAAACATTTTTGAGCCGATGAGTAACTTCTTAATAATTCAAACCCCCCTAAAAGTATTTAAACATTTGAATATCAAAAAAACGTTTCTTAGCGAGTGTTTAAAATCTAAACGTATTGTCCGTGCAAAATTCAAATTTTTTTGTCAAGTGGTTCGGGAAATTATTACCTCGGATGGGCCATCACCAGGGCGTAAACTTTATAAGGGACAAAATCACATTTTATTTCTAGTAATTCGAGGACTGCCATCATAGTGGAAATTAACCTCCATTAAAAATAATACTATTTATATAAATTTTAACGTCCATTTATTATTAACTACGAATTTTAGGACGGGTTATCTATAGGTTACCACCCTTTTCTAGCCAGGAAGGGGTGATGCCTTTTCTTTTTTCGAAAGAAAAGCCACCGCCCCTAGTGGGAATCGAACCCACGACCTTTGGCACGGAGTGTTAAGAGCTCACGCCTTAACCCTCACGGCTACCGGGTCTCCAAAAATAATACTATGAAATAAATAATGTACGGTAACAGCTGTTCTGTTATCGTCCTAGCAACGCTTGCTGCCTAGGCTTGCATGCTCTAACCAACTCAAACTTTAAACCCCTCTAAAAATACTTAAAAATTCGAATATCAAAAAATCCTTTCTTAGTGAGTGCCTACGTTATATAGGGAGTGTCCATGCAAAATTTCAAAATTTTCTGTAGAGTGGTTTGGGCTGGGCGATGATAGGTCAGTGAGTGAGTGAGTGAGTGAGTGAGTGAGTGAGTGAGTGAGTGGTATTTGACAAATATATAGTAGATAATGACACAAATCTGTAACTGTTCGGGTTCAGAGCTTCGATCCTGTGACCTTCAACCTGTGACCTTCAACCTGTGACCTTCAACCTGTGACCTTCAACCTGTGACCTTCAACCTGTGACCTTCAACCTGTCACCTTCAACCTGTCACCTTCAACCTGTGACCTTCAACCTGTGACCTTCAACCTGTCACCTTCAACCTGTCACCTTCAACCTGTGACCTTCAACCTGTGACCTTCAACCTGTCACCTTCAACCTGTGACCTTCAACCTGTGACCTTCAACCTGTGACCTTCAACCTGTGACCTTCAACCTGTGACCTTCAACCTGTGACCTTCAACCTGTCACCTTCAACCTGTCACCTTCAACCTGTGACCTTCAACCTGTGACCTTCAACCTGTGACCTTCAACCTGTGACCTTCAACCTGTCACCTTCAACCTGTGACCTTCAACCTGTGACCTTCAACCTGTGACCTTCAACCTGTCACCTTCAACCTGTCACCTTCAACCTGTGACCTTCAACCTGTCACCTTCAACCTGTCACCTTCAACCTGTGACCTTCAACCTGTGACCTTCAACCTGTGACCTTCAACCTGTCACCTTCAACCTGTCACCTTCAACCTGTCACCTTCAACCTGTCACCTTCAACCTGTCACCTTCAACCTGTCACCTTCAACCTGTCACCTTCAACCTGTCACCTTCAACCTGTCACCTTCAACCTGTGACCTTCAACCTGTGACCTTCAACCTGTGACCTTCAACCTGTGACCTTCAACCTGTGACCTTCAACCTGTGACCTTCAACCTGTGACCTTCAACCTGTGACCTTCAACCTGTCACCTTCAACCTGTGACCTTCAACTTGTGACCTTCAACCTGTGAGTCCTACGAGTAGAGGATTTTGACCTAGCATTTGACATTCTACGATTCAAGAACTACCTGTGTGTCAAGTTTCGTCAATATGGGTGAAACGGTGTGGGTTTCTATAAAGAACAAACATACACACAGACAGCTGGTAGGAATTGTTGACCTAGCCTACAAGACTTCCCGGATCAAAACCTACCAGTGTGCCAAGGTTGGCCAAAATCGGTCAAACGGTGTGGATTTGTATAAGGAACGAAATGACAAACAGACATGTGATTTTTATATATATACATAGGATGTTCCATGTTTTTTTCAGTAGGCTCAAAGTACAAAGGTTTTTTTTTTATTGTTTTTTATGTATTTTTTGGGTATAAAACGAAAAGGTCATAATTTCCCAATGTTTTTGTGTTGCCTACGTGTAGTTATGATGAATGTACTTATAATGAATTCGTGATGTTTGTACATTTATGAATGTTTTTCTCTTTTTTCCACTCATTATTAAATCATTAATTTTTTCTTAAATTATGTAATATACTACGATCCTGTAATTTTTATATCATGCATATAAGACAATTACAATATTTTTGTACTTATATTTTTATTTTATTTAATTTTTATATTTTCCTTATTTATTTCTAATTTTACTTATTTACATCCACCCTAAACCTCCATAAAGACCACAATATCCCAATCGTTAAAGATGACGAATCCAAGAAGAATTTCAAGATTCTATTCAGAATTTTATCTCCCTTAATTTATGATCCACCACTTCTTGCCACGTTTTCGTACAATTTGCCCTTATTACGTTTTTATCCGATTTAAGAGTACTGGTTAACTAGTGTACCTCATTTGCATATATATATAGACCAATAAGCCTAGCACCTTCAGTCGGCAAAGTGTTTGCAAAAGCATTGGAAGCCAGAATAAAAAGAAGTTTAGATATCCAGCAACCCACAGAGCAATCAGGTTTTAGAAGCTGATTTTCCACAATAGACCACATTCATTCTATCGGCCAAGTTATAGAAAAAGCTATAGAATACCAGAAAATAATCTACATGGCGTTTATAGACTACAGGAAAGCATTCGATTGTGTTTCCCACAGCTTTCTAGTCAAGAGTCTCCACAACCAAGGTGTCGACCCCAATGCTATCGAGGTAATTAAAGCCTGGTACAAAGGCTCAAAGGCCAGAATAGTCATGGATAGAGCTGGTAAGGACTTCTACATCGAAAGAAGGAGTGAAACGATGTTGTCCTCTTCAGCGAATCATCTGACCAGCTCCAAGAAATGATAAAGGAACTTAGTACAAGAGGAATAGAAGCAGGTCTTGCAATGAATAAAGAGAAGACATTTCTAATGACAAATGCACAACAAACCGAAGATATCATCCTTGATGGGATCAAACTACATTGGGCTGATAGTACAGTTTACCTCGGAAAACTAGTTTCCTTTCAAGATGGAAATCTAAAAGAAATAAACCGCCGAATAGCCATGAGTTGGAAGAAATACTGGGCTCTTAAATTTATTTTTAAGAGCAGTATGAGTGTAGAGCTAAAAGCCCGAGTAATGAACTCCTGTATCCTTCCATGTATGATTTATGGCTCGCAGATATGGACATTGACAAAAAGAATAAAGAATCGGCTTAGGGTAACCCAGTATGCAATGGAAAGGAGTATGATGGGAATCCGAAAGAGCCCCAAAAAAAATACGAAATACCGAAATCCGTAGGAAGACGGCCGTGGAAGATGTCATCGTTGCGGCACTTAAGCAGAAATGGACATGGGCAGGACATCTGGCACGAATGGAAGAGGGAAGATGGGCAAGAAGGACTACCGACTGGCTACCTTTGGACTGCACAAGGAGAAGAGGAAGACCATTCCAGAGATGGAGGGATGATATGGATAGGTTTTGTGGAACGCTTTGGTGGAGGTCTGCACAAGACAGAACCATATGGAGGAACCTGGGAGAGGCCTTTGCCCAGAGATGGGCCCAGTAGATTTTTATATGTTTTTATTATATAAAGCTTTAAGAAGAAGAATTATTGAGTTATTTGATTATTATTATTATTATTTTGTACATATTTTGTTTTTACAATAAAGGCTTTATTTATTATTATTATTATTTATTATATATATATATATATATATATATATATATATATATATATATAAAAATGTGAATAATATTGCTACTCATAATTACAAAGTCAGTTTACCAATTATTGGAGATATTTATTTTTAAAAATTATAGGTATTACTAAAGCAACCGGTCACCCATTTTGGAGATTCCTCTATAATGAGGGAAAGTAAGTGACGTCATTCCAAAGAGATATGAGTATAAATGTGTTTTGTGCTTGTTAGAAGCCGCCCAGCTGATTGTGTATGCGAGAACTGTTCCCGCCACTTGTATCGATATTTACAACCACTTAGGGGAAGCTATCGACTTATCCAAGGCTCTTTTTATCTCATTCTCTCTCCAAGGTAGCTACTTATAGACAGGTTTTACATATTATATATCAGGGTGGAAGGTTATAAAATAATAAACATAATTAATAAATATGATTCATTAAATACTGGTTATTAAGTAGGTATATTGTACATTTATATTTCAGTTATGTGTACTCTGTATAGTGCCCATGGGCGTATATAAGTTGGCGGGGCTGTAGCCCCCCCCCCGAAATTTGGATTTGATGGTTAAAATGTGTCATAAAACCTTTAAAAATAAATTAAATAAGATTACTTAGTTCATAAAAAATATTTTATTTTGGGTATAATGGCGTTTTAGTCTCCTAAAACTATTCCAAGTTCTAAATTGTTATTATTCCATACCCCGAAAATAGTTCCAGCCCCCCCCCTCGAAATTGTTTCTTATATACGCCCATGAGAGTGCCTCCTTGTAGGAAGAGAGGTACTGGAGCTTTGGTCAGTAGCTAAATGTGGAAATCTCACAAAAGATTCTATGCATATTGAAATATACTATCACTTTATTCATGAGAATCACAAAAATGCTATTATTGATATTTGTAAGATACATTATGGCGATAATTTTGCATACATCTTCACGAGATCTCTTGGGTGTAATAAGTTTATAAATTTAGAGAAATGTTATTCTTGGAAATGTAAGTTCTTGTTTGGGCATAATAATATAGGACTTTAATGGCCAAAAAACAAACATCCTAATCCTGAAAGATCTTGTATTGTGCTTAATGCTTAAATAGTCAATCTTGTTCTACAGTGAAATATCTTCAGGGGCACTTCTTGTCAGAATGTCCTCTCGTTACTCTGTACTCGCTCTGGAAGTGAGACTCCAAAGCGAGTACATGGTGACGAGAGGACTTCCTAGCAAGGTAGGACTCGAGAGCGAGTACATGGTGACGAGAGGACTTCCTAGCAAGGTAGGACTCGAGAGCGAGTACATGGTGACGAGAGGACTTCCTAGCAAGGTAGGACTCGAGAGCGAGTACATGGTGACTTCCTAGGAAAAAGAGCCCCTGAAAAGGTGCAAAAATATGCACGAAACACGTCGGGCCTAATAAATAAAGTAGTATGAAGAAGGTATGACTTCCTTATCGACCCCATGCTTCCTAAAATCTGAGAGAATTTAGATATTTCAGTTATGTTTACTCTGTGTAGTGCCTACTTGTAGGAAGAGAGGTCACTGCAATGGTTATTGTCGGTATGTTGTTGTCAGTGCGAACCAGTGTTTTTAATCTGTAATGCGTTATAAAGAATAAAACTCACTTAATGTCTAATATTATGTATAACACTGGTAAACTAGCTTGACACATGTTAGTTTTTTTTTTAAACCTCATAGTTTCTAGTTTTAATTCTATCTAAATAGTGTTATTCTTTTAATACATTGACAGGTGTGTATGTATATGTTTAATTTCTTTAATTTGTGAGTAACTCTTGGTGATTTTAGAACCTGAAGTCTGCATTATAGCTATATCGGGGAGTGTGGGTGTGAATCAGGGGGGGGGGGGGGAAATCCACTAAATAGTAGAATATACCGAAAAATATATACACAGTACAAGGTCTAATTTCTTATAAAAAAAGGAAAAAAAAAAAAAGAAGGGGGAAAAAAGAAAGAAAGAAAAGAGAAGGAGAAAATATATATATATATATATATATATATATATATATATATATATATATATATATATAAAAAGCCCTCCCTGACTTCCTAAGGAAGGTTTCTTTCAAACTACAGTCAGAATTATATTTCACAAAAAGATAGCTATTTCGCACGCTTTTGTAGATGTGAGTGTTGGAATATTAGCTAAGAAAAGAGTATAAATGAAAGGACCTAGAACGCTACCTTGAGGAACTCCCGCTTTCAAAGGAATTTGAAAAAGCTGATCCTGGGTCATACGCATGGGCGTATATAAGAGAGGGCTGCAGCCATACAAATAAATTAAATAAGATCACTTAGTTCAGAAAAATATAGTTGGCTAACTTTACCAAGCTGTAGATTGTTAGTATTCCATATCCCTGAAATGCTCCCAGCATCCCCGAAATAATTATCTATATACGCCCATGATCCTCAGTGGAAATTACTCCATTTAAGCAGACATTCCTATAGCAGTAGGAGGTTTAAAACGTTTTCAGCCTTAGCTGTTTCTAAAGATTTATAACTTGTGTGACCCCTCAAAGTCTTCCCTAGTCTTATAACGAGACATGGTCAGTTTTTATAGTGGCTAAAACTTCGGTAATATTTTCCTCTCAATTTTCGCGCCTGCGGAATTGAACTTTTCTGTATAAGAGAACATGCTATAGTTCGTAATTAGCCCAAGACTAGATTGATGAGCTTCTCAGTTGGATTTCTTGGAACCAAGTTTGGTACTTCGTACACGATTCCAAAATAAATGATAGAAATCCAAAAATACCCTTCACCATACTAAGCAGGATAAATGTATTGTATCATTAGAGACGGAGCTGATACAAAGCTCGCTGGCTAATTGCTAGACATCCAGGAGACAGCACCGGCTGGATGAGTGGAGGGGGGGGGGGGTGAGGAAAGAGGGAGGGGTAAAATGGCGGCTTAAGGTATTTGCATCAGAAGCCGGCGGCTCCTTTGAAGTGGCCGTCGGGGTTTTTCTTAAAGTCATGCCGCCGACTAACCACTCTATCCCCACCACTCCTCATCCACCTACACCACTCTACCCCCACCACTCCACATCCACCTACACCACTCTACCCCCACCACTCCACATCCACCTACACCACTCTACCCCCACCACTACTCATCCACCTACACCACTCTACCCCCACCACTCCTCCTCCACCTACACCACTCCGCCCCCACCACTCCTCATCCACCTACACCACTCTACCCCCACCACTCCTCATCCACCTACACCACTCTACCCCCACCACTCCTCATCCACCTACACCACTCTACTCCCACCACTCCTCATCCACTTACACCACTCTACCCCCACCACTCCTCCTCCACCTACACCCCTCTATCCCCACCACTCCACATCCACCTACACCACTCTACCCCCACCACTCCTCATCCACCTACACCCCTCTATCCCCACCACTCCACATCCACCTACACCACTCTACCCCCACCACTCCTCATCCACCTACACAACTCTACCCCCACCACTCCTCCTCCACCTACACCACTCTACCCCCACCACTCCACATCCACCTACACCACTCTACCCCCACCACTCCTCATCCACCTACACCACTCTACCCCCACCACTCCTCATCCACCTACACCACTCTACCCCCACCACTCCTCATCCACCTACACCACTCTACCCCCACCACTCCTCATCCACCTACACCACTCTACCCCCACCACTCCTCATCCACCTACACCACTCTACCCCCACCACTCCTCATCCAGCTACACCACTCTACCCCCACCACTCCTCATCCACCACCACTCTACCCCCAGCACTCCTCATCCACCTACACCACTCTACCCCCACCACTCCTCATCCACCTACACCACTCTACCCCCACCACTCCTCATCCACCTACACCACTCTACCCCCACCACTCCTCATCCACCTACACCATTCTACCCGCACCACTCCTCATCCACCACTCATATTTATTACGCTTTCAAACACTTTAACAATAACAGAGAGGAGAGAGATTGCCCTGTAGCTAATACGAAGCGATATGTGTAAAAACGGTAACTGAAGTCGCTATCCGAATACATCTACTTCTATGCAATCTTCGTCAATTCCGCGCCTTAAACTGTGCAGGCATGCTTTACCAATCTTGAAGGTTCTTCGCCACTGGCGCCATTAAAAAATAATTATTATCATAAGCGAAATAGGCGCTAATTTATTTTATAATAAAGGTCCTATCTCTTTTGAACTTGTGCTCCGAATTTCAGTTTGCAACCCATTAAGAGCTCAGGGCTGAGTGGCTGCAGCCTTCCCCTTCGAAATTTTGATTTCCTCAACAAAAAAAAAAGTTAAATAAGATCGCCTATTCCTATTAGAAAATCGCCTATTAGAAAATATTTTCTTTGGGTGTGTAATATTGTTTTATTTGGCTAACAATTGTAAGTTCTATTTTATTAGCTCTGAAGAGCAAATCGATTGTAGGGATAACTGCGAGTGAGATGAAAAGTGCTTAGTGTGTGTTTATAAAGAGAGAGAGAGAGAGAGTGTGTGTGTGTGTGTGTGTGTGTGTGTGTGTGTGTGTGTGTGTGTGTGTGTGTGTGTGTGTGTGTGTGTGTGTGTGTGTGTGTGTGTGTGGGAACCTAACTGCTTTACGATCTACTAGACTACGCCCCTAGACTGCGCTAGCTACCACCTAGCTCCCTCTATCTCTCCTCTCCTTCCTCTCTCTCCATTCCTCCAAGAGGTTTATCATCCATCTAAACCTCTGACAACCTCTTACTCCAACCTATCTCATGCTCTTCCAGCACTTTATTGATACTTAACATTCTCTACCTGGGCATCCGCGACAACTTTACATTCGTACGGGTTCAACTTGTGATAACATGTTATAATTATGCATACACAAGGGTTTCGTTTAGAGAACCCTACTACTCGGCAGGTTATCATCTTTAAACTCAAAATTAAAAGAGAAATTTGCTTTATTGTATCAGGAGTCGCGCAAGGTTTTAGACTTAGACCTTCTCTGTTTCTCGTATTGATAGAAAATCATACTTCTATCTCTGAGCTTAATATTTTATAATGAAGAATAACATCACGGTGCTAATGACCTCAGCAGTAGATGCACCGAAAAAAATAAAAAAAAAACAAAAAAAAAAAACATCATGCTGCAAAGATTTTAAATACATTACCCCAACATTGCTTTTACCGAGCATTTTTGGGAATAAAAAACAAACCAAAACTCTTTTCAAAATAGTAATACAAATTTAACTTGTGACGTTCGCTCACTTTAGATTCCTCACTGTTGTCATCTTGGAACACTGCTCGGAAAGTGATAGTAATTTACAGTCCACTGTCGTTATTACGAAACGCGTAGGGCAGTTTCATGTAACCACATGCTTCCGCAGAAATGTGTGGCTCTAGCGAAAGGCCACCATGATAACTCGTTTTAAAGGTTGTTACAGAAGAATCTGGAGAATCTAGGAAAACTGCTCAGGAATGATACTTTAAACCTGTACAAAATAAAAAAAAAATTGTCTGTACATTTGAACAGAGCCACCAATCTACAGGTTGTTTGACGCGCTCAATCCGAATGTGAGGCCTGTTTTGCTAGTATACCAATAAAAGTGACTGAAAATCGTGCAAATGATGAATTATGGAGATGAAAACAATTTGTGGTTCTAGATCGAGTATGGTTTTCATATAGTGAAATACCCTGATGAAAAGAGACTAGGGAGATGTCTTGATGCTGATATAGTTTTCGTGTAAGGTTTCTGCAACGGTAATGCTTTAGAAGCTGTACGAGAGTATGCGCGCTGATTCACAAATAGAAGAGTGCTTAATCGACGAGTCTTATAGTTAACTTTTTTTTTATTTTATTTATTAATTTAATGAAATTACATTCTGTAAAATAATGGATTTTGTAATGTGCTCACATAAACTTATAAAAATCACGAGCGTCTGTACCAGCTGCCCCCTTGTCTCCTCGGGTAAGCGAGATGACTAGGGACAGCCGTACCCCATTCCTGAACCAGCGGCAGTAGGAAGTATTGGAGCTGGAAAAGGGACAAGAGAACTGCAGGCACTCTAGGGGCTTGTGGGGAGAAGATAACCACCGTTATCACTCCCTTGTATTGCTTAAAGCAGATCGCGGGGCCACATCCTGGTCAACCGTCCTGCTGGGGAATAGGGATGGTTGGGAGTGGACAGTGACTGGACAGCAGGAATAGGGGGTTAACTTTTAATAGACAACAAGAGACTGGGTCATTCTTACTTCATAATGAAGGCGACCAATTGCAGGCAGCATTAAGATTAGATTTTTGCTAACAATCTTGAGACTAGCATCCCTAGAGCATCAGCTGCATTAGGAATATCGCTGCAGGAAATATGTCGAACTTTGAAAGGTGATAATCTCGACCCGTACTTTCTTCTAATATTGCAGAATTTATTACCTCAAGATTATGCCAAAAGATTGAATTTTAGTAATTGGTTTCTAGAAACAGTTAGCGGTGACAATTTATTTCCATCTACTATATATTTGTCAAAAACCACTCACTGACCTAGCCCAAACCACTCGACAGAAAATTTTGAAATTTTGCATGGACACTCCCTACATAACGTAGGCACTCGCTAAGAAAGGATGGTAAAAATGAAGTTTCACGCCCTCAAAACCGATTTCTTTCAAATTTTGTACAATAACGTATTTTGATGCACTAAACACGAATACGTTAAAAAAAAAACTTCGCATTTAACTAGGAAAGAATTTATTAAGCACTTAAGTTCACTGTTATGCGGGTTATGAGGGCTAATGTAAACAACTAAATTTGTGACGACTTTAAGGCATACATGCTATGCGGTTCCGCTCGCTACGCTCGCTCAAGAAGATAACAAAACCCCAGTCAATCCAACTCGCTAAAATTAATAGAATATAATATTAAGTACTAAAGTTCACTGTTAGGAAGGTTATAAAACTAGGCGTCAACAGCGTATTTGTAAACACGCGCATGCGCAGATATGTAACATTGGGAAACAGAGAACTCTGATTTGAAATGTTCAGAAACCATTTATTCAAAAATATTGTTAATTTTAAGGGCATCCTCACCCGTCATCACCTGTCGCTTAAGGGCATACGTGCTATGCGTTTCCGCTCGCTAGGCTCGCTCAAGAAGATAACAAACCCCCAGTCAATCCAACTCGCTAAAATTAATAGAATTCTATTAATTATTCTATAAACTTTAGTGCTTAATAACTTCTTTCCTAGTTAAATGCGAAGGCTTTTTTTTTTAACGTATTCGTGTTTAGTGCATCAAAATACGTTATTGTACAAAATTTGAAAGAAATCGGTTTTGAGGGCGTGAAACTTCATTTTTACCGAAAGGATTTTTTGATATTCGAATTTTTAAGTATTTTTAGAGGGGATTAAAGTTTTAGTTGGTTAGAGCAGGCAAGACTAGGAAGATAAAGAACAGCTGTTACCGTACATTATCTATTTCATAGTATTATTTTTAATTGAGGTTAATTTCAACTATGATGGCAGACCTTGAATTACTAGAAATAAACTTTCCCTCATAGAGTTTACACTATGAGGGACAAAATCACCATTTTAATTGCGGTTCATTTCGCTAGAGAGTTTTCGCTATACCTGGTGATGGTGCATCCGAGGTAATAATATCCCGAACCCTTGCACAGCCTCCTCACCCATCAGCATCCCCAGTCAGAACACTTCTTGGTAATGCTCGCAAATATAATGGGTGTTTCCAAATGACATATGAGAAACATACATTTTTAAATTTTAACGTACATTTATTATTGACAACAAAAGTTAACATCTATTGGTTATGCTGCTGTTACTGGTAACCATGGGCGTATATGCGACATAAGAAGCATAAGGAGTCTAGGAAGAGTGTGCCGAAGCAATGGCTCGACACTGCTGGAAGCACTAGTAAAGAAGATTAGCAATTACAGATCCGCGAGACTCAGGAAGTAGAGTTCAAGGAAGGAAGAAAATGGAGTGACTTCAAATTTACAATATTATTTTGGAATAGTTCTGGCTTCCGAAACCTAATTGAAGAAATGAACCATTTCACCAATTGTGGTCTAATATGCTGCTCCGAGACGTGGCTGACATCTCTACCTACACTACCAGCTCACCTCGACTTCAACATAGGAGCCACATCACCAGCTATCAAGGAGAAGAGTCGTGGGAGAGCGAGTGGTGGGTTACTTATATTATCTAACAACGTACTAACAAAACCTGTAGTATTAGACATAAATAGCCACTGGCTAATTGTCAAAGTTAATTTAAAAAGTATTATATTGATAGTTATCAGTATCTATTTTAGACCGTCTTTAGATTTGGAATGTCTTTTAGAAATGTTGGATCTTGCATTGAAAGATCTCTCACATGAGCCTAAAGTCACAATAATAATAGGTGGAGATTTTAATGCTCACCCTGGAATCCTAGATCCACTACCAGAAGATATTGAGTCTTTCGACTTGAATATCTACCATGATTCCTATGATAGTAAGTCAAACACAAGGGGTCGCGTTCTCAATGATTTCATGGCTTCTCATGGATTTATTTTAATAAATGGTAGAACGACAAGCGATACTCCGGCCGGATTTACTTCTTTCGCAACAGCGGGGCAAAGTGTTATTGATTTAGTTTGGTGTCAAATTACTGATTTAAAGGTTCTAGATAGCGTACATTGCTCCTCACACTTGCCTATTCTCTTAACTCTAAATATTAATAATTCTCACAAGAAATTGTCTAAACAACCGAAATATTTAACTAAAACATTCTTTAGATGGTCCCCCACTAGAAGTGGTCACTTCTCTGAGATGATGAATTCGTTTAAATTTCATGAATCTGACCTGCATATTGCAACGGTAGATTCTTTGAATGATAATCTTATTAATTTAATTAAAGATGCAGCTGAAGCAACGGGTATGAAAGTTAGTGTGGGACCCATGAAGCCGAAATCCTCCTACAGGAGAAATAAATGGTTCGATGAAGATTGTATAGAGTTTAGAGAAAAACTAAAATTACAAATGAAATTATGCCGTCGAAACAAATTTCAAAAATCTGATTTAAATGAATATACTATTCTTAAGAAAGAATATAAATCTCTAATTAAAGAAAAAATGATGTCTATTATAAAACTCTTGCAGATTCATTCAGTAATGTCAAGGATAGTAAAGGCTTTTGGGCCCAAGTTAAAAAAATTACTTATAAACAAATCTCTAATAATTGTATCTGTCTAAAAGAATGGGAAATATTTTTCAATTCGGTCTACACTTGTGCTTCGTCACCTGATACTAAGTTTTTCGGAGTAACGCATCCTTTGCTAGAGTCTTATATCTCTACGGAAGAGATTCTTGAAAGCCTGAATTCTTGCAAAAGCGGAACTTCACCCGGGCCCGACGGAATATCTTATGACTTTCTAAAAGCTCTTCCAGAAAATTGGATTAATTACCTAGAATATTTGTTCAATAAAATTGTCTGTGAAGAAAACGTTCCCAAAAGTTGGTCACTCATTCACATCTCGATGATTTATAAGAAGGGAGATAAACATAACCCCATAAACTATCGTGGTATTGCCCTTGTGAACTGCTTACTTAAGGTCTTCACTCAGGTTTTATTGAATAGGTTCCTTATATGGGATGAGGAAGTGAAGTTATTACCTGAATGCCAATCAGGATTCCGCAAAGGGAGAGGATGTTTGGACAACATTTTTGTCTTGTCTTCAATCATTCATATTCATCTAAGACTTTCTAAACGCTCGGTGTACGTAGCCTTTGTGGATTTTAAAAGAGCTTTTCACTCTATTTCCCACCAAAACCTTTGGATGAAATTAAATGACTTAGGGGTCAGTCCTAAAATTCTTGGGCTACTTCAGAACCTCTATAGCAATGCTTCAATTCAAGTAAAAGTTGGGAAGGAATCGACTCGCAACATAAGAGCTACTCAAGGTTTGTTTCAGGGTGAAGTATTGAGTCCATTTCTTTTCGCATGTTTCCTTTCTGATATGGAATTATTTTTCAAAAGTAGAGGTGCTAAAGGTCTAAGTATAGACGGATACAATGATCTTCTTGTACTCTTGTATGCAGATGATGTCATTATACTAGCAGATTCTCCTGTAGATCTAAGAAGCAAGTTGCCTATTTTAGAGGAGTATAGTCGATCAAATTCATTGACTGTCAATACTTCCAAATCAAAAATTCTCAAGTTTCATAAAGGTAAATGTAGAAAAGATCCAGATTACTTGTACTCAGGAAAAGTAATTGAACAAGTCCAACAATTTGTCTATCTTGGAGTTTTATTTTCTTCATCCTCGATATTTCTCAAAGAAACAACATATGCAATTTCGAAATTCAACGCTGCTATCTCTGTTGTCTTTAATATTTTAGCAGGTGCAAAATGTCATTGTTGGGAGGCCACAAAGAAAATTTTTTACTCTATAGCAAGATCCACATTGATCTATGGCTCCAAGATCTGGGGCATTAGATATCTAAATTATTTGGAACAAGCGGAAACCAATTTCTATAAGAAACTATTCCAACTTACTAGAACTACCCCTAATTACATGATAAGGCTTGAGACCGGAAGTGATTATGTATCAATACAGGTTATAAAACCAACCCTCCTCTGGCTTTGTCAAATCCTATCTATGAGTGCTGATAGACTTCCAAGGCTTTGTTACAATAGACTTCTTCTGTTAGATCAGAGTCCCCAAAATAACATAAAGCTTAATTGGGTATCCCAGGTTAAAAAAATATTTGTCACTTTGTATTCTCTAGACACATGGCTAATTCAGGACCCTAATTTAATCAAAAGACGGATTAATATAATTTTAGATGTCCAAAAAGCTAAATTACTTAGTAATGATCTGGAGAAAATGAATAATTCTAACTACAACCTATTTTACAAATTTCTTTCATTATCCCCAGGCCTACCTCATGAATTTCTCACCATGGGGCTGCCTTTTGTTATTGCAAAAACCATAGCTCAGTTGAGAACAGCCAGCAACTACAATATATCCCCAGGCCTACCTCATGAATTTCTCACCATGGGGCTGCCTTTTGTTATTGCAAAAACCATAGCTCAGTTGAGAACAGCCAGCAACTACAATATATCCCCAGGCCTACCTCATGAATTTCTCACCATGGGGCTGCCTTTTGTTATTGCAAAAACCATAGCTCAGTTGAGAACAGCCAGCAACTACAATATATCCCCAGGCCTACCTCATGAATTTCTCACCATGGGGCTGCCTTTTGTTATTGCAAAAACCATAGCTCAGTTGAGAACAGCCAGCAACTACAATATATCCCCAGGCCTACCTCATGAATTTCTCACCATGGGGCTGCCTTTTGTTATTGCAAAAACCATAGCTCAGTTGAGAACAGCCAGCAACTACAATATATCCCCAGGCCTACCTCATGAATTTCTCACCATGGGGCTGCCTTTTGTTATTGCAAAAACCATAGCTCAGTTGAGAACAGCCAGCAACTACAATATATCCCCAGGCCTACCTCATGAATTTCTCACCATGGGGCTGCCTTTTGTTATTGCAAAAACCATAGCTCAGTTGAGAACAGCCAGCAACTACAATATCAAATTTTCAATAAAAAATATCCATTATTCTATTAACCCTCAGGAAATCTGCACCCTCTGTAATAATAACGTATTTGAAGGCATTTTTCATTTTATCTTGCATTGTCCTATTTACTCCCCCATTAGAAGGCAATTCCTCCAGTTTATCAACCAACCTATTGAAAATTCCCGATTAGACGAAATCTTAAACAAAGCCTCAAAATTTGAATATATACACATTTATAACTATATAAAAAACTCCTTGAAATTGAGAGCTTCATTAATTTCTGATTGACACAATAATAATAATAATAAAAACACACACAAAAAAAAATATCCAACATTTAATATTAAGTAATACATTTTTTGCACTGTTTTCTCTATCTAAAATTTTTAATAATCACTTCTTGGTTAAAAAATTGTATTTTATATTTAGTACATGTATAGAAATACTCCTTACATTTAATGCATAGAAGTTGTAATAATTTTCATTTATTTTAAGTTAAACTTTATTATTTCACAAAGTATCTGTATGTAAATAGAACGTATGTGTAAGTTTTATGTTGGGGTATGTTTATGAATATATTACTAACATAGGACTAAAAACATTATATAAGGTCAACTCCTTGCAATGGGGAAACCCTGTATGCAATAAAATAAATTGAAATTGAATATGCGAAATAAGTTCGGGGGGAGGGGGCTGGTACCATTCCGGGGTATGGAATACTAACAATTTAGAACTTGGAATAGTATTAGGCAACTAAAACGCTATTACAACTAAAATGAAATGATCTTATTTGATTTACTTTTAAGGGTTTTAAGACACATTTACCATCAAATCAAAATTTCGGGGGGTGGCTGCGGAACCCTCGGCCCCCACCTTATATATGCTCATGCTGGAAACGTATAGATAGCGGGTTATCTCTAGATTATCTGTTTCTTCATATAGTATGACGGAAACCGTGCTGTAATAAACTGCAAAAAATTATGTAGTAGCGTTAATTTTGCTGATATATTATTTAACACAATAAAATAAGTACTTATCTGCCATGACGAAGCACGGGTATTCGGCTAGTTAAAAATAATATGGACCGATGATCTTTAGAAGAGGAGGAAACGTTAACCAAAGAACGTATAGGCTTGTATAGGCTCATGAAAATCCAATGTACTGCATGAATTTCCTTTAAAGGTTTGGCTTAGAATTTGGAACAGATTTCTGGTTGGGCCGTATTTTTTACTGGAAAGACATAAATGGATGAACATAAATTATCCATAACGATGGATTGGATTACTACCCAGAACATCTGAAATGACACCCATGAATATCTTCGTATGAGGAACCTTGAAGCAGGAAGTTTATTCGGTGTCAATGGACTCAAGATATCAATTAAAAAAACAAAACAAAAAAAAGGCCACGAGGGCGCTGAGGGGCAGATACTATAGAGGTATCTGATTCATGACCATACGGCACACTAGGGAGATAGTGTGGTCAGTACTATGCTCCGGCCGCCTGATTTTCCCCTTGGCTGCTTCGACTGCTAGAGTCATTACCACCCAAGGTACCCATTAATAAATTAATTAAAGGCTGGGCTGGCGGCCTAGGGACGGTCAGGGAGGCCGAATTCAAACTTTGAGCGAAGACACTAGAAGAAAAAATCTTTAGTACTATGCTCGGGATTTGAACTCAGAACCTCCAAATTATTAGTCCAGTGCTCTACCACTGAGCTAACCTCGCCCCCTAGCTTATTAGTCCAGTGCTCTACCACTGAGCTAACCTCGCCCCCAGCTTATTAGTCCAGTACTCTACCACTGAGCTAACCTCACCCCCAGCTTATTAGTCCAGTACTCTACCACTGAGCTAACCTCACCCCCAGCTTATTAGTCCAGTGCTCTACCACTGAGCTAACCTCACCCCCAGCTTATTAGTCCAGTGCTCTACCACTGAGCTAACCTCGCCCCCAGCTTATTAGTCCAGTACTCTACCACTGAGCTAACCTCACCCCCAGCTTATTAGTCCAGTACTCTACCACTGAGCTAACCTCACCCCCAGCTTATTAGTCCAGTACTCTACCACTGAGCTAACCTCACCCCCAGCTTATTAGTCCAGTGCTCTACCACTGAGCTAGTCTCACCCCCAGCTTATTAGTCCAGTGCTCTACCACTGAGCTAACCTCGCCCCCAGCTTATTAGTCCAGTACTCTACCACTGAGCTAACCTCACCCCCAGCTTATTAGTCCAGTACTCTACCACTGAGCTAACCTCACCCCCAGCTTATTAGTCCAGTACTCTACCACTGAGCTAACCTCGCCCCCAGCTTATTAGTCCAGTACTCTACCACTGAGCTAACCTCGCCCCCTAGCTTATTAGTCCAGTGCTCTACCACTGAGCTAACCTCGCCCCCTAGCTTATTAGTCCAGTGCTCTACCACTGAGCTAACCTCGCCCCCTAGCTTATTAGTCCAGTGCTCTACCACTGAGCTAACCTCGCCCCCAGATAGCAATTCAGAGACCGAATCATAGATGAAGTGCACCAAATATCATCGGAACAGTGTTTAGCTGCAATTCATCAAGTCAGTCCTAGATGTAATGTTTACGAAACTGCAACAGGGTAACATTTTGAGCAATATCTACATTAAATAGACGATAACATAAACAAAAAATGAAATAAATAAAGTTACACCGTCCCTCGTAGTCTATTAAAAGTTCACAAAAAGACTCGTCGATTAAGCACTCTTCTATTATTGAATCGGCGCGCAAACACTCGCACCGCTTCTAAAGCATTACCGTTGCAGAAACCGTACACGAAAACTAGATCAGGTGTCAGTTTCTTGAAACAATTCGCAATGACAATTTATTTCCAATAAGTAAGTGGAAAATCGAAAAACAGTTTCGATTCTTCTTTTGCGATTTTCTCCAAAACGAAGCAAAAACGAGTAAATTTCTAAAATACTTTTTGTCTTCGTTTTCGGTCGCCTAAACGCTCCTGAAGTTTTGCCATTTAAATTAGGGACATCCCGAATTACGCCTGAGACCATTTTTTGTGTGTGACGGTTTAATAGTTCTTATTCAGTAGGTGATTCGGGTCTGTTTGCGAAGAACACACCCAGTTACTCCTCCCGTTACTTGTGAAGTATCTGTAGTGATTACAACAGTGATTCAGCGCATGCGCATAAATCGTTCGCATTTCTATTGGTTGCTGCTGGTAGTAAAGTAGCATTCAACACTCTAGTCGATCCAACTCGCTAAAATTTATAGAATTCTATTAATTTTAACGAGTTGTATTGACTAGAGTTTTGATACCTTCTTGAGCGAGCGGAAACGCATAGCACCTATGCCGATAACGCGAAATAAATATTAAATCTGAATATGTTTAAGAACCACCGGACAAAAAATTCGGTGAAGGAGGCCCCTAAACTTCACAATTACCATTGTTTTTTTAATATTAACCTTTTATTAATAAATATTGCTTGCTGAAATATATTCTGCTTATTTTCTTTTATGCTTTACAAGCCTAAAAGTATTACTTACAAATACAAGGTATCTAACGTTTAGTTAGAAACCATATTATATAAATATAGTAGTCAAAAAAAGTTAATTTTAGTAGTGATTGCAGAGATTTTAAATACTTTTCATTACTATATTTATATAATATGGTTTCTAACCTTAGATAACCTGTAAAGAACCTGTAAACTAATCCGTAAGTACCAAAATCACTGTTTAAAATCACGACAGATACTTCAAAGTAACTGGATGTGGTCTTCGCAAACAGACCCGGTGGTTCGATGAAGTCTTGGAGATATTTTTGAAAAATTCTTTAATGAGTGTAACCCCAATAACTAAATTCCACTAGCTAGGACTGTAGAATGAGTCGTTGGTGGAAACACAGACTGTTCATTAGAAAGTGCCGCCTCCACAAAGCCAAGCCTCTTATAATTACATTAATAGACTCGCCACCTCCAGGGTCTGGGAAGGAGGAGTCCCACCCCCGACTCAGGAGGAGTCCCACCCCCGACTACAGGAGGGAAAACTCAATTATCTTACTCTCTCGAGTAGAAACTACTTCAAGAACAACAGCCTTTTCATTTTCCCGGGCTGGGGTTGGTCTTTGGGGATAATTCGAGACTGTCCGAGATAGCCACCGACTGTCGGAAGAAAAGCAAACCCACGCATCTCAATGTAGGTGCCTACATTGGTCCCGACCCTATCCGATCCGATAGCCACCGACTGTCGGAAGAAAAGCAAACCCATGCATCTCAATGGAGGAGCCTACATTGGTCCTGACTCCATTCGGTCCGACACCCACCAACTGTCGAAAAGAAAACAAACACATGCATGTCAAAGGAGGTGCGTATATTGGGTCCAACCCGACCCGATCCGATAGCCACCGACTATCGGAAGAAAAACAAACGCATTCATCTCAATGGAGGTGCCTACTTTGGTTCCGACCCGACCCGATCCGATGTCGCCGATTCTCGGCCGTTCAAACTTGTTTGTTTCTAGACCGATTTCCGACCGACAAAGCAATATGGCGTGAAACCATATATTCTGGTTCAAAAAAGACTACATCATTTCCAACCAATTTCAACGAATTTTTATTTAAATTAAAGCTAATAAAATTTATAACAACTTTGTCACTTCACATTTTTTGTTTATGAAATTCTGGGATAGATGTTTCCAACCATCCATGGTATATAACCTTCCAATATGAATACTAATGCTTCTCTTATCGTAGATTTATTTTTGCGGGACTGATATACTTCCAGAAGATTGATTGGCCTCTCAACTCCTCCTTCATACCGCCAACAAGGTAATTGAAGGTTTCTATGCTTATTAGGTGCTATTTCTTAAATTAATCACTCATTTTCACTTCTCTACAAGGTCATTACTGACGAGCTGTGACTAGATAGGATCGTATCTGGTCGGGACCAATGTAGACATTAATGTCGGCCGCTGTTGGTCAAACGAAATCGGGTTGAATCGGATCGGAGCGATACCATAGTCGGTTATTTGATCCGGAGGTGGTACTCTCATGGTCGGTAGCGTGGTTGACCTGTGGAAGGCTATTCCCCGAAACAGAGGGTTTTGTAATAGCCATCCAGGATCAAGTAATAGCAACAAGATCCTATCGACGTGACGTTTTGAAGGATGTCAACATCTCTGACAAATGTAGACTTTGTAACAAAGCCGACATCGAAGAGTCGATCCAGCATATTACCAGGCGGGTTCCGATTTTCTATTATAATGTGGCCGAAATATATCATCAAGCACTCGCAGAAAAATTTGGAATGTTGGATGGTGAGGTCCCTTATTACCGCTACGTCCTGAAAATACTTTTGGAGAAAGGTACAATTAAAATGTATCGGAACGATGCAATGTTAACGGACCGTACCATCCATCACAATAAACCGGATATTCTTATCATTGACTAGGGGAATCAGACAGCCGATATTATTGATATCACGGCCCCCAATGATGAGAAAATCCGGAAATATATGGGGACTAAGCAATGTTAACGAGCCGTACCATCCATCACAATAAACCGGATATTCTTATCATTGACTAGGGGAATCAGACAGCCGATATTATTGATATCACGGTCCCCAATGATGAGAAAATCCAGAAATGCCGAGAAACTGGCATACAACTTTAAGACTTGTATAAAATAGATGCTACAAGGTTATCATCCTTCGTAATCTCGATTAACGGACATATTCGTAAAACAAATATTGCCGCAAATGCCAACCAAAGAAAAAACCAAGATACTGAATGGTGCTGCTTGTGGGGGAAGATTATTGTTGAAGGAGAATTACATACAGCTTTCACGTCCAAAATCGAAGAATGTTTTGCCATTTGAGGGCAATTACTTTCATTTAACTTTTTGAATAACCGCTCAATTTCTTATAAATAATCCATGTACCAATTAAAACTCGTCGTAAAATTCGAATTTCGGGCCAATACTTATATAAAATACTTTTGGAGAAAGGTACAATTAAAATGTATCGGAACGATGCAATGTTAACGGACCGTACCATCCATCACAATAAACCGGATATTCTTATCATTGACTAGGGGAATCAGACAGCCGATATTATTGATATCACGGCCCCCAATGATGAGAAAATCCAGAAATGCCGAGAAACTGGCATACAACTTTAAGACTTGTATAAAATAGATGCTACAAGGTTATCATCCTTCGTAATCTCGATTAACGGACATATTCGTAAAACAAATATTGCCGCAAATGCCAACCAAAGAAAAAACCAAGATACTGAATGGTGCTGCTTGTGGGGGAAGATTATTGTTGAAGGAGAATTACATACAGCTTTCACGTCCAAAATCGAAGAATGTTTTGCCATTTGAGGGCAATTACTTTCATTTAACTTTTTGAATAACCGCTCAATTTCTTATAAATAATCCATGTACCAATTAAAACTCGTCGTAAAATTCGAATTTCGGGCCAATACTTATATAAAATACTTTTGGAGAAAGGTACAATTAAAATGTATCGGAACGATGCAATGTTAACGGACCGTACCATCCATCACAATAAACCGGATATTCTTATCATTGACTAGGGGAATCAGACAGCCGATATTATTGATATCACGGCCCCCAATGATGAGAAAATCCGGAAATATATGGGGACTAAGCAATGTTAACGAGCCGTACCATCCATCACAATAAACCGGATATTCTTATCATTGACTAGGGGAATCAGACAGCCGATATTATTGATATCACGGTCCCCAATGATGAGAAAATCCGGAAATGCCGAAAAACTGGCATACAAGGTATTAAGAGCGTAAAACTTGGCCCAATACTATGATATCATAACTTGTATAGGCAAACTGTTCTTGGGAGGGGCCTGGAACTTGGCCTCTTTTTTTATAGCGTTAGTTTTTGTGGGTTTTTTTTTTTATCAAAGTGACGTTGAATGACTCAGTCTCTCGTTGTCTATTAAAAGTTAACAAAAAGACTCGTCGATGAAGCAGTCTTCTATTTGCGAATCGGCGCGAATACTCTCGCACCGCTTCTAAAGAATTACCGTTGCAGAAACCTTACACGAAAATATATCAAGACATCTAAGTCAAGCGGTTGAATTTCAGTAATTGGTTTCTTGAAACAATTCTATGTGACAATTTATTTCTATTAAAAAAGTAAAAAAGTAAGTACCGAAATGAAAACGGGTTTGCTATTTTCTCCAAAACGAACGCCTCAGAATATAGTATTTTTTATATCATTAATATTATCAAACATTACATGCAACTACTGAGTATCAAAAAATCAAATTAATTCTTTCTAAAATGTTGAAAGAATTGCGTAAGGGAGTGTTTGAGGGTATCGGAGGAGTGTCTATCTGTTTTAGCGGGGTTCCTCCCTCCCCCATAGGGAGGAACCCCGCTTATAAGGTTGATACAATGAAACAATCCGGAAGTGCCGACTAGAAAATTTCGCGTTTCAGAACCCCTAGAGACCGAAAATAACGGTGGTTCAAATTTGTATATATATATATATATATATATATATATATATATATATTTGATGTTATTTTTCGTCGCTGGGATAGTATTTTTAGATGGAACGGCATTTTTCTCCAGCGGTGGTACTCCTCCTCACTTCTTCCCGGAATATTTCGATGGATCTCGATCTTCTTCAGCCGGGTACATGTTTCTTCCTCGTTGGTAGCCAAGGGAATGAAATTCCCTTGAATGAAATTCCCTTGGCTACCAACGAGGAAGAAACATGTACCCGGCTGAAGAAGATCGAGATCCATCGAAATATTCCGGGAAGAAGTGAGGAGGAGTACCACCGCTGGAGAAAAATGCCGTTCCATCTAAATATATATATATATATATATATATATATATATATATATATATATATATATTTGTCTGTTCGGTCTGTAGCTCCCAGACGAATGGTCCGATTTTTATGAAATTTGGTAGAAAAATCTTTCGTCTAATTTGAAAGGTCAAGTTCGTTAACCAGCAAAATCCGCCTACTGGAAGATGGCGTTTGGGGCGAAATTCGCGCAAAAAAAAATCGTAACGCTTACGTTTTTGAGTTCATAAGCTTGTAAGTACTCGTTTTATATGATTCCTGGGCTAGGAAAACGAATGAAACCATTTTCAAGGCGATAGCTTTAACCATTTTCGAGAAAATGGGAAAAAAAGTTTTTGAATACCGTTTTTGGTTTGGGTACTTAGAATCATGGGATTCAGTTGAAACATTTTCAGCATGTTCTACTTTCATTAAAACTAATATGTTGAAATTTTGGTTACGTTTGGAGTTAAGGAAGGGTTAGAATAAAATATTTTATTAACAGACATAAAAAGTTTTAGTCACTTTGTTTACTTTCCTTAATATCTCGAAAAAGGTTGAGAATCTTGGTAAACGGAAGAGTGTCATTAGAAAGCTTATTAAATGTTCTAAAAAAAAGGTTCTAATGAAAGTTTTGATTAGGCGATGTCAATCGGAGAAATAAGAGCTTAAAACTTTAAAGTAATTGATTTCGCTTATTCGAACTGTTCTTTTTGTCTGTTTTTTATTCCTTGTTATTTTTTAATTGCTTATAGCTGGATAATGTATTTGAAAATATAACAGGTTAAGAAAAATAAGAATAACAATTTAATGTTAGAGGTATGGATTTCCAAGATATAGCTTTTCAACTGCCTAGCGTCCTTTTTGTAAGGCTGGTTTAGAGAGCGAACAGACGGGAGCTGCATTAGACGGGCTCTTGATATTTATGGTGTTGACTACAGTCGACCACGGTCACCATACTTTATCACTCCAAGCTCATATCAGCTGGGGAATGGATAAATCTACAGCTGTTCATCAAACACCAACCTTCCTCAGGGGAGTTAATGTGTGTCCTGGTTCTGGGGGAAGAGCTAAAGCGGATATACAAAGTAAACAACGTTCCTTAATCCTTCAAGAATAGATTATAGTCGGAGAGCCAGCAACGCACGTTTCATGAAGTATTGTATGCACCTTGGAATTTTCCTATAGTGTATTTCTTGGGTAAATAAGAAGGTATATGTGTTGGCTAGACTTACCTTGGAACACCAGGAACTGCGCACAGGGGAAAGTTGCAAAACAATATTGCCCAAAAATATTTTTTTATTCAGTAGCCAACTATAATATATATCCGCTAGTTATACTGCCAGCTTCCTCAGGCCGAAGTCTGCGAATCTCTCTCAGACTTCTGGGCTAGCTCTCTCAGATTTGTCTGTCAGTTTTTCTCAGACTTGTCTGTCAGTTTTCTCAGACTTGTCTGCTAGTTTTTTTTCAGACTTAACCCTGAAGAAGTTAGCGATATGAATAGCGAAACTTCGGTAAAGGAGTCTGTGAAACTGTCAATACCAAAAGACTATAATGTTTGGTATGTCAAATTTGTTATACATATATATTTATGTTATTTTAATTTTAATCGTTTTATCATTTTACCAAAAAAACATGTTTTGGTAGACGGGTTCTACTAGTTAAAGAACTAGATCTTTTAAATCAGACAAACTTTTGTACCAAATATAATGCTAATTGTTTGAGAGGAGACGTTCAGAAATACGAAGATAGATTTTAGCGTGGTTCCTCCCTCCCTCCATTGGGAGGAACCCCATTTGTAAGGTTCACCTCATGACGCAATCCGGAAGTGCCGATTAGAAAACTTCATGTTCCAGAACCTTTATATCATGTTTCAGGTGGTTCAAATTTGTGTGTGTATATTATATATATATATATATATATATATATATATATTATATATATAATATATATATATATATATATATATATATAGAAAGAAAAAAAAAAAGTCCTCTGGCATATTTTGCGTTTTTGCTTCGTTTCCAATAAAAACGCAAAAAACTGAAACACAATTGTAAGTAGGCATTCTTTCATAATGCCTATATAAAAATCATATTAAAAGTATATTTTTTATCTTTCACCCCCTGTAAACGCCCCCTGTTTTTTTTTTAAATTTGTATTTATTTAGCTCGTCCGCAGTTCTGTCGTTTAGTGACTGACTTTATAAGGGTTCTGTTTTTATAAATTCGTACGTTGATTGCAAGAATTCTTTTCGCCAAGGAGATGAAATCGTTCAACCGGGACCAATTCCGCATCCCCTTAGGTTGAAATCAAACAGACTTGCAGCCCTCAAACCAGTTGTTATCTCTACATTATCTAAAGGATAATCGCCATCTTGCAAGCAATCTCAATTATCTAAATATTTTAACCAAAAAGAAAACAACACAAAAATGGCGGATGTTCGGTTCTTCTCGTTTAGTAATAATTAAACAATGGAATGTAAAATACTTTGTAATTGGTTTAATTTCTCCTGAAATAAGATTCTTAGCTAATTTCTAGATCCTATGGAATGATAATGCCTTCTTGATTTCCATGGAGGTCTCTTGTCATGATATAATGTAATACCTACGCTTCCAGGAGCTTATACCTCTTTGTTCACCACAGTGTAGTGACGTCTTCTGGGAAGGTACTCGTCCGGCATGGTACATATTCCTTAGCGTGTTTCACCCTCTATATGGAGAGGAAAGAAAAATATATTCTTAGAATTAATTTATTTTAAACCAATAAAATAGTAGGAGTATGGAACCCTACTGGAAATTCTAAAGTTACAGTGGGTGGAGAAGGTTATGAGTAGAGCCCGGAAGTTAGGCATTTATTTTTGGGTGAAATAGGCAGGCAAAAAGGCACTTGAAATACTGAAAATAGGCAGTACTTTAGTTAAAATAGGCATTTATTAGGAGTGAAGGCAAAGAGGAACCTTACTCATTATTAGAGCCCGGAAGTTAGGCATTTATTTTGGGTGAAATAGGCAGGCAAAAAGGCACTTGAAATACTGAAAATAGGCAGTACTGCAATTAAAATAGGCATTTATTAGGAGTGAAGGCAAAGAGGAATCTCACTCATTATTAATGAAAATATGTATTTTAAATACTCATTCATTTCTTTATTAACAACTAGCTGTTACCCGGCGTGCCATGCTACACCTACTTTCTGCTTCCATAAAATCAAAAATAAATTAGGAACCCCGTTCCCTACCCCGTGACCTACGAACTGTAAGTCATAAACGATTTTAACAAAGCCTATGGCTCTATGGGACGATTTTAACATGGCCTACAAGACTTCCCGGTTCAAGACCTACCAGTATTCCAAGTTTAGTCAAAATGTGTGGATTTTTATAAGGAACAAACGGACAAACAGTCAGACACGTGATATATATATATATATATATATATATATATATATATATATATATATATATATATATGGGGGCGAGGTTAGCTCAGTGGTAGAGCACTCGACTAATGAACTGGAGGACCAGGTTCAAAACCCGACCGCGCACTAAAGATTTTTTCTTCTAATGCTGCCGTTCGAGGGTTGGATTTGGGGTCCCAGATCGTCCCTAGGCTCACCCAGCCTTTAATTAATTTAATTAATAATGGGTACCTTGGGTGCTAATGACTCTTACAGTCGAAGCAGCCAAGGGGAAAATCAGGCGGCCGGAGCATAGTGTTGACCACACTATCTCCCTAGTGTGCCGTACGGTCAAGAATCAGATACCTCTGTACTTGTGGCCTGTTACGGGACTGATATATATATATATATATATATATATATATATATATATATATATATATATATATATATATATATATATATATATATATATATATATATATAAATAGATTTATCACAGAATTAGTATACTTACTCTCAAGGGAATTACTTCCCTTGTTACAAGCAACAACAAGATCCTTTTTCAAAGTATGAACTCTCATAGACCTTCTCAGAAAAAATGTTTTTCATCATGGAATAACTTCCTCTGCATTATCTTATTATTTCTTAATCCGGAATACTAGGTAATTACACCATTGTCACAGCAAAAGGGCTGTGAGGAAGGAGATGTGACTTATTTCTCTCATCCTCTCTCTTTCCTGCTATTCATTATGCATATGCATTCCTTCTACTAAGGAAGGTTCTGTTATTTACAGAGGTTAAATCCATGGGTTGGGAAAATAAGCTTTCGAATAGATATTTGTGACGGCAATTTGTAATTTAATTTGTGCAACCTTTTTTGTCTTCGATTAACGGAAATTCAATATGTGCTTTTTGAAATGTTTAAATCACAGAAAATATTGCCTAACAAGCAAAAAAGGCAAAAATAGGCAACGGAAGCCAAAATAGCACACTATGGTTCCGAATGCCGGATTTTGGGACAAAACCTCTAGGTACTTGAATCTTTCTGATTTAGGTATGATTTTTGAAGAATTTCTTTTGTGCCGAGTCGAATGAGACCACTACCAATTCAATAGAATAATTATTTTATTAATAAACGGGCTTTATATAACAACAACCGTGAAAAACAGCCGGTATTTAATTTAAAATATTCATACTTTACTCAAGTGGTAGAGCTATGTATCCTTCCAAATATATTTTCAAGACCTCAGGTGAATAAATTAACAGCTAATGTGGTACTGGTAACTGTTCTCGACATATTCCTCTTTATTTAAATTTTCGCGTATAATAAATAAATATTGACAGTTTCACACTACATATTAAATAGATCTCATCGTTAATGTTCAGTTATTTGCTATTAAAAACTTTTTAACAACTCTCTGCAGAAAATAATAATGGTTAACTCGTTTTTCATAAAATAATCGCATCGCTAATTGATAACTTTATTTTATTAGCTGTGCACAGGTATGGCTGAGTACGGCGATGAAAATTATAGCACAGCCACTTCAATACATGTAGTTATAGGTAAAACTGTACGAAGAGGATAGCTAAGTACCACTTTTTTTCTAAACTTAATAAAATAAGGATAATTTAGTTTCATTTAAGTTTTGTCAAACTGTATTTAAATATCATTTTTCATGTAATTTTTAACTATATAATTTTGATTTAATACATTAGACATAATTACATTACATTAAAACACCCTCGAGCATACCAAATTCATATTTGTTTGGTTTCAAAAGAGGATAGGTTCAATTTTCAAATGGCTCCCTTTGGTTTCAAAAACAGACAACTCCATGACTTGGTTTCAAACATGGACAACTCCACTATTTAAAGTGTAATTACGGCCTTAATACTTATATAATTTTGTAGTGCCTTTGAAATAATGTTTCTGGGGCCTATAAGAATAACATATAAAAAAACCACCATGATACTGACATCAATATAGTAGATATGGTTTTTTGCCTCTCCTGTAAAAAAAGCAGAAGTGGAGTTGTCCAACTTTGATACTAAGCTCCTCAAATATCTTCGAAAGAGTGAAAAAAATCACCAGGATGGAATTATATACCATTCTTGAAGAAATGAAAGGTAGAAAAATGGATGAAGAATTTGTGATCTTAGAAAACTTATGACTTCATTTCCACCCGAAGAAAGAAGTGTTCTTATTAGGGCTTTTAAATATTTCAAGTCATTTTTTAAAGAAAACTGGACGGCTTCAAATAGCACCGATGAAAGATTTGTAAAAAATAATAAACGGCTCTAGTCACATTGAATTCACTAGATCCCGTTGATCACCGAAGTTAAGCAACGTCGTGCGTGGCTAGTATGTAAATGCAATATAGACAATTTGTTTATAAGTGATAATAAAGAAAAGTTCGGTGCTAATGCCCCACATGTCGGTGCTAATGCCCCACATGTCGGTGCTAATGCCCCACATGTCGGTGCTAATGCCCCACATGTCGGTGCTAATGCCCCACATGTCGGTGCTAATGCCCCACATGTCGGTGCTAATGCCCCACATGTCGGTGCTAATGCCCCACATGTCGGTGCTAATGCCCCACATGTCGGTGCTAATGCCCCACATGTCGGTGCTAATGCCCCACATGTCGGTGCTAATGCCCCACATGTCGGTGCTAATGCCCCACATGTCGGTGCTAATGCCCCACATGTCGGTGCTAATGCCCCACATGTCGGTGCTAATGCCCCACATGTCGGTGCTAATGCCCCACATGTCGGTGCTAATGCCCCACATGTCGGTGCTAATGCCCCACATGTCGGTGCTAATGCCCCACATGTCGGTGGATCGTCGTCACGGGAAGGAAGCAAATAGACAGAATGTTGTCACATAGAAACATTATTACTAGATTTCACAATCAGTGCCATTCTTCGAGGCAAATCGGTAGAATTGTTAATAGGAGCCGCACTAATGTTAAAAAAATAATTTATAGTTAGAGAGAAAATAAACTTATCCTTCCAAACCTAGAAGTAAAAGTCCTAAAATATTATGTGGATCATTAATCTACAAATGTGGTTGGTTGGCTGGTGAAGGTTCATCATAGTAAACAGGATGCAAAAACAAGTCAACACACCTCCACTGTTTAACAGGCCAGAGAATGCTTTAAATACAATTTGGAATATGTAACTCTAAGGTTCTTAATGCCCATAAGATTCATACGTTGTACCTTATTTCGTGCGATGGTGTGCCAATGCGTAACGCCAACAGAAGCTTGACTGCCTGAAGTTCTACAAATGTGGTTGGTTGGCTGGTGAAGGTTCATCTTAGTAAACAGGATGCAAAAACAAGTCAACACACCTCCACTGTTAAACAGTGGAGGTGTGTTGACTTGTTTTTACATCCTGTTTACTGGATCATTAATATCTAATGATTTATTTTTTGTATATTCTCGATTAATAAAAAAAAAAAAAAATTTTTTTACTTTTACTTCTTTCATGAAATATATTTAGTGTATGAATACTTTTGACTCGCCATATTTGTATATATGGCTTTATAATGTTTATTGTAAATATCTAACGAATTCTTTTTTTATATTTTTGATATTTAGAATAACTTATTGGTGACTAATTATCAATCCTAAACCATTTACATTTTTGGGGTTTTTTTTTTCGGCGCACCGACATCTGGGGCGCAGTGGTGCGGGGGACATATTTCTTAACGAGCCGTGAAATGAAAAAATTCCTGCCACCGGTGGGAATCGAACCCACCATCACCCGCTTGAGAATCTAAAGCATTAGCCACTAGACCCAAGGAGACCCATTTGCCTTCTTTTTACAGATATAATGATCTTTAAAATGTACTTTTTTGCAAAATAAACATTGCGTATCAATACGTTTGATACTCACTGTATATTATATATATATATATATATATATATATATATATATATATATATATATATATATATATATATATATATATATATATATATATAAGGGGCGAGGTTAGCTCAGTGGTAGAGCACTGGACTACTATGCTGGAGGACCTGAGTTGAAATCCCGAGCATAGTACTAAAGATTTTTATCTTCTAGTGTCTTCGTTCATGGGTTGGATTCGGCCTCCCTGACCGTCCCTAGGCCAACCCAGCCTCTTTATTTAATTTAATAATGGGTACCTTGGGTGCTAATGACACTAGCAGTCGATGCAGCCAAGGGAAAAATCAGGCGGCCGGAGCATAGTACTGACCACACTATCTCCCTAGTGTGCCGTATGGTCATGAATCAGATACCTCTATAGTATCTGCCCCACAGGGCTCTCGTGGCCTGTTATGGAAATGATTTATATATATATATATATATATATATATATATATATATATATATATATATATATATATATTTAAAGGAAGAAGGAAAGGTTTATGAAAAAATTGCTTTAATATAATTTAACATTTATTAACAATTGAATGAAAATGTTTGCTTTTACAATTTTTGTAGTAAATCTGAGAATATTAATCAGCAGCACATAGGGAAATGCAATAAAATGGAGATTAGCGGCATCCATCACATTACAACACAAATATTAAATAAATCATAATAATAGGTCATGAGAAAAATTATATATATAAATATTTGAATATTGTAACTGTTAAATTTCTTGATTTTTCTAGTTTATTTTAACGGCTACCTTTTTAACCATAACATGACGGTTTTCTTATCATCGTGTGATAACACTATCAATGATAAAGGCTTCCCGCCAAATTTATGTACAACGTAGACCAATTATAGACATTACAACAATTGTATATTTCTTTGTAAGAAATTTTAATCTATTAACTGTAATCCATTTATCGAATTGTGAAAAAATAAATTTAAATTATTATTACCTAACCTAAATACCTTATGTAAACAAACATCAGCGCTCTCAAGCGACATTACAAGAAACCACCAAATTTAAAGGCGGGTAAAATAAACTAGATGTTAATATTATATTTTATAGTTATACCAGTCAAAATTTTGATTTCTTTTTTTTTTTACTTATGATAGTTTTAATACAATAATAAATTAATAGATGCCGCTAATTGTTATTATAAATCATGATACACAGTGGCTAAACATTTTAACAAATATATCATCATACTGCAGAAATAACAAACATTTAACATATGTTACTAACAATTTTATAATTACTATTTATACATTGCACATATACATGATACATAAACCTAAGCTACAATAATGTACATATAATTATATCTATCTGAGTCTTGCTATTACTCAATAATTTTCAACTGAATTTCAAAATTGCCTATTTATTTTGACAATTCTAATCATAAATCTAGTTGTTTTCCATATACACAAAATTTATTATAATTATTCTCTTTTTATCATTGACATAAATTTATTCTCAATTTAAATAGTGACCAAAGTATCAACAATTGTTCTTGTTTAGGCCGAAGGTTGACAAATTAAAATTAGGTGAATTCCAAAAGATAATTAAACAACCAATAAAAAATATTGACGAGCAAGAAAATATAAAAAATATCATATAATAAATGGAACCAAATAATATATTTGAATAATGTATTTTTTTAAATGTATTGTTTAAAGAAGACGTTTTATCGACAAATAATAATAAAATTGTTTCATTTTATATATATATATATATATATATATATATATATATATATTTTATATATATATATATATTTTATATATATATAAATTTTTTATATAGTTTTGACCTGTTTAGGTTTTTCCGGTTCTTGCTATTATTGGCAGGAGTAATCGAGGCAATATTAAAGTCTCAATTTGATAGCAAAATATTAAATTTTAATCATAAATAAAAAATTTTGGTAGTAGGAAATTTCAATATTTTCTTCGTTCGCCTCCAAGTCAAAGCACGGTTATGATGGCGAGAGGTCTTCTGAAAAAGCCGTTCCTTATGAAGAGGTTCGATGTATCTATATATATATATATATATATATATATATATATATATATATATATATATATATATACATTTTTTTTTGAGTGTGTATTTAACATTTATAAAATACAGTAATGGCAAGACTCAGTTTAATAGCAGGCACTAGACAAAACTAGACAAAATATTATATCTTCCCTACTTAAGGTTAAGATCGAATAGATATTTTGTATGTTTGTATGCTTATAAATACTAATATCATGGTACAGATTGCTACGATGAGCCAAATATACAAAGGGCCTAACTCAGCTCCATTATTATTATTATTTTTTTTTGTGATTGTATTTTGATAGTAGATATAACATTTTTCGAGGTGAAATAAGTTTCGGTTATAGGCTTGGTTTCGCGTACAAAGAAAAGTCAACATTTGACAACAAAAAATACAGTTTTTCTATTCGCATTTATTATTAATAATTAATTTTAAGTTTAAGAAAAGTCAATTTTAGAAGACTATTGGATATTAATAGCTGCACAGTTCCAGAAGAAAAACTAAAATTTAGAACACTATTGTAAACAAGTAGATAACAATAAAAACTAAATCGATCAATATTTATTTGAACCAATACATAAACGTATTTTTAGAAATGGTTAAGGGAGACAACAAATACACATTAACATTTAAATAATGATGAATAAAATCAGATTGAGAAGATAATAATAATGATGAAAAATAATAATAATAATAATAATAATAATAATGAATATTATAATATATAATATATAATATATAATATATAATATATAATATATAATATATAATATATAATATATAATATATTATATAATATATAATATATTATATAATATTATAATAATAATAATGATGAAAAAAATCAGATTGAGAAGAAATAAATTTATTTTATCCTGAATTTTGGTAAAAAAAACCAAAATATTACTCAAAGAACATTCAAGTCAATATTATTGCATAAAAAGAATAGAAAAACTTAAAATAAACTTTATTGTGGTTTTATTATTTTTGAGTTTATTTTCATGAAATCTCTGAGTTTTTTCACGTAGTGATTCATATAAATAATATTTAGTACAAATATTTATTTATTTTAATTTTTACGTCTCTCTGTTGATGTAAAGAATATTTAGAGAGGGGTTATCAACCCTTTCTTGCCAGGATAGGAAGTTTGAGAATAAATGTAATCTAATTGCTTATAATTTTTGTGATAATTTTGTGTTTTAAAATTGAGTTTAGTGAGACTCGGGCGAGTTGCTCCCCAAAATTGTTTAAAACATTAACTTATATTTGTGACATTTCGAATCTGTTTGATTCATCATCAGGCATATTAAATTTAGTCATGTTAAGGTCTACTGTAATTTTTATCATTTCATATTAAGGTCCATAAATTTTGGATTTTTGAGAATGAACATTAAATCCGGGTATGAATCTTCATATTCGCACAGTGAATATGACTTCTCCGCTCTATAAATTATGTATATAATAATATAAGTTAATGTTTTAAACAATTTTGGGGAGCAACTCCTGATAGTTACTTCATGAGTTCTGGAATATAACGGTAGAATCTGAAATCAATTAACAAAATTTGTGTATTTAAAAAAAAAAAAAAATGCATCTTAAAAGGGGGCCAAGGGGCCCGAGTCGCAGTGGGCCCGGCGTCTTTTTTTACTCCCATCATAATTTTAAATAACAAAATTATATACCCAAGTATAGTTCAGATAATTATTATTGAGAAATACCAATAGATAATTTTTTTAATTTTCCATTTCTAATATATAAATTAGCTTTTAAATATTGTCAGTCCAAATATAGCCCCAGGAAGTGCCAATGTACCTCATACAATATAGCCCCAGGAAGTGCCAATGTACCTCATACAATATAGCCCCAGGAAGTGCCAATGTACCTCATACAATATAGCCCCAGGAAGTGCCAATGTACCTGATACAATATAGCCCCAGGAAGTGCCAAAGTACCTCATACAATATAGCCCCAGGAAGTGCCAATGTACCTCATACAATATAGCCCCAGGAAGTGCCAATGTACCTCATACAATATAGCCCCAGGAAGTGCCAATGTACCTCATACAATATAGCCCCAGGAAGTGCCAATGTACCTCATACAATATAGCCCCAGGAAGTGCCAATGTACCTCATACAATATAGCCCCAGGAAGTGCCAATGTACCTCATACAATATAGCCCCAGGAAGTGCCAATGTACCTCATACAATAAGTACATTTTCTACTCCGCTCACTTATGGTAGTACACATGTATTTAATTTTCTTTTTCAGAGAAATGTCAGTAATAAATAATTCCATTAATAGTTTTTGGTGATGTTAATGCAGGGGTTGGGGTTAAGAGGCCTTTCGGAGGCCCTGATATTTATTAATGAGTATTTTTGTTGTGAGTTTGTATGAAATATTGTTTTTTTTTTCGTTTATATTAAAAAGATATCAAAGTTAATGTTAGAAATTAAAAGGTTTAAATATAAAAATAAAGTGAAATCTTTTAGTCGATTAAATGTAATTTTCCTTTTAATTTAACAATACAATCTTCTATTGTAATTGGATTTTGTTTATTATTAAATATTTGGTATTTAACCTTCTCCCTTGTGAGGTTTTTCATTAAGTCAGATCACATTCTGTTTGGACGGAGCTGTAAAAACTCACTTAGTGAGGGGGGGGGACATGTCTGTTTTACTAACTACCTTCAAAGCAAACCTCAACCTTGACAAGGTTCGTAGCAAAAACTCAGAACAAAAAACAAATCTTATTTATTTTCATTAACTCTATTACAAGGAGGCAATAATTTATTTTTGACATGGATATATCTTATGGCTTACGGATCCGCAAAACATTTTCGAGACGCTTAACGCTTTAAAGTGACTCCGCTGGTCACTTACTGGAAATTATATTTAGCAAGAAATTGTGGTAAGAAACTTATATTTAAATTGGGACGGGTATTAATAAATTTAAATCATATGTAGGTATGAACATCAGTGTTTGTTTTAAATTTTCTGGATTAGAAAAAAATGCGGGTCTTGTTTAGAACAGGCCCGCCAGTGATTTTATAATGATATTTAGTAACTGTTACTATGTAATTTGATACCATCGATACAGAAATAAAAACACATGTTTAAATACTATTTAATTTAGTATTGTTTGTGTATTTGCGGTTATAAAAGTATTAAACTATGAATATTTTTGATGTTTACGATTTATGCAAAGAAGAGCAACGAGCCAGGCTTTTCTTTGTCGAAAGAGGAATTCTACCCAAGGAAAGATATTGTAAAAAAGGCCACATTATGATATTTTATGAAGAAAGGAATAAGTAACTGTTACTAGATAAAATCACTGGCGGGCCTGTTCTAAACAAGACCCAAAAATGCTGTAGTTCATTTTATCAGGTTCCCATAAACATATCAATAACCTTAATAATTTCTCATCAAGAGAAGTTATCATTATTGTGTGGAATTTTTTAAACTAATTACACATTTTCGGTAAATGTGAAGGAGCGCGGTCTCCACACCGATCCTTTTGAAATGTTGCACTACAACGTATTTTGATGCACTAAACACGAATCCGTTAAAAAAAAAAGCTCGCTTTTCACTAGGAAAGATGTTATGAAACACTAAAGTTCACTGTTATGCGGGTTCTGAAAGGTAATGTAACCTACTATGTTTGTCAACATGCGCATGCGCGGGTATGGAAAAGTTCGTAATAAGGATGTCTAATTGAAATTTACCATCAATTATTTATCAATTTATCTCCAGTTAGTTATTCAAAAATATTTTTTTTAAATAATAAACCATTCTTTATTTTTTTTTTTTAAATTTTAAGAAGATATCAAAACTCTAGTCAATCCAACTCGCTAAAATTAATAGAATTGTTTTCATTTCTGCGAGTTGGATTGACTAGGGGTTTTGATGTTTTCTTGAGCGAGCGGAAACGCATAGCACGTATGCCCAAAAGCGACAGTATACGACCAAGTCAGCTACCACAAGGTGAGTCTAAATTTCAATTACACTTCGTCATTAAGGACTATTGCGCATGCGCGTGTTTACAAATACGCTGTTACCCCGTCTTTTATAACCTCCATAACAGTGAACTTTAGTGCTTAATAACTTCTTTCCTAGTGAAAAGCGAGCTTTTTTTCTAACGGATTCGTGTTTAGTGCATCAAAATACGTAATAGTGCAACATTTCAAAAGGATCGGTGTGGAGACCGCGCTCCTTCACATTTACCCACATTTTCTTCATCTGAACAAAAGTCCTAGCCTAGAAAATATGTTTTTTGTTTCTGGCAACAATCTGGATTTTTTTTATATTTATAATTTTTAAGAAAATATACATCATGTTGGTTTGTAAGAAAAAAAATTATGTGAATGTACAAAGAATTAAAAATATTTATCTAATTAGAGAAAAATAGTTTTTACAATTTCTTTAATTCTTCTTAAAGAAATATTAAAACATTTTCAGGGCCACTGGCCATGCGGTGGCTGTCTGTGCCTAATGTTGCGGGTTCCATTCCCGCTAGGGATTTCGAAAAAAGAAAAAGCATCATCCCTATCTTGCCTAGAAAAGGGTGATAACCTATAGAAAGCCCGTCCTAAAAATGTCTGTTATTTATAAATGGGCGTTGTAATGTAAATATACATTAAAACTTTTAGGTAAAACTGAAGGAGAGTGTCCTCAGCACCGATTTTCTTCAAAGTTTGCACTATAACGTATTTTGATGCACTAAACACGAATCCGTTGAAAAAAAAAAGTTGCTCGCAACTAGGAAAGAAGTTATTTAAAAAAAAGTTCACTGTTATGAAGGTTAGGGAAGACTGCCTTGGACGACTTTTAGGCATAGAATTCTTTTCATTTCTGCGAGTTGGATTGACTAGGGGTTTTGATGTTTTCTTGAGCGAGCGGAGCGAGCGGAAACGCATAGCACGTATGCCCAAAAGCGACAGTTTACGACCAAGTCAGCTACCACAGGTGAGTCTAAATTTCAATTACACTTCGTCATTAAGGACTATTGCGCAGGCGCGTGTTTACATATAAGCTGTTTACCCCGTCTTTTATAACCTCCATAACAGTGAACTTTAGTGCTTAATAACTTCTTTCCTAGTTGCGAGCAACTTTTTTTTTCAACGGATTCGTGTTTAGTGCATCAAAATACGTTATAGTGCAAACTTTGAAGAAAATCGTAGCTGAGGACACTCTCCTTCAGATTTACCAAACTTTTATAACTCAAAATACTTTAATTAGACGAAAATAATTGTTGTATGCAGTATACTTTTTTTGTATGTAGATTCTTTCCCTACATTTTTTTTTTTTTTTTTTATTTTTTTTTTTTTAAATTCCTATTTAAGAAATATGCACTTCTATTATGTCGATTAGGCTATTTAAAAACATTTAGTTGTTACATATCCATTGTCTCACTTAAATATTATTATGTAACATTGTACATAACAATTTTACATAACAAAAATTTACTTTATTGTTCTCACTCATTCATAGAATATTTAAAATTCGTAAACGATACTTGTTATTCAAGAATTTCTGAAGAAATGAATTTATGAAATTAACTGCATAATGACAAAGATAATGGTAAGAAATAATAACCTTCATCAATTCTATCCTGGCTAGAAAAGGGTGTTAACCTGTTAACAACTCTGCAAAAATCTCATTTATTGATAAATTGACTTCAAAATAAAAATAAACAAATAATAGTTAATAAATTTATTTATCCAATGCCTTATGGTTGATTTATAATTTTGGTGATGTTCATTAAAATAATTTGAAATATTTACAATTTTAACAAGTCGTGTATATTATTGTTTTTAAGAGTTGAAGATAAAATGTTTTCAAATAATCTTCTTATTTGAATCTATAATTTTTGTTAATTTAATTGTGAAGATTATAATTCATATGTTTATGTATAAATTATATCCAAACCATTGGTTCAAAATTATTTTTCCAAAAGAAAACTGAAATATATAATTGTTGATATTAATTAAAGAAGGTGGAAAATGTCCTATTTGAAAGATAAATACTGCTTTCCGAATGGCAATCTTTAAAAATTACTTTGGGGATATGCGAGTCCATTGTTACTGATGAGAGGTATGGCTGTTATCATGACGAGCTGACGTATGTAGACCACGTGGGAGCTATGTACACTGGATGGCTTGTTGCCTTATCAGAACCAATACAGGTCCTTGGAGCCTTCTTGAACCTGAGGCTCGAGACCTGTAACAAAAAATAAAATAAAAATTAAAAAAGGATTTTATTTATTATGCAGAAATTATTGTGATATTTTACATAAATTGTTCTTAGTGAATGAAGTATATCCTACAGAAGTTTAACCGACTGCTTTTCTCCTTCAACTCCATTATTACATAGAGTGCACTAGAGTCTGGGGTTGATGGTGTATTTGATGGACTTGGAGGAGAATCTCATGGCGTATTTGCTGGTTCTTCTTAGTGGTTCCTTCAACTCCATTATTACATAGAGTGCACTAGAGTCTGGGGTTGATGGTGTATTTGATGGACTTGGAGGAGATTCTCATGGCGTATTTGCTGGTTCTTCTTAGTTGTTCCTTCAACTCCATTATTACATAGAGTGCACTAGAGTCTGGGGTTGATGGTGTATTTGATGGACTTGGAGGAGATTCTCATGGCGTATTTGCTGGTTCTTCTTAGTGGTTCCTTCAACTCCATTATTACATAGAGTGCACTAGAGTCTGGGGTTGATGGTGTATTTGATGGACTTGGAGGAGAATCTCATGGCGTATTTGCTGGTTCTTCTTAGTGGTTCCTTCAACTCCATTATTACATAGAGTGCACTAGAGTCTGGGGTTGATGGTGTATTTGATGGACTTGGAGGAGATTCTCATGGCGTATTTGCTGGTTCTTCTTAGTGGTTCCTTCAACTCCATTATTACATAGAGTGCACTAGAGTCTGGGGTTGATGGTGTATTTGATGGACTTGGAGGAGATTCTCATGGCGTATTTGCTGGTTCTTCTTAGTGGTTCCTTCAACTCCATTATTACATAGAGTGCACTAGAGTCTGGGGTTGATGGTGTATTTGATGGACTTGGAGGAGATTCTCATGGCGTATTTGCTGGTTCTTCTTAGTGGTTCCTTCAACTCCATTATTACATAGAGTGCACTAGAGTCTGGGGTTGATGGTGTATTTGATGGACTTGGAGGAGATTCTCATGGCGTATTTGCTGGTTCTTCTTAGTGGTTCCTTCAACTCCATTATTACATAGAGTGCACTAGAGTCTGGGGTTGATGGTGTATTTGATGGACTTGGAGGAGAATCTCATGGCGTATTTGCTGGTTCTTCTTAGTGGTTCCTTCAACTCCATTATTACATAGAGTGCACTAGAGTCTGGGGTTGATGGTGTATTTGATGGACTTGGAGGAGAATCTCATGGCGTATTTGCTGGTTCTTCTTAGTGGTTCCTTCAACTCCATTATTACATAGAGTGCACTAGAGTCTGGGGTTGATGGTGTATTTGATGGACTTGGAGGAGATTCTCATGGCGTATTTGCTGGTTCTTCTTAGTGGTTCCTTCAACTCCATTATTACATAGAGTGCACTAGAGTCTGGGGTTGATGGTGTATTTGATGGACTTGGAGGAGAATCTCATGGCGTATTTGCTGGTTCTTCTTAGTGGTTCCTTCAACTCCATTATTACATAGAGTGCACTAGAGTCTGGGGTTGATGGTGTATTTGATGGACTTGGAGGAGATTCTCATGGCGTATTTGCTGGTTCTTCTTAGTGGTTCCTTCAACTCCATTATTACATAGAGTGCACTAGAGTCTGGGGTTGATGGTGTATTTGATGGACTTGGAGGAGATTCTCATGGCGTATTTGCTGGTTCTTCTTAGTGGTTCCTTCAACTCCATTATTACATAGAGTGCACTAGAGTCTGGGGTTGATGGTGTATTTGATGGACTTGGAGGAGATTCTCATGGCGTATTTGCTGGTTCTTCTTAGTGGTTCCTTCAACTCCATTATTACATAGAGTGCACTAGAGTCTGGGGTTGATGGTGTATTTGATGGACTTGGAGGAGATTCTCATGGCGTATTTGCTGGTTCTTCTTAGTGGTTCCTTCAACTCCATTATTACATAGAGTGCACTAGAGTCTGGGGTTGATGGTGTATTTGATGGACTTGGAGGAGAATCTCATGGCGTATTTGCTGGTTCTTCTTAGTGGTTCCTTCAACTCCATTATTACATAGAGTGCACTAGAGTCTGGGGTTGATGGTGTATTTGATGGACTTGGAGGAGAATCTCATGGCGTATTTGGTGGATGTTCTTATTTGAGTAATTATTTTTAGGACAGGGAATAATAGGTCTTGTAGTAAATAAATAAAAAAAAAAAAAATCAGTACCATAACAGGCCATGAGGGGCAGATACAACTATAGAGGTATCTGATTCATGACCATACGGTGCACTAGGGAGATAGTGTGGTCAGTACTAAGCTCCGACCGCCTGTTTTTCGTTTGGCTGCATCGACTGCTAGAGTCATTAGCACCCAAGGTACCCATTATTAAATTAATTGAAGAGGCTGGGTTGGCCTAGGGACGGTCAGGGAGGCCGAATCCAACCCATGAACGAAGACACTAGAAGATAAAAATCTTTAGTACTATGCTCGGGATTTGAACTCAGGTCCTCCAGCATATTAGTCCAGTGCTCTACCACTGAGCTAACCTCGCCCCCTTGTAGTAAATAGTTTTAAGCACATCTTCGTGAATCGATCCATAGGCTTGTTCAAAAGTTGATTTAATCGATTTGTATTATAATTATGACTTTATGAACCCCCAACTAATAAAAAAAGTCTGACTCGCAGAAACTGCGTCATCTTAGCGCGGTTCCGTTCATAGTCCTAGTGCCACTAGTAAAGGAATAGAAGCAGTTATTGGTAGGTTTTCATCTTGTGTAAAAAAATAAATTTTAAAGAGATTTGATATAAGATTTTAAGCGTCACAACAGGAAACTGATAGCGGAAATTATTCCATCCTCTTACTCAACGTTCGCTCTTGGAAACATTATAACCTTGTTTTACTAAAATACTCATTTTACTGTTAAATGCATTTAAAAAAATAACAAGAAACAAACGTTAGGTAAACAGAGACTAAATCCCCCAATTTCGAAGTTCTAAGCTCTTATTTCTCGGACTGACATCGCCCCATCGAAAATTACATCAGAACCCTTTTTGTAAAGAATTTAATATGGTTTCGAATTGCCCTTTTCACTTACCAGGATTCCCCAACAATTTTCGAGATATTTTAGAAAATATACCGAGATCCAAAAATGTTCATGGGTATTGATACAATGTTTTTATAGTACTTCCTTGCCTCCAAACGACACAAAAATTTAAATATAGTCGGAGAGCTGGTAACGCACTTTTCATGAAGTGTTTTATGCACCTTGAAATTTAGCTATAATATACCTCTTGGATATATAAGGAGGTATGTATGTGTTTCCTGGACATACCTTGGAACACCAGGTACTGCGCATAGGGGAAAGGTGCAAAACAATATTGCCCAAAAATAGTGTTTTATTCAGAAGCTAACTATCTTTAATGTAAAATTAAGACAATTTTACAATGAATAATAAATAAAGGGCTTTAAATGTAAATAAAAAACCAAAGCACTTACTTTATATTTTTACTATTAAATGAAGTGCTTTATTCACGCTGCGATTTAAACAGGGTCTTCAATAAACATATTTGAAAATAATTACAAAAGGGCAGACACTTTTGTGGGGTTTAATATCAGGAAACATGAAAATGTTGCCTATGATAGACTGCAATACACTGCGCGTGAACGTAAGAGTGTATGAGAGCACCCCGCAGTTGTGGTTGTTCTCTTCGCTCTCATTGGTTCTTGCTCATATGATCTTGTACAGCTGTTCCGGTTTATACGTAAATGGCAGCAAGAATAAAACTATCATTTAATATTAGAATAAAAATTTGTTTGTATATTATCCCCCTTAATAGTGTCTGCCTTATTTATTATTCTACATTAAAGATAATGGCTTCTGAATCAAAGTGTATTTTTGGGAAATATCTGTTTGCACCTTTCCCTGATGCGCAGTACCAGGTGTTCCACGGTAAGTCTATCCAACACATATTTACCTTCCTATCTACCCAAGAGGTACATTATAGCAACAAGATGCATAAAACACTTGATCAAAAGTGCGGTTACTCGCTCTTGGATTAATACCTTATATTTGATCGACTTGTAGCATAATAATTACTATATATGACCCTAAATAATAAATAGTTCTGCCTCCTAATATGTCCGGTTGACTATGTGGAATAGCAGAGCATACATGTGTACACAATATGACCCGGCGAAATTCTACAGGGGGGCTTGACTCCCCTTCCGTCCTCCCTGTGTAATAACTCCACATTCCAGGCGTGCCAACCTTCCAGACCCTTCCCTTCAAATTGAAAGCTCCCCTCCACTTAATAAGTTTTATCATCCATCCCCCCTCCCCCCTCAGCTCGCTGTCAACTTATTTTCCGCATTATCAACCGTCCACTTCTACTCTCGAGTGGCGAAGGGGAACCTCGTAATCGATAGTTTACGCTTAAATCGATCCTTATATTGGATTTGTGACCAGAAGTAGCAAGCAACAGGAGTCAATATGCTCCTGAAGCTGTGGCTAATCCTATTGTAGAGGGCAGCAGCTGCTTCGACCTCTTTGGCGTGTCCCTCCAACCCTTCTATTGTCCTACCACCAGCTGATAATAAATACCGATAAATCAGCTGTAATAGTTCAGACAAGTCATTAATCTAACCAATAATCAGGAATAATCATTACTAGTCATTCTTGTCAATAGAAATCCTATATACCTCTATTCCCGCCAAAAACTGTGGAGTACTCATATCTGGCGGGACTTCTAACGCAGCTTCTTTCCGTAGCGAGTATATATATACAGTGGAACCTGGATAATTCGAATTTCGATAATTCGAAATCTTCTTTAATTCGAATATTTCTCTGGGTCCCTAGAATTTAGGGCATAAACAATGTAAAAAAATCTTGGTTAATTCGAATAAAATTTTGGATAATTCCAATTTTTGACGAGTCTGTACCTCGAATGGGAAGTGGACAGAGAGGCGGTCGATCATAAATCTTGTGAAAATATTCTCACATCAGGAAATGCGGATAATAAGATACGGATGCAGGGGTTCCGGGACAAGAATAGCGTTGGTCTCATACTCTAGTTCTTGGACTCTGGTAGTTCTGCAAAGTGGTGGGTCGTTCTGTTGTATTTTGATGTTGTTGTTTGTGCCTTGAATTTCTGGTGTACAGTGCAGTTCTGTGAGTTTTTGATTTAAGATGTCGAAGCCTAGAAGTTATAAAACTTTAACGTTGTCAAAGAAAATAGCTGCGATTAAGGAAGTTGAAACAGGATTTCAAAAAAATCTGAAATTTCCAAGGACTTTGGAATTCCTCCTAACACTTTACCAACTTACCTGAAAAATAAAGAAAAAATTCTTTCCTATGAAAATGACTTTTTTTCTAAACAATAGATGTTTATTTTTATTTTGTTGATAAATTATTTATTACTTATGACGTAATCATCAATTAATGAAATATTTGTTGTTCTTTACATAAAACGTATTTTTTTTTAAATTAAAAAAATGTGAAAACATGAAGTTCGATTTTTTCGCCCTTTATTTTCGAAAACCTTTGTAATTCGAATTTTGGATAATTCGAACTTTCTTATCGGTCCCTAGGGGTTCGAATTATCCAAGTTCTACTGTATATATATATATATATATATATATATATATATATATATATATATATATATATGATTTGTTTGTGAGACAGCTTCTCTCTCCAGCGGACGAACGACGAAGACAGCCCTCGAGCCCTATTGGCCCACGGACCCCCTACACCATTGGCCCGCATAGTCTACGAAGCAGGGCTATAAAGGAGGGAAATTCCGGGAAAAAATCATTCCCTTGACAACCACCGAGGACGACACATAGCAGCCTGAAGAAGTCGGAGATGAACCCGACGAAATATTGCGCAAAGGAGAGGAAGAACACCGCTGGAGAGAGAAGCCGTCTCAGAAACAAATCATATCAACCCCAGCGAAGAAACTTAAAACAAAACATATATATATATATATATATATATATATATATATATATATATATATATACATATATATATATAAGGATTATATATGAACACGTAACATTACTTTAGATGTATGTTTTTGGAAGTTTAAAAAGCTGTCGAGCGAATTGTTAAAGAAGTCGAACAGATCGGTGGTCCCGAGACATTACGCGTACAATTCACCTCAATAAGGGTGTACCTACATTGGACCCGATCCGATCCGATAGCCACCGACTGTCGGAAGAATAACAAACACATGCTTCTCAATGGAGGTTCCTACAGTGGACCCGATCCGATCCAATAGCCACCGACTGTCGGAAGAATAACAAACGCATGGTTCTCAATGGAGGTTCCTACAGTGGACTCGATCCGATCCAATAGCCACCGACTGTCGGAAGAATAACAAACACATGCATCAAAATGGAGGTTCCTACGGTGGTCCTGACCCGACCCGATTCGATCCAATTCGATGGCCACCGATTCTCGGCCGTTCAATCTTGTTTGTTTCTAGACCGATTTCGGACTGACGAAGCAAAATGGCGCCAAACCACACATTATGTTTCAAAAACGTCTACAGCCTCTAAATATTAACAGATTTCAATGCATTTTTTAAAATGAAAGCTAATAAAATTTAGAACAACTTTCTCAACTCATATTTTTGTTTTTTGTTCCCCTTGTTTATTAAATTACGTGGAAAGATGTTTATAACCATGAAATGTTATTGCTTATAACCTTCTAGCTACCTTTTTTATAAATAATTTTAAAATATTAATACTAATGCTTCTCTTATCGTAGTGTAACAGTTAGAAATTAACTGTTAGACTAAGATTTATTTTTTCGGGACTGATATACTTCCAGAAGATTGATTGGCCTCTCAACTCCTCCTTCATACCTCCAACATTCAACCTAATCCAAGGTTTCTATGCTTATTAGGTGGTATTTCTTAAATTAATCATTCATTTTCACTTCACTACGAGTTCATTGCTGACGAGCTGTGACTAGATCGGATCGGGTCGGGACCAATGTAGCCACTCTCGTCGGCCGCTGTCGGCCGTTGCCGGTCAAACAATATCAGATTGGATCGGATCGGGGAAATTGGGATCCAATGTAGGTGCAATCGAAGTCTATTTCAGGCGTCCTGCGAGAGGACAAGAAATATTCTAAGATCTCTGCTTATTTAAATCATTTCAATTTTTTACTTGGGCTCTGTTAATCTTTTAATTTACTCTTTACTACCTTCTGTGTAAAGATATCCTTTAATTAGTTCATAGAACCGTTTGATTACCTAATTTCCAGATAAAAAAAGTGTTTTATAACTTATTTTCAAAGACCAGAGTATACGCTATCTCGGAGTACATCTAGACACAAGACTGACTTGGCGACATCACATACACAAAAAACTACAAGAAGCTCACACACGACTGTTACAAATTTACCCATTAATAAATAGAAAAACTCCCCTAAAACACACCTGTGGTACACTACTATACAAATCGACAATACTACCCATACTAACGTACGCATGTCCTGTCTGGTTTGGCGCCAGAACCACACACTTAAAACGTCTACAAACATTTCAAAACAGAGTACTCCGAATAGTGTCCAATGCTCCTTGGTTCGTAAGGAACAGCCAGATCCATAGAGAATTGGAGGTTCATCCATTTTTCACTCACATGGAAAAGCTAGTGCGAAAATATCACCAGACTCTTCCAGCCTCCAGCAGTTCCATGTTTTATCAACTTGGACAAAGAAAAACCTCGCGAATCAAACACAGACTTTATCAAGACATTTTAACCCTTTTAATTTTTATCTTACAAATATTGTTTTGTGTATAATACGTTTTGTATTGGTCCAATAAAATTGTTTTGTGTTTGTTTATAACTTATTTTCATGATTTAATAATTTGTTTGCTGTTTTGATTATTATCTTTTGTAATATTTATTGTTTTGCTGAAGAAAGCCACCTAAGAGCATGCGGGAACGTTCGAAATATCCATTTTTCTGAATATATGACGTTTTATCTTCTTATCTCATTTTTAGAGATTGGGAGGGTTTCAAATTCATGCTTTTCTGGGGAGTTGTTGTCTTGGATAGATTGTTCTTTTATAAATGTTGGATGTTGGATACTCGTCATTAACCCGTAAAATACTCGGAGTAAAAGAAGGAAGCCGGAAGGCCTTGTCGATGGGTTCCCAGTACCCGTTCTTGTGATCCGTTACCTATGGGAGCTGTGGATTCTTGTCTGGTGGAAGTGAGAAAGTGTCGCATTCCGATCCAGATATAAGGATCGGATAAGACTCGGCTATACCCGCTCCGGGTCGTGAGTCCTAGCTCTCACGAAATCGGCAAGCTTTCGGGGGTCTTTCAAATTAATGGACTTTTCATGTCCTCTAGCCAGGACCTGATGAGGGAAACAGAATTAAGCGAAACCTAATGTAGGCTAGAGATGGGAGTTTGGCTTAATCTACTTATTTTCTGAAAGGACTCGAGTTAGAAACTCGGACGCACACTGAAACATTTTATCTTCTAATGCCCCATGCCGACCTTAGGCCCACCCTGCTTTACTGGACACCTGTAAAGAGAAAAATCACTCTAGCTCTGTAGTGTCCCGTATTGTCAAGAATGAAATACCTCAACTATATTTGAGATACCTCTGCACTTAACCTATGAACTTAAACTTTCGGTGCTAAATGTGCTTCACCAGTGTCGTGTTTAAAATTTTCATTAGTCTCCAACGAGGGAGCCAAAAGTCCGTCACGCAGGAGCTGCATAACTAAGCACTTTCCTCCTTGGGTAGTGTAGACTGTTTTACAGAACAATTTGCTTAAAATATCCTACATAAATAAAATAAAAACATGAATAGTTCTCTTTTAAATTTGTAATGAGTGACTGATCAATTATTAATTTGCTTCCAGAGTTATGTTTACACATGGTACCTATTACACTACGTAATAAATACAAAAAACCTCATATTGTCGTATTTTGATCTAACGCAGGAACAGGATACAGTCACTCTAGTGGTCCTTGCGGCGGCTTTGTGAACCTACGTCTGGCGGGCTTTTCTATTGAAATATATTACAAATTAAACCTCCGCTTTCCGATTGACCGATTCAGCTCATTTTTACAACACTTCTTTCTCATGAGTTACCCACGACGTATACCGCGTTTCGTTACAATACAGCAGAAATTACGACCGGTATGAGTATATTAGGAATTTGGGTCCGGAGTAAACCCCCCCCTTCTAATGAACCGATTTAGTTTATTTTTACAACACATATTTACCACTGTAGATTACTACTACGAATACCGAGTTTCGTCGAAATATACCAAAAATCACGGCTGGTAGTGGCGAATTGGTATTGTGGGTCCGGAGTAAACCCCCCCCCCTCCTTATGAACCGATTTAGTTTATTTTTACAACGCATATTTACCTGTGGATTACCACTACGAATACCGAGTTTCGTCGAAATATACCAAAAATCACGGCTGGTAGTGGCGAATTGGTATTGTGGGTCCGGAGTAAACCCCCCTTCTAATGAACCAATTTAGTTCATTTTTATATCTCACTTTTCTCTATATATTACCACTACGAATACCAAGTTTCGTTGAAATATAACAAATATTACGGCTGACATAGTCAAATTAGTGTTTTGGGTTCGGGGTAAACCCCCCCTTCCGGTGGACCGACTTTGGTGGTTAACGAACTTGTTCAATCGTTTGCTAATTGAATGCTATATACCAAGTTTCGTGACGAAAAAAAAAAACTCTGGCCGCTATCGTGTTAACAGACATATATATATATATATATATATATATATATATATATATATATATATATATATATATATATATATATATAAATTTTAACGAGGGTCATTTTCGGTGTCTACTAGGTAGGATCGATAATGATTTGAAGAAATTTTTCAAAAATTCCGTCATGAGTCCAACCCCAATAGCTACTTTCCTTCGGAGGAAAGTGCTAAAAGCTAGAATGACTGTTTTGAGTGAGAAATGCGAAAGCGCTTTGACGTTAAACTATTAAGGAAAATGTGCGGTTTTTATCAAATCTAAGTATGTTTTTAGTTGTTATGGTGTCTCTTCAAGTGATGAAAATAATCGCATTTAAAAAAAATAAAATAACCTTAAAGGAGGAGAATAACAGGGGGAGGGGCTGATGTCCCCTCCTTATATATGCAATGGAAATGGACGGATTACAATTCAGTGACTTAAAGAGAAATTATGGTTCCATGAAATATCATGGATATTCACAAAGGCATTTTTATAAATAAAACCTTGTGAAGAGTCTTGAAGACAAGAAGGGTGGATTGGCCCTGAACCTCTAGTAGATGGAAATACCTGCTAAGGTCTGTTCCCTTCATCTTGGGGTAAACCGCATTCCAGGATATCAAAGGGTAACCAGTCCAGGGTAAGGAGATCCAGGGTGAAGCTCTGATGGGACGAGAGGGTGGAGAGGCGTAACTAATGTTGAGTTGCTGCTTTAGGGTGCCAAGGAGCATTGGCGTAGATTGGTGAATGCTGTGTTCAACGTTGGCTAATAGGATGGAGGCGTAAGTCATTTGGAGTTCAAGAACCAATGTTTTCCCTAACGTTGACTTGGGCAGTAGAGGCGTAGGGCAGTCCAGGATTTGAGTTCCAACGAGCATAGACACTGAAGTCAATGTTCTCCTCAGCGTTGGCTCTGGGTGAGGGGACGTAGCTCAAGTGGAGTTCTTGGAATGTAGTACCACGGTGCCTATGTCCCGGCCCAATGCTCTCCTCAACTTCAGCTTATGGTGTGGAAGTCTAGACGATGTGAAGTTCAAGAATTTGAGTAGGAAGGAGCATAGACACCGAGTACAATGCTCTCCTCAACTTCAGCTTAGGATTTGGAGGTCTTGACCATGTGAAGTTCCAGGATTTGAGAAGCAAGGAGCATAGATACCGAGCCCAATGCTCTCCTCAACTTTGGCTGTGATTGTGGGATCGTGTGAAAGTCCTGGCATTGAATACCAAGGAGCTTAGGAACGAAGCTCAACGCTTCCTTTAACATAGTTTTACAGAATGGACAGGTATCGTGTGTCGACAGTTCGTGTTTTTTTATACCAAGGAGTTTACCAACCTAGCAAAATGTTGCCATCGCCCATGAGTGGGGTGTGGACAAGTATATCTTCCGGAATTTTTGGATTTGAATACCAGGGAGCATAAGCCATTGCACTATTCGGCTGAGGAGAATCAGACCACTGCCTGGATCATATACGTCGCCATTTCTGCCATACTAAGGCCGAAGAGGACCAGACAAATACTTTCATGATATTCCTCGCCATTTCTGTCATACTTTGGCTGAAGAGGGTCAGACAAATACTTGGATGATATACTTCGCCACCTCTGCCATCCTAAGGCTGAAGAGGGTCAGACAAACACATGGATGCTATCGTTCGCCATTTCTGCCATACTAACGACGAAGAGGATCAGGCCAATACCTAGATACTTCACCATTTCTCCCATACTAAGGCTGAAGAGGGTCAGGCATTTACCTAGATGATATCCTTCACCATTTCTGCCATACTACGGCTGAAGAGGATCAAACTAGTGTACAGATGATATCCTTCGCCATTTCGTCATTTCTGCCATTTCGCGTTTGAAGATGATCATCCCAATACCTTGATGATATCCTTCGCCATATCTCCAACCCTACAGATGAAGAGGATCATGCATTTACCTTGATGTTATTCTTCGCCATTACCGTCATACTTTGGATGAAGAGGGTCAGACAAATACCTAGGTGACACCCGTTGCCAGTTCTGCCTACTCAGGCTAAATAGGATCAGGCCAATACCTAGGTGACACCAGTCGCCAGTTCTGCCATACTATGGCTAAATAGGATCAGGCCAACACATAGGTGACATCCGTCACCAGTTCTGCCATACTATGGCTAAATAGGACCAGGCCAATACCTAGGTGACACCCGTCGCCAGTTCTGCCATACTATAACTAAAGAGGATCAGACAAATACCCAGATGATATCCTTCGCCATTTCTGCCATACTGCGGCTGAAGAAAATCAGACCAGTATCTAGATGATATCCTTCGCCATTTCTGCCATACTGCGGCTGAAGATGCTTAGACAAATACCTAGATGATATCCTTCGCCATTTCTGCAATACTACGGCTTGAAGAGGGTCAGGCCATTATCTAGATGATTATTCTGCGCCAGTTCTGCTATACTTTGGCTGAAGAGGGTCAGACAAATACTTGGATGATATACTTCGCCAGTTCTGCCATAATACGACCGAAGATGATCTAACTAATACCTGGATGACATCCTCGTACACCTCGGCCGTATTACGGTTCAAGAGGTTCGCTTCAATTCACAGCTCGCGAGAAAGAAAAACCTTCTCTGATCTTACCGCCAAAGCTCCGGAGGGGTCCTTGAGAGTTATTGACCAGCTATCTCGGGAGGGTTTGATAAAAAAGCCCGCGCACTGCCTAATAGTCCTCGGGTATGTAGAGGGCGTGCAAGTGGTGGGTGGTGGGCGTGGTCTCTGCTGACCAATCGCAGCTCAGGATTCGCATCGATTCTCGCCATCTCCTAACCAGTACTGCTCCTGGTCAGTAGTCAGGGCAACCGAACAATCCTCCTGTGTCCTTTATCTGTCAAGGGTCGAGGGTACGATTCCCGCGAGGGGTCGTGGCATATCTTTCGAAAAACTGACAGGCATAATCCTTGTCCTGTCGAGAAAAGGTTCGTAACCACTAGCGTATATAGAAAATAATTTCCAAGGGGGCTGGCATGTAGGGAAAATTTTAAATATTTTAGTGTAAAATGGTGGGTTTTAAGGTGCTCTGGACACCTTGTAGGCCAGGGAAAATATAGAAGGCATTTGTTGTTGTTATAGGCTTTTTTCACATGAAATATTCTCAACAAAACAAAATTTCGGGGGAGGGGGGACTGCAGCCCATGTTCGTAACCGCTAGAGAATGCCCTCCAAAAAACGTTCTTGGTTTTTTTTCTCCAGTTACTTTCTCATCACTAAATGATAATTTTAAAAGAATCGTTTTAATTAACGTATGTAAAGCATTTTGTTTATAGTTCACTTTGTGTCTATTATTACTCCATATGGGTCTTTTTGCGAAGATTACATCCAGTTACTTTGAAGTATCAGTCGTGATTTTAAACAGTGATTCTGGTACTTATGGATTAGCTTCCAGGTTATGTAAGGATAGAAACCAAATTATATAAATTTCGTAATGACTGATCACTACTAAAAGTAACTTTTTTTTACTACTATATTTACATAATATAGTTTCTAACAAATTGTTAGATAACTTGTATTTGTAAGTAATACTGTTAGGCTTCTAAAGCATAAATGTAAATAAGAGGAATATATTTTAGCAAGTAATATTCATTATTGTAAAGGTTAATATTATAAAAATCAATGGTAATTGTGAAGTTTAGGGGCCTCCTCACCGATTTTTTTGTCTGGTGGTTCTATAAAATATTTATATTTTATATTTATTTCGTATTATGGGCATACTTGCTATGCATTTCCGTTCTCTTCGCTCGCTCAAGAAAATATCAAAACTCTAGTCAATCCTGTTGTATAGACTAGAGTGTTAAAGGTTACTTTACTACCGGCAACAACCAATAGAATTGCCCATAGGAATAGCCAATAGAAATGCTAATGAGTTATGCGCGTGCACTGAATCTCTTACATCACTACAGATACTTCACAAGTAACTGGATGTGGTAAAAAGACCGAAAATCGCTTTGATTAACATACGATTAGGTAACTGTTTTTGTTTATTCTTCAATATCATATTGTGTCTGTTAAACTTTTTAAATTTAGCTAAGAGACCTTTATCTTGGAAAAATGAAATACATTTTCTTCTTTATTACAAAACATAATTAAATCAATATAAAGCATCTCTGTATCTTTTATACAGACAGACAGTAACTTTCTTAATAGAGTTTGGGAGGCCCGGTGGCCGTGAGCGTTAAGGCGTGAGCACTTAATACTCTGTGCCAAAGGGTCGTGGGTTCGATTCCCACTAGGGGTGGTGGATTTTCTTTAGAAAAAAGAATAGACTTCAGCCCTGTCCAGGCTAGAAAAGGGTGGTAACCTATAGATAACCCTTCCTAAAATTCGTAGTTAATAATAAATGGACGTTAAAATTTAATAATAATAATAGAGCTAGTAGGTGTCATATGGTATAATTTATTTAAAAAATAAGAATGATGATTACTTTTAACGTAATAATTTGATGATTATGTATTTATATAAACTTTTGCATCCATTATTAACTAAGAATTTTAGGACGGGTTATCTATAGGTTACCACCCTTTTCTAGCCAGGATAGGCCTGATGCCTTTTCTTTTTTCTAAAGAAAAACCACAACCCCTAGTGGGAATCGAACCCACGAACCTTGGCTCGGAGTGTTAACGCAAAAATGACCCAATATATTTTCTAACCTGTAGTATTTATTATTACCATCTGACTAAATTAGTGTTTTTTCCCCCAAAACTGGATCGGCTGGACTGTCAAAATGAAAATTTGATATAGTTATTTTGAGGAACTTCAAAGGGCATTGACACCGCGATGGTATTCTTTGGCTTCAACCTGTGAATTCCAACATATATATATATATATATATATATATATATATATATGGGGGCGAGGTTAGCTCAGCGGTAGAGCACTCGACTAATGAACTGGAGGACCAGGTTCAAAACCCGAGCTCGCACTAAAGATTTTTCCTTCTAGTGCTGCCGTTCGAGGGTTGGATTTGGGGGTCCCAGATCGGGGACTGATTTTATATATATATATATATATATATATATATATATATATATATATATATATATATATATCGACGGCATATATATATATATATATTTATATATGTATATATATATATATATATATATATATATATATATATATATATATATATGCCGCCGAAGAAGGCAAAAATCATGTAGTAAGTTACTCCCGATGCACAGTGGTATTTTTAACTGATGTAGCTGGACATAATTCGAAAAAATCATGAAAACAAACCCCTAATTGGACCTTGCAGTATTTCCTAGATAGTATGTAGATTACAAAAAAGTCCGTCACGCAGGAGCTGCATAACTAAGCACTTTCCTCAGAATTTGGGTAGTGTAGATTGCTTTCCAGAACAATTTGCTTAAAATATCCTACATAAATAAAATAAAAACATGAATAGTTCTCTTTTAAATTTGTAATGAGTAACTGATCAATTAATAATTTGCTTCCAGAGTTATGTTTACACATGGTACCTATTACACTTCGTAATAAATACAAAAAACCTCATATTATCGTATTTTGATCTAACGCAGGAACAGGATACAGTCACTCTAGTGGTAGAAAGCGCTCCTTGCGGCGGCTTTGTGAACCTACGTCTGACGGGCTTTTCTATTGAAATATATTACAAATTAAACCCCCGCTTTCCGATTGACCGATTCAGCTCATTTCTACAACACTTCTTTCTCATGAGTTACCCACGACGTATACCGCGTTTCGTTACAATACAGCAGAAATTACGACCGGTATGAGTATATTAAGAATTTGGGTCAGGAGTAAACCCCCCCTTCTAATGAACCGATTTAGTTTATTTTTACAACACATATTTACCTGTAGATTACCACTACGAATACCGAGTTTCGTCGAAATATACCAAAAATCACTGCTGGTAGTGGCGAATTGGTATTGTGGGTCCGGAGTAAACCCCCCTCCTAATGAACCGATTTAGTTTATTTTTACAACAGTTATTTACCTGTGGATTACCACTACGAATACCGAGTTCCGTTGAAATATACCAAAAATCACGGCTGGTAGTGGCGAATTGGTATTGTGGGTCCGGAGTAAACCCCCCCTTCTAATGAACCGATTTAGTTCATTTTTATATCTCACTTTTCTCTCTATATTACCACTACGAATACCAAGTTTCGTTGAAATATAACAAATATTACGGCTGACATAGTCAAATTAGTGTTTTGGGTTCGGGGTAAACCCCCCCTTCCGGTGGACCGACTTTGGTGGTTAACGAACTCGTTCAATCGTTTGCTAATTGAATGCTATATACCAAGTTTCGTGACGAAAAAACAAAAACTCTGGCCGCTATCGTGTTAACAGACACATATATATATATATATGCATATATATATATATATAGATATATATAAATTTTAACGGGGGTCATTTTCGGTGTCTACTAGGTAGGATCGATAAAGATTTGAAGAAATTTTTCAAAAATTCCGTCATGAGTCCAACCTCAATAGCTACTTTCCTTCGGAGGAAAGTGCTAAAACAGGAATAAGTCGGCTCAAATACGTCAACATTTAGGGATTAAGGATTGTTTATATTAGGATATGCCATGCTGCAAAGTTCATTACTCCATCTTTGAATTAATACTACAGTTACATAAATTATTTGTCAGCTCTACAAATTTATTTCCTATTTCAGAAAGGTAAGTATGATCTTCTTTCATTATTTATCATAATAAATTACCATTAATGTTTGCTTTAAGCGACGCGATTTGTAATACCCTTATCCGTAACAGTTTTGGGCAAAAATTATTCAGAATGGTGAATAATGATTAATGGATAAATGTATTATTTCATTCATGAATGAAGAATAATTACTTTTATTGATTATTCGTTATTCTGTGAATGAAGTTTATGTTTTATTCACAAATTATTCGAATGATCAATCAGAATAAACATATTTTAGTGAATAATGATAGATTTATTATGATGTTGGCAGCCAGAAATATGTATATATATGTGTGTTTGAGTAGGATTAATCAGTAGAAATAAATAATAACGAATGATGAATAACGAATAATTCTGTGAATAATTCATGATGTTCCTTGTGAATAAGATAATTCAGTGAATTATTCATCATTCACTAAAAATTTATTTGAATAATCATTCCAATAATAGTTTATTCGAGCCAACGGCCATAGCCACGTTGAATACACCGGTTCCCATAGATCACCGAAGTTAAGCAAGGTCGGGCGTGGTCAGTACCTGAATGGGTGACCGACCACGTGCTGTTGGCATTATAAAAGGGCGGCAACCTATAGATAGCCCGGCGTTAATGGCCAAGATGTAGATGCGCCGTAAAAAAAAAAAAAAAAAAAAAAAAAAAAAAAAAAAATAGTTTATTCGAATAATGCCCAATACTGATCATTAACTTATTATGTGACAGAACTTTTTCTGTCCGGCCTCTTCCGGGCTAGTTTTAATTTTACCCTAATTGTCGATGTAGTATTGACATAGAAATGCAAGACTTAGCTACCAGAATCTTTATTAATGATAACTGAATCTGCTGGTTAACTAACTGGACATTTAAATCGGACAAAAGATTTTTGTAGCTAATTTTATCCATTTTTGAGCCCGTGAGAGTGCGAACAGACAAATAGACATATATACAAATTTGAACCGCCGTAATTCTGATTTTTAGGTGTTCCGAAACGTAAAATGTTCTAGTCGGGACTTCCGGATTGCGTCATGAGGTCAACCTTATAAGCAGGTGACCTCCCTATGGAGGGAGGGAGGAACCGCGCTAATAGAACAATCGGAAATACAATCCGACATCGGAAATACAATATAATATATATATATATATATATATATATATATATATATATTATATATATATAATGTGGGCCATATTCGGTATCTAAGTAGGTGCGAAGTGCATTTAAAGGTGCGTTTTGACAGTTATTAAGTTGGATTTTACGCTTGGAAGTTTTTTAAATTATTGTCTAGTTTCTACAGTAGCGAAACAGATTCAATAGCTAAGTTTGTAACATAAGTATGGACGAAGACGACGAGTCTGCACTGCCCAAATTACTGTAAGCGCGCTAAGCTCCGAGAAGATGCTTATAAATAGTAAGTATAAACGAGACTAAGCCGAGAGCTTGAAACGAAGTCCTTCCGCCGTAACTTATCCACTTCACCGACTTAGTTTAATAAGTTCTTCATTAGTTACAAGGAACTCCGCTACGACGGGGAGCATTTATTAACTTACCCTTACCCTCATCTCTAGACCAATTTACAGTTTTATTAGCGAATCAGAGAGAATATAATTTGTAGAAATGAACGCTCGTCATACAGGAGCTGCATAAGCATTCGTCATATGCATAAACTTCATGGGCGTAAATAGGAAATACTTTCAGGGGGTCTGGGAGAATTTGAGGAGTTCGGAATACTAACAATCTAGAACTTGAAATAGCTGGCCAACTAAAACACTATTACACCCAAAAGAAATTCTTTTTTTTCTGAACTAGGTAATCTTATTTAATTTAGTTGTAAAATTTTTATGACAAATTTTTACCAATTAAATCAAAAGTTCCGAGGAGGGGGCTGCAACCCCCTCAGCCCCCTCTTATATACGCCCATGATAAACTTACCTATATAACTTAAAATTAAGCAAAAATATCTAGTACTTGATGGTAGATTTTGTCAGGGTTCGGTTGTGGTACCTTAACAAAGATACATTTCTTATAGGAAAATGTGTTTTATTTTAGCACTTTCCTCCGAAGGAAAGTAGCTATTGAGGTTGGACTCATGTCGGAATTTTTGAAAAATTTCTTCAAATCTTTATCGATCCTACCTAGTAGACACCGAAAATGACCCCCGTTAAAATTTATATATATATATATATATATATATATATATATATATATATATATATGCATATGTATGTGTCTGTTAACACTAATTTGACCATGTCAGCCGTAATATTTGTTATATTTCAACGAAACTCGGTATTCGTAGTGGTAATATAGAGAGAAAAGTGAGATATAAAAATGAACTAAATCGGTTCATTAGGAGGGGGGGGGGGGGGGTTACTCCGGACCCACAATACCAATTCGCCACTACCAGCCGTGATTTTTGGTATATTTCGACGAAAATCGGTATTCGTAGTGGTAATCCACAGGTAAATATGTGTTGTAAAAATAAACTAAATCGGTTCATTAGGAGAGGGGGGGGGGGGTTTACTCCGGACCCACAATACCAATTCGCCACTACCAGCCGTGAGTTTTGGTATATTTCGACAAAACTCGGTATTCGTAGTCGTAATCTACAAGTAAATATGTGTTGTAAAAGTAAACTAAATCGGTTCATTAGGAGGGGGGGGGGGGGTTACTCCGGACCCACAATACCAATTCGCCACTACCAGCCGTGATTTTTGGTATATTTCGACGAAAATCGGTATTCGTAGTGGTAATCCACAGGTAAATATGTGTTGTAAAAATAAACTAAATCGGTTCATTAGGAGAGGGGGGGGGGGTTTACTCCGGACCCACAATACCAATTCGCCACTACCAGCCGTGAGTTTTGGTATATTTCGACGAAACTCGGTATTCGTAGTGGTAATCTACAAGTAAATATGTGTTGTAAAAGTAAACTAAATCGGTTCATTAGGAGAGGGGGGGGGGTTTACTCCGGACCCAAATTACTAATATACTCATACCGGTCGTAATTTCTGCTGTATTGTAACGAAACGCGGTATACGTCGTGGGTAACTCATGAGAAAGAAGTGTTGTAAAAATGAGCTGAATCGGTCAATCGGAAAGGGGGGGGGGGTTTACTTTGTAATATATTTCAATAGAAAAGCCCGCCAGACTTAGGTTCACAAAGCCGCCGCAAGGAGCGCTTTCTACCACTAGAGGGACTGTATCCTGCTCCTGCGTTAGATCAAAATACGATAATATGAGGTTTTTTGTATTTATTACGTAGTGTAGTAGGTACCATGTGTAAACATAACTCTGGAAGCAAATTAATAATTGATCAGTTACTCATTTCAAAATTAAAAGAGAACTCTTCACGTTTTTATTTTATTTATGTAGGATATTTTAAGCAAATTGTTCTGGAAAGCAGTCTACACTACCCAAATTCTGAGGAAAGTGCTTAGTTATGCAGCTCCTGCGTGACGGACTTTTTTGAAATTGTGTTTCAGGGCGTTGAGAAGAAGGCAAACTATGGTTCACGGATATACAAAATTTTTTGACGGTCACCCATCCGAGTACTGCCCATGCTCGTTGCTGCTTATCTTTGTTGATATTTTTCCTTTGAAGGGTGTATTTTACTTCATCAAGTGTTGGTTATGGGATGATGCTCTTTCTCCTAATAACACTCTCATTACCTTAATAGCCGCTGTGTCCTGGAATCCATTGTATCTCAATTCCAGAGTACATATAATCGATCGACATTTCGTCAAGGGAAAATTTAATAAAATAGATCTCCCTAACAATTGACGGTCGTACAGCAATAAGGAGGCAGCTCCATTTTTAGGATTTTCAGGTCAAAACAATATCATGGATTTAAAAACCATCTTCTGATACAATATCATGGATTTAAAAACCATCTTCTGATACAATATCATGGATTTAAAAACCATCTTCTGATACAATATCATGGATTTAAAAACCATCTTCTGATACAATATCATGGATTTAAAAACCATCTTCTGATACAATATCATGGATTTAAAAACCATCTTCTGATACAATATCATGGATTTAAAAACCATCTTCTGAAACAATATCATGGATTTAAAAACCATCTTCTGAAACAATATCATGGATTTAAAAACCATCCCTATCTTCTGATACAATATCATGGATTTAAAAACCATCCCTATCTTCTGATACAATATCATGGATTTAAAAACCATCCCTATCTTCTGATACAATATCATGGATTTAAAAGCCATCCCTATCTTCTGATACAATATCATGGATTTAAAAACCATCCCTATCTTCTGATACAATATCATGGATTTAAAAACCATCCCTATCTTCTGATACAATATCATGGATTTAAAAACCATCCCTATCTTCTGATACAATATCATGGATTTAAAAACCATCTTCTGATACAATATCATGGATTTAAAAACCATCTTCTGATACAATATCATGGATTTAAAAACCATCTTCTGATACAATATCATGGATTTAAAAACCATCTTCTGATACAATATCATGGATTTAAAAACCATCTTCTGATACAATATCATGGATTTAAAAACCATCTTCTGATACAATATCATGGATTTAAAAACCATCTTCTGATACAATATCATGGATTTAAAAACCATCTTCTGATACAATATCATGGATTTAAAAACCATCTTCTGATACAATATCATGGATTTAAAAACCATCTTCTGATACAATATCATGGATTTAAAAACCATCTTCTGATACAATATCATGGATTTAAAAACCATCTTCTGATACAATATCATGGATTTAAAAACCATCTTCTGATACAATATCATGGATTTAAAAACCATCTTCTGATACAATATCATGGATTTAAAAACCATCTTCTGATACAATATCATGGATTTAAAAACCATCTTCTGATACAATATCATGGATTTAAAAACCATCTTCTGAAACAATATCATGGATTTAAAAACCATCTTCTGAAACAATATCATGGATTTAAAAACCATCCCTATCTTCTGATACAATATCATGGATTTAAAAACCATCCCTATCTTCTGATACAATATCATGGATTTAAAAACCATCCCTATCTTCTGATACAATATCATGGATTTAAAAGCCATCCCTATCTTCTGATACAATATCATGGATTTAAAAACCATCCCTATCTTCTGATACAATATCATGGATTTAAAAACCATCCCTATCTTCTGATACAATATCATGGATTTAAAAACCATCCCTATCTTCTGATACAATATCATGGATTTAAAAACCATCTTCTGATACAATATCATGGATTTAAAAACCATCTTCTGATACAATATCATGGATTTAAAAGCCATCCCTATCTTCTGATACAATATCATGGATTTAAAAACCATCCCTATCTTCTGATACAATATCATGGATTTAAAAACCATCCCTATCTTCTGATACAATATCATGGATTTAAAAACCATCTTCTGATACAATATCATGGATTTAAAAACCATCTTCTGATACAATATCATGGATTTAAAAACCATCTTCTGATACAATATCATGGATTTAAAAACCATCTTCTGATACAATATCATGGATTTAAAAACCATCTTCTGATACAATATCATGGATTTAAAAACCATCCCTATCTTCTGATACAATATCATGGATTTAAAAACCATCCCTATCTTCTGATACAATATCATGGATTTAAAAACCATCTTCTGATACAATATCATGGATTTAAAAACCATCTTCTGATACAATATCATGGATTTAAAAACCATCTTCTGATACAATATCATGGATTTAAAAACCATCTTCTGATACAATATCATGGATTTAAAAACCATCTTCTGATACAATATCATGGATTTAAAAACCATCTTCTGATACAATATCATGGATTTAAAAACCATCTTCTGATACAATATCATGGATTTAAAAACCATCTTCTGATACAATATCATGGATTTAAAAACCATCTTCTGATACAATATCATGGATTTAAAAACCATCTTCTGATACAATAAGACAGTAGCTCTGGTTACTTGAATAGTGGATCACAGCAACTAAACCACTGTATGAGGTCCACTATTGACTATCCATCTCCGTACAGCCAATCCCTGCTCTTTAAGACTGAGAAATACAATGACGTAATGAGTCTCGCACACAAATATGTCGGAGAATATGAGATGCAGTTCTAGAATGCAGTAAAATGTGTAGCTTCCTTACTCACGATGATGATTCGCCAGTAATGTTGGGCAAAACTAAAAACTAAAACTAAAATTAAAACTAAATTCACTTTTTGGAATAAACTAAACCTAAACTAAAAATTGGAACCTAAAAAAAAACTAAAACTAAAATTTTACTAATTAATGGATTTTAACTAAACTAAAACTAAAACTAAATCTTTGGGAATTGACTAAAAACTAAATTAAAGCTTTAGTTTAGTTTAGTTTTACTAAAAAAACATGAATTAATATAAATCATATGTTATTTCGATACTCAAGTAAATTATTAAAACTAATAGAACTTGCTTAAGAATAGGAAATTGTGGCTTTTTCTCGTAATTTGCAATCATATGCTCTTTGATAAACTAAATTAGTAAACTAAAAACTAAAACTAACCTAAAATCACAAATTTAGGTCTCTATTACTAAACTAAACTCATTGCATTACTAAAAATGGAGTCCATATGATTAATAATTATACAAATCTAAAACTAAACTAAAACTAAAACTAAAAATACAACATTAGTTTAGTTTTAGTTAGAGAAAACTAACGTTAGTTTAGTTTAATAACGTTAGTTTTGCCCATCACTGTTCGCCAGAAGACGTCTGACTTAATTAATTGATTTTTTTTTTATTTTGCATTTTTTGTTGGTATTGTCATATAAGGTTCCAAATTTAAAAATTGATTTAAACCAATATTTGTTCGTCCAGTAGTAAAAGTCGTAACTTATGGATTTTTCATAGAGCGCGGTGCAATAAGGAAGCAGCTCCAAATCATAGAACGCGGTGCAATAAGGAGGCAGCTCCAAATCATTAAACTTCATACCACCACTCCAAAAAAGGTAGGATATGGTCCTTATGGACTTACTTTCATAAGTAGCTGGCTATATTATGATTAAAAAAATATCAAGAAAATACATTTTAAAACTTTTTTTTTTTTAATTTGGCAAAAATGTGAAAAAAGGAGCTGCCTCCTCATTGCTGCACGCCCTGTAATTCAATAAAGTAGAGACATATTTCTCAGAGTAGGGCAAACAACACCTAAATGATTGACAAATCGATTAAATTTTACTTATGACTAATCATAGGACAAATTAATCATATGTGAAGTTAGTCATCAATCAATCGTTACTCGTCAATCATTGATAGTCTGTACTAATGATTGACATGACGAACGTTGTAAATAATTTTTGTATTAGGCTAATATCAGCTCGTTTACGCATAATATCTATACAATGGGCCTTGGAATTCTTTCATGAACCAATCATCATCATATATCAACTCTAGTCTTTAATCATTAATCTGAGTAAGGTTAGTCAGTAATCATCAATGATTAGTCAAAGCATGTTTTATCATCAATCACTAATCATAGGCTAGAAAGCAGTTAGTCGTCACTGATTAGTCATGGAGAAATATGATTGATCAATCATCAATCGTTAGTCACATCCCGATTACTCATTTAATCATTAGTCATGAAATTAATCACAGTTTGCTCTAGTCTGGTATTTCTAATGTGACACAACTCAAAATAAAACTTTCGCCGAAAATGTGTTACTTTCGCCTTTGAGGTGCCTTAAGACAGGAATGGTGACCCAAGTTCCCTCTGGTGTAGAAGCTCTGAAGCTAGGTACATACACTCTTGCCTATGTAGATGGAATAGCATTAAAACAGGAAAAGTGATACAAGTACCCTCTGGTGTAGAAGCTCTGAAGCTAGGTACATACACTCTTGCCTATGTAGATGGAATAGCATTAAAACAGGAAGAGTGACACAAGTACCCTCTGGTGTAGAAGCTCTGAAGCTAGGTACATACACTCTTGCCTATGTAGATGGAATAGGATTAAGACAGGAAGAGTGACACAAGTTCCCTCTGGTGTAGAAGCTCTGAAGCTAGGTACATACACTCTTGCCTACGTAGATGGAATAGCATTAAGACAGGAAGAGTGACACAAGTACCCTCTGGTGTAGAAGCTCTGAAGCTAGGTACATACACTCTTGCCTATGTAGATGGAATAGGATTAAGACAGGAAGAGTTACACAAGTACCCTCTGGTGTAGAAGCTCTGACGCTAGGTACATACACTCTTGCCTATGTAGATGGAATAGCATTAAGACAGGAAGAGTGACACAAGTTCCCTCTGGTGTAGAAGCTCTGAAGCTAGGTACATACACTCTTGCCTACGTAGATGGAATAGCATTAAGACAGGAAGAGTGACACAAGTTGCCTCTGGTGTAGAAGCTCTGACGCTAGGTACATACACTCTTGCCTATGTAGATGGAATAGCATTAAGACAGGAAGAGTGACACAAGTTCCCTCTGGTGTAGAAGCTCTGAAGCTAGGTACATACACTCTTGCCTATGTAGATGGAATAGCATTAAGACAGGAATGGTGACACAAGTTCCCTCTGGTGTAGAAGCTCTGAAGCTAGGTACATACACTCTTGCCTGTGTAGATGGAATAGCATTAAGACAGGAATGGTGACCCAAGTTCCCTCTGGTGTAGAAGCTCTGAAGCAAGGTACATACACTCTTGCCTATGTAGATGGAATAGCATTAAGACAGGAATGGTGACCCAAGTTCCCTCTGGTGTAGAAGCTCTGTAGCTAGGTACATACACTCTTGCCTATGTAGATGGAATAGCATTAAGACAGGAATGGTGACCCAAGTTCCCTCTGGTGTAGAAGCTCTGTAGCTAGGTACATACACTCTTGCCTATGTAGATGGAATAGCATTAAGACTGGAAGAGTGACACAAGTTCCCTCTGGTGTAGAAGCTCTGAAGCTAGGTACATACACTCTTGCCTATGTAGATGGAATAGCATTAAGACAGGAATGGTGACCCAAGTTCCCTCTGGTGTAGAAGCTCTGTAGCTAGGTACATACACTCTTGCCTATGTAGATGGAATAGCATTAAGACAGGAAGAGTGATACAAGTTCTCTCTGGTGTAGAAGCTCTGAAGCTAGGTACATACACTCTTGCCTATGTAGATGGAATAGCATTAAGTCAGGAAGAGTGACACAAGTTCCCTCTGGTGTAGAAGCTCTGACGCTAGGTACATACACTCTTGCCTATGTAGATGGAATAGCATTAAGACAGGAAGAGTGACACAAGTTCCCTCTGGTGTAGAAGCTCTGAAGCAAGGTACATACACTCTTGCCTATGTAGATGGAATAGCATTAAGACAGGAATGGTGACCCAAGTTCCCTCTGGTGTAGAAGCTCTGTAGCTAGGTACATACACTCTTGCCTATGTAGATGGAATAGGATTAAGACAGGAAGAGTGATACAAGTTCCCTCTGGTGTAGAAGCTCTGTAGCTAGGTACATACACTCTTGCCTATGTAGATGGAATAGCATTAAGACAGGAATGGTGACCCAAGTTCCCTCTGGTGTAGAAGCTCTCTAGCTAGGTACATACACTCTTGCCTATGTAGATGGAATAGCATTAAGACAGGAATGGTGACCCAAGTTCCCTCTGGTGTAGAAGCTCTCTAGCTAGGTACATACACTCTTGCCTATGTAGATGGAATAGGATTAAGACAGGAAGAGTGACACAAGTTCCCTCTGGTGTAGAAGCTCTGTAGCTAGGTACATACAGTTTTAATGGTTGGTAAAGAGATATTTACCATGTCTTTCATAGTCATAACTATGACGTTGTGAATAAAACCGATTTTTGAGTTGTGTCACTTTAGAATTCCTTGTGCAATATGCTTGATATTGCAAATGTAAAGTTCATAATAAAAAATGTCCGTCACGCAGGAGCTGCGTAACTAAGCACATTCTTCAGAAAGTGGGTCTGTACTCAGGATTCCTGATTAATTTAAATTTTAGTTTAAATTCTAAATGAAGAGAGTAGTACTAGCACGACTAAGGAATGAAAGGGAGGAAGCAGAGAGGTGATGAATGGGCCCTAGTCTTTGTAGTAATTAGGCTTCATTAAGAAGACAGCTTTTATCCCTGAAGGAAGGAACGGAGGTAGTCTTCAGCTGTAGTAGCTGCTAAGCTGAAGGATGGGCCGGGACTCTGTTCTTGCTGAGGGGGTGGCGAAGGGGGACTGGGATAGGGGAGAGGGAATAGCAGTTCTGTATGGTATTCTTAGCAGAAAGCAGCAATAATAGCATAATTGAAGACTTAGCAGAAAGCAGCAATAATAGCATGATTGAGGACTTAGAAGGGGTCTAAGTAACAAACTCAATGTTTTGAGGAAAATGGAGTTGAAGTTGAGCATATCGTCCCTATCATGTCGAACTATGGAATATGCAAATCGGAGCAAACAAGAGAACCAACATATTCTATTCATTGACCAAGTAATATATTGATAAATAGTCTGGCTGAGGGGTGACAAAAGGGGACTGGGTTCGGGATGGGGGAAAAGCAGTTTTGTATGGTATTCTTAGCAGAAAGAATAATAGAATAATTGGAGGTCTCCCCGTGGTATAGTGGCAAACGCCTTAGATTCATAAGTGGGAGTTGATGGGTTCGATCCCTACCGGCGCACACTGGGCAAAACGACTACTTTACGGCGACAAAAGTCGAAAATGTGATGTCGTCGTAGAAAGTCAATTTACGTGTCAAAACGTGCTCAAGTCTTCTATTCATTGAAAACAGAACAATTTTTTTTAGCTAGTTTAACCCAAACCTGTTTAAAACAATAAGGAAGGCAACCATTGCTAGTCACTTGCTCTTCCTCTGCTTAGTCTTGTTCCAACTAAGGTCTTTGTAAGGTGTGTTTTAAAAATTGTGTACAAATTTTATAAATTCTTTTCACAATGGATTTATTACCTAGTGGTATGTTCTTTATAAATACGTAATATATATCTAATAACAGAAAGGCATATCAAAGAAAAAAAATATTAATGCAATTATTACTAGATTGTTCATATTTTGTTGATTACTCAAGTTTGAGTAAGGTTTAAAAAAAAGTTCCACTTCCAAATATTTTTTTTCGATAAGCCTTAAGCTTCTACTTTACTGTCTTGAGACTTTCAGCTCCCCCTTCTTCCCCCTTTTAATGCAAATTTAAATTTAGTTTAGGGAGTCAGATAGAAGCTGAAGAATCCGCTCGAAAGACAGTGGGCGAAAACCTTTAGGTGGACAAAATTCAAAAAAATATTTTACAAATCACTTACTAAATACTGTCTAGTATTAGTAGGATTAAGGTAAAATGTAAATATTTACTTTCTTGGATCATGAACAGGCGACGGAAGGGAATATTAATCGGACTCTAAGAAAGGGAACATTTTCCCAGTGTTTATTGCAGTTTTGTTCTTGTAATTACTTTTCCTTTTTTTTAACAGTAACTATACATGATTATTTAAATTTCATGTTACCGATGTATATGTAATTAGCCTATTGATGTGTAGCTTACCACATGATCCACTTCAAGAACTGTCATTAGAAAATGAGGCAGACGATACTGACTCGTCAAAAGAAAATGCTGAAGGATGTAGCAGTATTGAATCAGACGATGATGGATAATTCGTTTTTAGTGCATAATATAATTGTATATATTTGTTATTATTAAAAAAAACACAAGTCAGTTCAATTACTTTTTTCTTCAAGTTGTTAGTCTATTTTTGTTATTTATTTTCGAATTATAGCCTATGTATTATTTTTTATGAATATATGTATTATGTTTATGTAAATAATAGATGCAAAAAGGTACTACTTAAATGTTCCATAGATTTACAAAATGTTTTCCCAATTTTTATCTATTATGTCAAAACATTTGTGTGTGTCTACAACATTTGTTTGTTGGATATACTAAAAACTATGGGTCAACGATTTTTTTAAATATTTTTCCCTAACTCAGTGACCTCAAAAATATTGAAAAACACAACAAAATAAATTTGTCGGCCTAAAGGTGGATTTTTGCCCGCTGTGCGGCGCACAGTGGGACGAAACGCTTAAAACCGCAGACATTCAATTTTATACCTCTTAACATCCTCGTTTCGGCCTGAAAACCCGAAACCAAATGTTTTCGAGGGTGTAGAACTCAAATCTGAAGTCATTTTATTTTTATCTTGGCGGGATTTTTGGTCATTGACCAAAAATGATGGACCAAAAACCTAAAATTTCAGGTTTTATATTTTGGGGGTGGGAGCTATAATTTCATACACTGAATCCCATGGAATACTCCCCACATCACTCTGGTCGATAGTTTTGAAGCCTTTTCAGTGACAAATTGTTAAAAAAAAAAATATTTTACATAATAGACATACTTGACAAAAATTTACTCCATTAAACTTTAATGGAGTAAATTTTTAATCAAAATATGAAAAAACGGTCAGGGAAGCTGATGTGTAGAGGAAAATCAAACCAAATGTGAACGGACGATAAAGGCCCCAAAGTTATACATTTTCTTCCAATCGGGCGGGGGATTTTATAGTGTTCTCGGCTCAACGTTATATCCAAGAAATTTATAATTTTATTTTTATTTTGAGAACCATTTCTTACAAGTATCGTCTAAGATAATACAATAGTCATTTATATTGTTATAAAAAGGAGTCTTTCTTCTTTAGAAAGAGCCCAAGGACGTAAACAGTGGTTTATCTCAAGAGGAGATATTGAATTTCAGAACGTCGCGTAAAGTTTTCACTTACAAAGTGTCTCTTACGGACTGGAAAAATGATTATTTTTTGTTTTCGATGATATAGGGTTGGCAAATAAGTCCTTTCGGTTTTTTAAGTTGAAAGAAAACTATTGTATATTTTGAACATAATTTTTATTTTAATCTACAATGTAATGTCCATTATTTTCTATTACTTTACCCCATCTCTCCATCAGCTGAATAATCCCATGCTCATAGAATGTCTGTGGTTTATTAGCGAAAAAATGATCAAGGTGCTCCCTGACACCCTGTTCGTTTTCAAACCGTTTTCCACCTAAGGAATTTTGTAGAGACCGGAATAAGTGGTAGTCACTAGGAGCAAGGTCCGGTGAATAGGGAGGGTGGGGCAAAAGATCCCATCCAAGGGCTAACAATTTGTTGCGGGTGACTAACGAAGTGTGGGGCCTGGCATTATCATGATGGAAGACGACACCCTTTCGATTTGCCAGTTCTGGGCGTTTTCGTCGAATTGATTCATTCAATTTTGTTAATTGTGAGCAGTATAGAGTGGAATCGATTGATTTACCTTGTGGCAGCAGGTCATAAAAAATCACACCCTTGAAATCCCACCATACAGAAAGCATTATCTTCTTTGGGTGCAATCCCGCTTTAGATGAGGTTCCAGGTGGTTCGTTGCTAGGTCTCCAAGATTTTTTTCGCACCACATTATCGTAGACAATCCACTTTTCATCCCCTGTCACAAGTCTTTTAAGAAATGGATCGTTTTCTTGACGTTTTCGCAGGGAATCGCAAATGGAAATTCGTTTTGCCAAGTTGGCTTCGGTCAGAGAGTGGGGGACCCAAACATCCAGCCTAGAAACGTAGCCAAGCTTCCGCAAATGATTTTCTACGCTTGCATGTGATATATCTAGGGCCTCAGCAATGTCTCGCACTGATTAGGAAGGATTTTGATCGACTATAGCCTTAACATCAATGCTTTCAATTTCTTGTGGACGACCAGGTCGTGGTGCGTCGTTTGTGTCAAAATTCCCTGCCCTAAACTTGGCAAACCAATTTTGGCACGTGCGCTCTGTTAAGGCTTTATCCCCATAGACCCCGCATATTTTTTTATGAGCCTCTGCAGCTCGCTTTCCTTTTTTGAAATAATACAGCAAAATATGCCTATAATGCAATAAATTACCGCCCATCTTCTCAGCTGGATCACAAACGCAATACTGACCTAATCTTAACAAGTGTCGACAGACATACCGGTTTACATATTACAAATAGGATAAACAATCCTCTGTTGGGATTAATTGCATCAGATAAATGTGTCATATTGTAAACAAAACATGAATACAAAAACCGAAAGGACTTATTTCCCAACCCTATATTTACCACATTAGGGTTTCAAGGGATGCTGATTTTAGATCTGCTATTATTTTTGGTGTGAAAAATGTATAATGCAACTTTACTTAAAAACTTAAACATATTTTTGAATTTATTTGACGAAATATAAATTATTGTTTAACGATTGTATTTTTTCTTTAATCTACTCACTAAAACAAACAAATTGGTGAAAAAATCACGCCGATATCATTTTCTAAACTCGTTATATATAATAAAGCATTTTTAAATTGTTTTATTTTATTTCTCGTCTCCTAAGGCGTATTGAACGAAACGCTCGGACACGTGTAGACTATTTTTCGGTGCAGAATCACCAGAAAAAAAATGGGCCAAATCGGCGACCTTGCACCTGACTAACCTTATGAGCTATTCGGCGATGAAGCTGTTTCCGTCAGTTCTTCAAACATTAATAGGGCTCCTGATCCCCGGCGAATCTGGGCGGATAAAATGTTTACGTATATCTCTTACTTAGGTTTATCTCTTACTATATCTCTTATCAGATTCCCGACAACTCCCCACACACTCTTCTATTTTACTTTTCTTTTTAACTTTACCTATTTTTATCACAAAAGGTGTAAAAAAAACTACAAAAAAAGTGCGGTTTAAAAATTTAGTTTATTTTTTTCAGAAGCGTACATTGACCAAAACAAGCTCAAAAATATTTGTAGGTGAAAAAAGGTATGCTTCTGTGCCACATCAATAATGAGTTGAACACAGAAATACGGCATATCCTAAGGAATTCGCGGGGAATAGTTAAATGTATGGGGTATTACAATTATTTTTGCGCAGTTTGCTGTTTTTTCAGATACCCTGGACTGTGTGGAACAAGTCCTTGTAGTTGTCGAACAAAAACAAAACGTTTCAAATTTGGCCAATGTCGCGGGTTTTGGGCGTTTCGTCCCACTGTGCGGCGGTAGGAATTTTCTCATCTCAATGCTCGTTGGGAGAATTCCTCGCTGCACCCTGTATGTTGGCACTAATAGCCTAATGCGCCGTAAAAAATAAAAAAAAATAATAGAAAAATAAATAAATAGCATAATTGAGGACCCTAGGTGTGAAGGGGTCTAAGTAACAAACACAATATTTAGAGGAAAATGGACTTAAAGTTGAACATATCGGTCCTACCATGTCAAACTATCGAATATGAAAATCGGAGCAAACTAGAGAACCAACATATAGCACTAGTATTTCTAAAGTGCCACAACTCAAAATAAAACTCAACTGAAAATGTGTCACTCTTGCCTATGTAGATGGAATAGCATTAAGACAGGAAGAGTGACACAAGTTCCCTGTGGTGTAGAAGCTCTGTAGCTAGGTACATACACTCTTGCCTATGTAGATGGAATAGCATTAAGACAGGAAGAGTGACACAAGTTCCCTGTGGTGTAGAAGCTCTGTAGCTAGGTACATACACTCTTGCCTATGTAGATGGAATAGGATTAAGACAGGAAGAGTGATACAAGTTCCCTCTGGTGTAGAAGCTCTGTAGCTAGGTACGTACACTCTTGCCTATGTAGATGGAATAGGATTAAGACAGGAAGAGTGACACAAGTGCTCTCTGGCGTAGAAGCTTCATAGTCATAACTATCACGGTGTGAAGAATACCGATTTTTGAGTTGTGTCACTTTAGAAATACTGGTGTGATATTCGATACTGAGGATATATTGAGGAAGTAATATTGACCAAGTAATATAGTTAAAACTGGTCTTATTCTAAACTTTATTTAAGGCATTAAAGGTTATTCTAAAGGGGCTAGAGTTGCGACACTTTACGACAAGCCGTATCGTCTACAATCCAACAGCAAAGTATGGAATCTCAAAGAAGGGGGTTTTCATATTCGATGCTTCGACATGGTGGGGTCGATATGTGGTAAAACTACTAGGATCTCTTTACCGCCCACAAGATTACGATGTTCACAACCCATTCCTGTATCCAACTCATTTTTTTTTTGTTTTTTTTCAAAAATGTCACTTAGATCCCTTGACTTCTGGGGCCTTAAATTATACTCCAAACAAGCCACGGAAAAAGGTTTTTTAGACATTAAAGAACTCACAAGACTGCGTTTTTTTTTCCCGCGATTCCAATCTGAGGCCTGGCAGTCATTTGGAAAGTTTGGAATAGAAACAGTAAATGTTTTCTTTTGCTGCTTCGTGAAAAATGTAAATTCATATAACAATGGAAAATGAATGATGAAAATGAAGCAAGATTTTATGCAGCACAACAAGATGTGGAAATTACTCCTTCCGTTTATCACAACTTCACTCTGTGAAAACACTATTAAATGAATGATGAAAATGAAGCAAGATTTTATGCAGCACAACAAGATGTGGAAATTACTCCTTCCGCTCATTACAACTTCACTCTGTGAAAACACTATTAAATGAATGATGAAAATGAAGCAAGATTTTATGCAGCACAACAAGATGTGGAAATTACTCCTTCCGTTTATCACAACTTCACTCTGTGAAAACACTATTAAATGAATGATGAAAATGAAGCAAGATTTTATGCAGCACAACAAGATGTGGAAATTACTCCTTCCGCTCATTACAACTTCACTCTGTGAAAACACTATTAAATGAATGATGAAAATGAAGCAAGATTTTATGCAGCACAACAAGATGTGGAAATTACTCCTTCCGTTTATCACAACTTCACTCTGTGAAAACACTATTAAATGAATGATGAAAATGAAGCAAGATTTTATGCAGCACAACAAGATGTGGAAATTACTCCTTCCGTTTATCACAACTTCACTCTGTGAAAACACTATTAAATGAATGATGAAAATGAAGCAAGATTTTATGCAGCACAACAAGATGTGGAAATTACTCCTTCCGTTTATCACAACTTCACTCTGTGAAAACACTATTAAATGAATGATGAAAATGAAGCAAGATTTTATGCAGCACAACAAGATGTGGAAATTACTCCTTCCGCTCATTACAACTTCACTCTGTGAAAACACTATTAAATGAATGATGAAAATGAAGCAAGATTTTATGCAGCACAACAAGATGTGGAAATTACTCCTTCCGTTTATCACAACTTCACTCTGTGAAAACACTATTAAATGAATGATGAAAATGAAGCAAGATTTTATGCAGCACAACAAGATGTGGAAATTACTCCTTCCGTTTATCACAACTTCACTCTGTGAAAACACTATTAAATGAATGATGAAAATGAAGCAAGATTTTATGCAGCACAACAAGATGTGGAAATTACTCCTTCCGTTTATCACAACTTCACTCTGTGAAAACACTATTAAATGAATGATGAAAATGAAGCAAGATTTTATGCAGCACAACAAGATGTGGAAATTACTCCTTCCGCTCATTACAACTTCACTCTGTGAAAACACTATTAAATGAATGATGAAAATGAAGCAAGATTTTATGCAGCACAACAAGATGTGGAAATTACTCCTTCCGCTCATTACAACTTCACTCTGTGAAAACACTATTAAATGAATGATGAAAATGAAGCAAGATTTTATGCAGCACAACAAGATGTGGAAATTACTCCTTCCGTTTATCACAACTTCACTCTGTGAAAACACTATTAAATGAATGATGAAAATGAAGCAAGATTTTATGCAGCACAACAAGATGTGGAAATTACTCCTTCCGCTCATTACAACTTCACTCTGTGAAAACACTATTAAATGAATGATGAAAATGAAGCAAGATTTTATGCAGCACAACAAGATGTGGAAATTACTCCTTCCGTTTATCACAACTTCACTCTGTGAAAACACTATTAAATGAATGATGAAAATGAAGCAAGATTTTATGCAGCACAACAAGATGTGGAAATTACTCCTTCCGTTTATCACAACTTCACTCTGTGAAAACACTATTAAATGAATGATGAAAATGAAGCAAGATTTTATGCAGCACAACAAGATGTGGAAATTACTCCTTCCGTTTATCACAACTTCACTCTGTGAAAACACTATTAAATGAATGATGAAAATGAAGCAAGATTTTATGCAGCACAACAAGATGTGGAAATTACTCCTTCCGCTCATTACAACTTCACTCTGTGAAAACACTATTAAATGAATGATGAAAATGAAGCAAGATTTTATGCAGCACAACAAGATGTGGAAATTACTCCTTCCGCTCATTACAACTTCACTCTGTGAAAACACTATTAAATGAATGATGAAAATGAAGCAAGATTTTATGCAGCACAACAAGATGTGGAAATTACTCCTTCCGCTCATTACAACTTCACTCTGTGAAAACACTATTAAATGAATGATGAAAATGAAGCAAGATTTTATGCAGCACAACAAGATGTGGAAATTACTCCTTCCGCTCATTACAACTTCACTCTGTGAAAACACTATTAAATGAATGATGAAAATGAAGCAAGATTTTATGCAGCACAACAAGATGTGGAAATTACTCCTTCCGCTCATTACAACTTCACTCTGTGAAAACACTATTAAATGAATGATGAAAATGAAGCAAGATTTTATGCAGCACAACAAGATGTGGAAATTACTCCTTCCGCTCATTACAACTTCACTCTGTGAAAACACTATTAAATGAATGATGAAAATGAAGCAAGATTTTATGCAGCACAACAAGATGTGGAAATTACTCCTTCCGCTCATTTCAACTTCACTCTGTGAAAACACTATTAAATGAATGATGAAAATGAAGCAAGATTTTATGCAGCACAACAAGATGTGGAAATTACTCCTTCCGCTCATTTCAACTTCACTCTGTGAAAACACTATTAAAAGTTTGTTTCTCATTACTTTTTCTTATTTTTTACTGTTAAATGCAATTTAAGAAACAACCGATGAAAAACTGATACAAAGGAAAGTAAACCCCTTTGAAAAGTACGGAACTGAATATTTCGAAATTTAAACACCGATTTTTCGAAAAAGATCGCTCTATCAAAAATCTCATAGGACAAAACGTATTTATAGGAAACTAGCTGTTAACCGACGTGCCAGGCTACACCTACTTTCTGTATCTATAAAAGTAAAAATAAATTATATACCAAATAAGTAATAGTAAATTCTAATAACGCAAATCTGTAACTGTTTGGGTTCACAGTTTCGAACCAGTGACCTCCAAACTTCAAAACTTATCAAAATCAAGCCTATCAAGACCTACCAGTATTCAAAGTTTGGTCAAAATCGGTCAAACGGTGTGGATTTGTATAAGGAACAAACATACAAACAGACGGCAGGTAGACGTTTTTGACCTAGCCTACGAGACTTTCCGGATCAAGACCTACCAGAATTCCAAGTTTGTTCGAAATCGGACGAACGTTGTGGATTCGTATAAGGAACAAACAGACAGACACACAAACAAAAACGAGATTTTTATGTATATAGATGAAATAAGCTTTCGAATAGATACCAAATTTTTTCCTACAATTTTCCAAACGGTTTCGAGATATATAGGGATATATACAAATTTGAACAACCGTTATAGTCCCAATTGCGTCATGAGTTCAACCTCATAAGCGGGTTTCATCCCTACGGAGGGAGGGAGGAAACCCGCTAAAATGAATGGAAAAATACTTGGGCCTACACGCAGAAAAACGTATTTATGGAATTTAAAAGTAAACTTTGCCTACCTGACGATCCAGCAACCGAGCCAAGAGGCGTGAGGAAGTAGTGGTTACAAGACTTCGCATTGGACATTATTCACTTACATACCGCTATTTAATGAGGACACAGAACAGACCACCGTGTCCCAAAAGCAACAAACACATAATTACCGAATGCAAGGTACGAGACGGTATAAACCATCCCAATGACATGAACGAATTCGAAGAAATCTCAGTTTTAACATTAGCTAAATGCTAGCATACTGGAAAAACGTTCGTCACGTAGGAGCTGCATAACTAAGCACATTTCTCAAAATATATATTTATATATATAAAAATCACGGGTCTGTCTGTTCCTTATACAAATCCACACAGTTCGACCGATTTTGATCAATTTTTGCACACTGGTAGGTATATTGATCTGGAGAGTGTCTTAGGCTTGGTCAAAATATTCTAGGACTCACAGTTCGGAGGTCACGGGTCTGTCTGTTCCTTATACAAATCCACACAGTTCGACCGATTTTGATCAATTTTTGCACACTGGTAGGTATATTGATCTGGAGAGTGTCTTAGGCTTGGTCAAAATATTCTAGGACTCACAGTTCGGAGGTCACGGGTCTGTCTGTTCCTTATACAAATCCACACAGTTCGACCGATTTTGATCAATTTTTGCACACTGGTCGGTATATTGATCTGGGGAGTGTCTTAGGCTTGGTCAAAATATTCTAGGACTCACAGTTCGGAGGTCACGGGTCTGTCTGTTCCTTATACAAATCCACACAGTTCGACCGATTTTGATCAATCTTTGCACACTGGTAGGTATATTGATCTGGGGAGTGTCTTAGGCTTGGTCAAAATATTCTAGGACTCACAGTTCGGAGGTCACGGGTCTGTCTGTCCCTTATACAAATCCACACAGTTCGACCGATTTTGATCAATCTTTGCACACTGGTAGGTATATTGATCTGGGGAGTGTCTTAGGCTTGGTCAAAATATTCTAGGACTCACAGTTCGGAGGTCACGGGTCTGTCTGTTCCTTATACAAATCCACACAGTTCGACCGATTTTGATCAATCTTTGCACACTGGTAGGTATATTGATCTGGAGAGTGTCTTAGGCTTGGTCAAAATATTCTAGGACTCACAGTTCGGAGGTCACGGGTCTGTCTGACCCTTATACAAATACACACAGTTCGACCGATTTTGATCAATCTTTGCACACCGGTAGGTATATTGATCTGGAGAGTGTCTTAGGCTTGGTCAAAATATTCTAGGACTCACAGTTCGGAGGTCACGGGTCTGTCTGTTCCTTATACAAATCCACACAGTTCGACCGATTTTGATCAATCTTTGCACACTGGTAGGTATATTGATCTGGAGAGTGTCTTAGGCTTGGTCAAAATATTCTAGAATTCACAGTTCGGAGGTCACGGGTTCCAAACTGCGAACCTGAACAGTTACAGATTTGCCTCATTGAATTTTAACATCAATTATTTGGTTTCTAATTTATTTTTTGGTTTTATAGATTCAGAAAGTAGGTGTAGCATAGCACACCGGGTACCAGTTGATATATTTATATATTTACCACCCCAGCAAGTGCTAGAGGTGCCTCCACTTTCCCTTACCAGTCCACAGACGTATGACAAGTTATATCGCTCCCTACATGAATATTTAAAAGAGCAAATCGTACAACAGCGAGCTCTGAAAGACAAACTGAATCAGTTCATTCGAGTAGGAAACCCCCTTACGACCTTTACTCGATGATACAACTGGGGTTTTCAGATTCAGAGCTAACGAGAGACTTGAAGTCTATATCTCACCGATGAGGGAAGATATAGGTTTCCTTGAAGTCCACTCGAGACCTAAATGTCAAGTAGCCTCGTAAAGAAATTCGCTAATATCATCCAAACCTAATTAGATGTTGATGATCAGAAAATCATTATGAGTCGTAGGTTTACTGATTCATAAAATTGAAATGCCATCCGGGTCGCATCCATAAATATTTAACGATCCAGCTGACAATTTTCTTTTAAATCCAATTGATTCCGGTGGTTAAACCAAATATAAAATAGCAATACAAAATAAAAACCAGCTTTTATTACCATTTCTCGGATTCATCCGATATAACAAGCAGAGAGGGGAGGAGGTTATGTAATAAAGATAAATAAAAACGTCAATAAGAATCAGTAAATCGCTAATGAGGAGGTATAAAGGAGGTAATACACCGACATTAGAAGGAGTAGCTTGGTATTCCAAAGAGGTACAAGTCGGAGCTCTAGATCTCTCTTGGAGGACAAAGCAAAGTATCCTCTTTGGTATCCGTTTTTGGCGCCACACACACACACATATATATATATATATATATATATATATATATATATATATATATATATATATATACATAATTTTCATAAAAAATGATCATTTGAAGTATGATCCGATTCCGAGGCAAAGTAGTTATTTGCCAATACCAGTCTTAATTTTTGTTATATTTCAACGAAACTCGGCATTTGTTCTGTTCAACTAAAGAGAAAAATGAGTTGTAAAAATAAACTAAATTGGTTCATTAGGAGGGGGGGGGGTTACTCCGGACCGAAATTACTAATTTGCTCATATTGGTCGTAATTTCTGTTGTATTGTAACGAAACACGGTATACTCCGCGGGTATCTAATTAGAAAGAAGTGTTATCAAAATGAACTAAATTGGTCTATTGGAAGAGGGGGGGGGGTTACTTTGTACTATGTTTGGATTGAATTCTCCCGCCAAAATCTCCCACTAGGAGAGTTGTTGAGTTCCTCCTGCGCTATTACTGTATCCCGTTCCTTTTATTATTCACCGAGAGCAATGGATAAAAAATGATAAGTTTTTGTATATTTATTAAGTAGTATCATGCCAGCACAAAAGTCTGGAAGAATTTTTTTTTTTTTTCTACGGCGCATCAACAAATCTTGGCTATTAGCGCCGATCTGGAAGGAAATTCATTACAAAATTAATAATTGAAACAGTGGCTCATTACAAATGTAAAAGAGCAGAACTATTAATGTTTTTATTTCATAGTAGAGCACTCGACTAATGAACTGGAGGACCAGGTTCAAAACCCGAGCGCGCACTAAAGATTTTTTCTTCTAGTGCTGTCGTTCGAGGGTTGGATTTGGGGTCCCAGATCGTCCCTAGGCTCACCCAGCCTTTAAATAATTTAATTAATAATGGGTACCTTGGGTGCTAATGACTCTAGCAGTCGAAGCGGCCAAGGGGAAAATCAGGTGGCCGGAGCATAGTGATTACCACACTATCTCCCTAGTGTGCCGTATGGTCAAGAATCAGATACCTCTATAGTATCTCCCCCTCTGGGTCCTTCTGGCCTGTTACGGGACTGATTTTTTTTTTTTTTTTTTAATAAGCAAATTATTCTGGAATGCTCACGACACTACCGAAATTTTGAGGAAAGTGCTATGCTATGCAGCTCCTGCGTGACGGAGTTTGTTTTTATAATGTTTTGTTACTTTTTTTGTTAAATTTTTTTTTATCGTTCTTTCATATTGTTTTAATTATTCTATATATTAATTCTATATTGGTTTTAGCTGACGAAGGCTACGAAAGATTAGCCAAAACGTCCTTAATATGTATGTTGTATGTTTTTCATACTATTAACTTAAATTATAGAAGCTATTTGTCAAGGAGGTCTACCCTAAATATATACAAACTAGTAAGAGAGGATACTATCTTGAGCAGCTAATTCCGTGATGATGATGACGAAGACACGGACTCATGATGAACGGGGAGTCTCGAAAGACCATTACCTTTGCAATGAGCCGTACAGAATTTCTGTGAGCGGTGAGGGGGGGGGCGCTGGGTTCTAAATCTTGACAAATACCTTCTCTCCCTCATACCTAGAAACTATTAGTCCTACCATATGGTATATCCACACATTAGAAATACCTTTGCTTCTGGTGGAGAGAAGTTAGAGAAATCGTTTCCTTACTCAAAATATGTAAATTATATATATATATATATATATATATATATATATATATATATATATATATATATATATATATATATATGCGGATTCGTTACTTTGATTATCGGTAATTGATAATTATTTTTCTTTAATTTTCGAGAGTTTGCCATAAGTACACCAGTCCAAAAGTAACCTGAAAAATTGAAAATGAAAAATGCATTTTTTCACATCCGATACTTTGCATTTGTATCTACGATGTTATTTTTGGGTTCCTAAGGCGCATTGGATGGAAAGCTCGGACATGTATCGACTATTTTTTTATGTAGAATCACCAGAAAAACATTGGTCCAGATCTGCGACCCCATCGCTGTATACCCCCCTTTCAATCTAGTTACACCTTTAAATCTTTTTAAGACTAAATTATTATAAAAATTTTAACCACGTTAAGACCCACCAAGTTTCATTTTTAAATTTCAAAAATTGTTGAAAAAAATTTGGTTGTCAATCGAGTTTTGAACACCCTGTTTATATATATATATATATATATATATATATATATATATATATATATATATGTATATATATATATATATATATATATATATATATATATATATGTATATATATATATATATATATATATATTACTTTTAAAACTATTTTATAACTATAATGTTACCAAGGTAGAGTCATACATTTCAATTCATCTTATTTTTTGCCCTTTCTACTCAATCTAGTTTAACCTTTACATCTGTTTCACCTAGTTACAGCCCGAGATAGACTGAGTAATGACGGATTAATGATGTAGCGCTCCCTACACCATCATTACTAATGACAGTATCCCCTCCACTTTCAGTAATGGTGAAGCCGAGATCAGAAAATCCGGATTCACATCATTACTGTTCGTCATTCCAACTTTGTCCACCTTACACTATCATTATTACTGTCATTTTGATAAGGTAATGTCATTATTACTGACCGTGTAGGGGCGGCTTAATGGGTTGAAAGAAAATGGGAAACATATCGGTTATAGTGTTTCCCTAGAGCGAGCATTGAGAAGGCGAGGTCTCCTGTTAGGACACTGTGAGTATCCCGTTGTGGCACCTTAATTCTTCCTTCTCTTCATTATTTTATCATATATTTTTCTCGCAATATCAAATCTTATTAATAACTGCTTCTATTCCTTTACTAATATCACTAGGGATATGAAAGAAAAAGCGCTAAGATGACGCAGTTCCTGAGAGTCGGGCCTTTCTAACTAATGAATTAGGATATAAATGAATCAGTTCCAGAAAAAGTCTTTTTGAAGTTTAGTGCACAAGGGTTAACTTAAGGTGTAATTCTACCTTGTAACCTTTTTTTTTTTTGCTAATTTTATGAGGGCTAAAAATCTTTCGAAACTCATCAAAAATGGTATCCAAGAGTGAAGAAAAAGTTTTTAAATGTGCAAAAAATACGATTTTCCGTCCGTAGTCCGAAGTCCCGATGCCGAGTGAGCCCGATGCTGATTTGAATTTAACGAGCTTTGATTGGTCCCTTTTTAATTGTTAAGTTGTTTTTTGTCCTCCTTCCAGACATTTCAAAATTAAAACCCATTTTTTCAATCTTTATTACGAAAAAGGATGAAATAAAATTAAATATAAAAAAATGAACATTTCATAACATTAAACTTTAATTAAAGTCGTTTTCTGAAAACTAAGTTCTTCGAATCTCACGGTACTCTGGTGTCTTCGATTTTCGCCCGATCAACTTCAAATTTTAACTACAGCTTCCTAAAAATTTTTTCTATTAAAGTACGTAGTTTTTTTTTCGATTCATTAAATTATAACGATTTTATTACCGAATTTCGACGGATGTTTAAATAGAAAATGAATAATTGTTCATTCATTTTCGAAAAAATAATATTTCTTTAAAATCCTACTTACTTTCGATTACTTTAATTTTTATACGTAAGATTTAATCTTCTTCTTTCGAAATAATTTGAGTTTCTCGTACTACATAAACTATTGCCGCCTGTGGACTATCGCTCGTGAAAAAAGATTTGTCTGACGTTTCTGTTCGTCAGACAAATCACCGCCATTTTGTTCATAAAATTGAAACTAATTTTTTTTTTGGATACTTTAACATTATATATAAAACGTTTGGCACAAAGAATTGAAAAATATTGATTTATTTGTTGGTTACAAATTCAAGAATATCACTTTGATTTTGTTCCCACAAGAAAGTATTCCCCCAAAAGGAACTTTAAGTGTTGTAATCACCAAGTTTTAGAATGGTCCGATTTTCAAATGTATTTGGATTGCTGGAAAAAATATATCTATCTATATAGATCTTTTAAGTAAGGAAGCTGAGATGACACAGTTCCATCCCAAGCATTTCTTCAGTGCTGAACCATTTCAGTAGAAGTATGTAATAAACCAGTAGTGTGATTTAACTCCTATCAACACTAGGAAAGGAAAATGCCAACAACTCCAGACTAATGTTGTAGCCGAGGGTATGGAATGCCTAGTACAACTGATGTGTTTGGAAGCAGCTGTTGTGATGTACTGCAGTACTGTTAGTACAATATGTTAGGAATCAGCTGATTGCTGCGTTCCTAGAGGAGCAGAGGCATAAATAGCTGAGGATTCCTAGCTGAAGGCTTGATGCTATGTGAGGAATTCGCTAACCTCCCTTCAAGACAAAAAAAAAACTCTAATGGCACTTAAATTATCGGCTATAATGTTTATTATCACTAATATGGCCTAAGGTAAGGATTACCAATAGCTTCTCCTTCTTAAATTTGTATTTTACTGAGTGTATATATATATATATATATATATATATATATATATATATATATATATATATATACCCCTACCTTAACAAGGAGTGCCCCTGATGAGGTGCATGCAAAGAAAAGTGGTGTAATACAACGAATTGCTACTTTTTCGATCCTAAGCCTCAAAGAACAAAAAAGTATTAAGAAATATTTTGGATCATCTAAAAGAATAATTATACATGTATATGTATATGTCTGGGTCAATATCCTAAGCCTGAAGAATTGATACAAGTTACATTGTTTTTTCGTCGAAAAATTTGCATTTATAGGCTCATAGGTACACTTATTATAGCTAATTGGACATAAAAAAAATCTAACGAAACAATTTTTAAGGCCATATATAACCGTTTTTGAGGAAAATGGAACAACTAGGATTTCCGTATTGTTTACTACAAATGTATTACCTAATGGCGGCTCGAGTAGAATATTTTTCAAGCAAACTAAAATACATAAATTTTCTTTACATTTGTTAAGGGAGTATGAGAAAACAAACTTACTAAAATACATCAGCAGGTTATGAGATATTTTTAGCGAAGACTATGCATTGTGTTTTTTTAACGAGAATTTTGGGAAATCTAATTTCGGAGGATGCCTATTACTTCCTGGATATTATTGCTAGATTAATTTAGAATTATTTACAGTGATAAGTAAATCATCAACATACAGAAAAAAAACCAAAAAAACTTCTGGCCTAAATCACGGATGGTGTCTATCAAAATCTGAAGTAGGGTTGTGCTCAGAAGCCAACCTTGTGGAACCCCGTTCTTCTGGATAAATAATTTGACTCTAAATGTCCTATTCAAAAGGAAATGTCCTATGATGTTAAACTCATTTCCCTGGATATTACATTCGTACAAATTCGATACAATAATCTGGCGCTATACTGTATCATATGCTTTTTACATGTCCAGTTAAACAGTTATTATAGATTATTTGTCAATGAATGCATTTAAAATTTTATTTTCAATCAAACAATGTGCTCCATTTTTAAGTGATTTGATCTGAAGTCACATTAATACTCTGCTAGAACCGTATCTTGGTTAAGAACCCACGGTAGCCCTTCGTTAATCAGCTTGCAATTGTTGCTAGTAAGAGCTATTGATCTGTAACTAGTAAGCAGAGTTTTATGATTTGTCTTTTTCTGAATAGGGATTATAATTGATAAATAAAAACAAATTGTATAAAAGAAGAAAATACCTGATTACAAAAACAATCCTGGTAATCTAAATGCTCGATTCATGTCAAAATTCTGGAGGACACTCTCAATATTTATTTATTTTTATTAACTAAGAATTTTAGGACGGGTTATCTGTAGGACACCACCCACTTCGAGCCAGGGTAGGGCTGATGCCTTCTCCTTTTAGCACTTTCCTCCGAAGGAAAGTAGCTATTGAGGTTGGACTCATGACGGAATTTTTGAAAAAATTCTTCAAATCTTTATCGATCCTACCTAGTAGACACCGAAAATGATCCCCGTTAAAATTTATATATATATATATATATATATATATATATATATATATATATATATATATACATATATGTGTCTGTTAACACGATAGCGGCCAGAGTTTTTGTTTTTTCGTCACGAAACTTGGTATATAGCATTCAATTAGCAAACGATTGAACGAGTTCGTTAACCACCAAAAACGGTCCACCGGAAGGGGGGGGGGTTTACCCCGGACCCAAAACACTAATTTGACTATGTCAGCCGTAATATTTGTTATATTTCAACGAAACTTGGTATTCGTAGTGGTAATATAGAGAGAAAAGTGAGATATAAAAATGAACTAAATTGGCTCATTAGAAGGGGGGGTTTACTCCGGACCCACAATACCAATTCGCCACTACCAGCCGTGATTTTTGGTATATTTCAACGAAACTCGGTATTCGTAGTGCTAATCCACAGGTAAATATGTGTTTTAAAAATAAACTAAATCGGTTCATTAGGAGGGGGCGTTTACTCCGGACCCACAATACCAATTCGCCACTACCAGCCGTGATTTTTGGTATATTTCGACGAAACTCGGTATTCGTAGTGGTAATCTACAGGTAAATATGTGTTGTAAAAATAAACTAAATCATCAAGGCATCAGCCCCTAGTGGGAATCGAACCCACGATCCTTGGCACGGAGTGCTCTCATAATTATTGGAATATATTTCATTATATATTTCTGATGCAAAGAAAGTGCATAAGTATAAGAAACTAAACAAGGATTGTTGAGCGTAAAATAGTTTTTACTTTTTATAATACAGTCCACATTATTTATGGTGGTTTATTTATAGATTTTTATTTCGTAGTTATACAAATATAACATACCTATCTCCTTTAGAAGGCAAAGGTTACGATACTGGAAAACAAGACAACATAGTCTATTTGGTTAAGTTAGTTCGGATTACGTTTGGGGACGTGTAAACTGGTCTTTTCGTGTACCAGTCCGAAAGGGTAACATCCGAAAGGGTGTACCGTTCGTATGGGTATCATGCCGGAAGGTTACTGATGCTTACGGTTTCCAGTCCTTACGGGTATTGGTAGCTTGGTTTATAGCGGTGTAGTGAGATAAAACAAGTTGTAAATAAGGAAGCATATTGGACGTTTTTGGATATAATAACATATATTAGCATCAAACTTCTCGGGGTTGTGAAATGTCGTTCTATACCCACAAGCTGGTACTTCTCGCTGAAAGGGCGTTACGAAACCAGACCGGGGTTGATAATTACCTTCCGAGGGGACCAAATTTAGACTTAATGTACTATAAATAAAAATAATAAGGAGCGGTGTAAGTACTAGAGGAGGGGAGAAGGAGGACTGGATTCCAGGACTGGAGTGGGGAGATCCGCTGGAGAAGAGAAATATATAAAGCAAAGAGTGGCAATTAAGGAGGCGGGCTCACGGGGGTCCCACGCCACATCAAAGGTGCCGACGCGGTCATCTTCTAGGAATCAAATCCAAAGGTACTTCCAGGATTCTCTCTCCTGGAGGATAACTCCAGCCCAAACATCGGGGGCTTAGCTAAGTATGGATCAGCCTATTCCAGCCTAGGATCTATCTAGCACATAGTTCATTGCTGGAGTCATCTTCTAGGAATCAAATCCAAAGGTACTTCCAGGATTCTCTCTCCTGGAGGATAACTCCAGCCCAAACATCGGGGGCTTAGCTAAGTATGGATCAGCCTATTCCAGCCTAGGATCTATCTAGCACATAGTTCATTGCTGGAGTCATCTTCTAGGAATCAAATCCAGAGGTACTTCCAGGATTCTCTCTCCTGGAGGATAACTCCAGCCCAAACATCGGAGGCTTAGCTAAGTATGGATCAGCCTATTCCAGCCTAGGATCTATCTAGCACATAGTTCATTGCTGGAGTCATCTTCTAGGAATCGAATCCAAAGGTACTTCCAGGATTCTCTCTCCTGGAGGATAACTCCAGCCCAAACATCGGGGGCTTAGCTAAGTATGGATCAGCCTATTCCAGCCTAGGATCTATCTAGCACATAGTTCATTGCTGGAGTCATCTTCTAGGAATCGAATCCAGAGGTACTTCCAGGATTCTCTCTCCTGGAGGATAACTCCAGCCCAAACATCGGGGGCTTAGCTAAGTATGGATCAGCCTATTCCAGCCTAGGATCTATCTAGCACATAGTTCATTGCTGGAGTCATCTTCCAGGAATGAAATCCAGAGGTACTTCCAGGATTCTCTCTCCTGGAGAACAACTGCAGCCGAAAAATCGGGGGCATAGCTAAGTATGGATCAGCTTATTCCAGCCGTTTACGAGAAATATTGATACAAATAATTTTCCAAACTAATTCTCCGTTTGAGTAATCGGAAACGATTGATTGTTCCAGACGTTTCAAATCCAACTAACCTAAGATAGTTAAATTTTGGTTCCATTTGGCGTTGTGGAAGTACTAGAAATAAAATACAAGTGGTAAGTGGAAGATAACCATTCGAATGCTTACAAAACTCTCTACAAAAAAGGTTCTCATGTAGTTTTCGATGAGGCGCTGTCAATGGGAGAAATTAGGACTTGGAACTTCGAAATTGTTAGTTTTGCTCTTTTGAACGGGGCTTTGTATCTGTTTACCAAAAGTTATAATTGATTTTTGATTATTTTAATTGCATTTAACAGTAAAATGGGTATAAATCAAGGTACGAAATGTAACTCATTGTTATAGTGTTTTCAAGAGCGGAGAGAATGTGGGGGAGCAGAGATGGCCATAATTTTATTTATAAATAAAAATACGAGTTTATTCGAACTTCATATATTTGTAAATACGAATATAAATAAATTCGTATTCATAAGTGTGAATACGAATTTATTTGTATTCACGTATATTAAATATAAAAATACAAATAAAATTTTATTCACAAATTTATCTGCGAATACAAATAAATTCACAGAACAAATTGTAAATATTCACAAAATATCAAGTGATTACAAAAAAATCACATTAAAATATATGAATACAAATTTATTCACATTATAATTTGTGAATAAAAATTCGCAAATAAATTATGATTTTCTTGGAATTAACGATAAGATAATATTACGAAATTTATTTTAAGGTGATTTTTTTTTTGTCGCTTAATGTCTAGGTGGTATTACAAAGAATATTGAAGATGGTATTCGGATGGATGTAAACAGTAGCCTTACCAATACCACCCTTCCTAATTCCACCAGGTCTGGCCGCAAGATTCTTCAAAAAAAAAAAAATAACCTTAAAATAACTTTCTTAATATCATCTTATCGTTAATTCGAAAAAAATCATAATTTATTTGTGAATAAATTTTTATTCACAAATTATAATGTGAATAAATTTGTATTCATATATTTTAATCTGATTTTTTTTTGTAATCACTTGATTTTTTTGTGAATATTCACATTTTTTGTGAATATCTACAATTTTTTCTGTGAATTTATTTGTATTCGCAGAAAAATTTGCGAATAAAATTTTATTTGTATTTTTAAATAAATTCTTAATCACACTTATGAATATGAATTCATTTATATTCGTATTTACAAATATATGGAGTAGGAATAAATTCGTAATTTTATTTATAAATAATATTATGCCCATATCTGTGGGGGAGGCACTCATGATACTGTTAGTTTCCTGTTGTGGAGCCTTAAATCTATTTTCTCTTGGAGATTTTATTTTATATTTTTCACAAAAGATCAAACCCCACCAATAACTGCTACTATTCCTTTACTAATAGCACTAGAGATATGAACGGAACTGCGCTAAGATGACGCAGTTCCTGCGAATAGGACGTTTTTCTAATACAAATCTACCCTATTTGCTTAACAAATATACTTGGATGATAACTTTACAAAAAGCGACTCCATAATTAACACTAGATTTACCAGAGCAGTAATTTTGACTGGTCGTGCAATTTCAATTCAAAATTCCTACTACATATAATATATGCTTTCCTAAATTATGTTTGTGCCTATAAGTACAAATACATTTAATGAACTCAATGTTACTTCATATATATATATATTTATTCTTTATATACGACCAAGGTCAAAAGAATAGTACTCCAATTTTCTTTGTACTATTTATTGTTTGTACGCCCTACACGTTTCGTGGCCTTCATGCCACCTCCTCAGGGGCAATTACATCCCCATGAGTGGATAGCTCGCCACCCATATAAGTCTTAGTCTTAGTATTGCCCCTGAGGAGGTGGCATAAAGGCCACGAAACGTGTAGGGCGTACAAACAATAAATAGTACAAAGAAAATTGGAGTACTATTCTTTTGACCTTGGCCATATATAAAGAATAAATAATTATACGTAAATAAAGGTCAGAAATACGTGGAAAATAATATATATATATATATATATATATATATATATATTAGTAACAAATATATTTTATGTTATTGACATTTATACCAGTACCAGGTCTGGTAAATCTAGTGTTAATATTGAGTTACATCCATAAAGACCTCAATATCCCACTCGTTAAAGATTTTGTATTATCCAGATTCCAACGTTTCCACGCCAAACTGTTCACTCATCATAATCCTGAAGTCCTCTCCCTATCAAGCGTCACCCATCCACTCTTTCCAACGAGGCGACTCAGAAGACAGTGGCCCAGAGATTTGCTGCAATGATAGTACGTAAAGTGTTAGCAATGGCTTTCTCTTTGTTCAAGTGCGACAATTTTCTGTGGCTCACCGATCTCTCTTCGACTCCAGCCACTGGTCGTAGCAGAAGGGAGCTTGAGTAGGCACCTTTCAATGTCATATGAGCGTCTTTCTGGCGCTAATCGAGGATGAAGTTGGAAGGCCTTGAGCACAGAACCTCCATATTGAATCATTCATCATATTACCAGATGTATTTATATACAGGATGTAATCAATGATGATATACAGGATGAAAAAATCAATAAAGAAATATATATATATATATATATATATATATATATATATATATATATATATATATAAGGCAATCATTCCCTTGACAACCACCGAGGACGACACAAGCAGCCTGAAGAAGTCGGAGATGAATCCGACGAAATATTGCGATGAAGAGAGGAGCGACACCGCTGGAGAAAGAAGCCGTTCCAAACAAACATATATATATATATATATATATATATATATATATATATATATATATATATATATAATATGAAGTTAATCAGTCAAACTATTGCCTCCGGAGATAAATACAAGATAGAGGTTGTATAATGTTCGATTGGCGAGAGAGGAAAGGTGGAACAGCTACTGCCGAATACTGGTATGGCATACCGTTCCATTTCAGTAGCAGGTATTTCATACCAAGCATACCGGGTCACCTCCTCCCATCTCTCTCTCTCTCGCTCATATACTACAGGTCTATCTCATTTATTATCTTAATATGCTAATTATTACAAATAGTTATATTTTATGAGGTGTCTTAACAATATAGTCAAACTATACATACATGCGCTTACTAGAAGATTTAACATCTTCAATGTTCATTATATCCAATAAAGGTTTTATGTATATATATATACACACATGTATATATATATACAGGGTGTCCCACATTGATATGTCTTAACTTTAAGGGTTTATTCTACAACTCATTTGTAGTTCAGGGACGCAGAAATGAGCGTTCTATCTCAACATGCAGAGGAGCTACTCAAACTTTTGTCTTTTTTAGAAACTACTGGCTTTTCTAAAGAAAAACTGAGTTTTCCGAATTTCTGATCAATCCATTGTAAATAAAGACCACATTTTTGGAATCTACATGAAATTTCCAATAAGAAACACCCGTTATTGAAATATTACCACGTAAAAGTTTGAGTAGCTCCTCTGCATGTTGAGATAGGACGCTCATTTCTGCGTCCCTGAACTACAAATGAGATGTAGAATAAACCCTTAAAGTTATGACACCTCAATGTGGGACACCCTGTATATACACATTTATTAACCCTTATATCTACTTTGTTGAATCTTCCAGCAGGCTCCCGTATATATATATATATATATATATATATTGTCTATATTGCTGAGACGCCTAATAAAATATAGGCATATATAATATACATTGGTATATATATATATATATATATATATATGTATATATGTATATATATATATATATATATATGTATATATATATATATATATATATATATATATATATATATGTATATATATATATATATATGTATATATATATATATGTATATATATATATATTTATTTTTTATTGCTTACAAAAAAATAATTTTTACAGTAATTTGCTTATAATAAAAGTAATTTTGGGTTGATCCTGTATGTAATGTTGTTAATTGTGAATTGAATATTAAAGTTGCTGCAGGTTCTGAATTGGGCTATGAGCTTTATATATATAATATATATATATATATAATATATATATATAATATATATATAATATATATATATACACACATACATAAACATATAACCGGGTGAGTTTGTAGTGCTTCCCTTCATACTTTATACTGCCTCACATAATCTCAGGTCTAGGCCAATCTCATTTATTACCATAATATGTAAATTATTACAAATTAATTCAATTTTAAAGTAAGTAACATTGTTAAAAACCAAAACAATATCATTGTTACAATAATACCACTGCGTCTGCTATTTAGTTAATTACAATGATTATGATATTAATATTACAATAATATTCTCACAGATGCCGAGATTATTCACGGGTGATGTGAATGTATAAGGTAAATAATAATGGGATAACTAATTCTCTGTCTGGAGCTCAAGTATGATTTCAATTTTCATCATTGTTAATTTGTAATTAGCTGGTTTAATATGTTTCTAGATTTACATAGATCTCCTTATCTCTAAAATCTTATCTAGTCATAAACTGGAAGAAAGATTTCCCTGGACAGAACGAGTATCTGCTAATAGTTGCATGGTTCCTGGAACACGAGGTTCTATAGCTGGAATGGATGTTCCAGAAGCTAGGATTTCACTTCTAACGGATGAAAGTTTCAGGCTACAGCTAATCAAGAAGAAAATCTAGCTAAGAACCACAACTATCTCTAGTAGAAATGTCTCGAAGAAAATCTTCTCATTCCCAGTCTTCAGCTGAATATTAACCTCAACTTATGGATGACATCGATTTTTGGGACTGGTCACCTACAGTGTACTTACAGTATATTTAATGGGCAGGATTTCTATTTTTAGAAAAAAGCCACTACCGCAAAGTACGGAGTCCCACAAGGTAGTGCCTTAAGCACAACTCTTTTCAGCATAGCCATCAGTGAAGTCCACAAATGCTTCACCTGCAATGTCAGAGGTCTACTAAACGCCGATGACTTATCTTTTTTTCTGTAAATTATCCAACCTTACCTTCATAAAGTCAAACATTCAGGAAATTCGCGAATTTTTAAATGGTTTGAAGAAAGCGGCCTGCGGATATCAGTTGAAAAGTCACGCTGTATTAATTTTACGAGAACTAAGGTAGAGGCCAACGGCACGTTGAGTGCACCGGTTCCCGTTGATCACCGAAGTTAAGCAACGTCGGGCGTGGTCAGTACCTGAATGGGTGTCCGACCACGTGCTTTTGGCATTATAAAAGGGGTGCAACCTATAGATAGCCCGGCGTTAATTCCCCAATTGTCGATACGCCGTTAAACCTTTAAAAAAAAAAACAAAAACTAAGGGAGAGATTGACCTTCCCACCTTTACTTTCGGGCTGACTCCCCTCCATTACAGCAACGAAATCCGCCTCCTCGGACTTAAATTCAATCGCCTCCTCACATGGGCTCCTCACATCGCCTCCTCACATCGCCTCCTCACATGGCCTCCTCACATGGGCTCCTCACGTTGTGGATCTGAAGCGGAAAAGCCTACAGCTGATGAAGCTGCTACATGTTTTTTTTTTTTTTTTTTTTTTTTTTGTTTTTTTTTTTTGTTTTTTTTTTACGGCGCATCAACAAATCGTAGCTATTAGCGCCGACATCCAGGGTGCAACCAGGAATTTTCTCAGCGAGCCCTGAGATGAGAAAATTTCTGGCACCGGTGGGGATCGAACCCACCATCTCCCGCTTATGAATCCAGCGCGCTAGCCACTAGACCACGGGAGACCCCGCTGCTACATGTTCTATCCAAAACCCCTTGGGGATCAAATCGGAAATTCCTCCTGAGAGTATATTTGGTTGGCCACGGTCTGTTCTAAGATTGACTGTTCAAGTTTCATTTATGGTTCAGCCAAGAAGCTTGTCCTCTGTCTTCTTGACGCAGTTCACTTTTCTGGAATACGCCATGCCACAGGAGTCTTCCGTTCAACGCCAACTTGATACCTCTGTGCTGAGTCTGGTATTCCACCTCTGAGCTTTGGCAGGCAGAAACGGTGGAGTGCCAGTACAAAAGTACGGATGACGTACGACTTTTTTCCAGACGTACGAGCACGCTTGGAGGCTGAGTGGATGGCACAGATGATGACAGACGACGGGAACATCAACTCTAAGCTGCATTTCTTCAAGAGAAGAGAAGATCCTCGCTGTAAGTGTGGCCAAGAGGAAGATGCAAGACACATCATTCTACACTGCCCTCTATACACAAGGCAAAGACTCAAGCTAGCAGGAGAATATTCCTTGTTAGAGTGTTCTACATTGCCCTCTATACACAAGGCAAAGACTCAAGCTAGCAGGAGAATATTCCTTGTTAGAGTGTTCTACACTGCCCTCTATACACAAGGCAAAGACTCAAGCTAGCAGGAGAATATTCCTTGTTAGAGTGTTCTACACTGCCCTCTATACACAAGGCAAAGACTCAAGCTAGCAGGAGAATATTCCTTGGTAGAGTGTTCTACGGAAAGCTTAAGTGATATAGTGAAGGACGAAAACATTTTCAAGACGTTTAGGAATTTTGCTATCAACGAAAGACTGTTGGGAGCAAATGAATACTAAGCATTAATAATGTTTAATCAAACTTTTTAGATATGAGTGAATGCTTAGAGGAGAAGATATAGTCTAATGAGCCTAGGAGCGATATTAAAAACAGAGACACAAGACTGCGATACGAAGAAGAAGGGAGAGATAGAGAGAGAAAAGGGATGAAACCGAGAAAGACAGAAGAGAGAGACAGTTGGAGAGAGAGAGGGAGAGAGAGAAGGCGGTCCTCCTATTTGTTCTGATAGCGAGGAGAGAAAAATAATTGCCCGGCCCTGGTTGGCTTTGATAAAAACTCCCGGCGACAGAATTCGGAGGCTGCTCGGCATTCCTCGCGTGCCTTCGGCCTCTGTCGGCAGTCGCCGCGGCCCTAGATAGCAGGAGTAACTGCTCACAATTAATCCGCGTCATTTTTATAGTTTGCCTTGTTACTACAGGAGTATCAGTCGTCCGTATGGACCTGGTATAATGGAGGAGGGAGAGATAGAGAGAGGAAGAGGTTGGGGAAGTGACAGCGAGAGAGAGAGAGAGAGAGAGAGAGAGAGAGAGAGAGAGAGAGAGAGAGAGAGAGAGAGAGAGAGAGAGAGAGAGAGAGAGAGAGAGAGAGAGAGAGAGAGAGTATTAGTAATCCTAAACGAAAAGTGCGTAGTAACTGTGTAACAAGACCTGATTTCTCGGTATACTGCTGTCACAAATGTGGAATTACCTGGAACGAAAGTTGACGTAGTAGGCGTTTACGCAAAATATTCACTACCTACGAACGAAATACTCGCAGAAATTGAAAACTTCAAGGATAAAGTTGGAAACAACATTATAATAATGGGGGATTGTAATTCCCATTCAATTGTCTGGGGTTCGAATTAAACTGATAGAAAAGGTAAAGCCGTTAAAGACTTCATCTGCCGACACGGAGTACACATCATCAATGACCCACAGTCCAAACCAACATTCTCAGGAGCCAGTGGTGACTCTCACATAGACCTCACTCTGACAACGCCAGCAGTAGCTACGAAAATTGCAGAGTGGTCAGTCCAGGAATGGACATGCAGTGACCATCGGGTCATTGTTTGTCACCTTAACTTCAATAAACCAGCAATAACCACAGCCAGGGTGAAAATAAATATGAAAAACGCAAACTGGGATGTCGTGTCAAAAAACATTAACTGGTACTTGACAACATTTCAAGTAGACGGTAAAGTCGACAAAACTGCTTCATCCCTGACAAACCTATTTTATATAGCGACCACGGAGATTCTCCCAGTGCTTAAGTCGGGAAGAAAACGGTGCAACTGGTGGAACAAAGGGTTGACTCTACAGAAGAAAACCGTCTACAAGGAAAGGAGAAAATATCAGCGAGAGAACGACCCTACAGTAAAAGCCAACCTCAAGAACATATACTACGGACTCAATAAAGAGTACTCAAGAACTATCAACAAGGCAAAAATCGAGTATTGGAGACAGTTCATTGAAACTGACAGCAAGGTAGGTCCTTGGGGTAGGCAGTACTAGATGGTCATGGAAAAACTCCCAGTGAGTAAGTTCTATCACGCCATCAAAGTCGGCGATCAGTACACAACTACGACTTCTTTCCAGACGTACGAGCACGCTTGGAGGCAAAGTAGCTGACACCGGATTTCCGGACAACACAGTTGATGCTAGACGATGGGACCATCAACTCTAAGCTGCATTTTTTTACTCGCTGTAAGTGTGGCCAAGAGGAAGATGCAAGACTCATCATTCTACACTGCCCTCTATACACAAAGCAAAGACTCAAGCTAGCAGGAGAATATCCCTTGTTAGAGTGTTCTACGGGAAGCTGATGAAGTGATATAGTGAAGGACAAAAACATTTTCAAGACTTTTACCAATTTTGCAAAAGAAGTGCTATCAAGGAAAGACTCTTGGGAGCAAATGTAGTTATTAAATTACTACAGCAAAATGTGTATGTTTAGCAGTATTATTTTTATGTATAGTTTATTATAGAATAGTATAAAACCATGCATTCGGTTAATATTAACATATTCTTGTACAGTCTGGAGCTACATTTCAAATATCAATTATAAAAAATTACAAATAATTCAAAATAAATGCCTCCGAATAATAACTAACCAGCCAATGTAAACAAAATTTTACCCCCTATCTAATATTGTAAGCATAAAAACCTTTATTCATAACCAGGCCAACAAGTTCTTTTTTACCGATGCAAAATAAATAAGAATAATTTAATTAAGGGTTTAGGCAATTATAATAAAAATAGATTAAAAAGATATGTCCAGAAAAGGCCGAAACATATGTTCTATCTCTGTACATATGTTCTCTGTAGCATATATTTTGTTTGTAACTTCGAAGAACCTAAACCCAAGAGAAATAGATATGCCCGAATAATAACTCCTGTGGCAGTTATGACTCCGACAAATAATAGATTTTCCCCATTATCTGAAATACAGACTGAAGTTGATACTATTCCTGTTTCTACTTCTTCCCCGATTCAAAAACCGAAACCAAACAGACAACAGACCAGACAGATAAACCAAACAGCTGACATCCCTGAGAGTTCCCATTCTCCTAAAATTCCGCCTATTTTTGTAGTTGTGTCTGACAATCACGAAAACTCATTCATTGACACTAAACAGCTAGTTGCTGATCTTGAACGAGTTGCTAACTCCGCATTTGACTGCAAAATGCTATATAAAAAAATAAAAATATCTTTGTCCAGTATTGAAGACTTTAGGAAGGTAACAAAGTTTTTTGACGAAACTCCTGATATAAAATATTTTTTAATTTCTAGCCCCGACAGAACCTTCTCTGCTGTAGTACGAGGCTTGCCATTCAACGTCTCCGAGGATGATGTCCTAGATGACTTGAAGAGGCGAGGCTACCCAGTACAGAGAGCCACGAGGCTCTATAATAAAGATAGATTCCCCACCCTTTTAGTTGCCAATGAGCTAGATAATAATGAGAAAGGTAAATCAGTTCTAGAATTAGATAGGCTGTGTAATATGGTTGTAACCGTGGAAACCCGACGCCGATCCAGGCGTCCCGTACAATGCGGAAACTGTTTACGGATTGGCCATACTAAAAAGCACTGCCGACTGGATCCTAAGTGTGCGAAATGTGCAGGAGACCATCCCCTTTCTCTTTGCACTGACCGATCCACTGCTGCTAAATGTGCAAACTGTGATGGTAACCACAGTGCAAGATACAGGGGATGTCAAGTGTACTTTAATCACGAAAAATCTCGCACAAGACGGACTGCCACATCACGTACTCAACCACAACAGAACACTATACTTACTAACATGCAGAATACCACACCATCCACCACACAGGTCAAAAAACACCAAACCTCCTCCCCGGAGGCTCTTCGACCAAACATCCGGACGGAAAGAGAAAATCAACGAACATCACAGACAAAACAGGACGAAACTACAGAACAAACATTCGACATTTCTAAATTCCTGACGACTCTCATAAAGCCTTTCTTACCACAAATTAAAACATTTTTTACCAAATTATTCTTTTCACTTTTTTCATCTGAAAATGGACTGTTCTAATTTAACTTCTTACCAAAATCTAACTCTTCTAAATTGGAATGCCGCGGGACTAACGAACCGCGTGAACTTACTTACTGACTTCCTGAACAGACATGTTGTGCACGTAGCATGTATTACGGAGACGCACCTAACTGAAACAGACAGACTACGAATTCCTGGTTATACTGTGTACAGGACGGACCAGGAGACCAGACGGGGTGGAGTCGCTATACTTGTACAGAGACGAATAATACATACTGAACTCCACTTACCAACACTACAGAATTACAGGTCGTCGGAATTACACTAACACTAAACAATAACTCAACCATCAATATTCTGGCAGCAAATCACCAACCTAGAATTCGCCTCATTGAATCCGACTTTGAGTGCATTTTCTCTGGAGCTCCGACTGTTTTGCTCGGAGATCTGAATAGTAAAAACCCTATCTGGGGCTGTAGAACACTGAACTCGAACGGAACACGACTTGAACACATATCTACGAACTTAGGACTGCACATATCAGCACCTGACGAACCAACACACTACCCAACACAGGACAGATATCATCCCGACATACTGGACATTGCTATACTTCACAACATACGCTACCCGCTTTATCATGACACTCTTACAGACTTGGATTCCGACCATTTACCAGTTATTTGTACATTACACGATTCACCTCAATTTTCACCAAATCTCCCCAAGCTTATTAACGGACGCGTGGACTGGGAACTCTTCACACATGCTATGCATATTCTGGATGTGCCATACATATACGAAAGTACAGAAGACATTGATATATCCGCCTCGACTCTCACAGAACACATACGCACATCAATACAACACTCAACACAACAGCCCCAGACTAGGTTACATACTTCTAACGGTTCTAAGACTCCGGCCTATATTCTACAGCTTATTCATGACAAGAATATCATTAGGAAAAGGTGGCAGAGATATAAAGATCCCATAGATAAGACACAAGTAAACAGATTGGGCCGTAGAATTAGGTTTCTTCTAGAATCAGAAAAGATTAAGTCCTACAAAGCCTACGTTTCTGATCTGGATCCAGGTGACAATAGTCTTTGGAGAGAAACTAGACGAATCCTTGGTAAAATTACTGCACTCCCTACCCTGAAAACAGACCAACGGACAGCGACTACTGACGAAGAGAAATGCCATATTTTCGCCACCCACTTACAGACTATTGCAACACCACTAGACAGACACGACCCTGAGACCGATACTACAGTGGACGATTTTTTAAGAGAACCTGTGACCGCAGACGGTGGACTTACTGACTACATAACTCCACAGGAGCTCAAGGGGTATATCAGGAAACTGAAGAACCGAAAAGCGCCAGGGGAGGACCAGATTCCGAATTTTATTCTAAAAAAGCTGCCCAGGAAGACGATCGCCTACTTGGTCGGACTCAACGCCTGCTTGAGGTTGGGGTACTTTCCAAAGGCATGGAAGAATGCGATCGTGCTAATGTTCCACAAGGACAGGAAGCCTAAGCATAGTCCTGCCAGTTATCGCCCCATAAGTCTATTATGTACTCTTGGCAAACTGCTGGAAAAATGCTTAGAGAAAAGGCTACGGCAACACCTTGAAGAGACCTGCACCATTCCATCTCACCAGTTTGGCTTCCGACACCATCACTCTGTTACGCACCAAGCACAGAGAGTTGCAGAGGCAATAGTTAAAGGGTTCGAAGCTAAGGAATACACAGCTGGCTTGTTCTTAGACTTGAAGGGGGCCTTCGATTCAGTTTGGCATCAGGGTTTATTAAATAAACTGAAGAAAACACCGCCACCACCCAATCTTCTCTCTTCTATAAAGTCCTTTCTAGAAGATCGAACATGCCAAATCAGTGTCGGGACCACCCTAAGCCGCAAGATCGCCTTGGAAGCTGGAGTTCCACAAGGAGCCATTTTGAGCCCCCTTCTCTACCTACTCTACGTCTCCGACATGCCTGAGGAAGATTCCTTCGCTCAACTCGCAACATTTGCCGACGACACTCTCATACTATCCAGTCACAGGAGTCTGAATACGATGGTTCACAATCTGCAAGCATCGGCGAACTCGTTGACCCACTGGTTTAGGAAATGGCGACTGGCCCTTAATTCCATCAAGACTGAGGCGAAAGTATTTTCACTTCGGAGGTTCTCAAACGAAGAAATTCCAGAAATCCGATTGGATGGACTCCCAGTTCCTTGGAGCCCGAAGGACCAGACTGTGTGTTACCTAGGACTACACTTCGATACTCGACTTACTTGGAAACTAAAAACTAACATAAAATTACGACAAGCACACACCAGACTTTCAAAACTATACCCACTGATGAACAGAAAAACATCACTTCGACCTTCACTAGTCACACTCCTTTACAAGACCATGATCCTCCCAATACTGACTTACGCCTGCCCTGTGTGGTATGGAACAAACACGACGAACATCAGACGACTTCAAGACTTAACAGAACAAAGTTCTACGGATTGCAGCCAACGCCCCTTGGTTCGTTCGAAACAGCTTGCTCCATCGGGAACTGGGAGTTGAGCCAATCGCATTTCATATAGAAGAATTGACCCGCAGATACCACGACAAACTGGATCTCTCTTCTGGTGCCATGAATTAACATCTAGGAGAACCTACAGCCCGACGCCTCAAGCCTGCACCAAGACATTTTATTTTAATTCTTATTTTTTTTTATATATATATATATATATTTTTTTGTTTTTGTAAATAGCTATTTCTTTATTTTCCATTTGTGCAAAAAACTAATTGTTTTGGTCCAAAATAAAAATGATGTTTGTTTGTTTGTTGTTGTTGTTTGTAACTTTTTTTCCATCAAGGAGTATATGTATTTATGTAGTATACTTACTATTGAGTTAACACATGTTATGGTGTAATACTTTCTGTTATGTATGCATAGGTTTTATTTCTCATTCATATCCTACATTGTAAAATTTGTCAGGAACAGATTGTTATACTTTTCTTAATAAATAAATAAATGAAAGCAAAAAATAGCACAGTACAATGTACTAGCTGAATACCAGTGCTACTAGCTGAATACCCGTGCTTCACCACGGCCGACATGTAGATTTTATATTGAGGTAAATAAGATATGATCAAAATTAACGCTACTATATAATTTTGTACAGCTTATTATTGCACGGAGTTTAAAGTTACCCAGGAAACACCATGTGGAGGTAACCGTGCTTGTTTCCGTTGGAGAGTAAAAAAAAATAACAACAACTACTTAAAAAGTTAGGTAAACACAGAAAAATACACGTTGAAAAGAATAAAACTAACAACTTTGAAGTTTTAAGCACTTATCTCTTCGATTGACATCGCCCCACCGAACATTACAACAGAATCTTTTTTGTAGAGAATTCAGTAACCCTTCGATAAGGAACTTCTTAATAATTCAAACCCCCCCTAAAAGTACTTAAACATTTGAATATCAAAAAAACCTTTCTTAGCGAGTGTTTACATTCTAAACTGATTGTCCGTGCAAAATTTCAAATTTTTGTGTCAAGTGGTTCGTGTAATGGTTGGATAGTCTTAATATGTTGGCTAGTTTATTTATAGCAATTCAAGGTCTGCCATCATCGTTGAAATTAACCTTAATTATTTATTTATATAAATTTTAACGTCCATTATTATTAACTACGAATTTTGGGACGGGTTATCTACAGGTTACCACCCTTTTCTAACCAGGATAGGGCTGATGCCTTTTCTTTTTTCGAAAGAAAAGTCACCACCCCTAGTGGGAATCGAACCCACGACCTTTGGCACGGAGTGATAAGTGCTCACGCCTTAACGCTCACGGCTACCGGGTCTCCAAAAATAATACTATGAAATAGATAATGTACGGTAATAGCTGTTCTTTATCGTCCTAGCAACCTAGGCGCGCATGCTCTAACCAACTAAAACTTTAATCCCCCCTAAAAATGCGTAAAAATTCGAATATCAAAAGATCCTTTCTTAGCGAGTGCCTACGTTATATAGGGAGTGTCCATGCAAAATTTCAAATTTTTTTGTCCAGTGGTTTGGGCTGGGCGATGATAGGTCAGTGAGTCAGTGAGTGGTATTTGACAAATATATAGTAGACTAGCTGAATACCAGTGCTACTAGCTGAATACCCGTGCTTCACCACGGCCGATAAGTATTTTTTATAATGAGTTAAATAAGATATGATCAAAATTAACGCTACTACATAATTTTGTACAGCTTATTATTGCACGGGCTTTAAAGTTACCCAGGAAACACCATGTGGAGGTAACCGTGCTTGTTTCCGTTGGAGCGTTAAAAAAAAAAAAAAAAATACAACAACCGCTTAAAACGTTAGGTGCACAGAGACAAATACACGTTGAAAAGCACAAAACTAACAAATTTGAAGTTTTAATCACTTATCTCTTCGATTGACATCGCCCCACCGAACATTACAACAGAATCTTATTGTAGAGAATTTAGTAACCTTTCGAATAGCCGCCTTCCACTTACGATTTCCCAACCGTTTTCGAGATATTTTAGAAAATATACTGACATCCGAAAACTTTGTATCACCATTCATACAATTTTTTTCCGTATATTTCGTTTCTGAATACCCAAACAGAAAATTAGTTTTGAAAAGAATTTCTATCAATTTTTCTGGCAAATGGCTACAGAACTCGCTTAAAAAATGGTTTCATTCGTTTTCCTACGTTAATGAATCTTTCGCACAAATTTCGCTCTAAAAACCATGTTCCAGTAAACGGATTCAACTGGTTAATGTACTTGACCTTTTAAATGAGAAGAAAGATTTTTGTACCAAATGTTATCAAAATCGAAACATTTTTGAGCCGATGAGGAACTTCTTAATAATTCAAACCTCCCTAAAAGTACTTAAACATTTGAATATAAAAAAAAAAAAAACTTTCTTAGCGAGTGTTTACACTCTAAACGTATTGTCCGTGCAAAATTTCGAATTCTTTTGTAAAGTGGTTCGGGATATTATTACCACGGGTGGGCCATCACCAGGGCGTAAACTCTATGAGGGACAAAATCACATTTTATTTCTAGAAATTCAAGGACTGCCATCATAGTTGAAATTAACCTCCATTAAAAATAATATTATGAAATAGATAATGTACGGTAACAGCTGTTCTGTTATCGTCCTAGCAACGCATGCTGCCTTGGCTTGCCTGCTCTAATCAACTAAAACTTTAAACCCCTCTAAAAATACTTAAACATTCGAATATCAAAAAATCCTTTCTTAGTGAGTGCCTACGTTATATAGGGAGTGTCCATGCAAAATTTCAAAATTTTCTGTCGATTGGTTTGGGCTGGGGATGATAGGTCAGTGAGTGAGTGAGCCAGTCAGTGAGTGAGTCAGTGAGTGAGTGGTATTTGACAAATATATAGTAGATTGTACGTATTGTGTAGAACCTTATTTTATATTATGATAGGTTAGGCTAGAGAGTATTAGAGACCCCCTGAGCAGAGGCAGAGGCTTTACAACTGCGGGCTGCCCGGCTAAAATTTGCTGACACAAAATTATTAAAATGCGAGTGAACCGCTGATATAAGGCCAGATTTAAGACCTTAGCTGCGGTACATGAACCCCGGGACGCAGAAGGTGTTTTTCCCATCGCGAGAAGAATTCCAAGTTAACATGCAGTGGGGGAATTTGTTTAGGGGAAGAAGGAGGAATGTCATAATTCTATCATCATACCTTAAATATGTAATATAAGGATTGAATATTTGGACTGAAACTTTGCGAGAACATGCGTTTTTTTACGCATGTCGCCGGGGAAATGTACCGCAATTATAACCAACTCTATGCGGTACATGTCAAAAAAGTCAATCAAATCGTAATAAATTATGGAAAAAAATATTTATAATGGTTGGAACATGGAAGTGATTTGTAATTAATTTTTAAAAAATATTTATAATGGTTGGAACATGGAAGTGATTTGTAATTAATTTTTAAAAAATATTTATAATGGTTGGAACATGGAAGTGATTTGTAATTAATTTTTAAAAAATATTTATAATGGTTGGAACATGGAAGTGATTTGTAATTAATTTTTAAAAAATATTTATAATGGTTGGAACATGGAAGTGATTTGTAATTAATTTTTAAAAAATATTTATAATGGTTGGAACATGGAAGTGATTTGTAATTAATTTTTAAAAAATATTTATAATGGTTGGAACATGGAAGTGATTTGTAATTAATTTTTAAAAAATATTTATAATGGTTGGAACATGGAAGTGATTTGTAATTAATTTTTAAAAAATATTTATAATGGTTGGAACATGGAAGTGATTTGTAATTAATTTTTAAAAAATATTTATAATGGTTGGAACATGGAAGTGATTTGTAATTAATTTTTAAAAAATATTTATAATGGTTGGAACATGGAAGTGATTTGTAATTAATTTTTAAAAAATATTTATAATGGTTGGAACATGGAAGTGATTTGTAATTAATTTTTAAAAAATATTTATAATGGTTGGAATATGGAAGTGATTTGTAATTAATTTTTAAAAAATATTTATAATGGTTGGAACATGGAAGTGATTTGTAATTAATTTTTAAAAAATATTTATAATGGTTGGAACATGGAAGTGATTTGTAATTAATTTTTAAAAAATATTTATAATGGTTGGAACATGGAAGTGATTTGTAATTAATTTTAAAAAAATATTTATAATGGTTGGAACATGGAAGTGATTTGTAATTAATTTTTAAAAAATATTTATAATGGTTGGAACATGGAAGTGATTTGTAATTAATTTTTAAAAAATATTTATAATGGTTGGAACATGGAAGTGATTTGTAATTAATTTTTAAAAAATATTTATAATGGTTGGAACATGGAAGTGATTTGTAATTAATTTTTAAAAAATATTTATAATGGTTGGAACATGGAAGTGATTTGTAATTAATTTTTAAAAAATATTTATAATGGTTGGAACATGGAAGTGATTTGTAATTAATTTTTAAAAAATATTTATAATGGTTGGAACATGGAAGTGATTTGTAATTAATTTTTAAAAAATATTTATAATGGTTGGAACATGGAAGTGATTTGTAATTAATTTTTGACGCTACGTTTTTCTATGCACTTTATTTATTCGTATGACTGTTTGACCAGAAATGTTATTATTAACGTCAACGCGATATTTACTTAATGCTTTCTTAGTGTGTAGATAATTTCTAATTTAAAAAAAAATGTGATTCTTAAAAGTAAGATATAAGTTTTTTCTCAAGTGTTCATCTTTTTTCCTACACACTACATCAGTCCCCTGTATAGGGAAAACTTCACCAATTATACAACAACTGATCCTGAAAAAATGAAAAATGTAGGAGCAGTCCTCAGATCAGAGAGGATTATATTGTAATGATCGAACTGTTTCGAAATACCGGTAACCAAAGACATGTATCGCACTGGACGGGTGATCGCTTCCATGTCCATGCGAACATGTATCGCACCGCGAGATCACTTACTCAAATCTTATCCGCAGCTAACGTGTTAAGATACAGCCAAGACAGAGAAGATAAACAAAAAGAGAGAGTGAAATAGAAATTTCTCTGGGCTCAAATGTCACCTTTAGTCAGCTCTTGAAGTTCGAAGAGATCTCCCAAGTATTTTAGGCTGTCAGGCGGGACGGTCTTCGAGGAAAACAAGAGAAGAATGTCACCTTTAGTCAGCTCTTGAAGTTCGAAGAGATCTCCCAAGTATTTTAGGCTGTCAGCCGGGACGGTCTTCGAGGAAAACAAGAGGAGAATGTCACCTTTAGTCAGCTCTTGAAGTTCGAAGAGATCTCCCAAGTATTTTAGGCTGTCAGCCGGGACGGTCTTCGAGGAAAACAAGAGGAGAATGTCACCTTTAGTCAGCTCTTGAAGTTCGAAGAGATCTCCCAAGTATTTTAGGCTGTCAGCCGGGACGGTCTTCGAGGAAAACAAGAGGAGAATGTCACCTTTAGTCAGCTCTTGAAGTTCGAAGAGATCTCCCAAGTATTTTAGGCTGTCAGCCGGGACGGTCTTCGAGGAAAACAAGAGGAGAATGTCACCTTTAGTCAGCTCTTGAAGTTCGAAGAGATCTCCCAAGTATTTTATGCTGTCAGCCGGGACGGTCTTCGAGGAAAACAAGAGGAGAATGTCACCTCTAGTCAGCTCTTGAAGTTCGAAGAGATCTCCCAAGTATTTTAGGCTGTCAGGCGGGACGGTCTTCGAGGAAAACAAGAGGAGAATGTCACCTCTAGTCAGCTCTTGAAGTTCGAAGAGATCTCCCAAGTATTTTAGGCTGTCAGGCGGGACGGCCTTCGAGGAAAACAAGAGGAGAATGTCACCTCTAGTCAGCTCTTAAAGTTCGAAGAGATCTCCCAAGTATTTTAGGCTGTCAGCCGGGACGGTCTTCGAGGAAAACAAGAGGAGAATGTCACCTTTAGTCAGCTCTTGAAGTTCGAAGAGATCTCCCAAGTATTTTAGGCTGTCAGGCGGGACGGTCTTCGAGGAAAACAAGAGGAGAATGTCACCTCTAGTCAGCTCTTGAAGTTCGAAGATATCTCCCAATTATTTTATGCTGTCAGCCGGGACGGTCTTCGAGGAAAACAAGAGGAGAATGTCACCTTTAGTCAGCTCTTGAAGTTCGAAGAGATCTCCCAAGTATTTTAGGCTGTCAGGCGAGACGGTCTTTGAGGAAAACAAGAGGAGAATGTCACCTCTAGTCAGCTCTTGAAGTTCGAAGAGATCTACCAAGTATTTTAGGCTGTCAGGCGGGACGGTCTTCGAGGAAAACAAGAGGAGAATATGAAAAGTTAAAAACCTTATCTAGTGGACTTGTAAGGAAGATAAATAAGGCTGGACCTATTCTGTGTAATTATAATCCACATAAAAGCCAATTTTTAGGTTTATTTTAACCCTTTCGTTGCTTTGAACGAGTTAACTCGTGTGCGACTAGCAGGGCCCAAGACGCTCCACTCGTGGTCCCGTTAGCCCCGTATGTCGCTTCTTCGGCCAGGTCGCAAAAAGTCAGTGAGACCTGTATGCGGTATTCGTTATTTTGATCTAAAGAGAGAATCCCGTTGTAAAAATAAACTAAATCGGTTCATTAGAAGGGGGGGGGGGGTTTACTCCGGACCCACAATACCAATTTGCCACTGCCAGCCGTAATTTTTGTTACATTTCAACGAAACTTGGTATTCGTGGTGGTAATCAACAGAGAAAAATGGGTTGTAAAAATAAACTAAATCGTGTTATTTGGAGGGGGGGTTTACTCCGGACCTAAAGTACTAATATACTCATAACGGTCGTAATTTCTGCTGTATTGTAACGAAATGCGGTATGCGTCGTGGGTATCTCATGAGAAAGAAGTGTTGTAAAAATGAAGTAAATCGGTCTATAGGAAAGGAGGGTTTACTTTAAAGTCTGTTTCATTACAATTAGCCAGCCAGACGTAGGTTCGCAAAGGCGCTACAAGGAGCGCTATCTCCCACTATGTGGACTATATCCTGTTCCTGCGTCAGATCAAAAGACGGAATGTGAAGTTTTTGTGTATTTATTAAGTAGTAAAGTATTATGTATTAACATAACTCTGGAAGCAAATTATTTACAAAATTAATAATTGGACAGTTCTCATAAGAAATGTAAATGAGCAGAACTATTCACGTTTTTATTTTATTTATATAGGTTATTTACAGCAAATTATTCAGTAATGTAGTCTACACTAAAAAAATTCTGAGGAAAGTGCTTAGTTATGCAGCTCCTGCGTGACGGACTTTTATATAGTATACATGATATTCAAGTAATTATATCATCATTTCCTATCTGAGCCATTTTCTTTTCCATGATAGAAAATGTATTTTAGTTTAGTATAATATGACGAATGTAAAAGATGTATGAAATGTATAACAAGAGGATGCTGGGGTCTCCCGTGGTCTAGTGGCTAGCGCGCTAGATTCATAAGCGGGAGATGGTGGGTTCGATCCCCACCGGCGCCAGAAATTTTCTCATCTCAGGGCTCGCTGTGAAAATTCCTGGCTGCACCCTGGACGTCGGCGCTAATGGCCAAGATTTATGTCGATGCGCCGTAAAAAAAAAAAAAAAAGAGGATGCTGAGAGAGACGAAAGAGTTGAACGGTAGCGAGATAGAGACGAGGAGAACGTACGGGGGAAGCTAGACGTATAAGCATGGAGCGTACTGGGCGCTGCAAGTCGTTTCATTCGTCAGCAAAGAAAGGGTTAATTATTCTTATTTAATGATACCAGTAAGTTAATTAAATCCGCTCCCTAGCGTTGGGCGCCAGTTATAGCCCGTTCAGTTAAATGAAAAGCAATTTTAATGAACAACACGGTACGAGAAAGTCAAGACTGATTATGTCTCATTTAGTTCTAGGGAAGGCTATGAGAGTTAAGGCAAGGGAGATAGTGTTTAATGTTTATCAATACTTAGCCAAAGCTAAGGCTGAAAATAATTTAAACTATAACGTAGCCTGTTCAAATAGATGGTTTAGTTGGAGAGAAAAGGACGTGGCCTATATCCCCTGTGCAGAAAATTGGCGGTGAAAATTCTCATTGTAATAACCTTATCACTCCAAGATCCAAAATGTTTTCAGCCTTAGCTTTGGCTAAGTATTGATAAATATTAAACACTGCCTTCCTTGCCTGACCTCTCAAAATCTTCTCTGGTCCTAAATGAGACATGGGTATTTCTCGTAACCGGCGGGAATATTTCCGTCAAACATTCGCGCATGCGAAATTGAACTTGACGGACTATCTGAACCGGTTAGCAAATCATCGGCACCTCACTGAACAGAAGCAGTGAGTTACCAATTGCAGTCGCCCAATGATTGATTCGGCCATTTGTAGTCAGACTCCGAAGAAATTTAAAGTGTCTGTAACGGCTCACTAGTGGTTCGTTAGAGCTCCTGGATACCCTATAGGTGCAGCTAAATTTAAAATAACACAAATTGGAAGAGCCACTGGTATATAGCAGCCCTAAGGTACAGAGGGGTAAATAAAAAGAGAGAGAGAGAGAGAGAGAGAGAGAGAGAGAGAGAGAGAGAGAGAGAGAGAGAGATCTGTCAGCAGAAAGTTGGCCAGTACTTAGAACCGGTTCCCCCCCCCCCCCGTATCTTTGACGGCTTCTTCACCGCTGCTTGGCTATTCCATACTCCGAGTATACTTTGCATCGGCCAGCAGCCATCTACCAGCTACTGGATCAGCTGATATCCTTCAGCTTGTCAGCTCATCTTCACTAGTTATTGGTTAATCAGCTAGTCTAATGATACTATGGATAATCCAAATCCATCAACAAATTAATTATTCCTTAAAGAAACACAGGACCCATATCGCTCCCAAATGCTCGGCCTACCATGACCCCTTGACATTGACCGTTGGCCTATCTGATATCTGGCACCATTGCTGTAGGAATAAGCAGAAATATCTACTAAATAAATATTGATTAAAGATCTCCACCCCCCCCCCTTTAAGGGACCAACAAAATTTAAGGAAGGGCCCAAGAGCGAACAAATAGTTCCTTTAGACAATAGTCAGACGGTTGTAAGAAGATGTTCCTTTTCACTCTCCATACTGTTCAGCCATTTGCAAAGGTGTTTAATGAACTAAACTTTAGATGAAACACTATAAAAACTGATTATGTCTCGTTTAGGACTAGGGAAGGCTTTGAGAGGTAAGAAAGGGAGATAGTGTTTAATGTTTATCAATACTTAGCCAAAGCTAAGGCTGAAAACAATGTAATCGATACCGTTGCCTATTCTAGTAGTTGGTTTGGTTGAAGAGGAAAATGCGAGGCCTATTCTCCCAGTGCAGAAAATTGGCGGGAAAATTCCCTCAGTTATCACCTTATCACTGGGAGGTTTACATTTTTTGTTTGCTTTACATTTCGCTAAACATTAAGCCCTATCTCTCTTGCCTGGCCTCTCAAAGTCTTCCCTGATCCTAAACATTAAACCCTATCTCCCTTGCCTGGCCTCTCAAAGTCTTCCCGGATCCTAAACATTAAACCCTATCTCCCTTGCCTGGCCTCTCAAAGTCTTCCCGGATCCTAAACATTAAACCCTATCTCCCTTGCCTGGCCTCTCAAAGTCTTCCCGGATCCTAAACGCAGCGTAATCAGTTTTTGTACGTAACATGTAGATAAGTATTGATAAATATTAAACACTATCTCCCTAGTCTGACCTCTCCAAGCCTTCTCTAGTCCTAAACGAGACATAATCAGTTTTCAGCCTTAGCTTTGGCTAAGTATTGATAAATATTAAACACCATCTCCCTAGTCTGACCTCTCCAAGCCTTCTCTAGTCCTAAACGAGACATAATCAGTTTTCAGCCTTAGCTTTAGATAAGTATTGATAAATATTAAACACTATCTCCCTAGTCTGACCCCTCCAAGCCTTCTCTAGTCCTAAACGAGACATAATCAGTTTTCAGACTTAGCTTTGGCTAAGTATTGATAAATATTAAACACTATCTCCCTAGTCTGACCTCTCCAAGCCTTCTATAGTCCTAAACGAGACATAATCAGTTTTCAGCCGTAGCTTTGGCTAAGTATTGATAAATATTAAACACTATCTCCCTAGTCTGACCTCTCCAAGCCTTCTCTAGTCCTAAACGAGACATAATCAGTTTTCAGCCTTAGCTTTGGCTAAGTATTGATAAATATTAAACACCATCTCCCTAGTCTGACCTCTCCAAGCCTTCTCTAGTCCTAAACGAGACATAATCAGTTTTCAGCCTTAGCTTTGGCTAAGTATTGATAAATATTAAACACCATCTCCCTAGTCTGACCTCTCCAAGCCTTCTCTAGTCCTAAACGAGACATAATCAGTTTTCAGCCTTAGCTTTAGATAAGTATTGATAAATATTAAACACTATCTCCCTAGTCTGACCCCTCCAAGCCTTCTCTAGTCCTAAACGAGACATAATCAGTTTTCAGACTTAGCTTTGGCTAAGTATTGATAAATATTAAACACTATCTCCCTAGTCTGACCTCTCCAAGCCTTCTCTAGTCCTAAACGAGACATAATCAGTTTTCAGCCTTAGCTTTGGCTAAGTATTGATAAATATTAAACACCATCTCCCTAGTCTGACCTCTCCAAGCCTTCTCTAGTCCTAAACGAGACATAATCAGTTTTCAGCCTTAGCTTTAGATAAGTATTGATAAATATTAAACACTATCTCCCTAGTCTGACCCCTCCAAGCCTTCTCTAGTCCTAAACGAGACATAATCAGTTTTCAGACTTAGCTTTGGCTAAGTATTGATAAATATTAAACACTATCTCCCTAGTCTGACCTCTCCAAGCCTTCTCTAGTCCTAAACGAGACATAATCAGTTTTCAGCCTTAGCTTTAGATAAGTATTGATAAATATTAAACACTATCTCCCTTGCCTGACCCCTCCAAGCCTTCTCTAGTCCTAAACGAGACATAATCAGTTTTCAGACTTAGCTTTGGCTAAGTATTGATAAATATTAAACACTATCTCCCTAGTCTGACCTCTCCAAGCCTTCTATAGTCCTAAACGAGACATAATCAGTTTTCAGCCGTAGCTTTGGCTAAGTATTGATAAATATTAAACACTATCTCCCTAGTCTGACCTCTCCAAGCCTTCTATAGTCCTAAACGAGACATAATCAGTTTTTATTGAGTTTCACATAGTGTGTTCTTGATTGAAATACTAATGCAATGAATTCTTGCTATTCTTTTTCCCCTTTTTTTTACGGCGCACTGACACCTGTGCCATTAGCGCCAACATCCATGAATCAGCAGGGAATTTTCTCCCAGAAATGAGAACAATCCCTGCTTCCAGTGGGACTTGAACCCCCATCTTCCACTTGATAATCCAAGGCGTTAGCCACTAGACCACGGGGAGACTCTTTCTTACTTATTATCATTACTAATGTTTCTTATTGATTATAATCAATAAGAAACATGTACCTAATAATTATTACGTACATAGCAAAGTAATTCTAATTTAATGTTGGTAGAATCTGATTTAATGTAAGATTCTTTAACAGTTCACTATATTTGGTGACTCAATCACTTCACAATAGTTGTCTTAGATCTCTTCTCACATTTCGACTTGAGAATTATCTTTAGTGTGAGAGATATAATTCGTCACTTGACTGTGATTTGGGAAGGTGGAGGCACCTCTAGCCAATGACGGCCTTGCTGGGTTGCCACTCCTCTCTCTCCTAGTCCCGCGTCTAGGCAGAGCCGGGATTGGGAGGGTTGTAGAACTTGCAACATCGAGCTCTCCCCTCTACGCTCTCCCCGAGTGACAAGTTATACCTCTCACCATAGCGTTTCTGCTGTAGTATGGTACAGCCTGTTCAGATAGACTAAACAATTCCAATGAAGAATGCACGAACATCTAAGAGATATATCACCTTTCACTCTACGTTCTGCTCGACCATTTTCAAAGCTCCATTTAACTACATGTTATATTTATATATGTATATATATATATATATATATATATATATATATTTCTTTATTGATTATTACATCCTGTATATAAATACATCTGGTAATATGATGAATGATACAATATGGAAGTTCTGTGCTCAAGGCCTTCCAACTTCATCCTCGATTAGCGCCAGAAAGACTCTCAGATGACGTTGAAAGGTCAAGCTCCCTTCTGCTCCGACCAGTGGCTGGAGTCGAAGAGAGATCGGTGAGCCACAGAAAATTGTCGCGCTTGAATAAAGAGAAAGCCTTTGCTAACACTTCACTTGGTCACTGCAGCAGATCTCTAGGCCAATGTCTTTTGAGTCGCCTGGGTGGAGAGAGTGGGTGGGTGGCACTTGATAGGGAGAGGACTTCAGGATTTTGATGAGCGGAAAGCTTAGGATGGAAACGTTGGAATCTGGATAATACCACATCATTAACGAGTGGGATATTGAGGTCTTTATGGACCTCAATGTTGTACGTAACATGTAGTTACGTACAAAATTGAGGTCCATAAAGACCTCAATATCCCACTCGTTAATGATGTGGTATTATCCAGATTCCAACGTTTCCATCCTAAGCTTTCCGCTCATCAAAATCCTGAAGTCCTCTCCCTATCAAGTGCCACCCACCCACTCTCTCCACCCAGGCGACTCAAAAGACATTGGCCTAGAGATCTGCTGCAGTGACCAAGTGAAGTGTTAGCAAAGGCTTTCTCTTTATTCAAGCGCGACAATTTTCTGTGGCTCACCGATCTCTCTTCGACTCCAGCCACTGGTCGGAGCAGAAGGGAGCTTGACCTTTCAACGTCATCTGAGAGTCTTTCTGGCGCTAATCGAGGATGAAGTTGGAAGGCCTTGAGCACAGAACTTCCATATTGTATCATTCATCATATTACCAGATGTATTTATATACAGGATGTAATAATCAATAAAGAAATATATATATATATATATATATATATATATATACATATATAAATATAACATGTAGTTAAATGGAGCTTTGAAAATGGTCGAGCAGAACGTAGAGTGAAAGGTGATATATCTCTTAGATGTTCGTGCATTCTTCATTGGAATTGTTTAGTCTATCTGAACAGGCTGTACCATACTACAGCAGAAACGCTATGGTGAGAGGTATAACTTGTCACTCGGGGAGAGCGTAGAGGGGAGAGCTCGATGTTGCAAGTTCTACAACCCTCCCAATCCCGGCTCTGCCTAGACGCGGGACTAGGAGAGAGAGGAGTGGCAACCCAGCAAGGCCGTCATTGGCTAGAGGTGCCTCCACCTTCCCAAATCACAGTCAAGTGACGAATTATATCTCTCACACTAAAGATAATTCTCAAGTCGAAATGTGAGAAGAGATCTAAGACAACTATTGTGAAGTGATTGAGTCACCAAATATAGTGAACTGTTAAAGAATCTTACATTAAATCAGATTCTACCAACATTAAATTAGAATTACTTTGCTATGTACGTAATAATTATTAGGTACATGTTTCTTATTGATTATAATCAATAAGAAACATTAGTAATGATAATAAGTAAGAAAGAGTCTCCCCGTGGTCTAGTGGCTAACGCCTTGGATTATCAAGTGGAAGATGGGGGTTCAAGTCCCACTGGAAGCAGGGATTGTTCTCATTTCTGGGAGAAAATTCCCTGCTGATTCATGGATGTTGGCGCTAATGGCACAGGTGTCAGTGCGCCGTAAAAAAAAGGGGAAAAAGAATAGCAAGAATTCATTGCATTAGTATTTCAATCAAGAACACACTATGTGAAACTCAATAAAAACTGATTATGTCTCGTTTAGGACTATAGAAGGCTTGGAGAGGTCAGACTAGGGAGATAGTGTTTAATATTTATCAATACTTAGCCAAAGCTACGGCTGAAAACTGATTATGTCTCGTTTAGGACTATAGAAGGCTTGGAGAGGTCAGACTAGGGAGATAGTGTTTAATATTTATCAATACTTAGCCAAAGCTAAGTCTGAAAACTGATTATGTCTCGTTTAGGACTAGAGAAGGCTTGGAGGGGTCAGGCAAGGGAGATAGTGTTTAATATTTATCAATACTTATCTAAAGCTAAGGCTGAAAACTGATTATGTCTCGTTTAGGACTAGAGAAGGCTTGGAGAGGTCAGACTAGGGAGATAGTGTTTAATATTTATCAATACTTAGCCAAAGCTAAGTCTGAAAACTGATTATGTCTCGTTTAGGACTAGAGAAGGCTTGGAGGGGTCAGACTAGGGAGATAGTGTTTAATATTTATCAATACTTATCTAAAGCTAAGGCTGAAAACTGATTATGTCTCGTTTAGGACTAGAGAAGGCTTGGAGAGGTCAGACTAGGGAGATGGTGTTTAATATTTATCAATACTTAGCCAAAGCTAAGGCTGAAAACTGATTATGTCTCGTTTAGGACTAGAGAAGGCTTGGAGAGGTCAGACTAGGGAGATAGTGTTTAATATTTATCAATACTTAGCCAAAGCTAAGTCTGAAAACTGATTATGTCTCGTTTAGGACTAGAGAAGGCTTGGAGGGGTCAGACTAGGGAGATAGTGTTTAATATTTATCAATACTTATCTAAAGCTAAGGCTGAAAACTGATTATGTCTCGTTTAGGACTAGAGAAGGCTTGGAGAGGTCAGACTAGGGAGATGGTGTTTAATATTTATCAATACTTAGCCAAAGCTAAGGCTGAAAACTGATTATGTCTCGTTTAGGACTAGAGAAGGCTTGGAGAGGTCAGACTAGGGAGATGGTGTTTAATATTTATCAATACTTAGCCAAAGCTAAGGCTGAAAACTGATTATGTCTCGTTTAGGACTAGAGAAGGCTTGGAGAGGTCAGACTAGGGAGATAGTGTTTAATATTTATCAATACTTAGCCAAAGCTACGGCTGAAAACTGATTATGTCTCGTTTAGGACTATAGAAGGCTTGGAGAGGTCAGACTAGGGAGATAGTGTTTAATATTTATCAATACTTAGCCAAAGCTAAGTCTGAAAACTGATTATGTCTCGTTTAGGACTAGAGAAGGCTTGGAGGGGTCAGACTAGGGAGATAGTGTTTAATATTTATCAATACTTATCTAAAGCTAAGGCTGAAAACTGATTATGTCTCGTTTAGGACTAGAGAAGGCTTGGAGAGGTCAGACTAGGGAGATGGTGTTTAATATTTATCAATACTTAGCCAAAGCTAAGGCTGAAAACTGATTATGTCTCGTTTAGGACTAGAGAAGGCTTGGAGAGGTCAGACTAGGGAGATGGTGTTTAATATTTATCAATACTTAGCCAAAGCTAAGTCTGAAAACTGATTATGTCTCGTTTAGGACTAGAGAAGGCTTGGAGAGGTCAGACTAGGGAGATAGTGTTTAATATTTATCAATACTTATCTAAAGCTAAGGCTGAAAACTGATTATGTCTCGTTTAGGACTAGAGAAGGCTTGGAGAGGTCAGACTAGGGAGATGGTGTTTAATATTTATCAATACTTAGCCAAAGCAAAGGCTGAAAACTGATTATGTCTCGTTTAGGACTAGAGAAGGCTTGTAGAGGTCAGACAAGGGAGATAGTGTTTAATATTTATCAATACTTAGCCAAAGCTAAGGCTGAAAACGTTTTAAATTTCATAGTGATAAGGTTATGACTGGGAGAATTTTTACCGCCAATTTCCTATCGGGAATATAGACCACGCCCTTTTCCCTCCATCTAACCATCTATTTGAACAGGAAAGGTTTTAGTCTAAATTGAAGGGTTTGGGGCAAAATAGTGCCAAGCAACATTTTTAACAAACCTTAACTGTAGCTGCTATATGTTGGATATTATATGGGACTATCAGTCTATGATGCAAATGCTACTAGAATATGACTACAAGCTCTGTATGCTGCTTAATCTTGTTGCCCCTAACCATTTCAACTGTAGCTGCTATATGTTGGATATTATGTGGGACTATCAGTCTATGATGCAAATGCTACTAGAATATGACTACAAGCTCTGTATGCTGCTTAATCTTGTTGCCCCTAACCATTTCAACTGTAGCTGCTGTATGTTGGATATTATATGGGACTATCAGTCTATGATGCAAATGCTACTAAAATATGACTACAAGCTCTGTATGCTACTTAATCTTGTTGCCCCTAACCATTTCAACTGTAGCTGCTATATGTTGGATATTATGTGGGACTATCAGTCTATGATGCAAATGCTACTAGAATATGACTACAAGCTCTGTATGCTGCTTAATCTTGTTGCCCCTAACCATTTCAACTGTAGCTGCTATATGTTGGATATTATGTGGGACTATCAGTCTATGATGCAAATGCTACTAGAATATGACTACAAGCTCTGTATGCTGCTTAATCTTGTTGCCCCTAACCATTTCAACTGTAGCTGCTGTATGTTGGATATTATATGGGACTATCAGTCTATGATGCAAATGCTACTAGAATATGACTACAAGCTCTGTATGCTGCTTAATCTTGTTGCCCCTAACCATTTCAACTGTAGCTGCTATATGTTGGATATTATGTGGGACTATCAGTCTATGATGCAAATGCTACTAGAATATGACTACAAGCTCTGTATGCTGCTTAATCTTGTTGCCCCTAACCATTTCAACTGTAGCTGCTATATGTTGGATATTATGTGGGACTATCAGTCTATGAGGCAAATGCTACTAGAATATGACTACAAGCTCTGTATGCTGCTTAATCTTGTTGCCCCTAACCATTTCAACTGTAGCTGCTATATGTTGGATATTATGTGGGACTATCAGTCTATGATGCAAATGCTACTAGAATATGACTACAAGCTCTGTATGCTGCTTAATCTTGTTGCCCCTAACCATTTCAACTGTAGCTGCTATATGTTGGATATTATGTGGGACTATCAGTCTATGATGCAAATGCTACTAGAATATGACTACAAGCTCTGTATGCTGCTTAATCTTGTTGCCCCTAACCATTTCAACTGTAGCTGCTATATGTTGGATATTATGTGGGACTATCAGTCTATGATGCAAATGCTACTAGAATATGACTACAAGCTCTGTATGCTGCTTAATCTTGTTGCCCCTAACCATTTCAACTGTAGCTGCTATATGTTGGATATTATGTGGGACTATCAGTCTATGAGGCAAATGCTACTAGAATATGACTACAAGCTCTGTATGCTGCTTAATCTTGTTGCCCCTAACCATTTCAACTGTAGCTGCTATATGTTGGATATTATGTGGGACTATCAGTCTATGATGCAAATGCTACTAAAATATGACTACAAGTTCTGTATGCTACTTAATCTTGTTGCTCCTGACCATTTCAACTGTAGCTGCTATATGTTGGATATTATGTGGGACTATCAGTCTATGATGCAAATGCTACTAAAATATGACTACAAGTTCTGTATGCTACTTAATCTTGTTGCTCCTGACCATTTCAACTGATAGTCCCACATAATATCTAACATATAGCAGCTATAGTTAAGTTTTGTTAGAAATGTTGCTTAGCACTATTTTACCCCGACCCCTTCAATTTTTCATAAAAATAAAGACAAGACCAATCAGGTCTTCCTGTTGTAAAATTTATATTGTATTCATTGAAAACAATATTTCGGCTTAATGCCATCATCAGGATTCTTGAATAATTTCACAGTTTAAAAACAAATTATCATATTTTAAATGATTTACCACATTTTTATGTTCTTCATTCCAAATACCTACACAAAAACATATTTGAATTTAGTAAATATGACAATTAGAGTCATACTAGTTCCCAGGCAGCAGAGTAGGGCAAAATGCGATTAATTTTGTAACTAATGACTAATGATTAAATGAGTGATCGGGACGTGACTAACGATTGATGGTTGATCAATCATAATTCTCTATGACTAATGACTAACGACTAACTACTCTTATATCAATGATGTGTGATTAATGATTAGTAATTAAAAGAGCCTTTGACTACTCAGCCTTAGCTTTGGCTAAGTATTGATAAACATTAAAAACTATCTCCCTTGCCTGACCTATCGAAGCTTTCCCTAGTCCTAAACGAGACATGATCAGTTTTTATTGAGTTTCACGTAGCTTGTTGTTCATTGAAATAGTAATGCTAATTGCGGAACCGTCGGGAATAAATCCCGCAGAATTTCACGCATGCGGGTTTGAACAATTCCATCTAACTGAACGAGCTTTAATTCATTCTATCTAATAAAATAATATCATTTTATCCCTACATACCTGATATTGCAGGATAATAGGCCCCAGGATCCAGATGATGTGCCGTGGGGTCATGGAGTCTGTGTTGACTATGCCAGCTGGCGGCTTCCTTGTACTGGTGTGCAGGGAGGAGCAAGCCACCCCCGTATTGCATGTTAGCCTGATGGTACTCGTGGACAGCTCTGCAAAAACAAATAGGCATTTTAGTTTAATATAATATAGTATTTTAATACTTACAATTAAATCCGTATTCTAACGGATCGCTGTCTGTACATGGAAGATATATTGGAAAAAATACTACAGGGGGCACGCAAAAGTACCAACAACTCTGTTTGTCTGCTGTCTGTCAGACATTCTATACACACTAGGGTTTAACAATCCCTAAGGTATCAGCTTAGTAGCTCTGTCTGGTGTTAGCCAATCCTAGCAGCCTGTATGCTTCATCCCCGATACCTCTAATATCGTTTATAGAGAAGCCGATTTACGTAAAGTCGATTTTTTTTTAAAACCCGATATGACGGGTTTTAAAATCAAAATAAACCAAAATATATATATATATATAAAAAAAAATGCTGCTATAAATCACTATCCACGCGGACGAAGTTTAACAGCTAGTTACAAATATTAGTTGTGCTCCGCAATCGTAACGGATACGTTTTTGCGTCAATAGCCTTCCAGCAACAAGATTTATATGTAATCGGGAGTGAGGAATCTACTGAAAATAATTCGAAGGTTACATCTATAAATGTTGTCGATGAAAATGCCAAAAAAAGAGAAGATTTTTCTTGGGACTTTCGAAAAACGGCTCATCGTAATAAGCAGAAGGCATCGCGGATGATACTGGCGGTTTCTTTTATACGCATGTTACTGCCACCAGCCACGCTATTCAATTCAGAAACTGGGATAGAGTGTATGTTATTTAGGTGCTCTATTATTAAAAAAAATATATGAATTTAGTTTTAATGTCTGTTGCAGATCAAATAATGCCAACGGCCATAGCCACGATGTATGCACCGGTTCCCGTAGATCACCAAGGTTAAGCAAGGTCGGGCGTGGACAGTACCTGAATGGGTGACCGACCACGTGCTGCTAGTATTATAAAAGGGCCGCAACCTGTAGACAGCCCTGCGTTACTAGACCAAGTGTTAATACACCGTTAAACACACAAACAAAATAAAAAAAACTTCAAATAATAATTTTTTCTAGCTAAGTTTTAAAAATATCACCCTGCGTCGACTTGCATGGATATTAGCCCAGCTTTTATCCAATTCTTCATTATTTACTAAACTGGCTTTGCGACAAGTGACAAGTAATCGTTCATACATGGTGAACAAAAGAGTTCAGTACGGTTCGTCCAGTATCTAACTAACATGTCACTAAACACTTGTTGGGATGTTTACCAGATGTGACAAGGGACAACTGCACAGTAGAATAGTGGTGGTAGAGCTTACTTGTCGCTTAGTAAATAGAACATTGGTGGACTAGCGCGTTCAGTACGGTCTATCCGTACTCGCCATTCTAAATATACTGGTATAAGTGCGTTCAGTAAGGTCCGTCCAGTATTTAACTTGTCACTAAACAATCGTTAAGCTGTTTACAAGGTGTGACAAGGGACAACTGCATAGTAGAAATACGGTGGTAGAGCTTACTTGTCGCTTAGTAAATAGAACATTGGTGGACTAGCGCGTTCAGTGCGGTCTCTCCGTACTCGCCATTCTAAATATACTGGTGCGTTCAGTAAGGTCCGTCCAGTATTTAACTTGTCGCTAAACAATCGTTAAGCTGTTTACAAGATGTGACAAGGGACAACTGCATAGTAGAAAGCCGGTCGCTTAGTAAATAGAACATTGGTGGACTAGCGCGTTCAGTACGGTCTCTCCGTACACGCCATTCTAAATATACTGGTGCATTCAGTAAGGTCCGTCCAGTATTTAACTTGTCGCTAAACAGTTGTTGGGATGTTTACAAGATGTGACAAGGGACAACTGCACAGTAGAATAGTGGTGGTAGAGCTTACTTGTCGCTTAGTAAATAGAACATTGGTGGACTAGCGCGTTCAGTACGGTCTATCCGTACTCGCCATTCTAAATATACTGGTATAAGTGCGTTCAGTAAGGTCCGTCCAGTATTTAACTTGTCACTAAACAATCGTTAAGCTGTTTACAAGGTGTGACAAGGGACAACTGCATAGTAGAAATACGGTGGTAGAGCTTACTTGTCGCTTAGTAAATAGAACATTGGTGGACTAGCGCGTTCAGTGCGGTCTCTCCGTACTCGCCATTCTAAATATACTGGTGCGTTCAGTAAGGTCCGTCCAGTATTTAACTTGTCGCTAAACAATCGTTAAGCTGTTTACAAGATGTGACAAGGGACAACTGCATAGTAGAAAGCCGGTCGCTTAGTAAATAGAACATTGGTGGACTAGCGCGTTCAGTACGGTCTCTCCGTACACGCCATTCTAAATATACTGGTGCATTCAGTAAGGTCCGTCCAGTATTTAACTTGTCGCTAAACAGTTGTTGGGATGTTTACAAGATGTGACAAGGGACAACTGCACAGTAGAATAGTGGTGGTAGAGCTTACTTGTCGCTTAGTAAATAGAACATTGGTGGACTAGCGCGTTCAGTACGGTCTATCCGTACTCGCCATTCTAAATATACTGGTATAAGTGCGTTCAGTAAGGTCCGTCCAGTATTTAACTTGTCACTAAACAATCGTTAAGCTGTTTACAAGGTGTGACAAGGGACAACTGCATAGTAGAAATACGGTGGTAGAGCTTACTTGTCGCTTAGTAAATAGAACATTGGTGGACTAGCGCGTTCAGTGCGGTCTCTCCGTACTCGCCATTCTAAATATACTGGTGCGTTCAGTAAGGTCCGTCCAGTATTTAACTTGTCGCTAAACAATCGTTAAGCTGTTTACAAGATGTGACAAGGGACAACTGCATAGTAGAAAGCCGGTCGCTTAGTAAATAGAACATTGGTGGACTAGCGCGTTCAGTACGGTCTCTCCGTACACGCCATTCTAAATATACTGGTGCATTCAGTAAGGTCCGTCCAGTATTTAACTTGTCGCTAAACAGTTGTTGGGATGTTTACAAGATGTGACAAGGGACAACTGCTTAGTAGAAGTAGAGGAGCTTACTTGTCGCTTAGTAAATAGAATCCATTCCTATTCACTTGTACTTGGAGAGTTTACTAATACTTGTCACTAAAAAAGAACAACACATAGCTACAAGTGGTCAGGCGACAAGTACTTGCAAAGTGGGATTAAAGGTCAAAATTCTTTGAAATCAGCAATGGTGAAGTAGGAAATGTTTTCAGGATGGATATTGATTCCAACTCACATCTCCTTCATGGCAATTCGACACACTACCATCCTGCCGAGCAATTCACACAAAGCTATCAGTAGTTTTGAAATGTTCCTAATACAACCCTTGAGTGAGGTAGAGACCACCAGCTAAAGCCGGCGAGAAGATCTCCTGACCGAACAGGACCGACTGACCTTTAGCTCTGGCTATTCCTGTCCCAGCATACCGACCCCAGGCCACAGTACTCGGGCAGTACTGCTCTGCCTGTAGGGGGTATACAGCAGGAAACCCGCTGGAACTGCTTCATCTTAACGGCTTTTAATTATGCCATAAGAAATTTAGTATGTTTCTTTGCAAGTGAAACAGTTTCCGTGTGCTTTTGGTATTTCATAAAAACATTTTACTGATAAATGTAATCTATATATATATATATATATATATATATATATATATATATATATATATATATATATATATAAATCACGTGTCTGTATGTATAAAAATATAGTGTAGAAATATTGGCTACACTGAACCATTCAGATTGTGACGGCCATTCTGGATAGACAGCAGGCTCTGCTACTGGCCTCTGTCGGCTGTTAGTTGAAGTGCTGTTGTGCTGGCCTCTGCCGGTATCATTATGAACTAACACAAATTCAATCATTTGACCGATTTTCGTAACTGGGTATAGACAACTAGGGATCAAGTAGATCTTGATACGGGGAGAGTCATAGACCGGAACTACGTGTAGCATGGCACACTGGGTAACAGCTAGTAAACTGTGAAATACTCTATGAAGCAATGAAAGTGATTCTGGAACCCCGAGGAACATTCAGTGTTAAATAGCAATGATAAGGGAGGTTTCTGGCCCTAGCCAGAATAAGAAAATAATTGGGGGGGGGGGCTGGGAGCATCTAGACGTTTGGGGTGTAGGGAAAATTGTAATTATTTTAGTGTAAAGTGGTGGGTTTTAAGGTCCTCTGGACACCTAATAGACCAGGGAAAATGTAGAAGACATTTTTCGTTCTTATAGGCTTTTTTTACATAAAATGTTCTCAACTAAACAAAATTTCTGGGAACAGGAGACAGTGTTAGAGCTAAGCCTTGGAAAATGCTCTTGACAGACGCGAGACTAGAGAAAGAGACTATTAGTGTGAGAGATATAACTAGTAACTTGGGGAAAGCGTAGAGCGTAACTTAGGGCTCGACATTGCCGGTTTTGCAACCCTCCCAGACCCCAATCACCTTACGGCGCGGGACTAGGAATGGGATGAGCGGCAACCCAGCTAGGCCGTCATCGGCTAGAGGTGCCTCCACCTTCCCCTTCCCGTCCACAGCCAGGTGACTAGTTACATTTCTCACACTATAGGTTCTAGCCCTTTAGGCCAGAAGAGGAAGGGGGGGGGGGATTGGAACTATGGAACAGCAGCTATCTCCGAGTACTCTAATAACGATTTGTACAGATTTTCCTTGCAACATATGAAAAAGTAGACTTAGGAGAATATCCTTAAGTTGAGTCAACAGTAGACCTGTTTGAGAAGGACCTATTTTGTTGGTCAATGAACTCCCACAATCGTTTGTTATGGAAATGCTATAAACCAAATTTTGTGGCGAAACACATGCATATATATATATATATATATATATATATATATATATATATATATATATATAAATTTCAATAAGACTTATTTTCGGAATGCTGTAGGTAAAATCGTTGAAGAATTGAAAATTATTATTGAAAATTATTTACAAAACTTATTTTATGAAGTTTGAAAACAGCTTTTTAGAACTATTTTAATACTTCATATTATGAAGTAACCTCTTACCTGTGATGGTGGTATTGTTGATAATGCGAGTGCCACGGTTCGCTGGGTGTGGTACAGTGGTACATGGCTGAGGGTTCTGCTCCATGATAACCTGCTTCTGTGGTACTTCCGGAACTGCTACTGCTAGAGTTGCTGTTCCAGAAGGATGGAGGGAAGTTTCGAGATGTCATAGGAGACCAATCTGAAAAAAAAGAACACATTCTCAGGTAAGGAACATTATAGCTGTGTGGGCCTTAAATGGGTCATGACGAATGTTGTAACGTGTATTCTTTAGTGAGGTGTAGGGAGTCTGCAGTCGAGGTGATAAGGTATCAGTGAATATTTGGGATTTGGCTAGGAAAACATCAATAGGATTTTTGTAAATTATATATTCAGGATGTTTTGGCAACATTTTGGTAGGCTTCGTCCACTTTGGTATTTCTCCACTCCATGGCATCATTGCTGAGAAAGGCAAACTATGTAGTTTCTGGACAAGGAGGAATCGCGCTTCTCAGGCTGGTCTCATAATGCAATCCGGAAGTACCGATCAGAAAAATGTACTTGTGTTTCAAAACCCACAGACCCAGAAAATAACGGTGGTTCAAATTTGTGTATATGTACATCTAAAAAAAAATGTCCGATTTAATGCAATTTAGTACAAAAATAGGTTCTGTGATTTGAAATGCCAAGTTCGTTACCCACCAGAACATGGTTTTGGGGCAAAATTCGCGCGAAAAATAAATCTTTTTTCAGTTTTTCCTTGAAGTTAGTCGTTGTATAAGTTCCTTAACGCAGGAGAACGAATGAGACCATTTATAAAGTGATATCTGTAACCGTTTACGAGAAATTGATACAAACACTGTTCCAAATAAATTTTCAGTTTGTTTATTCAGAAACGATTGATTCAATCCAAACTTGTTCCAGACGTTTGCCATTCATTTGATCAAAGATATCTAAATTTTGGTTTCGTTTCTAGTTAAGGAAGTATTAGAAAATATATATATTTATTAATAGACATGAAATGTTTTCTGATCTTCGTACATTTTCGTTCATTTTTTGAAAACGATTTGGAAATCTTGGAAGTGGAAGATCGAAAGCTTACGAAATTTTCTACAGAAAAGGTTTTGATGATATCGTCGAAGAGGCGATGTCAGTCGGATAAATAAATGATTAAAACTTAGAATTTGATAGTTTTGTTCTTTTGAATGGGTTTTTGTTTCTGTTTACCTAAATTTTTAATTATTTTGTTAATTTAACAGTAAAATAAGTATTTTATTAAAACAGGGTAAGAAAATGAGAAACATTGTTATAGTGTTTCCAAGAGCGAACGTTGCGGTAGAAGATAGAGTAATTTCCGCTTAGAATATTATCGGTTTCCTGTTGTGGCGCCGTAAATCTTCCTTTTCTTGGAGATTTTATTTTATATTTTTCACTAATGATCAAAACCTACCAATGACTGGTTTTATTTTTTTACCAACGACACTAGAGATATGAACGGAATCGCGCTAAGATGACGTAGTTCCTGCGAGTCGGATTTTTATGGGGGTTGTATTTATTTTTTAATTTATTAGCATAAATATGCTTGCGACGACTAAACTGAAAAAAAAGTTACAAAAAAGTGTCCACTGGCGGTTGCACATGCGCGGTGGCCATGTACGAAAAAGAATATGTATGTTATACAGTACATTACATAGGTTTCTCGGGTGGAGCTAAAGCATATTTATCTTCCTGAATTTGAGCAGAAGGCTCTAAAAGAAATTGTACACCCAACAGGGGGATTTTTCATTATTAATATATTTACATCATCCTAAACCTCTAATGTAATTTTTTTTTTTACGGCGCATCTACATCTAGGTCATTAGCGCCGTAAAAAAAAGTCCGTCACGCAGGAGCTGCATAACTAAGCACTTTCCTCAGAATTTGGGTAGTGTAGACTGCTTTCCAGAACAATTTGCTTAAAATATCCTACATAAATAAAATAAAAACATGAATAGTTCTCTTTTAATTTTGTAATGAGTAACTGATCAATTATTAATTTGCTTCCAGAGTTATGTTTACACATGGTACCTACTACACTACTTAATAAATACAAAAAAAACCATATTATCGTATTTTGATCTAACGCAGGAACAGGATACAATCCCTCTAGATACAAAGCGCTCCTTGCGGCGGCTTTGTGAACCTTCCTCTGGTGGGCTTTTCTATTGAAATATATTACAAAGTAAACCCCCGCTTTCCGATTGACCGATTCAGCTCATTTTTACAACACTTATTTCTCATGAGTTACCCACGACGTATACCGCGTTTCGTTTCAATACAGCATAAATTACGACCGGTATGAGTATATTAGGAATTTGGGTCCGGAGTAAACCCCCCCCCTTCTAATGAACCAATTTAATTTATTTTTACAACACATATTTACCTGTGGATTACCAATACGAATACCGAGTTTCGTCGAAATATACCAAAAATCACGGCTGGTAGTGGCGAATTGGTATTGAGGGTCCGGAGTAAACCCCCCCTTCTAATGAACCGATTTAGTTCATTTTTATATCTCACTTTTCTCTCTATATTACCACTACGAATGCCAAGTTTCGTTGAAATATAACAAATATTACGGTTGACATGGTCAAATTAGTGTTTTGGGTTGGGGTAAACCCCCCTTCCGGTGGACCGACTTTGGTGGTTAACGAACTCGTTCAATCGTTTGCTAATTTAATGCTATATACCAAGTTTCGTGACGAAAAAACAAAAACTCTGGCCGCTATCGTGTTAACAGACACATATATATATATATATATATATATATATATATATATATATATAAATTTTAACGGGGGTCATTTTCGGTGTCTACTAGGTAGGATCGATAAAGATTTGAAGAAATTTTTCAAAAATTCTGTCATGAGTCCAACCTCAATAGCTACTTTCCTTCGGAGGAATGTGCTAAAAGCTCTATTGTTACAACATTACTAATAGCAAAATGTATTCTATCCAATGGCTGACCTATTAGTATTTTACTGAGTGATTTGAATAAAATTGTTATTAAATTAGCATACAGTATATTTATAAGAGAGGGATGAACAGCTGTCCAGCGAGATACCGTCCTAGATAAAGCCAGCCATGATCCTGGCTGTTAATTAGGACGGTACATGGCGACGTCACACCTGCCTCTATGTTCTACCTCGCCTAATGACGTAGCAGGTAGAACCTCTTTGGTGATCGAACATAGATATAACCTCACAATCCACATTATAGGAATAGATTGATACGGGGAGAAAGAATAGATATTTCAGGCAATAGCTTTAACTGTTATTGAAGAATCTATGCGGGTTTGACTAAACTTGTGGTAGGCATAGGCTGCTCTAGGCAAAAATTTCTGGGGGGGGGGGGGGGTTAATTTAGTATGGGCTACTATTTCTTCTTCACTTTATATATATATATATATATATATATATATATATATATATATATATATATAAAGTGAATATCTGTTCCGGTTAAACATGGACATTCCACTTGGTTTATCGTATTGACATATTATATTGATAAAGGACTGATAACTAATAATATCTACAACACGAATATATAATTTACATAGAAAAAAAAAAAAAAAAAAAAAATCAGTCCCATAACAGGCCACAAGGGCCCAGAGGGGCAGATACTGTAGAGGTATCTGATTCTTGACCATACGGCACACTAGGGAGATAGTGTGGTCAATACTATGCTCCGGCCGCCTGATTTTCCCCTTGGCTGCTTCGACTGCTAGAGTCATTAGCACCCAAGGTACCCATTATTAATTAAATTAATTAAAGGCTGGGTGAGCCTAGGGACGATCTGGGACCCCAAATCCAACCCTCGAACGGCAGCACTAGAAGAAAAAATCTTTAGTGCGCGCTCGGGTTTTGAACCTGGTCCTCCAGTTCATTAGTCGAGTGCTCTACCACTGAGCTAACCTCGCCCCCATAATTTACATAGAACCTTTGGTAAATGATAACATAATCATGTGTAATCATTTCACTTCTATCAGGCTGTACCGTATGAAATGTCAGGTTTGTTTATTTTGTGATTTAATCCTTTCCCTTTTTTATTTCATTATTTACAAACATCATTGTTATTCGTATAGAATTAAAGCTCTTTCATTCCTATTATTTAATCAGTAACTTGCGTACTGTGTTGTGAGTGCGATCCTCTGAGAAAAAAATAAAACTTAAATTATGACTTCAAAGGAAATCCGTATTATTTTTAGCGCTGCTGAGGCGTGTATGAACATTAACACGGCGTTCGGGGAGGGAACGGTGAATGGACGAACTGTTTACCGGTGGCTTTCCAGGTTTCCATTTTGACCTTGACAACGAGGAGCGAGGAAGGCCAGAAACCAAGCTCGACAATTACCACCTGAAAGAAAGGGTTGAAGCTTGTCCCTCAAAAAGCACTAGGGAATATGCCAAAGAACTCGGAGTAGGAGCCACGACAGTTTCAAGACATTTGAAGGAATTCGGCAAGTTTAAAACTGACATTTCATACGATACAGCCTGATACCTACAATAGCTACACAACTTAGAAAGATTTTCGCCTGAGCTTGAAAAAGTTATCAACATTTTTGAAAAGGTTTCATTTCGAAAGTATTTAACAAACTTAATAACAAAAGGTTTGCTCAATAAACCTTTTCTAATAAGTTTATGATAGGTAACAGTTTTTCTTCAAAAAGTTAAAGCTTCACCTGAACTTTCTGAACAATTAAAATTAAAGTTCAACAACATCTGTTTTGCGTTTATTGATTAACTGTACGTGATTTTATTGATTAACATATCGCACTAGTATTTCAAAAGTGCCACAACTCAAAATAAAACTCAACTGAAAATGTGTCACTCTTGCCTATGTAGATGGAATAGCATTAAGAAAGGAAGGGTGACACAAGTACCCTCTGGTGTAGAAGCTCTGAAGCTAGGTACATACAGTTTTGATGGTTCATAAAGAGATATTTACCATGTCTTTCATAGTCAGAACTGAAAAAGACTTTTTGAGTTGTGTCACTTTAGAAATACTAGTGCGATATAAGCATAGGCGGCTCTAGACAAACATTTCTGGGGGGGTGGCTAATTTACCGTCGTGCCTGGGGGTGTAGAATCAAATTTGTATAACGAGGCACCTGGAAATCATTAAGGAAGTATTTGATAAACTAAGAACATACATTAATTAGAACTTATTACTATTAATTTTCCTAAACAATTTATTTTTCTAACTTAATCGAAAAATATTGTGAATTTTCATTCTGGGGGGGCTAGCCCCCTTTAGCTGCCACTGGTGGTAGGTTGAATGTTTTATATTAGTGTATTTCCCCCCCCCCCGTGGTCTTATTCGATTTTAACAGCGGATGAGCAGTGTGGACGTGGCCCTAGTATTTCGCCTTCCTATGAATGAATGAATGAAAAGTTTTATTCTTATTCCGGGACACAAGCCCCATAGGAACAATTTTGAAATTACAAAATGATTGTGAATTTTACGTAGAAACTTAAAAACTTATAAATGCTATCAGTATCAATATATAGTGTACAGCTTCAATATAGACTAGGTGTTGGGTAAAACTTGGAGGGATAGAAGGTGGTGGAAGAGTCGGGATTTAAAGGTTTCTAGGTTGGTAGAATGGCGGACAAACGAAGGCAAGGTATTCCATAGCGAGGTGGCACGGGTGACGAATGCTTTTTCGAATATTGCTGTTCGGTGGGAAGGAATATAAAGATCGGAAGGACGAGATCGGGTGTCACGGGAGTGAACCGAGGATTTAAATTTAAGAAGTCTAAAAATATAAGAAGGTCGACGGGATTAAATTATTTGCTAAAGGAATGAGCCGAGGAAGTACTGACGACGACAAAGAGGGAATAGCCAATTTAGCTCCTGGTAGAAATGTGATATGTGGGAGTCTCTGGGGATCCCGAGGATAAAACGAATGAAACAGTTCATGAGGCGTTTGAGTTTTGCCTCGAGTTCGCCAGAAAATCCACCGTACACCAAACAACCATAGTCAAACTGGGGGAATAATAGGGAGGTTACGACGAGTTGACGGGTCATTGTTGGCAGGAGATGGCGGGAGAGGTTGAGCTGTCTCAGGATAAATATGGACCGGCGGGAAATTTGGCAAATATGATTTTTCCAGGAAAGGTTCTGATCAAATATGATCCCAAGATTTTTAACTGATTTACAATATTTTATAGGGATGGTGTTAAGGTAAAGGGCTGGAAAAGGGGAAGTAGAACTTATGAGGGATTGGGAGCCTATAACAATGGCTTTGGATTTGTCTGGATTCAGGGAAAGCTTATTAGCTGCGGCCCAAGCATTGATGTTATTAAGATCTACTTGCAGCTCGTCTACAGCATCTCGTAGCAAAGAGGGCTTAAAGGATAGGTAGATTTGGGTATCGTCAGCGTAAAGATGAAACTTGGAATGAACTATGGAAAGAGGAAGATCATTGATGTAAACAGAAAATAGAGTTGGGGATAACCAGGAGCCCTGGGGTACACCACGGGATAGAGGAAGAGGGCTAGAAGGATTGCTGTCGGGGATGACCATGTATTGGGATCGATTGGATAGAAAGAATTGGAACCAGCTAATGGCACTGTTGGAAAAGGAAAGAGATTGGAGTTTGGTGAGGAGGATTTGATGGTCTACGGTATCAAATGCTTTTGAAAAATCTAGGAGAACTAGAATAGTGAGCTGTTGGTTATCTATGGCAGTTTGAATGTCATGGGTGATTTTTATGAGCGCTGATTGAGTGGAGTATGACGGACGGAAGCCAGACTGGAGAGGGTTAAGGAGATTATTTTGTTCAAGGTGGTTGGATACTTAAGATTGGACCAGGCGCTCTAAAGGTTTGGAAAGATTGGATAGAAGGGAGATAGGACGGAAATCCTTCGGAGAGCAGGGGTTTGATATTTTGTTAAGAGGGCGAACCAACGCTGTTTTCCATTGAGAAGGAAAAGTCGAGTTTTGAAGGGAATAGTTGTATATGTGGAGAAGGATAGGAAGGATTGCGGGTAAGCAGGCCTTAATCAGTTTAACGGGAACAGAGTCTGCACCGTAGTCATTGGTTCGGGATTGAAGGACCGCGGTTAGAAGATCTTCTGGGGTAATATAGGAGAAGTAGAAGTTGTTGGAATTAAAAGGTAGTGTGGAAGGTATAGGAGGACTGGATAGGGCTGAGGGAGAAGATACTAAGTGAGCATTAAGAACATCAGGGGATAATGACATAGAGCAAGGACGGTTAGTTTTGCAAAGGGAAAGTTTACCAAGGATTGACCATTTTGTTTTAGAGTCAGGAGCATTGGATAGGGATTGGTGGACGTAGAGGGACTTAGCTCGACGGATGGAGGATTGGGTGAGGTTACGCAAGTATTTGTAGGAGGAGTAATCTTTAGGAAGACGGGTCCGTCTAAATTTTCTTCTCGCTGCTTCTCTTCTTTTTATTAATGTTTTGAGCTCGGGTGTAAGCCAGGGAGCAGGAGGACGGTTGAACCGTCCTAAAAAAATAAAAAAAATTAATAAAATACAATAAAAAAATGATTTCGTTTAGAGCCTTCTGCTCTAATTCAGGAACATAAATGCTTTAGGTCCACCCGACAAACCTATGTAATGTACTGTATAACAAATAGTCTTGGTACATGGACACTGCGCATGCGCCTACACCACTGCGCATGCGCCAACGTCACTGCGCATGCGCCAACGCAACTGCGACTGCGCCAACGCAACTGCGACTGCGCCAACGCAACTGTGAATGCGCCAACGCAACTTCGCATGCGCGAACGCCAGCGGACACTTTTTTGTAACGTTTTTTCCATTTTAGTCACCGCTAAATCATATATTTGCTAAAAATCCGACTTGCAGGGACTGCGTCATCTTAGCGCGTTTCTGTTCTTATCTGTAGTGTAATTTGGAAAGACTGAAATACAAACAGTTAATACTTTGTCTTGTTATTTCTTGGTAAAAAACATCTCCATGAAGAGCGGGACTTAAAAAGGGAGTGGAGGTGATGAGTTAAGGAGTTAACCATGTCATCTATGGAGTCAGAGGAATAAATGGAATCGTAAGGAAAGTTTTCTAAATCAGGTTCTAATTGTTCAAAGGACAGAGAATTAAGGTTACGAAACGTAAAGAATTTGTTTGTGATAGTAGGGATAGGTAAATCAAAAGTTATTTGAATATGATCATGAGAAGAAAGGAAGGGCACAGGGTGTTGAGATGAGACTAGGAGTTTATCCTGGGAGTCGAGGATAAAGAGATCAAGCCAAGTATCAGAGGACTGGGAGTGATGGGTAGGTGAATAGGGAAACACAAAAAGATTAAGTGAAAAGAATAGTTTAGAAAGGTAGGTAACGTCAGGGGATTCGACAAGAAGATTGGTATTGAAGTCTCCTGCAAGAATTACATGGGAATAACAGGGGACTAACTGATAAAGGAAGGTTTCAAAAGATTGGTCATATGGCACACGGGGAGGACGATATACAACGGAAAAGAGGAGAGGTGAAGAAGACGTTGATATCTCGGCAAAAATATACTCAAGGTGAGGAAGATCAGACGGAGGTGAAAGAAAAAGGATTTTAGACTTTAAACTATCATGAACAAAGAGGCCCACACCTCCTCCTGTTCTGTCTTCTCTGTCATGACGTAAGAGGGTATAGTTGGGAAGGGAAACTCGAGAGGAAGGGATAAAAGGTTTGAGCCAGGTTTCCGTAACAGCTATAATATGATGAAAATTTTCGTTGAAATAGAGGAGGAATTCATCGTAGTGTGCAAGAAGGGATTGGGCGTTAACGTAACAGGATATCAGGACATTAGTCATGACGGGGATTTATGGAAAACTGAACTCAGGAAGAAGTTGTTGGGTGTGGAACTGATGGAAGAGGAAAAGGAAGTGGATGGAACATACAATATACAAATACTAATTGCATTCGAATAATTATAAAAACCAAAAACTAAATATTTACCAAAAGAGCAATAATTAAAATCAAAATAATAATACTGACCAGTATAAAATAAGTAACAAAAATATCTGGATACTAAGTGAAAATTACCTCTGGCAGATGAATAAATATAATTTCTAATTATATAGTATATAAAAGTCCTTAATAAAAATATAAATATTAAATTTGTTTTAATGAAAAATAAAAGGCTCTAATAGGGGAAGAGATGAGGAGACTGATAATATTGCGTCAAGGAAATACATCAAGATCTTCGGAACTGTTAACAATAACAACCGGATGACCATCACTTCGACGGCACTTGACTCGACCACCGCTAAACCAGAGGTACTTGATCTTGTCTGCAGATTTCTTCTGTCCAACCAATAAAGGTGTTTATTTGTAGGAGTCATAGCTTCGCCGATGTAGATTCTGTTGGAGTCGATGTCCGTCGAATCTAAGTGTCGGGTAGAAAAGTCTCTCTTTACTTTTCTTAGGCGGATAACCTCCTCAGTCAGAGATTGGCGGACAAATCTGGCTATGATTGGGCCTGGTGTTTCTTCTTGTCTCGATCTGAGTCTAAATACATGGTCCAGGTCTTCGGGGACTATCTTGAGACCGAGGCCAGCACAAACATTCTGTACGACAGCCGGGAGCACTTCACCAGGTTTTGAAGGAATTCCCCTGATTTCTACTGAGTTCCTCAGATGATTCTGTTCGGCATCTTTAACTCTTTCTTCAAGGGATTTTATCTTTTTTTTAAGACAAAAATTGTCTAGGGATAGTTCTTGGATTTTTTGGCTTTGGGCTTCTATCAAGCTCTCCATTTTTTTTATTTGTTCGAGGTGGGCGAACGTTAAATCGGTTTGTTTTTCCATCTAGTCCTTCCTATGGTTAACCTAGAGAAATAGTTTTTGATTATATATAGCGCTCTTGAAGGAGCATCATCTTAGGTAAAACTAATTATTAAAGCAGTGGTTTTGAATGACCTGTCAAGTTTTATATAAAAAAATTAATAAAATACAATAAAAAAAAAATGATTTCGTTTAGAGCTTTCTGCTCTAATTCAGGAACATAAATGCTTTAGGTCCACCCGACAAACCTATGTAATGTACTGTATAACAAATAGTCTTGGTACATGGACACTGCGCAGACGCCTACGCCACTGCGCATGCGCCAACGTCACTGCGCATGCGCCAACGTCACTGCGCATGCGTCAACGTCACTGCGCATGCGCCAACGAAACTGCGAATGCGCCAACGCAACTATGAATGCGCCAACGCAACTATGAATACGCCAACGCAACTTCGCATGCGCGAACGCCAGCGGTCACTTTTTTGTAACGTTTTTTCCATTTTAGTCGCCGCTAAATCATATATATGCTAAAAATCCGACTCACAGGGACTGCATCATCTTAGCGCGTTTCTGTTCTTATCTGTAGTGTAATTTGGAAAGACTGGAATACAAACAGTTAATACTTTGTCTTGTTATTTCTTGGTAAAAAGCATCTCCATGAAGAGCGAGACTTATGCGCCGCAGGAAACTGGCAGTATTTATAAACGAAAACTAATATTTTCAAATTTAATTATCGTGTTTTAGTGATAAAATTGCAATTAGAAAAAAAAATACCGCTCAACAAATGATTTCGCTTTACCGAAACCTCCGTAAGAACCGTTTTTGTACGAGCTATATGAAGCTTCGGAGTAGATACCTTACACTCATCAAGATTGTACAACCGCTTTCGAGATATTTAAGAAAACATTCGAGATTCTCAAGAAACTTCTAGTTTTTCAATTCTTCTCAAAAAGCGTTAAAACGCGAAAATTGTTTTATTTGATTTCTCACGTCTCATTACAAAATAAAATGTACCTGGAAAAGAAATAAAAAGCATCAGGTCTATCCTGGTTAGAAATGGGTGGTAACCTGTATAAGCATCAGGTCTATCCTGGTTAGAAATGGGTGGTAACCTGTATAAGCCCCGTCAAAAGCATCAGGTCTATCCTGGTTAGAAATGGGTGGTAACCTGTATAAGCCCCGTCAAAAGCATCAGGTCTATCCTGGTTAGAAATGGGTGGTAACCTGTATAAGCCCCGTCAAAAGCATCAGGTCTATCCTGGTTAGAAATGGGTGGTAACCTGTATAAGCCCCGTCAAAAGCATCAGGTCTATCCTGGTTAGAAATGGGTGGTAACCTGTATAAGCCCCGTCAAAAGCATCAGGTCTATCCTGGTTAGAAATGGGTGGTAACCTGTATAAGCCCCGTCAAAAGCATCAGGTCTATCCTGGTTAGAAATGGGTGGTAACCTGTATAAGCCCCGTCAAAAGCATCAGGTCTATCCTGGTTAGAAATGGGTGGTAACCTGTATAAGCCCCGTCAAAAGCATCAGGTCTATCCTGGTTAGAAATGGGTGGTAACCTGTATAAGCCCCGTCAAAAGCATCAGGTCTATCCTGGTTAGAAATGGGTGGTAACCTGTATAAGCCCCGTCAAAAGCATCAGGTCTATCCTGGTTAGAAATGGGTGGTAACCTGTATAAGCCCCGTCAAAAGCATCAGGTCTATCCTGGTTAGAAATGGGTGGTAACCTGTATAAGCCCCGTCAAAAGCATCAGGTCTATCCTGGTTAGAAATGGGTGGTAACCTGTATAAGCCCCGTCAAAAGCATCAGGTCTATCCTGGTTAGAAATGGGTGGTAACCTGTATAAGCCCCGTCAAAAGCATCAGGTCTATCCTGGTTAGAAATGGGTGGTAACCTGTATAAGCCCCGTCAAAAGCATCAGGTCTATCCTGGTTAGAAATGGGTGGTAACCTGTATAAGCCCCGTCAAAAGCATCAGGTCTATCCTGGTTAGAAATGGGTGGTAACCTGTATAAGCCCCGTCAAAAGCATCAGGTCTATCCTGGTTAGAAATGGGTGGTAACCTGTATAAGCCCCGTCAGAAGCATCAGGTCTATCCTGGTTAGAAATGGGTGGTAACCTGTATAAGCCCCGTCAAAAGCATCAGGTCTATCCTGGTTAGAAATGGGTGGTAACCTGTATAAGCCCCGTCAAAAGCATCAGGTCTATCCTGGTTAGAAATGGGTGGTAACCTGTATAAGCCCCGTCAAAAGCATCAGGTCTATCCTGGTTAGAAATGGGTGGTAACCTGTATAAGCCCCGTCAAAAGCATCAGGTCTATCCTGGTTAGAAATGGGTGGTAACCTGTATATGCCCCGTCAAAAATATCTGGTTAGAAATGGGTGGTAACCTGTATAAGCCCCGTCAAAAATATCTGGTTAGAAATGGGTGGTAACCTGTATAAGCCCCGTCAAAAATATCTGTTTTATATACAAATGGACGTTAAAATATAAATAAATAAACAAATCAAATACTCATAAAACCATAGACGATAAAAAAGTAAACGCCCGACCGGACCGAATCGTTATCAAAACCCGACTCACTCCCCAGACATCGGCGCGGGTTTTGAAGGAAAATAATTTAGGAAATCCGAGAAAGTAATAAACAGATGTTAACAGCTTCATATCTGACGTCCAAATCTCTGGAAGCGAGGGGGGCGCAGGAGTTGGCTGGAATTGCCTCATAAAAAATAATGTCAAAGCTCAACCGACGGATTAAACGTGGGAACTTGTTAGAAACCGAATACTTTCGAATATCCGTCTGTTTCGGGTTTATAATTATCATAGCTTCATTATATTAGTGAATTTTAAGAATATTTCATGGTGTTCCGCAAGGCTCAGTTCTAGGCACTTGTCTATTGTAAGAATAATATGGGCTTATTGGAAAAAATAACTTGATAGGACCAGAATTTTCTTTAAAATTCTTCTGGATCGTGGCTTTAATTATCACAGCTTCATTATATTATTTAATACCAGAGATTTTTTCGAAAAAGTTTTTAAGTTAAAAATTAACAGTTTAAAATTTCTTTTAAAAAAAATTTAAACCCAAGAAGTTATTTTCTAACTTTTACTTTTTCAAAATGAAAAGTGGACTTTTCTTCAAATAAAAGTTAACAATTATTTTCGACCCCTGTTTAATAATATTATGGAATTTTAAGAAATTCTCATGGTGTTCCGCAAGGCTTAATTCTAGGCACTTATATATTTTAAGAATAATATGGGCTTATTGGAAAAAATAACTTGATAGGACCAGAATTGTCTTTAAAATTCTTCTGGATCGTGGCTTTAATTATCACAGCTTCATTATATTATTTAATACCAGAGATTTTTTCGAAAAAGTTTGTAAGTTAAAAATTAACAGTTTAAAATTTGTTTTAAAAAAATTTTAAACCCAAAAAGTTATTTTCTAACTTTTACTTTTTCAAAATGAAAAGTGGACTTTTCTTCAAATAAAAGTTAACAATTATTTTCGACCCCTGTTTAATAATATTATGGAATTTTAAGAAATTCTCATGGTGTTCCGCAAGGCTTAATTCTAGGCCTTTTTTTTTTTTTAATATTCTTCTGGATCGTGCCTATAATTATCAGAGCTTCATTATATTATACAATAATATTAATTAATTTTAAGAAAATTTCATGGTATTCCGCAAGGCTAAATTCTTGACAGTTATTTATTCGTAGCATATCACACAGTATAATATTGGATTATTGTCAAAAAATACTTGATAGAAACCGATTTTTTTTAAAAATATTTTTCTGGATCGTGGCTATAACTATCACAGCTTCAATATATTATACAATAATATTATTGAATTTTATGAAACTGTCATAGCGTTCCGCAAGGATAAATTATAAGCACTTATCTATTATTAATGTACAAACATGGCCTATCAGCGTAAACATGTTTTCAGTAAGGAAAATGTTATTTAATTGATTCTGACTCAGGAAAAATGACTCCAACAGATTTACGTAGCATATCACAAAGTATGATGTTCTATTGTTGACAAAAATAACTTAGAAACCGAATAATTTTGAATATCTGTATATATTTTAGCTATTATTATCACACCTTCATTATATAATGTAATATTATTATTAAATTTTAAGATACTTTCAGCACATAGTGTTCTGCAAGGCTCAATTCTAGGCACTTTTCTATTCTTATTGTTTGTACAAGAACTATCCGCTTAAACATGTTTTAAGTTGAGAACATATAATTTAATTTATTCTGATACAGAAAATATTACTAAACAGATTTGAGTAGCACATCACAAAGTATGACATTGGATTATTGGCAAAAAAACTTGTTAGAAACCGAATATGCCCTCCCCCCAAAAAATAAAAATAGAAGAAGTAGTTAATTGAAATTAAAAAAAAACTTTTGAAATATCAAATAAGTTATTTATTTATTTTAATTTTAACGTCCATTATCATTAACTAAGAATTTTGGGACGGGTTATCTATAGGTTACCACCCTTTCCTTGGCAGGATAGGGTTGATGCCTTTTCTTTTTTCTAAAGGTGTGTTCGATTCCCACCCTATAGTGGAAATTGAACCCACGACCTTTAGCATGGAGTGTTAAGTGCTCACGCCTTAGCGCTCACGGCCACCGGGCCTCCATGTTATTGAATTTTAAGCAAACTTGAATTCATGTTTTTTTTTTTTTTTTTTACGGCGCTTCGACAAAAACCCCCGCTTATGAATCTAAGGTGCTAGGCACTAGACCACGGGAGACCCCCAAATTCATGGTGTTCCGTAAGATTCAATTCTAGGCACTCTTATGACCGAATATGAACTACCTCCTTAAACAGGTATTTAAGTTTCAGATATTTTAGTATATTGTCGATATGTTTACTGATCTGTATACACTCACTGTCTCACTCACACAACATATATATATATATAAAACAAGCCAGCGATATTACATTATTATTCAGTATTATGCTCATGTGTTTTTCATTTTCCCTTTCACACACGACCCGCTAGAAAAAATGAGGTTATGAATAATTATTTTAAATGAAAAAAAAAACTGGTTAACATCTTCATCACCAAGTATTTCAGGAATAAACGACAGCTTAATCGGTCCTAAATGAAGACGACTGCTGAATTATTCGTCGGAACATCAAAGGAAATGAGCGGCGAGGATCAAAGGGTTTCGATGAAAAAGTGCACATGTTCCTAGATGCAGTGATTAGCCGTGGTCATTTCCCGGAGCTTACTAGTTATCGTAACGAGCACTGGAGTGGGGGTGTGGTCACTTCAGCGGGGGGCAATCACCAATTCATCATATATATTCATACAAGTACTGCAGATGTAGTATCAGTGTTGGGCAAAACTAACGTTAGTAAACTAAACTAACGTTAGTTTTCCCTAACTAAAACTAAAACTAAACTAATGTTGTATTTTTAGTTTTAGTTTTAGTTTAGTTTTAGATTTGTATAATTATTAATCATGTGGACTCCGTTTTTAGTATGGTAATTAGTTTAGTTTAGTAATAGAGACCTAAATTTGTGATTTTAGTTTAGTTTTAGTTTTTAGTTTACTAATTTAGTTTATCAAAGAACATATGTTTGCAAATTACGAGAAAAAGCCAAAATTTCTTATTCTTAAGCAAGTTCTATTAGTTTTAATAATTTACTTAAGTATCGAAATAACATATGATTTATATTAATTCATGTTATTTTAGTAAAACTAAACTAAACTAAACTAAAGCTTTAATTTAGTTTTTAGTCAATTCCCAAAGATTTAGTTTTAGTTTAGTTAAAATCCATTAATTAGTAAAATTTTAGTTTTGTTTTTTTTAGGTTGCAATTTTTAGATTAGTTTTAGTTTATTCCAAAAAGTGAATTTAGTTTTAGTTTTTAGTTTTGCCCAACATTGTGTAGTATTTATGGCTTTATGCCCTCGAAGGGCGAAAATATTTTGAATTATTTGAAAAATGTCTATTTATATACAGGGTGATTCAGGTCTAAGTATTCAATCTCTAGGAGGTGATTGTAGACATAATTTCCAAGAAAAAAGTATATTTGAAGTATGGTGCAATTACAGAGGTATTATACTACTAGATGTGAGTAAAACTGCAAATTTTCATAATTCTACATCGAATAGTTTCTGAGATATAAGCGATCGAAAATCGGGATTTATAGGACTCGCTCCCTCATCAAAATTATTAGGCACTTCCCATGATGCTAGAGACTTGAAATTTTTCATGAAGATAGATATGAAGACGTTATTAAAGGAAAAAATCGAAAAATCGCGAAAAGTTGTGTTTGACTCCGCTTCCGGGGCGGGGGCGTGCCAGTTTTGTACTTCCTTCGGAAACCCATCATTCCGTCCGAAACCCATGATGTGGGGTATCAAATGAATTGTCTCGGTATGAAGGACCTATATTTGATGTTTTAAGAAACAATTAGACGCATATAGGCTCGGTAGAAATCTTATACCAGCTGTCTGTCTGTATGTTTACAAATCCTCTTACAAATCCGTACCGTTTGACCGATTTTGACCAAACTTGGGACACAGATAGGTCTTGATACGGGGAGAATCATAGGCTAGGTTAAATGTTTGTTCCTTATACAAATACACACCGTTTGACCGATTTTGACAAAATTTGACACACCTGTCGGTCTTTATTCGGGTAGTGTCATAGGCTAGTCAAAATCGTCTATCAGCTGTCTGTCTGCATGTTTGTTCCTTACACAAATTCACACCATTTGACCGATTTTGACCAAACTTGGCACGCTGGTAGGTCTTGATACGGGAGTGTCATATTACCTATGACGTTTTCTACTTTTTGTTCCATCGGAATGCCATCATTCCTTCTGAAACCCATCATGTGGGGTATCAAATAAGTCTTCTTGGTAAGGAGAACCTATATTTGATGTTTTAAAAAACATTTCGACGCATCTTAACAAAAACAGTTGTGACTTCTTTCTAAAATGTAGTAAATAAGTTTAGTTTTTCTCTAAAGATAATTTCGGCACAAAAAAAAACGAAAAACTAAACATTGCCAAGTTTAAGAATATACCTGGTTGAGGAAAGTGATATTTTAGTAACTGGATATAAGTATTTTTATTGTTGTTTTTAAAGGTCAGTTGAAGTGTCTTTACTGTTCTTAGTAAGTAACTATGAGGTCTTCCAAGTAATGAACTTGGACATTTCTTTCTTGTATCATCTCTTGTATTGGCAAATATTTTTGGTTGAATTAATACACCAACTCATACTACTTTTTTTAGAGTGTAGGATGGTAAGGCGTTTTTGGGGGGTTTTAGGAGGGGATATTTTTGAGGAAGGGAGTGTTTCTTTGTGGGGCAGGAACTTGGCCTCTATTTCACATTTATGTTTTTTTGGGGATTCGATACTTACAGGAAAACTTCTACATTTTAGTAAACATTAAATATATGCAAATGAAGTGAAGGTTTATTGAGGGATAGGTTGAACGATTGGCTCCCTTTTGTCAAAAAATATAAAATGGAGTTTTGTTACCTTGTGTGAGGAAATTATGGATTACTCATTTTTATTGACCAAACTGTGGAAATCACATTGTCCAGTCTAGAAGTAATAAAAAGGAACTGAAAGATATTGTTGGAATATTTTTTCATTTGAGAGAAATGTCACTTTTTGTGTTTTCCAAATTTTCATTGATTTATCCCTTTTGGCCTTCTATAGAGTACAATAAAGAATTTGCTAATATAATTAAAATTTTTAAAAATTTACCGATATTGCAATTGGACTCTTGTCAACTTGGACAGTGGATCCATCCACTGTCTAGCAGGACTGCTGCTATGTGCAGGACAGCAATCCATATGGAACCATTAATCTATGCTTTGTGCAAGCGGAATGTCTTCCAATCTTATAGTCTTCTACATTTATAATAATAATAAAGCCTTTTATTGTGTTCTTAACTCAACAAAAAATTAAATTACAATAAATATATACAAATAATTATAAATAACTGAAAATAAAATAACAATTTCAATCTACGAAAAATTCTTATTTGAGTTTGAACATAGGCCTTCCATGAAGGAGTACCGGTCTAGGCTTTCCCAGGTGACCAGCCTACTGGGAAGCCGAAGTCTTCTACATTTAATAAGCATTAAATCTCAGCAAGTGAAGTGGAAGTTTTTTTTTGGCCTTGTCTGTCCAAAAAATTGTGGGCGAACTGAGGATTAAAAGAAAAAAAAAAAAATCCGTCCCGTAACAGGCCAAGAGGGCCCTGAGGGGCAGATACTATAGAGGTATCTGATTCATGACCATACGGTACAGTAGGGTGATAGTGTGGTCAGTACTATGATCCGACCGCCTGATTTTCCCCTTGGCTGATTCGACTGCTAGAGTCATTAGCACCAACCAAGGTACCTATTATTAAATTAATTAAAGGCTGGGTTGGCCTAGGGACGGTCAGGGAGGCCGAATTCAACCCATGAACGAAGACACTAGAAGAAAAAATCTTAAGTGCTTGCTCGGGATTTGAACTCAGGCCCCCAGCTTATTAGTCCAGTGCTCTACCACTGAGAGTTTTTTTTTTAAACCTCATAGTTTCTAGTGTTAATTTGATGTAAATATTGTTATTCTTTTAATACATTGACATATGTATATGTTTAATTTCTTTAATCTGTAAGTAACTCTTGGTCTTAAACCTGATATCTGTACTTGTAAGATAAACTTGTATAATAAGTCTGCACTTTGACAATAGCTATATCGGGGAGTGTGGGTGTTTGTCAGGATAAAAAAAAAAAAAAAAAAATAGAAAGTGAGAAAAAAAGAATATGCCGAAAAGTATATATATATAAATATAAGAACAAGGTCTAATTTAATAAAAAAGAATAAATAAAATAAAATTAGAAAGGTAAATAAAAAAAAATTAATTATATTATACTAATTATATAATAAAAAAAAAAAAATTCCTGACTCCCTAAGGAAAGCACACCTTTCACCTGGAACATGGGATGAGTGGTTGTGCGTTGCAATAACATAGTAGGGCGCTGACTCCCTAAGGAAAGCACACCTTTCACCGGGAACATGGGATGAATGGTTGTGCGTTGCAATAACATAGTAGGGCGCTGACTCCCTAAGGAAAGCACACCTTTCACCGGGAACATGGGATGAGTGGTTGTGCGTTGCAATAACATAGTAGGGCGCTGTCTCCCTAAGGAAAGCACACCTTTCACCGGGAACATGGGATGAATGGTTGTGCGTTGCAATAACATAGTAGGGCGCTGACTCCCTAAGGAAAGCACACCTTTCACCTGGAACATGGGATGAGTGGTTGTGCGTTGCAATAACATAGTAGGGCGCTGTCTCCCTAAGGAAAGCACACCTTTCACCGGGAACATGGGATGAGTGGTTGTGCGTTGCAATAACATAGTAGGGCGCTGACTCACTAAGGAAAGCACACCTTTCACCGGGAACATGGGATGAGTGGTTGTGCGTTGCAATAACATAGTAGGGTGCTGACTCCCTAAGGAAAGCACACCTTTCACCGGGAACATGGGATGAGTGGTTGTGCGTTGCAATAACATAGTAGGGCGCTGACTCCCTAAGGAAAGCAGACCTTTTACCGGGAACATGGGATGAGTGGTTGTGCGTTGCAATAACATAGTAGGGCGCTGACTCCCTAAGGAAAGCAGACCTTTTACCGGGAACATGGGATGAGTGGTTGTGCGTTGCAATAACATAGTAGGGTGCTGACTCCCTAAGGAAAGCACACCTTTCACCGGGAACATGGGATGAGTGGTTGCGCGTTGCAATAACATAGTAGGGTGCTGACTCCCTAAGGAAAGCACACCTTTCACCGGGAACATGGGATGAGTGGTTGTGCGTTGCAATAACATAGTAGGGCGCTGACTCCCTAAGGAAAGCACACCTTTCACCGGGAACATGGGATGAGTGGTTGTGCGTTGCAATAACATAGTAGGGTGCTGACTCCCTAAGGAAAGCACACCTTTCACCGGGAACAAGGGATGAGTGGTTGTGCGTTGCAATAACATAGTAGGGCGCTGACTCCCTAAGGAAAGCACACCTTTCACCGGGAACATGGGATGAGTGGTTGTGCGTTGCAATAACATAGTAGGGCGCTGACTCCCTAAGGAAAGCACACCTTTCACCGGGAACATGGGATGAATGGTTGTGCGTTGCAATAACATAGTAGGGTGCTGACTCCCTAAGGAAAGCACACCTTTCACCTGGAACATGGGATGAGTGGTTGTGCGTTGCAATAACATAGTAGGGCGCTGACTCCCTAAGGAAAGCACACCTTTCACGGGGAACATGGGATGAGTGGTTGTGCGTTGCAATAACATAGTAGGGTGCTGACTCCCTAAGGAAAGCACACCTTTCACCGGGAACATGGGATGAATGGTTGTGCGTTGCAATAACATAGTAGGGTGCTGACTCCCTAAGGAAAGCACACCTTTCACCGGGAACATGGGATGAGTGGTTGTGCGTTGCAATAACATAGTAGGGCGCTGACTCCCTAAGGAAAGCACACCTTTCACCGGGAACATGGGATGAGTGGTTGTGCGTTGCAATAACATAGTAGGGGGCTGACTCCCTAAGGAAAGCACACCTTTCACCGGGAACATGGGATGAGTGGTTGTGCGTTGCAATAACATAGTAGGGCGCTGACTCCCTAAGGAAAGCACACCTTTCACCGGGAACATGGGATGAGTGGTTGTGCGTTGCAATAACATAGTAGGGCGCTGACTCCTTAAGGAAAGCACACCTTTCACCGGGAACATGGGATGAATGGTTGTGCGTTGCAATAACATAGTAGGGTGCTGACTCCCTAAGGAAAGCACACCTTTCACCGGGAACATGGGATGAGTGGTTGTGCGTTGCAATAACATAGTAGGGCGCTGACTCCCTAAGGAAAGCACACCTTTCACCGGGAACATGGGATGAGTGGTTGTGCGTTGCAATAACATAGTAGGGCGCTGACTCCCTAAGGAAAGCACACCTTTCACCGGGAACATGGGATGAGTGGTTGTGCGTTGCAATAACATAGTAGGGTGCTGACTCCCTAAGGAAAGCACACCTTTCACCGGGAACATGGGATGAGTGGTTGTGCGTTGCAATAACATAGTAGGGTGGTGACTCCCTAAGGAAAGCACACCTTTCACCGGGAACATGGGATGAGTGGTTGTGCGTTGCAATAACATAGTAGGGCGCTGACTCCCTAAGGAAAGCACACCTTTCACCGGGAACATGGGATGAGTGGTTGTGCGTTGCAATAACATAGTAGGGCGCTGACTCCCTAAGGAAAGCACACCTTTCACCGGGAACATGGGATGAGTGGTTGTGTGTTGCAATAACATAGTAGGGTGCTGACTCCATAAGGAAAGCACACCTTTCACCGGGAACATGGGATGAGTGGTTGTGCGTTGCAATAACATAGTAGGGTGCTGACTCCCTAAGGAAAGCACACCTTTCACCGGGAACATGGGATGAGTGGTTGTGCGTTGCAATAACATAGTAGGGCGCTGACTCCCTAAGGAAAGCACACCTTTCACCGGGAACATGGGATGAGTGGTTGTGCGTTGCAATAACATAGTAGGGTGCTGACTCCCTAAGGAAAGCACACCTTTCACCGGGAACATGGGATGAGTGGTTGTGCGTTGCAATAACATAGTAGGGCGCTGACTCCCTAAGGAAAGCACACCTTTCACCGGGAACATGGGATGAGTGGTTGTGCGTTGCAATAACATAGTAGGGCGCTGACTCCCTAAGGAAAGCACACCTTTCACCGGGAACATGGGATGAATGGTTGTGCGTTGCAATAACATAGTAGGGTGCTGACTCTCTAAGGAAAGCACACCTTTCACCGGGAACATGGGATGAGTGGTTGTGCGTTGCAATAACATAGTAGGGCGCTGACTCCCTAAGGAAAGCACACCTTTCACCGGGAACATGGGATGAGTGGTTGTGCGTTGCAATAACATAGTAGGGCGCTGACTCCCTAAGGAAAGCACACCTTTCACCGGGAACATGGGATGAGTGGTTGTGCGTTGCAATAACATAGTAGGGTGCTGACTCCCTAAGGAAAGCACACCTTTCACCGGGAACATGGGATGAGTGGTTGTGCGTTGCAATAACATAGTAGGGTGCTGACTCCCTAAGGAAAGCACACCTTTCACCGGGAACATGGGATGAGTGGTTGTGCGTTGCAATAACATAGTAGGGTGCTGACTCCCTAAGGAAAGCACACCTTTCACCGGGAACATGGGATGAGTGGTTGTGCGTTGCAATAACATAGTAGGGTGCTGACTCCCTAAGGAAAGCACACCTTTCACCGGGAACATGGGATGAGTGGTTGTGCGTTGCAATAACATAGTAGGGCGCTGACTCCCTAAGGAAAGCACACCTTTCACCGGGAACATGGGATGAGTGGTTGTGCGTTGCTATAAAATAGTAGGGTGCTGACTCCCTAAGGAAAGCACACCTTTCACCGGGAACATGGGATGAGTGGTTGTGCGTTGCAATAACATAGTAGGGCGCTGACTCCCTAAGGAAAGCACACCTTTCACCGGGAACATGGGATGAATGGTTGTGCGTTGCAATAACATAGTAGGGTGCTGACTCCCTAAGGAAAGCACACCTTGCACCTGGAACATGGGATGAGTGGTTGTGCGTTGCAATAACATAGTAGGGCGCTGACTCCCTAAGGAAAGCACACCTTTCACGGGGAACATGGGATGAGTGGTTGTGCGTTGCAATAACATAGTAGGGTGCTGACTCCCTAAGGAAAGCACACCTTTCACCGGGAACATGGGATGAATGGTTGTGCGTTGCAATAACATAGTAGGGTGCTGACTCCCTAAGGAAAGCACACCTTTCACCGGGAACATGGGATGAGTGGTTGTGCGTTGCAATAACATAGTAGGGCGCTGACTCCCTAAGGAAAGCACACCTTTCACCGGGAACATGGGATGAGTGGTTGTGCGTTGCAATAACATAGTAGGGTGCTGACTCCCAAAGGAAAGCACACCTTTCACCGGGAACATGGGATGAGTGGTTGTGCGTTGCAATAACATAGTAGGGCGCTGACTCCCTAAGGAAAGCACACCTTTCACCGGGAACATGGGATGAGTGGTTGTGCGTTGCAATAACATAGTAGGGCGCTGACTCCCTAAGGAAAGCACACCTTTCACCGGGAACATGGGATGAGTGGTTGTGCGTTGCAATAACATAGTAGGGCGCTGTCTCCCTAAGGAAAGCACACCTTTCACCGGGAACATGGGATGAGTGGTTGTGCGTTGCAATAACATAGTAGGGCGCTGACTCACTAAGGAAAGCACACCTTTCACCGGGAACATGGGATGAGTGGTTGTGCGTTGCAATAACATAGTAGGGTGCTGACTCCCTAAGGAAAGCACACCTTTCACCGGGAACATGGGATGAGTGGTTGTGCGTTGCAATAACATAGTAGGGCGCTGACTCCCTAAGGAAAGCAGACCTTTTACCGGGAACATGGGATGAGTGGTTGTGCGTTGCAATAACATAGTAGGGCGCTGACTCCCTAAGGAAAGCAGACCTTTTACCGGGAACATGGGATGAGTGGTTGTGCGTTGCAATAACATAGTAGGGTGCTGACTCCCTAAGGAAAGCACACCTTTCACCGGGAACATGGGATGAGTGGTTGCGCGTTGCAATAACATAGTAGGGTGCTGACTCCCTAAGGAAAGCACACCTTTCACCGGGAACATGGGATGAGTGGTTGTGCGTTGCAATAACATAGTAGGGCGCTGACTCCCTAAGGAAAGCACACCTTTCACCGGGAACATGGGATGAGTGGTTGTGCGTTGCAATAACATAGTAGGGTGCTGACTCCCTAAGTAAAGCACACCTTTCACCGGGAACAAGGGATGAGTGGTTGTGCGTTGCAATAACATAGTAGGGCGCTGACTCCCTAAGGAAAGCACACCTTTCACCGGGAACATGGGATGAGTGGTTGTGCGTTGCAATAACATAGTAGGGCGCTGACTCCCTAAGGAAAGCACACCTTTCACCGGGAACATGGGATGAATGGTTGTGCGTTGCAATAACATAGTAGGGTGCTGACTCCCTAAGGAAAGCACACCTTTCACCTGGAACATGGGATGAGTGGTTGTGCGTTGCAATAACATAGTAGGGCGCTGACTCCCTAAGGAAAGCACACCTTTCACGGGGAACATGGGATGAGTGGTTGTGCGTTGCAATAACATAGTAGGGTGCTGACTCCCTAAGGAAAGCACACCTTTCACCGGGAACATGGGATGAATGGTTGTGCGTTGCAATAACATAGTAGGGTGCTGACTCCCTAAGGAAAGCACACCTTTCACCGGGAACATGGGATGAGTGGTTGTGCGTTGCAATAACATAGTAGGGCGCTGACTCCCTAAGGAAAGCACACCTTTCACCGGGAACATGGGATGAGTGGTTGTGCGTTGCAATAACATAGCAGGGGGCTGACTCCCTAAGGAAAGCACACCTTTCACCGGGAACATGGGATGAGTGGTTGTGCGTTGCAATAACATAGTAGGGCGCTGACTCCCTAAGGAAAGCACACCTTTCACCGGGAACATGGGATGAGTGGTTGTGCGTTGCAATAACATAGTAGGGCGCTGACTCCCTAAGGAAAGCACACCTTTCACCGGGAACATGGGATGAATGGTTGTGCGTTGCAATAACATTGTAGGGTGCTGACTCCCTAAGGAAAGCACACCTTTCACCGGGAACATGGGATGAGTGGTTGTGCGTTGCAATAACATAGTAGGGCGCTGACTCCCTAAGGAAAGCACACCTTTCACCGGGAACATGGGATGAGTGGTTGTGCGTTGCAATAACATAGTAGGGCGCTGACTCCCTAAGGAAAGCACACCTTTCACCGGGAACATGGGATGAGTGGTTGTGCGTTGCAATAACATAGTAGGGTGCTGACTCCCTAAGGAAAGCACACCTTTCACCGGGAACATGGGATGAGTGGTTGTGCGTTGCAATAACATAGTAGGGTGGTGACTCCCTAAGGAAAGCACACCTTTCACCGGGAACATGGGATGAGTGGTTGTGCGTTGCAATAACATAGTAGGGCGCTGACTCCCTAAGGAAAGCACACCTTTCACCGGGAACATGGGATGAGTGGTTGTGCGTTGCAATAACATAGTAGGGCGCTGACTCCCTAAGGAAAGCACACCTTTCACCGGGAACATGGGATGAGTGGTTGTGCGTTGCAATAACATAGTAGGGTGCTGACTCCATAAGGAAAGCACACCTTTCACCGGGAACATGGGATGAGTGGTTGTGCGTTGCAATAACATAGTAGGGTGCTGACTCCCTAAGGAAAGCACACCTTTCACCGGGAACATGGGATGAGTGGTTGTGCGTTGCAATAACATAGTAGGGCGCTGACTCCCTAAGGAAAGCACACCTTTCACCGGGAACATGGGATGAGTGGTTGTGCGTTGCAATAACATAGTAGGGTGCTGACTCCCTAAGGAAAGCACACCTTTCACCGGGAACATGGGATGAGTGGTTGTGCGTTGCAATAACATAGTAGGGCGCTGACTCCCTAAGGAAAGCACACCTTTCACCGGGAACATGGGATGAGTGGTTGTGCGTTGCAATAACATAGTAGGGCGCTGACTCCCTAAGGAAAGCACACCTTTCACCGGGAACATGGGATGAATGGTTGTGCGTTGCAATAACATAGTAGGGCGCTGACTCCCTAAGGAAAGCACACCTTTCACCGGGAACATGGGATGAGTGGTTGTGCGTTGCAATAACATAGTAGGGCGCTGACTCCCTAAGGAAAGCACACCTTTTACCGGGAACATGGGATGAGTGGTTGTGAGTTGCAATAACATAGTAGGGCGCTGACTCCCTAAGGAAAGCACACCTTTCACCGGGAACATGGGATGAGTGGTTGTGCGTTGCAATAACATAGTAGGGCGCTGACTCCCTAAGGAAAGCACACCTTTCACCGGGAACATGGGATGAGTGGTTGTGCGTTGCAATAACATAGTAGGGTGCTGACTCCCTAAGGAAAGCACACCTTTCACCGGGAACATGGGATGAGTGGTTGTGCGTTGCAATAACATAGTAGGGCGCTGACTCCCTAAGGAAAGCACACCTTTCACCGGGAACATGGGATGAGTGGTTGTGCGTTGCAATAACATAGTAGGGCGCTGACTCCCTAAGGAAAGCACACCTTTCACCGGGAACATGGGATGAGTGGTTGTGCGTTGCAATAACATAGTAGGGCGCTGACTCCCTAAGGAAAGCACACCTTTCACCGGGAACATGGGATGAGTGGTTGTGCGTTGCAATAACATAGTAGGGCGCTGACTCCCTAAGGAAAGCACACCTTTCACCGGGAACATGGGATGAGTGGTTGTGGGTTGCAATAACATAGTAGGGCGCTGACTCCCTAAGGAAAGCACACCTTTCACCGGGAACATGGGATGAGTGGTTGTGCGTTGCAATAACATAGTAGGGCGCTGACTCCCTAAGGAAAGCACACCTTTCACCGGGAACATGGGATGAGTGGTTGTGCGTTGCAATAACATAGTAGGGCGCTGACTCCCTAAGGAAAGCACACCTTTCACCGGGAACATGGGATGAGTGGTTGTGCGTTGCAATAACATAGTAGGGCGCTGACTCCCTAAGGAAAGCACACCTTTCACCGGGAACATGGGATGAGTGGTTGTGGGTTGCAATAACATAGTAGGGCGCTGACTCCCTAAGGAAAGCACACCTTTCACCGGGAACATGGGATGAGTGGTTGTGCGTTGCAATAACATAGTAGGGCGCTGACTCCCTAAGGAAAGCACACCTTTCACCGGGAACATGGGATGAGTGGTTGTGCGTTGCAATAACATAGTAGGGCGCTGACTCCCTAAGGAAAGCACACCTTTCACCGGGAACATGGGATGAGTGGTTGTGCGTTGCAATAACATAGTAGGGCGCTGACTCACTAAGGAATGCACAGCTTTCACCGGGAACATGGGATGAGTGGTTGTGCGTTGCAATAACATAGTAGGGCGCTGACTCCCTAAGGAAAGCACACCTTTCACCGGGAACATGGGATGAATGGTTGTGCGTTGCAATAACATAGTAGGGCGCTGACTCCCTAAGGAAAGCACACCTTTCACCGGGAACATGGGATGAGTGGTTGTGCGTTGCAATAACATAGTAGGGCGCTGACTCCCTAAGGAAAGCACACCTTTTACCGGGAACATGGGATGAGTGGTTGTGAGTTGCAATAACATAGTAGGGCGCTGACTCCCTAAGGAAAGCACACCTTTCACCGGGAACATGGGATGAGTGGTTGTGCGTTGCAATAACATAGTAGGGCGCTGACTCCCTAAGGAAAGCACACCTTTCACCGGGAACATGGGATGAGTGGTTGTGCGTTGCAATAACATAGTAGGGTGCTGACTCCCTAAGGAAAGCACACCTTTCACCGGGAACATGGGATGAGTGGTTGTGCGTTGCAATAACATAGTAGGGCGCTGACTCCCTAAGGAAAGCACACCTTTCACCGGGAACATGGGATGAGTGGTTGTGCGTTGCAATAACATAGTAGGGCGCTGACTCCCTAAGGAAAGCACACCTTTCACCGGGAACATGGGATGAGTGGTTGTGCGTTGCAATAACATAGTAGGGCGCTGACTCCCTAAGGAAAGCACACCTTTCACCGGGAACATGGGATGAGTGGTTGTGCGTTGCAATAACATAGTAGGGCGCTGACTCCCTAAGGAAAGCACACCTTTCACCGGGAACATGGGATGAGTGGTTGTGGGTTGCAATAACATAGTAGGGCGCTGACTCCCTAAGGAAAGCACACCTTTCACCGGGAACATGGGATGAGTGGTTGTGCGTTGCAATAACATAGTAGGGCGCTGACTCCCTAAGGAAAGCACACCTTTCACCGGGAACATGGGATGAGTGGTTGTGCGTTGCAATAACATAGTAGGGCGCTGACTCCCTAAGGAAAGCACACCTTTCACCGGGAACATGGGATGAGTGGTTGTGCGTTGCAATAACATAGTAGGGCGCTGACTCACTAAGGAATGCACAGCTTTCACCGGGAACATGGGATGAGTGGTTGTGCGTTGCAATAACATAGTAGGGCGCTGACGACCGTGAGGTTTTTCGACCCATATTTTCTAAACAAACAAACCGAGCTAACCTCGCCCCCGAACTAAGGATTAATATTTATGTAATTCTATGGTGTCTTTGAAAAATACTCCTTTTTTTTTTGCCTGTGGATGTGTAATTACTTCTACTACCTGTTATTTGAACCAAATACACATTAAAAGGGTGTTTAATGTGCTTAGAGTGGTAGGAATGTTTTGTGTGTTTTTAAATAGAGAGAACAAACAACACCCTGATAAGCCAAGAACCTAAACTTCTTGACAACTAATGATCTGATATGAACTCAAAAGAAACGACCCATATACATATTTTTTTGTTGTTTGTATTTTTAAATTGAGCCGGACTTTGTAGGAGATGGGAATCGGCGAAGAAATAATAAAGCGTAATCGAATGGTGGGAAAGCTGCTGTTGACATTTCCCTGATGATGTTTATAGCTGTGAAGAAAGAAAGATCGCTCATAGGCAGGTATCAGATACCTGGATGGGAGTATCAGATACCTGGATACTGGCTTCAGTAAATCTAGTCCAGTATCTGTCAGCTGGCATCGAAACCCCTAGTCATTATCGGGGGAAGATCTGTCTTCTTTTTGTCAGGGTCTACTAATAGAAAATATCTCGTTATATTACTCTACATTATATATATATATATATATATATATATATATATATATATATATATATATATATACATGTAAGATATGGAGTATCTCCGGACACCAGACGGATGCATTGATAGGTGGATGCAGAATGATCTGATTACGTTGTCGGGTGCATCAGAAAATGGCTATCTTGCTGCACATCCAGTAACAGCATCTCGTGGGTTTTAGATGCACTTTACAGAACCAATGTTATGCAAAGATTCTATCGAAGAAGTTCTTTTTGAGAATTCACACGGAATGCAGCTATTCACCTAAGAATGAGGCTTAAAAAATATCTTCCAATCTTCATCGAACCCACCTATAAATAACAGAAGTGTCTGTATATATATATATATATATATATATATATATATATATATATATATATACATCTATGGGAGGTGAAAGCTATGGGTATATAAATTTTGAGCTGATAAATATAAGAAACAATGTGCTCTAAATATTAATTATAAGGAAGAAGGAACTTTCACATTCACACTAACTGAAAGATAAATATCTATTGGTCAAAATAATAAAAAGTCCGATTCGCAGGAACTGCATCATCTTAGCGAGGTTACATATCGAAGAGATGGAATAGATTAGCATCACAAATCACAGGGAACTGACACTAGCCAACTTACACAGAAACGGATAATTCTTAATCTGTATAAGTCAATACAATTATGTACTGAAAACGAAGTTACTCTTTGACTACTGCTGAGAAGGCTCTATTCTAAACAACCAAAAATTCCTTGTCATTTTAAGTATCTTGTTTTACTAGCAAATTCGTTTTACTGTTATAATCAACTGTAAATATGTGCTTCATGGCGAATAAAATTCCATTCTCTCGTGGGTTAAATCTTTCTATAAAATATGAAATAACGATAACTGCAGTTAGAGGCTATGAGGAAGGTTATATAGACAGGAGAATTCAAAACAAACTACGTCATGATTACCACAGCCACCACCAGACTTATTATTACCAATACCTTTCACCGTTTCTTATCTTATTTTACTACAATACTAATTTTACTGATAAATGCAATTTAAAACAAAAAAACAACCATTTAAAAAGTGAGATTAACAAATAGAAAAACCATTTCAAAACAACAAAACAAGCACTTTTTAAGTTTTAAGCGCTTATATCTCTCATAGACGATGCCCCATCGAATATTGCTTCAGAACCTTTTTTGTAGAGAATTTAGTAAGCATTCGAATGGTCACCTTCCACTTACTACGATTTCCCAACCGTTATCGGGATGTTTACGAAAAATGTATGAAGATCCGAAAACTTTTCATGTCTATTAATAAAATAATTTTTTTCGCATACTTCCTTAACTCCAAATATAACCAAAATGTAAACATCTTAGTTGGGATTATTTTAAAGTTGTAGAAAATATTTCAATTGAATCCCGCGATTCTAAGTACTCACAAAAATATAATGACTTACAAAAACATTGATTCCACTTTTCTCAGGAACTGTTACAGATATCGCCTTAATGGTTTCATTCGTTTTCTTATGCCAAAAAACGTATAAAACAAGTACCTGCAAGCATATAAACTCAAAAACAGACAATTCACTTACAGACAATGATTTGCACAAACAATACAGACAAGTTACGGAAATAAAATCACGAACACAAACTGACTAAAAACAAGTCACCGGTTTTACTGAATACTTTTTCAGAAATTTTACAAAAGTTCTTTATAAGATTTGTTTTTTTTTACGGAGCATCGACATCGCGGCCATTAGGAATTTTCTCATTATACATATTTTATTTGCATTTTTAGTGTCGTTTTTAATGGTTGGATTGGTCCCAGACCGTCCTTTGGTCTACCCAAAAATTCATTTTATTAATCTAAAAGATTCTTGGAAAAAAGGGCAATCAGGCGGCCGAAGCATAGTACTGTTCACACTATCTCCCTGGAGTGCCGTGTGGTCATGAATCAAATCCATATATATATATGTATATATATATATATATTAGATGGAACGTCATTTTTCTCCAGCGGTGGTGGTACTCCTCACTTCTTCCCGGAATATTTCGATGGATCTCCATCGAAATATTCCGGGAAGGAGTGAGGAGGAATATCACCGCTGGAGAAAAATGCCGTTCCATTTAAAAATACTATCCCAGCGACGAAAAATAACATCATATATATATATATATATATATATATATATATATATATATATATATATACGTGAATGTATATATGTATGATTGCATACATAAAAAAAATACCTAAAAAATCGTGGACCTTTATGAAAATCAAAGTAAGGAGAAAGTTGAAAGAATTAAAGACATTCCGGCAGTAAAAGAATCTAACAGAATCTGGTATTACACAGAGACACATTGCATATAGATAAATTCAGAAACAATATTTTTGATTGGGAAGTCGATCGGAGGGAGTAGAGCAGCTTTGTCTGTTGACAGAAAAAGAGTGAAAAAATGAAAAAAGTCTGAAATTATAAAAACTTGTAAAAGAAGTGTTAATTGTTCTATGTTGGGGTCCTACCGAGCCCATTCGTGAATAATACATACATATAAATAGATATGTATATATATATATATATATATATATATATATATACATATATATATATGTGTGTAATACACATACCCACACACACACACACACACAATGTACTCATTCTTGGTATAGCGAGAAAGCAGAGAACACAGTATAACATGCAGCCCCCCTAACCTTGAAAGAAATAAAGTAAGAACCGTTGACAGAGAGAGAGGACAGGAGCAGAAGCTACTGGAGACAGAGGATGTGATATAGAGGGATGTCAGAGCAGGTAGAGGGAGCGATAACCTCTATAGATAGGCCCACCCAGCCTTATGTGGGAAATAATAGCTAACGCAGCCATATCATGGATAGTGAAGGATTTAGGCATTTTAGTATCCGATATGGATTTCAAATAGGAATTCACTAAATTAGGAATTCACTATCTACCTGAATATTGTTAGACTAGGATGGATATACTCTGAGAGACTGTGGTAGTATGTCTGATGCAGGATTGTCTAGCTAGGGTGTATCTTAGGATGTTGCTTGGCACTATTGTTAGACTAGGATCTATATACTCTGAGAGACTGTGGTAGTATGTCTGATGCAGGATTGTCTAGCTAGGGTGTATCTTAGGATGTTGCTTGGCACTATTGTTAGACTAGGATCTATATACTCTGAGAGACTGTGGTAGTATGTCTGATGCAGGATTGTCTAGCTAGGGTGTATCTTAGGATGTTGCTTGGCACTATTGTTAGACTAGGATCTATATACTCTGAGAGACTGTGGTAGTATGTCTGATGTAGGATTGTCTAGCTAGGGTGTATCTTAGGATGTTGCTTGGCACTATTGTTAGACTAGGATCTATATACTCTGAGAGACTGTGGTAGTATGTCTGATGCAGGATTGTCTAGCTAGGGTGTATCTTAGGATGTTGCTTGGCACTATTGTTAGACTAGGATCTATATACTCTGAGAGACTGTGGTAGTATGTCTGATACAGGATTGTCTAGCTAGGGTGTATCTTAGGATGTTGCTTGGCACTATTGTTAGACTAGGATCTATATACTCTGAGAGACTGTGGTAGTATGTCTGATACAGGATTGTCTAGCTAGGGTGTATCTTAGGATGTTGCTTGGCACTATTGTTAGACTAGGATCTATATACTCTGAGAGACTGTGGTAGTATGTCTGATGCAGGATTGTCTAGCTAGGGTGTATCTTAGGATGTTACTTGGCACTATTGTTAGACTAGGATCTATATACTCTGAGAGACTGTGGTAGTATGTCTGATACAGGATTGTCTAGCTAGGGTGTATCTTAGGATGTTGCTTGGCACTATTGTTAGACTAGGATCTATATACTCTGAGAGACTGTGGTAGTATGTCTGATGCAGGATTGTCTAGCTAGGGTGTATCTTAGGATGTTGCTTGGCACTATTGTTAGACTAGGATCTATATACTCTGAGAGACTGTGGTAGTATGTCTGATGCAGGATTGTCTAGCTAGGGTGTATCTTAGGATGTTGCTTGGCACTATTGTTAGACTAGGATCTATATACTCTGAGAGACTGTGGTAGTATGTCTGATACAGGATTGTCTAGCTAGGGTGTATCTTAGGATGTTGCTTGGCACTATTGTTAGACTAGGATCTATATACTCTGAGAGACTGTGGTAGTATGTCTGATGCAGGATTGTCTAGCTAGGGTGTATCTTAGGATGTTGCTTGGCACTATTGTTAGACTAGGATCTATATACTCTGAGAGACTGTGGTAGTATGTCTGATACAGGATTGTCTAGCTAGGGTGTATCTTAGGATGTTGCTTGGCACTATTGTTAGACTAGGATCTATATACTCTGAGAGACTGTGGTAGTATGTCTGATGCAGGATTGTCTAGCTAGGGTGTATCTTAGGATGTTGCTTGGCACTATTGTTAGACTAGGATCTATATACTCTGAGAGACTGTGGTAGTATGTCTGATGCAGGATTGTCTAGCTAGGGTGTATCTTAGGATGTTGCTTGGCACTATTGTTAGACTAGGATCTATATACTCTGAGAGACTGTGGTAGTATGTCTGATGCAGGATTGTCTAGCTAGGGTGTATCTTAGGATGTTGCTTGGCACTATTGTTAGACTAGGATCTATATACTCTGAGAGACTGTGGTAGTATGTCTGATGCAGGATTGTCTAGCTAGGGTGTATCTTAGGATGTTGCTTGGCACTATTGTTAGACTAGGATCTATATACTCTGAGAGACTGTGGTAGTATGTCTGATGCAGGATTGTCTAGCTAGGGTGTATCTTAGGATGTTGCTTGGCACTATTGTTAGACTAGGATCTATATACTCTGAGAGACTGTGGTAGTATGTCTGATACAGGATTGTCTAGCTAGGGTGTATCTTAGGATGTTGCTTGGCAATATTGTTAGACTAGGATCTATATACTCTGAGAGACTGTGGTAGTATGTCTGATACAGGATTGTCTAGCTAGGGTGTATCTTAGGATGTTGCTTGGCACTATTGTTAGACTACGATCTATATACTCTGAGAGACTGTGGTAGTATGTCTGATGCAGGATTGTCTAGCTAGGGTGCATCTTAGGATGTTGCTTGGCACTATTGTTAGACTAGGATCTATATACTCTGAGAGACTGTGGTAGTATGTCTGATGCAGGATTGTCTAGATAGGGTGTATCTTAGGATGTTGCTTGGCACTATTGTTAGACTAGGATCTATATACTCTGAGAGACTGTGGTAGTATGTCTGATGTAGGATTGTCTAGCTAGGGTGTATCTTAGGATGAAGCTTGGCACTATTGTTAGACTAGGATCTATATACTCTGAGAGACTGTGGTAGTATGTCTGATGCAGGATTGTCTAGCTAGGGTGTATCTTAGGATGTTGCTTGGCACTATTGTTAGACTAGGATCTATATACTCTGAGAGACTGTGGTAGTATGTCTGATACAGGATTGTCTAGCTAGGGTGCATCTTAGGATGTTGCTTGGCACTATTGTTAGACTAGGATGGATATACTCTGAGAGACTGTGGTAGTATGTCTGATGTAGGATTGTCTAGATAGGGTGTATCTTAGGATGTTGCTTGGCACTATTGTTAGACTAGGATGGATATACTCTGAGAGACTGTGGTAGTATGTCTGATGCAGGATTGTCTAGCTAGGGTGTATCTTAGGATGTTGCTTGGCACTATTGTTAGACTAGGATCTATATACTCTGAGAGACTGTGGTAGTATGTCTGATGCAGGATTGTCTAGCTAGGGTGTATCTTAGGATGTTGCTTGGCACTATTGTTAGACTAGGATCTATATACTCTGAGAGACTGTGGTAGTATGTCTGATGCAGGATTGTGTAGCTAGGGTGTATCTTAGGATGTTGCTTGGCACTATTGTTAGACTAGGATCTATATACTCTGAGAGACTGTGGTAGTATGTCTGATGCAGGATTGTCTAGCTAGGGTGTATCTTAGGATGTTGCTTGGCACTATTGTTAGACTAGGATGGATATACTCTGAGAGACTGTGGTAGTATGTCTGATGCAGGATTGTCTAGCTAGGGTGTATCTTAGGATGTTGCTTGGCACTATTGTTAGACTAGGATCTATATACTCTGAGAGACTGTGGTAGTATGTCGGATGCAGGATTGTCTAGCTAGGGTGTATCTTAGGATGTTGCTTGGCACTATTGTTAGACTAGGATCTATATACTCTGAGAGACTGTGGTAGTATGTCTGATGTAGGATTGTCTAGCTAGGGTGTATCTTAGGATGTTGCTTGGCACTATTGTTAGACTAGGATCTATATACTCTGAGAGACTGTGGTAGTATGTCTGATGTAGGATTGTCTAGCTAGGGTGTATCTTAGGATGTTGCTTGGCACTATTGTTAGACTAGGATCTATATACTCTGAGAGACTGTGGTAGTATGTCTGATGTAGGATTGTCTAGCTAGGGTGTATCTTAGGATGTTGCTTGGCACTATTGTTAGACTAGGATCTATATACTCTGAGGGAATGTGGTAGTATGTCAGATGTAGGATTGTCTAGCTAGGGTGTATCTTAGGATGTTGCTTGGCACTATTGTTAGACTAGGATCTATATACTCTGAGAGACTGTGGTAGTATGTCTGATGTAGGATTGTCTAGCTAGGGTGTATCTTAGGATGTTGCTTGGCACTATTGTTAGACTAGGATCTATATACTCTGAGAGACTGTGGTAGTATGTCTGATGTAGGATTGTCTAGCTAGAGTGTATCTTAGGATGTTGCTTGGCACTATTGTTAGACTAGGATCTATATACTCTGAGAGACTGTGGTAGTATGTCTGATGTAGGATTGTCTAGCTAGGGTGTATCTTAGGATGTTGCTTGGCACTATTGTTAGACTAGGATCTATATACTCTGAGAGACTGTGGTAGTATGTCTGATGTAGGATTGTCTAGCTAGGGTGTATCTTAGGATGTTGCTTGGCACTATTGTTAGACTAGGATCTATATACTCTGAGAGACTGTGGTAGTATGTCTGATGTAGGATTGTCTAGCTAGGGTGTATCTTAGGATGTTGCTTGGCACTATTGTTAGACTAGGATCTATATACTCTGAGAGACTGTGGTAGTATGTCTGATGTAGGATTGTCTAGCTAGGGTGTATCTTAGGATGTTGCTTGGCACTATTGTTAGACTAGGATCTATATACTCTGAGAGACTGTGGTAGTATGTCTGATGTAGGATTGTCTAGCTAGGGTGTATCTTAGGATATTGCTTGGCACTATTGTTAGACTAGGATCTATATACTCTGAGAGACTGTGGTAGTATGTCTGATGTAGGATTGTCTAGCTAGGGTGTATCTTAGGATGTTGCTTGGCACTATTGTTAGACTAGGATCTATATACTCTGAGAGACTGTGGTAGTATGTCTGATGTAGGATTGTCTAGCTAGGGTGTATCTTAGGATGTTGCTTGGCACTATTGTTAGACTAGGATCTATATACTCTGAGAGACTGTGGTAGTATGTCTGATGTAGGATTGTCTAGATAGGGTGTATCTTAGGATGTTGCTTGGCACTATTGTTAGACTAGGATCTATATACTCTGAGAGACTGTGGTAGTATGTCTGATGTAGGATTGTCTAGCTAGGGTGTACCTTAGGATGTTGCTTGGCACTATTGTTAGACTAGGATCTATATACTCTGAGAGACTGTGGTAGTATGTCTGATGCAGGATTGTCTAGCTAGGGTGTATCTTAGGATGTTGCTTGGCACTATTGTTAGACTAGGATCTATATACTCTGAGAGACTGTGGTAGTATGTCTGATGCAGGATTGTCTAGCTAGGGTGTATCTTAGGATGTTGCTTGGCACTATTGTTAGACTAGGATCTATATACTCTGAGAGACTGTGGTAGTATGTCTGATGTAGGATTGTCTAGATAGGGTGTATCTTAGGATGTTGCTTGGCACTATTGTTAGACTAGGATGGATATACTCTGAGAGACTGTGGTAGTATGTCTGATGTAGGATTGTCTAGATAGGGTGTATCTTAGGATGTTGCTTGGCACTATTGTTAGACTAGGATCTATATACTCTGAGAGACTGTGGTAGTATGTCTGATGCAGGATTGTCTAGCTAGGGTGTATCTTAGGATGTTGCTTGGCACTATTGTTAGACTAGGATCTATATACTCTGAGAGCCTGTGGTAGTATGTCTGATACAGGATTGTCTAGCTAGGGTGTATCTTAGGATGTTGCTTGGCACTATTGTTAGACTAGGATCTATATACTCTGAGAGACTGTGGTAGTATGTCTGATGCAGGATTGTCTAGCTAGGGTGTATCTTAGGATGTTGCTTGGCACTATAGTTAGACTAGGATCTATATACTCTGAGAGACTGTGGTAGTATGTCTGATGTAGGATTGTCTAGATAGGGTGTATCTTAGGATGTTGCTTGGCACTATTGTTAGACTAGGATGGATATACTCTGAGAGACTGTGGTAGTATGTCTGATGTAGGATTGTCTAGATAGGGTGTATCTTAGGATGTTGCTTGGCACTATTGTTAGACTAGGATCTATATACACTGAGAGACTGTGGTAGTATGTCTGATGCAGGATTGTCTAGCTAGGGTGTATCTTAGGATGTTGCTTGGCACTATTGTTAGACTAGGATCTATATACTCTGAGAGACTGTGGTAGTATGTCTGATGCAGGATTGTCTAGCTAGGGTGTATCTTAGGATGTTGCTTGGCACTATTGTTAGACTAGGATCTATATACTCTGAGAGACTGTGGTAGTATGTCTGATACAGAATTGTCTAGCTAGGGTGTATCTTAGGATGTTGCTTGGCACTATTGTTAGACTAGGATCTATATACTCTGAGAGACTGTGGTAGTATGTCTGATGTAGGATTGTCTAGCTAGGGTGTATCTTAGGATGTTGCTTGGCACTATTGTTAGACTAGGATCTATATACTCTGAGAGCTGTGGTAGTATGTCTGATGTAGGATTGTCTAGCTAGGGTGTATCTTAGGATGTTGCTTGGCACTATTGTTAGACTAGGATCTATATACTCTGAGAGACTGTGGTAGTATGTCTGATGTAGGATTGTCTAGATAGGGTGTATCTTAGGATGTTGCTTGGCACTATTGTTAGACTAGGATGGATATACTCTGAGAGACTGTGGTAGTATGTCTGATGTAGGATTGTCTAGATAGGGTGTATCTTAGGATGTTGCTTGGCACTATTGTTAGACTAGGATCTATATACTCTGAGAGACTGTGGTAGTATGTCTGATGCAGGATTGTCTAGCTAGGGTGTATCTTAGGATGTTGCTTGGCACTATTGTTAGACTAGGATCTATATACTCTGAGAGCTGTGGTAGTATGTCTGATGTAGGATTGTCTAGCTAGGGTGTATCTTAGGATGTTGCTTGGCACTATTGTTAGACTAGGATCTATATACTCTGAGAGACTGTGGTAGTATGTCTGATGTAGGATTGTCTAGATAGGGTGTATCTTAGGATGTTGCTTGGCACTATTGTTAGACTAGGATGGATATACTCTGAGAGACTGTGGTAGTATGTCTGATGTAGGATTGTCTAGATAGGGTGTATCTTAGGATGTTGCTTGGCACTATTGTTAGACTAGGATCTATATACTCTGAGAGACTGTGGTAGTATGTCTGATGCAGGATTGTCTAGCTAGGGTGTATCTTAGGATGTTGCTTGGCACTATTGTTAGACTAGGATCTATATACTCTGAGAGACTGTGGTAGTATGTCTGATGCAGGATTGTCTAGCTAGGGTGCATCTTAGGATGTTGCTTGGCACTATTGTTAGACTAGGATCTATATACTCTGAGAGACTGTGGTAGTATGTCTGATGTAGGATTGTCTAGCTAGGGTGTATCTTAGGATGTTGCTTGGCACTATTGTTAGACTAGGATCTATATACTCTGAGAGACTGTGGTAGTATGTCTGATGCAGGATTGTCTAGCTAGGGTGTATCTTAGGATGTTGCTTGGCACTATTGTTAGACTAGGATCTATATACTCTGAGAGACTGTGGTAGTATGTCTGATGCAGGATTGTCTAGCTAGGGTGTATCTTAGGATGTTGCTTGGCACTATTGTTAGACTAGGATCTATATACTCTGAGAGACTGTGGTAGTATGTCTGATACAGGATTGTCTAGCTAGGGTGCATCTTAGGATGTTGCTTGGCACTATTGTTAGACTAGGATGGATATACTCTGAGAGACTGTGGTAGTATGTCTGATGTAGGATTGTCTAGATAGGGTGTATCTTAGGATGTTGCTTGGCACTATTGTTAGACTAGGATGGATATACTCTGAGAGACTGTGGTAGTATGTCTGATGCAGGATTGTCTAGCTAGGGTGTATCTTAGGATGTTGCTTGGCACTATTGTTAGACTAGGATCTATATACTCTGAGAGACTGTGGTAGTATGTCTGATGCAGGATTGTCTAGCTAGGGTGTATCTTAGGATGTTGCTTGGCACTATTGTTAGACTAGGATGGATATACTCTTAGGGACTGTGGTAGTATGTCTGATGCAGGATTGTCTAGCTAGGGTGTATCTTAGGATGTTGCTTGGCACTATTGTTAGACTAGGATCTATATACTCTGAGAGACTGTGGTAGTATGTCTGATACAGGATTGTCTAGCTAGGGTGTATCTTAGGATGTTGCTTGGCACTATTGTTAGACTAGGATGGATATACTCTGAGAGACTGTGGTAGTATGTCTGATACAGGATTGTCTAGCTAGGGTGTATCTTAGGATGTTGCTTGGCACTATTGTTAGACTAGGATCTATATACTCTGAGAGACTGTGGTAGTATGTCGGATGCAGGATTGTCTAGCTAGGGTGTATCTTAGGATGTTGCTTGGCACTATTGTTAGACTAGGATCTATATACTCTGAGAGACTGTGGTAGTATGTCTGATGTAGGATTGTCTAGATAGGGTGTATCTTAGGATGTTGCTTGGCACTATTGTTAGACTAGGATGGATATACTCTGAGAGACTGTGGTAGTATGTCTGATGTAGGATTGTCTAGATAGGGTGTATCTTAGGATGTTGCTTGGCACTATTGTTAGACTAGGATCTATATACTCTGAGAGACTGTGGTAGTATGTCTGATGCAGGATTGTCTAGCTAGGGTGTATCTTAGGATGTTGCTTGGCACTATTGTTAGACTAGGATCTATATACTCTGAGAGCTGTGGTAGTATGTCTGATGTAGGATTGTCTAGCTAGGGTGTATCTTAGGATGTTGCTTGGCACTATTGTTAGACTAGGATCTATATACTCTGAGAGACTGTGGTAGTATGTCTGATGTAGGATTGTCTAGATAGGGTGTATCTTAGGATGTTGCTTGGCACTATTGTTAGACTAGGATGGATATACTCTGAGAGACTGTGGTAGTATGTCTGATGTAGGATTGTCTAGATAGGGTGTATCTTAGGATGTTGCTTGGCACTATTGTTAGACTAGGATCTATATACTCTGAGAGACTGTGGTAGTATGTCTGATGCAGGATTGTCTAGCTAGGGTGTATCTTAGGATGTTGCTTGGCACTATTGTTAGACTAGGATCTATATACTCTGAGAGACTGTGGTAGTATGTCTGATGCAGGATTGTCTAGCTAGGGTGCATCTTAGGATGTTGCTTGGCACTATTGTTAGACTAGGATCTATATACTCTGAGAGACTGTGGTAGTATGTCTGATGCAGGATTGTCTAGCTAGGGTGTATCTTAGGATGTTGCTTGGCACTATTGTTAGACTAGGATCTATATACTCTGAGAGACTGTGGTAGTATGTCTGATGCAGGATTGTCTAGCTAGGGTGTATCTTAGGATGTTGCTTGGCACTATTGTTAGACTAGGATCTATATACTCTGAGAGACTGTGGTAGTATGTCTGATGCAGGATTGTCTAGCTAGGGTGTATCTTAGGATGTTGCTTGGCACTATTGTTAGACTAGGATCTATATACTCTGAGAGACTGTGGTAGTATGTCTGATGCAGGATTGTCTAGCTAGGGTGTATCTTAGGATGTTGCTTGGCACTATTGTTAGACTAGGATCTATATACTCTGAGAGACTGTGGTAGTATGTCTGATGCAGGATTGTCTAGCTAGGGTGTATCTTAGGATGTTGCTTGGCACTATTGTTAGACTAGGATCTATATACTCTGAGAGACTGTGGTAGTATGTCTGATGCAGGATTGTCTAGCTAGGGTGTATCTTAGGATGTTGCTTGGCACTATTGTTAGACTAGGATCTATATACTCTGAGAGACTGTGGTAGTATGTCTGATGCAGGATTGTCTAGCTAGGGTGTATCTTAGGATGTTGCTTGGCACTATTGTTAGACTAGGATCTATATACTCTGAGAGACTGTGGTAGTATGTCTGATGCAGGATTGTCTAGCTAGGGTGTATCTTAGGATGTTGCTTGGCACTATTGTTAGACTAGGATCTATATACTCTGAGAGACTGTGGTAGTATGTCTGATGCAGGATTGTCTAGCTAGGGTGTATCTTAGGATGTTGCTTGGCACTATTTTTAGACTAGGATCTATATACTCTGAGAGACTGTGGTAGTATGTCTGATGCAGGATTGTCTAGCTAGGGTGTATCCTGGTATAGACAAAAAATACGCATATTTTTAGTCAAGGTAAGTACAGATCCGCAGTAAAACGTGATATATATATATATATATATATATATATATATATATATATATATATATATATATATGTTTATATATGTATATATATATACTAGCTGACTACCCGTGCTTCACCACGGCCGATAAGTAGTTTTTATATTGCGTTAAAGAAGGTATTATCAAAATTAACGCTACTATATAATTTTGTACAGCTTATTTTTGCACGGACTTTAGAGTTACCCAGGAAACACCATGTGGAGGTAACCGTGCTTGTTTCCGTTAGGGAGTAAAAAATGAAAAATATAACAAACACTTAAAAAGTTAGGTAAACACAGAAAAATACACGTTTAAAAGAATAAAACTAACAACTTTGAAGTTTTAAGCACTTATCTCTTCGATTGACATCGCCCCACCGAACATTACAACAGAATCTTGTTTGCAGAGAATTTAGTAACCTTTCGAATAGCCGCCTTCCACTTACTACGATTTCCCAACCGTTTTCGAGATACTTTAGAAAATATACTGTGATCCGAAAACTTTGTATCACAATTAATACAATTTTTTTTCATATACTTCTTACCCCCAAACGATTTAAAAGTTTTAATATCTTAGATTAGATGAATGTGGAATACCTGGTACAAGTTTCAAGTGAACTAATCATCGTTTCTCAATACCCCAACAGAAAATTAGTTTGGAAAAGTATTTGTATTAATTTTTCTCGTAAACGGTTACAGAAATCGCTTTAAAAATGGTTTCATTCGTTTTCCTACGGCAAGGAACCTATATAAGGCGTACCTGCAAGCATATGGACTCGAAAATGTAAGCGTTCCGATTTATTCGCGCAAATTTTGCTCCAAAAACCATGTTCCAGTAAATAGATTCAGCTGGTTAAAGACCTTGACCTTTCAAATGAGAAGAAAGATTTTTGTACTAAATGTCACAAAAAATCGGACCTTTTTTGAGCCGATAAGGAACATCTTAATAATTCAAACCCCCCCTAAAATTACTTAAACATTTGAATATCAAAAAAACCTTTCTTAGCGAGTGTTTACATTCTAAACGGATTTCCTGTGCAAAATTTCAAATGTTTGTATCAAGTGTTTCGGGATATTATTACCTCGGATGGAAGATCACAAGGGCGTAAACTCTATGAGGGACAAAATCACAGTATATTTCTAGTAATTCAAGGACTGCCATCATAGTTGAAATTAACCTTAATTAAAAATAATACTATGAAATAGATAATGTACGGTAACAGCTGAACTGTTATCGTCCTTGGCTTGCCTGCTCTAACCAACTAAAACTTTAAACCCCTCTAAAAATACTTAAAAATTCGAATATTAAAAAATCCTTTCTTAGCGAGTGTCTACGTTCTATAGGGAGTGTCCATACAAAATTTAAAATTTTTCTGTCGAGTGGTTTGGGCTGGGGATGATAGGTCAGGGAGTGAGTGAGTGAGTGAGTGAGTGAGTGGTATTTGAGAAATATATAGTAGATATACATGTACACACACACACACATATATATATATATATATATATATATATATATATATATATATATATCCGTCCAAAAAACTATCGTTGAAAAAATACCAAGTTTCAGTTCCCTTCCAATCGGTTTGCCTATGAAAGTTATGATATCATAGTATTGGTCCAAGTTTTAGACTGGTAATACCTTCTCAAGAAGCTAATAATACCCTCTCAATTATTTCTGAATTTCTAACTTGGCCAGTTTTCGTTAAACGACGGCTCCTATGACGATCGGATATATTTTAAAACGTCAAATCCAAAAGTCAAAAATCCTTATTAAAATGTCCGAAATCCCTAAGTTCTTTACCAGCAAATATCTTTAGGCAGTTTATTAATATTCCATTTAATGTTTATTTTTCTTTTTATTAATTTATTTTTTATTTATTTATTTTTTTTTATTATTATTTTTTTTCTGTAATTTCATTTTTCTGTTTAGTTATCTGTTTTTTCCATATTTTACTTTTGATTCTATATTAGTGTCGTAGTATATCATCACTATGAGCAACTATTACCAGCAATCGATGCCATTCATAGACAATGTGGAGCATCGAAAAAAAAATAAAATAAATTATTAATATGCAGGAAACACCAGCCAAGGCTGGTCGGATAAATATAGAACTTTATAAGAACAGTTATATATATATATATATATATATATATATATATATATATATATATATATTATGCGTTGCAGACATATTATAAATATATGAGTCTCAAAGGGGAGCAATTTTAGTACCTAGGAATCGGTAAGAATTTGAAGAAATTATTCAATAATACTTTTTTGAAAGTGCTAAAAGAAAATTTATGCTTACTCTGATTTTGTTCTTCATAATAATTTCTCATAATTTGAATTGCTAAGAAAATGAAATGAAAGAGAAAGGAAGAATCTGCTGAGAAGATCTTAGGAAGAGGTTTTTAGAAAGAGCTAAAGAAATGAAGAAATAGAAAAACCATTTCCAGGAAAAGGTTATGGATAAGAAGAAAGTGTTTCCAGTTTCCAGAAGAACCGGATCCTTGTAATTACAACACGTGCCTGCTACTTCATCAGGTGCTCATTTAAACTAAGAAATAATTGAAGTTATCTGACGTTTTCCTTGTGGCAGAGGTAATTAGATTACATATCGATTAATCGGTATTTTCTTGCAGATCGTTAGTGTATCGATTATTTGTTAAGATAATCGAGATATTTGGTCTAATTGACTGCCCAAAACGTAACGGCGGAAATGTCAAATTGCACAAACAGATAATACCTTTGATTGTAACGACAGTTGAAAAAAGTTCAATTATTGTCTTTTACAGGCGGGCCCAGATAAGCGGGGCACAATAGAAATACACAGGGTGGCCCAGATAAGCGGGGCACAATAGAAATACACAGGGTGGCCCAGATAAGCGGGGCACAATAGAAATACACAGGGTGGCCCAGATAAGCGGGGCACAAGAGAAATACACAGGGTAGCCCAGATAAGCTGGGCACAAGAGAAATGCACCGGGTAGCCCAGATAAGCGGGGCACAAGAGAAATACACAGGGTGGCCCAGATAAGCGGGGCACAAGAGAAATACACAGGGTGGCCCAGATAAGCGGGGCACAAGAGAAATACACAGGGTAGCCCAGATAAGCTGGGCACAAGAGAAATACACAGGGTAGCCCAGATAAGCGGGGCACAAGAGAAATACACAGGGTGGCCCAGATAAGCGGGGCACAATAGAAATACACAGGGTGGCCCAGATAAGCGGGGCACAAGAGAAATACACAGGGTAGCCCAGATAAGCGGGGCACAATAGAAATACACAGGGTGGCCCAGATAAGCGGGGCACAAGAAAAATACACAGGGTGGCCCAGATAAGCGGGGCACAAGAGAAATAACTACTAAACTGTTGGAGATATCAACATTTTACAAAGGAGCAAACTTGTTGTTCTCGGTGAGATCTATAAAATGGTGCCCTCGGAAATGAGAAAATAATACTTCTTAGGGCTCAAATAGGCCTTTGAAGCGAAGGGTTTCCTCTTTACCCATATTTTGCATTATATTTTTAAAACGAACTAACAAAACAAACAAGAACCGTGCAAACAGGATTTCGATGCGTCAAATAGTTCTCTGTAAAAATACGTTTTCATTTGCATGTATTCCTCCTCTGAAATTCCAGAAAAAGGCACTTAAGGAATTTATTCAAATAGTATTTTTGTTAAGGGAGAGACAATTCAGCGTAGGAGAATGTGTTCAGCACTCATCAAGTCGATTCCCATTAGTGTAAACTAAAACATAAAATACATAAGAAATGGAGCTTTAGGCGTAAGAGTTGCCAAAATTACAGATCACAAATATTGGATGTTTTTCTGTTTGTTTTTTTTTAATAATACAATTGTTAATGCTGAGCACATTCTCCTAAGCTGAATTAGCCCTTCCTTAACAAAAATACTATTTAAATAAATTCAAATGCCTTTTGGAGTTTCAGATGAGGAATACATACAAATGAAAAAGTATCTTTACAGAGAACTACTTGACGCATCGAAACCCAGTTTCCACGGTTCTTCCTTGTTTGTTAGAACATTTTAAAAATATAATGCAAAATATAGGTAAAGAGGAAACCCTTCCCTTCAAAGGCCTATTTGAGCCCTTAGAAGTGTTATTTTCTCATTTCCTAGGGCACCATTTTATAGATCTCGACGAGAACTACAACTTTGCTCCTTTGTAAAATGCTGATATCTCCAACAGTTTAGTAGTTATCTCTCTTGTGGCCCGTTTATCTGGGCTACCCTGTATATTCAAACAATGATATATACAGGGTGTATTGTAAGTAAATGAGAATACTCCAGGGGGTGAAACTAGACAAAAAAAGTCCGACTCGCAGGAACTGCATCATCTTAGCGCGGTTCCGTTCATATCTCTAGTGTCATTAGTTAGAAGCTGTTATTGGTAGGTTTTGATCTTTCGTAAAATGTATATCTATAACAAAATCGCAAAGACCAGTAATATAAGGGTTTTAGCGCCACAACAGAAGTTAAAGAGAGACCAGTAATATAAGGTTTTTAGCGCCACAACAGAAGTTAAAGAGAGACCAGTAATATAAGGTTTTTAGCGCCACAACAGAAGTTAAAGAGAGACCAGTAATATAAGGTTTTTAGCGCCACAACAGAAGTTAAAGAGAGACCAGTAATATAAGGTTTTTTAGCGCCACAACAGAAGTTAAAGAGAGGCAATAACCCGTTGGAAAGAAGAAATTTTGAACTTTCAAGTCGTTATTTCTTGGATTTACATCGCCCCATCGAAAATTAAATCTGACCTTTTAGCAGGGTACCTCCCTCCCTTCATAGGGAGGAAGGTACCCTGCTAAAAGGTTGATCTCATGAAGCAATCCGGAAGTTCTGACTAGAAAATTTTACGTTTCAGAACCCCTAGAGACCGAAAATAATGGTGGTTCAAATTTGTAAGTTTTGGTCTTTTGAACGGGTTTTAGTAGGTTTTTAGCTCACTTTTTAATTGTTTGTTTTAAATTGTATTTATTTTTAAAAACATTTACAAATTAGAAACATTTTGATAGTTTTGAATACATATATATATATATATATATATATATATAAACGATCAAAATGTTTATAATTTCTATCATTTTAAGAAAGATGGGGCCTAAATAATGAGTGTTTCTATTTCATTCTTTCCAAATGACTCTAGGAATAAGAACGGAACCGCGCTAAGATGATGCAGTTCCTGCGAGTCGGACTTTCTTGTAGGGAAGTTAGTAAGCTTTCGAATGGTTACTTTATACTAGCCACGATTTCCCAGTCGTGCATCCGGAACCAGTTCCAACTGAATCAGTCGTTCCTGAATACCAAAGTCCGACTCGCAGGAACTGCGTCATCTTCGCGCGGTTACGTACATCTCGAAGAAATGGAATAAATTAGCATCACAAATCACAGGGAACTGACAGTAGCCAACTTACACAGAAGCGGATAATTCTTAATCTGTATAAGTCAATACAATTATGTACTGAAAACGTACTTACTCTTTGACTACTGCTAAGAAGGCTCTATTCTAAACAACCAAAAATTCGTTGTCATTTTAAGTATCTTGTTTTACTAGCAAATTCGTTTTACTGTTATAATCAACTGTAAATATAAGCTTCATGGTGAATTAAATTCCATTCTGACGTGAGTTAAATCTTTCTATAAAATAAGAAATAACGATAACTGCAGTTGGAGGCTATGAGGAAGGTTATATAGACAGGAGAATGCAAAACAAACTACGCCATCATGATTAGCCACTGCCATCTTGATTACCACAGCCACTCCAAACTTATTATCACCGTTTCTTATCTTATTTTACTACTATACTAATTTTACTGATAAATTCAATTTAAAAATAGAAACAACCAATTAAAAAGTGAGATAAACAAAGAGAAAAACCCTTTCAAAACAAAGAAACAAACACTTTTTAAGTTTTAAGCGCTTATATCTCTGATTGACGTTGCCACATCGAATATTGCTTCAGAACCTTTTTTGTAGAGAATTTAGTAAGCATTCGAATGGTCACCTTCCACTTAGCACGATTTCCCAACCGTTATCGAGATATTTACGAAAAATGTATGAAGATCCGAAAACTTTTCATGTCTTAATAAAATAATTTTTTTTCGCATACTTCCTTAACTCTAAATATAACCAAAATTTAAACATCTTAGTTGGGATTAATTTCCAAGTTGTAGAAAATATTTCAATTGAATCCCGCGATTCTAAGTACTCACAAAAATATAATGACTTACAAAAATATTGATTCCACTTTTCTCTGGAACTGTTACAGATATCGCCTTAAAAATGGTTTCATTCGTTTTCTCATGTTAAGAAACGTATAAAACAAGTACCTGCAAGCATATAAACTCAACAACGTAAGCGTTACGATTTTTATTGCGCGAATTTCGCCCCAAACACTATCTTCCTGTGGGTGGATTCTGCTGGTTAACGAACTTGACCTTTCAAATTAGACGACAGATTTTTATGCCAAATTTTGTTAAAATCGGACCACTTTTGAGCTTGCTAGAGCGCGAAAATACATATATATACAAATTCGGGTCACCCATATTTTCGTAATCTATACGGTCTGAAACGTGAAAGGTTCTAGTCGGCACTTCCGGATTGCGTCATGAGGTCAACCTCATAAGCGTGCTCTCCCTATGGAGATACTAGTCCTTTACTAATAGCACTAGAGGTATGAACGGAACCGCGCTAAGATGACGCAATTTCTGCGAGACGGACTTTTCATCATTCCAATGTCCTAACAAGAAGTGCACAAGACTATTGCAGTATGTCGCACCAGTATTTCTAAAGTGACACAATTCAAAAATCGGTTTTATTCACACCGTCATAGTTCTGACTATGAAAGACATGGTAAATATCTCTTTATCGACCACCAACTCTATGTACATAGCTTCAGAGCTTCTACACCAGAGGGAACTTGTGTTACTCTTCCTGTCTTAATGCTATTCCATCTACATAGGCAAGAGTGTATGTACATAGCTTCAGAGCTTCTACACCAGAGGGAACTTGTGTCACTCTTCCTGTCTTAATGCTATTCCATCTACATAGGCAAGAGTGTATGTATCTAGCTTCAGAGCTTCTACACCAGAGGGAACTTGTGTTACTCTTCCTGTCTTAATGCTATTCCATCTACATAGGCAAGAGTGTATGTACCTAGCTTCAGAGCTTCTACACCAGAGGGAACTTGTGTCCCTCCTGTCTTAATGCTATTCCATCTACATAGGCAAGAGTGTATGTACCTAGCTACAGAGCTTGTACACCAGAGGGAACTTGTGTTACTCTTCCTGTCTTAATTCTATTCCATCTACATAGGCAAGAGTGTATGTACCTAGCTTCAGAGCTTCTACACCAGAGGGAACTTGTATCACTCTTCCTGTCTTGATGCTATTCCATCTACATAGGCAAGAGTGTATGTACCTAGCTTCAGAGCTTCTACACCAGAGGGAACTTGTGTCACTCTTCCTGTCTTAATGCTATTCCATCTACATAGGCAAGAGTGTATGTACCTAGCTTCAGAGCTTCTACACCAGAGGGAACTTGTGTTACTCTTCCTGTCTTAATGGTATTACATCTACATAGGCAAGAGTGTATGTACCTAGCTTCAGAGCTTCTACACCAGAGGGAACTTGTGTTACTCTTCCCGTCTTAATGCTATTCCATCTACATAGGCAAGAGTGTATGTACCTAGCTTCAGAGCTTCTACACCAGAGGGAACTTGTGTTACTCTTCCTGTCTTAATGGTATTACATCTACATAGGCAAGAGTGTATGTACCTAGCTTCAGAGCTTCTACACCAGAGGGAACTTGTGTTACTCTTCCTGTCTTAATGGTATTACATCTACATAGGCAAGAGTGTATGTACCTAGCTTCAGAGCTTCTACACCAGAGGGAACTTGTATCACTCTTCCTGTCTTAATGCTATTCCATCTACATAGGCAAGAGTGTATGTACCTAGCTTCAGAGCTTCTACACCAGAGGGAACTTGTATCACTCTTCCTGTCTTAATGCTATTCCATCTACATAGGCAAGAGTGTATGTACCTAGCTACAGAGCTTCTAGGCAAGAGAGAACTAGTGTTACTCTTCCTGTCTTAATGGTATTACATCTACATAGGCAAGAGTGTATGTACCTAGCTTCAGAGCTTCTACACCAGAGGGAACTTGTGTTACTCTTCCTGTCTTAATCCTATTCTATCTACATAGGCAGGAGTGACACATTTTCAGTTGAGTTCTATTTACATTTGTGTCACTTTAGAAATACTACTGCAATATGTTAATCAATAAAATAACATACAGTTAATCGATGAAGGCAAAACAGCTGTTGTGAAACTTTAATTTCAATTGTTCAAAAAGTTTAGGTGAAGCTTTAACTTTTTGAAGAAAACCTGTTATCATAAAGTTATTAGAAAAAATGTATCGAGGAAACCTTTTCTTAATAAGTTAATGACTTTTTCGAGCCTTGGTGAAAAGCTTTCTAAGTTGTGTGTATGTAGAAGTGAAATGGGCTACTTTATGTAACCATATACCACAGGTTCTGTGTAAATTATATATTTGTATTTTGCATATTAGTAGTTTTCATTAGTTTATCAATTTGATATATCAATTCGATAAATCACGTGGAATTTCCACGTTTCACCGGGACAGATAGTCAGTTTATCTATTTGTTTTAGAATAAGATCTATTTTACAAAGTCTATATGTTTTTTTTATTCATGAGTTATGCGAATATGTGTGTATATATACCAGGGTAGGGCAAACTGTGATTAATTTCATGACTAATGACTAATGATTGAATTAGGTATCGGGATATGACTAACGATTGATGATTAATCAATCATATTTCTCCATGAGTAATGACTAACGACTAAGTACTTTCTATCCTATGATTGATGATTAATGATTAAACATTCTTTGACTAATGATTGATGATTACTCATTAATCTTACTCAGATTAATGATTAAAGACTAAAAAAAGGCCTTGATGTATGATTGATGATTAACTGGTTCATGAAGGAATTCCAAAGCCCAATGTATAGATAGTATGTGTAAACAAGCTGGGTTTAGCCTAATACTAAAAGTATTTACAACGTTAGTCATTAGAACAGACTATCAATGATTGACCAGTAACGATTGATTGATGACTAACTTCACCTATGATTAATATGACCTGTGATTAATGATTAACTCGAGTTGTGATTAACTTACTTTATCCTATGATTGATTAGTCATAAGTAAAATTTAGTCGATTTATTAATCATTTATTTGATTTGTGCCCTACCATATAGTCAATGAAGAAATAGAGAAATACCATACTCACTGGATGAGTACACGCTTTACGACAGCTGCCTTCATCTGTGAACGAACAAAGACTCATACAAATAACACAGCCACACAGACATATGACATACCTTTGGTGGATTGTGGTGGTTTGGTGTCAGTGCTTAGTGCCCTGGTGAAGTGCTCGTCAACCACTGCAGCTACGTCGCCTGTATAGTGCGTGAACACTACACAATTCGCAGACACGTACTGTGCACGACTAGACTGTGCAGAATCCTCGTCTTCGTCCGTGTACACTGACCCTGCAACATGGAGGTATGTTCGAAATAAGTTTATATAAAGTACATGTAAGAGTGTGTGTGTTGGTTAGGCCTCTCGTCCATTGGAACCGCTGCGAACCGAATTCGGCCGAACTCATTTCGTAGCTTTTCGGTTCCAGTGGGCGAGAGCCCTCAGTCTCAGTATCGTATCACCCTAAATCTTATTTTAATAACTAGCTGAATACCCGTTCTTCACCACGACAGATAAGTAGTTATTTTATTGCGTTAAATAATGTATCATCAAAACTAACGCTACTTTATAATTTTTGGCAGTTTATTATAGCTAGGTTTCCGTCATACTATAAGTTATTCATCAATTGATAAGTAATGAAAGTATAATGCTTCTTGACAATGGGGCGCTCCGGATCAAAATGGTGATTTGGTCCCTCATAGCGTAAACTCTATGAATACTTATCTTATCATAGTGTAACTGTTTTTCGGGACTGATATACTTCCGGAAGATTGATTGGCTTCTCAACTCCTCCTTCATACCTCCAACATTCAACCTAATCCAAGGTTTCTATGCTTATTAGGCGGTAGTTCTTAAATTAATCGCTCATTTTCACTTCACTGCGAGTTCATTACTGAAGAGCTCACGAGATGGGATCACATCGGGTCGGGACCAATGCAGGCACTCACGTCGGCCTTTGTCGGTCAAACTATATCGGATCGGATCGGGAGAAATACGGGTCTAATGTAGGTGGAGCCTAAGGCGAGGTATACCTTCATTAGTTATCTATAGATAGTGTAAAGTTATAATTTCTGCTAGATGGAATTTCAAGGGTTTATTGGGTGCATACTGTATATCCACCGGTAAGATAAAATAACATATTGTTTGGTAGTCTAATATGAGTTTAACGATGTTCTTAGTTGTAGTTTGAAGAGGAGTCACTTGGGTCGCTAGTCAAACATATGAGGGCCCAGAAGTGAAGGGATCTAAGTGATTTTTTTTTTTAAATTAAGTTAGATACAGGAATGTGTTGTGAGCACCGTAATCTTGTTGAGAGTAAAGCGACCCAAGTGTTTTTCTTGACAGTTGCTGCCACCTAGCTCGTGTTTTTTTTTTTGTTTTTTTTACGGCGCATCTACAACTTGGCCATTAGCGCCGGGCTATCTACCGGTTGCCACCCTTTTCTAATACCAACAGCAGGTGGTCGGTCACCCATTCAGGTTCTGAACACGCCCGACGTTGCTTAACTTCGGTGATCTATGGGAACTGGTGTATTCAACGTGGCTATGGCCGTTGGCACCTAGCTTGTGTTCTATTGAGTATTGACACTTTTGTAATATTAAGTCCAAAACGAAATTAAGGGGTCTGTGTGCGGATTCTTTTGCATATTAATCATAAACCGGATGATGTACCTATTATGTATCATCGATAATAAACAGCTAAGGACCAGAGGATTCGTCTAGTATGATAGGAACTGTAGAAATATACTTTTTACTATTACCACATATCGTCCCTACTATGTCAAACCATCGAATATGAAAATAGGAGCAAACTAAAGAACGATCATATTCTATCCATTGATGAGGTAATATGTATGTTAAAATGGTCTTATTCCATACTTTATTTAAGGCATTAAAGGCTATTCTAAATGGGTTAGAGTTGCGACAATTTGTGACAAGCCGTATCGTCCACAATCCAAGAGCAATGCCTCGAATCTGAAAAACTGAGGTTTTTCGTATTCGATAGTTAAACATGGTAGGGACGATATGCTCAAATTTGACTCAATTTTCCTCAAAGCATTGGGTTTGTTTGTTTGTTCTAGGGTCCTCATATTTGAACCATGATTGCTATACATAGAAACGGCACTAGAATGTATATTTGAACCATGATTGCTATACATAGAAACGGCACTAGAATGTATATTTGAACCATGATTGCTATACATAGGAACGGCACTAGAATGTATATTTGAACCATGATTGCTATACATAGAAACGGCACTAGAATGTATATTTGAACCATGATTGCTGTACATAGAAACGGCACTAGAATGTATATTTGAACCATGATTGCTGTACATAGAAACGGCACTAGAATGTATAATTGAACCATGATTGCTGTACATAGAAACGGCACTAGAATGTATATTTGAACCATGATTGCTATACATAGAAACGGCACTAGAATGTATATTTGAACCATGATTGCTATACATAGAAACGGCACTAGAATGTATATTTGAACCATGATTGCTATACATAGAAACGGCACTAGAATGTATATTTGAACCATGATTGCTATACATAGAAACGGCACTAGAATGTATATTTGAACCATGATTGCTATACATAGAAACGGCACTAGAATGTATATTTGAACCATGATTGCTATACATAGAAACGGCACTAGAATGTATATTTGAACCATGATTGCTATACATAGAAACGGCACTAGAATGTATATTTGAACCATGATTGCTATACATAGAAACGGCACTAGAATGTATATTTGAACCATGATTGCTATACATAGAAACGGCACTAGAATGTATATTTGAACCATGATTGCTATACATAGAAACGGCACTAGAATGTATATTTGAACCATGATTGCTATACATAGAAACGGCACTAGAATGTATATTTGAACCATGATTGCTATACATAGAAACGGTACTAGAATGTATATTTGAACCATGATTGCTATACATAGAAACGGCACTAGAATGTATATTTGAACCATGATTGCTATACATAGAAACGGCACTAGAATGTATATTTGAACCATGATTGCTATACATAGAAACGGCACTAGAATGTATATTTGAACCATGATTGCTATACATAGAAACGGCACTAGAATGTATATTTGAACCATGATGAACTACGAGAATAAAGCAATGTTGTACCAAATGATTTGTGAAAGTTATTAAAACCTAAGGTAAATCTGAAGGAGAGCGTCCTCAGCTACGATTTTCTTCAAAGTTTGCACTATAACGTATTTTGATACACTAAACACGAATCCGTTGAAAAAAAACCCCGCTCTCAACTAGGAAAGAAGTTATTAAGCACTAAAGTTCACTGTTATGGAGGTTATAAACGGATTAAACAGCTTATATGTAAACACGCGCATGCGCAATAGTCCTTAATGACGAAGTGTAATTGAAATTTAGACTCACCTGTGGTATCTGACTTGGTCGTAAACTGTCGCTTTTGGGCATACGTGCTATGCGTTTCCGCTCGCTCCGCTCGCTCAAGAAAACATCAAAACCCCTAGTCAATCCAACTCGCAGAAATGAAAAGAATTCTGAATGAATGAATGAAAAGTTTTATTCTTATTCCGGGACAGAAGTCCCATAGGAATAATTTTGAAATTACAAAATAATTTTGAATTTTACGTATAAACTTGAAAACTTATAAGTGCTATCAGTATCAATATATAGTGTACAGCTTCAATATAGACTAGGTGTTGGGTAAAACTTGCAGGGATAGAAGGTGGTGGAAGAGTCGGGATTTAAAGGTTTCTAGGTTGGTAGAATGGCGGACAGACAGAGGTAAGGAATTCCATAGCGAGGTGGCACGGGTGACGAATGATTATTCGAATATTGCTGTTCGGTGGGAAGGAATATAAAGATCGGAAGGACGAGATCGGGTGTCACGGGAGTGAACCGAGGATTTAAATTTAAGAAGTTGAAAAATATAAGAAGGTCTACGGGATTGAATTACTTGGTAAAGGACTGAGCCGAGGAAGTACTGACGACGATAAAGAGGGAATAGCCAATTTAGCTCCTGGTAGAAATGTGATATGTGGGAGTCTCTGGGGATCCCGAGGATAAAACGAATGAAACAGTTCATGAGGCGTTTGAGTTTTGCCTCGAGAACGCCAGAAAGTCCACCGTACACCAAACAACCATAGTCAAACTGGGGGAATAATAGGGAAGTTACGAGGAGTTGACGGGTCTTTGTTGGCAGGAGATGGCGGAAGAGGTTGAGCTGTCTCAGGATAAATATGGACCGACGGGAAATTTGGGAAATATGATTTTTCCAGGAAAGGTTCTGATCAAATATGATCCCAAGATTTTTAACTGATTTACAATATTTTATAGGGATGCTGTTAAGGTAAAGGGCTGGAAAAGGGGAAGTAGAGCTTATGAGGACCACGTATTGGGATCGATTGGATAGAAAGGATTGGAACCAGCTAATGGCACTGCTAAGAAAAGGAAAGAGATTGGAGTTTGGTGAGGAGGATTTGATGGTCTACGGTATCAAATGCTTTTGAAAAATCTAGGAGAACTAGAATAGTGAGCTGTTGGTTATCTATGGCAGTTTGAATGTCATGGGTTATTTTTATGAGCGCTGATTGAGTGGAGTATGACGGACGGAAGCCAGACTGGAGAGGGTTAAGGAGATTATTTTGTTCAAGGTGGTTGGATACTTGAGATTTGACCAGGCGCTCTAAAGGTTTGGAAAGATTGGCTAGAAGGGAGATAGGACGGAAATCCTTCGGAGAGCAGGGGTTTGATATTTTGTTGTAATTTTATGCCCAAAAGTCGTCCAAGGCATTCTTCTAATCCTCCTAGACATCTTCAGACGCGATGTTCGGTGGATATAAGTCCGCAATCGTGCCGAAAAAAGCATTTATGCGCTCTTCATAACGCATCTAAATTCTAAACTAGTTTCATTTAAGTTCAACTGTTGCCCGCATTTTCCGCAATCGAATTCCTCAAAATTTTGTTTTGTATTAAAAATTTGAGTAATTCTTCTGGATTGTGGATAAGAATTATGAAGTCGTGTAACTTCATTTTTAACTTGCTACAAAAAACTGCAATAACGATAACAATAAAAACTTAATTACAGCTTAGAGGGAATTAGAGAAGCTTAGAAGGAACAAATCATAAAGGCTAATTATTAAGGGATTTCTGTTATATAATACTTTTTAGGAGCGGAACAAGAAATTTGAAGAATGTTTCATTATTTAAAAAAATGTTTCTGAATAAATAAGTGTTGGTAAATTTTAATAATTGATAGTTAATTTCAATTACACTTCTTCATTAAGGACTATTGCGCGTGCGCGAGTTTACAAGTACGTTGTTTATGCGATCGTTTGTAACCTTCATAACAGTGAACTTTTTTTTTAAATAACTTCTTTCCTAGTTGAGAGCGGGGTTTTTTTTCAACGGATTCGTGTTTAGTGCATCAAAATACGTTATAGTGCAAACTTTGAAGAAAATCCTAGCTGAGGACGCTCTCCTTCAGATTTACCAAACCTAATAACTAATCACATATATTATCAATATAATGTTATACATGTAAACAGCCGTAGTGATAAGACTACTGATAAGTATACTTACTATGAGCCTGGGGTGGACTAGGTGGTGTCAGGCTGGGCTGTCTTGTGTACACAGAAGGACTAGCTTCGTTCCCGCTATCTTCGCTCGTTCGACCGCTCACCACCTGCAAAAGGTGTCAGGAAATCTATTAGGAGGATGAAAAACAGTAAATAGAAACATCACCTAACGATAGATAAGAGAAAAACGTACAAGTTAGGTAACGATTTTTGTACGTTCAAGGACATTTATGGATACTCAAGTATTAGCTTCAACGCAGGTGGGGATGTGGGATTCGTTCAGAGATATGAATCATCAACGCAGGCGCTTAACTCATTACCATTTCTATTGGCCGTTTCCTATGGGCAATTCTATTGGCCTTTGTTCTAGCAACTGTCTTGTTTACTTACTGTTTTCAAAGCAATTCACATGTAGAAATAATATAAATAAATAAATAATAAAAACCAGAGCCTGAACTCTCAGGCGGTACAGTCTGCATCCAGGCATACAGGCTCTTGTTTTTATTATTAAATTTAAAAAAGATGTTATAGACAATTGAATGAAGAAAGTTGTGTTTGTTTTTCAAGAATATATTCCCTTAATATAACATGGAGCTGCGGGTATAGAACCAACTGAAGATGGAGTTCAATAAGCCTGAGTTATGGTAGCGAATTCCTTACATATCCCCTCCAACATCCCCACTCCTTTTCTAATCTATATAAGGTCCTATATCCTTATCAGCTTAAGTAGTCTCCAAGCATTCTTAGAGTCATGTAGTCTTCCAGCCGTCTTCCTTATAACGACTACTGCTCCTTCGGCTAGACAGTCAGTCCTTTTCTCCAACCTAGAGTGTACACATCCAAAATTCTAAATTGTACCATTTGTATTTTGAAAGTTAAATAAAAGTTGTTTTTTAAAAAGTGACTACCGAAGTTTGTGAACTTAACTCTGGTAAGCTGAGAACTGATGGAAGTATTTTTTCCTTCATTTATGATCATATCCATAGAAAAAAAAACCTTATTTTATATTTATTTTGTAATTCCCTGGCAGCTTTGAATTTACTGCGACATTTTAAACTAGAAAAAATGCCTATTTATGTTTCTTTTTAATTATATAAAACACAACAACAACAACTTTTCTTTTGTTATTAATAAAAATTTCTTTTTGTTTCTGTTTGAACAGATGCTGAAATCAACTGTCTTCGGCTTTATGAATACGGCTATAAGTGTCATGAAAACAAAAAAAATATTTTATTTCTAGACCTACTTGTTCAATATTGTTCATAAGTACATTGTACCTAATACCTAATACTTGTAAATATCTATATTTGTTAAAAAGTGTATACCTCTTACCTACTTGTAAATATCTACTTGTTAAGAGGTGTATATGTAAATTACACCCAAATAAAATCCCATTATTATTACTCTGAATTTACCTTTGTTCTTTTTTATCCACATAATAAAGTCATCTCTCTGTAGGCTGCTAGCATCCTATATAGGTGGGGTCAATGTAACCCATCCATATAGGATGCTAGTAACCTATAGGGGTAGGATACAGGAAGCAAACATCAGGATGCTCGCAGCCTATATGGGTAGGCTGCTAGAAGCCAGTATCAGAGTGCCAGCAATCTAAAGTCTAGGGGTACGCACTTGAAAGTAGAGTGCTGGGCACTCTATTGTTGGATGCTAGCTTTGGGTGTGAGAACTCTACTATAGGATGCAGAATTAGCATTCCAGCACTCTATTATAAAATGCGGGCACTCTAACTAGTGGAATCCTATTTTAGGCTAAAATATGTGGAATCCTATTTTAAACTAAAATGTCCTATATAAAAATACTGGCACTGAGTCACAGTTTTCCGGCTGCGGGCAGCCTGAAAGCAGATGCGAGCAGCCTGTTTTTTTTTTCTCCGTGTAGCGAGTGTAAGCGCATAGCAATTATGCCATTATCATAAGTACTACGACTTTCCTCAAGGATATATCAAAACTCTCGTCAACCAAAATCGTTGATGATCCCGTCGCCTCATTGGCAAAAATTTACTTAAAGCCCGGGCTTGATGATCCAGATCTCTTCTTGGTGAGAACCGGTTCTTTAACCTGCGTTGAAGCTGATACATAAGTACCCATTTATGTGACATACTTCATTGTGAAAATTAGCGATAAGTGGCACAGTAATGTCTTATAACATGGTTTAGCCGTCACCAAACGGTCCGAAAACCTTGCGCGCCAGTGGTAAGGAACTGCAAGCCTGAAGAAGTGCACCCGCTTCCTCCTCACTTCCTGTACTTTTCCGGTTAACTTCAAGGAAATTTCCTTCAAGTTCAATTTCAAGTCCTTCCTCCTCACATCCTGTCCGCCACGTTAATGTATATCCACTATCATTATTATTTAACATTAAGGGTTACTATAATTTATACAATACTTCCTCAAGTCTTAACGGGTAAGTAATACTACATTGTAACTTTTTCGTTTCCCATTTTCTTTTCTTTAGACTTAAATACTTCCTTAGCAAATCAAATCTTTTATTTCATGTGCCCAAAGCTGTCGAAGATTTTATTTAAATACATGTATTAAAAAAAAAGTAAAAAAGGAAGAATACAATCATTTTAATAGTTACTAAGTAATTAATATTCGGCAACCCTTGAAAGCTACCATCTACTAGGCTACTCATGACAGCTACCATCTACTAGGCTACTCATGACAGCTACCATCTACTAGGCTACTCATGAAAGCTACCATCTACTAGGCTACTCATGACAGCTACCATCTACTAGGCTACTCATGACAGCTACCGTCTACTAGGCTACTCATGACAGCTACCATCTACTAGGCTACTCATGAAAGCTACCATCTACTAGGCTACTCATGACTGCTACCTTCTACTGGGCTACTCATGACAGCTACCATCTACTAGGCTACTCATGACAGCTACCATCTACTAGGCTACTCATGACAGCTACCATCTACTAGGCTACTCATGACAGCTACCTTCTACTGGGCTACTCATGAAAGCTACCATCTACTAGGCTACTCATGAAAGCTACCATCTACTAGGCTACTCATGACAGCTACCTTCTACTGGGCTACTCATGAAAGCTACCATCTACTAGGCTACTCATGACAGCTACCATCTACTAGGCTACTCATGACAGCTACCATCTACTAGGCTACTCATGACAGCTACCTTCTACTGGGCTACTCATGAAAGCTACCATCTACTAGGCTACTCATGACAGCTACCTTCTACTGGGCTACTCATGAAAGCTACCATCTACTAGGCTACTCATGACAGCTAACATCTACTAGGCTACTCATGACAGCTACCATCTACTAGGCTACTCATGACAGCTACCATCTACTAGGCTACTCATGAAAGCTACCATCTACTAGGCTACTCATGACAGCTAACATCTACTAGGCTACTCATGACAGCTACCTTCTACTAGGCTACTCATGACAGCTACCATCTACTAGGCTACTCATGACAGCTACCATCTACTAGGCTACTCATGACAGCTACCATCTACTAGGCTACTCATGAAAGCTACCATCTACTAGGCTACTCATGACAGCTACCTTCTACTGGGCTACTCATGAAAGCTACTATCTACTAGGCTACTCATGACAGCTACCATCTACTAGGCTACTCATGACAGCTACCTTCTACTGGGCTACTCATGAAAGCTACTATCTACTAGGCTACTCATGACAGCTACCATCTACTAGGCTACTCATGACAGCTACCTTCTACTGGGCTACTCATGAAAGCTACTATCTACTAGGCTACTCATGACAGCTACCATCTACTAGGCTACTCATGACAGCTACCATCTACTAGGCTACTCATGAAAGCTACCATCTACTAGGCTACTCATGACAGCTACCTTCTACTGGGCTACTCATGAAAGCTACCATCTACTAGGCTACCCATGACAGCTACCTTCTACTGGGCTACTCATGAAAGCTACCATCTACTAGGCTACCCATGACAGCTACCTTCTACTAGGCTACTCATGAAAGCTACCATCTACTAGGCTACTCATGACAGCTACCATCTACTAGGCTACTCATGACAGCTACCATCTACTAGGCTACTCATGAAAGCTACCATCTACTAGGCTACTCATGACAGCTACCTTCTACTGGGCTACTCATGAAAGCTACCATCTACTAGGCTACTCATGACAGCTACCTTCTACTGGGCTACTCATGACAGCTACCATCTACTAGGCTACTCATGACAGCTAACATCTACTAGGCTACTCATGACAGCTACCTTCTACTAGGCTACTCATGACAGCTACCTTCTACTAGGCTACTCATGAAAGCTACCATCTACTAGGCTACTCATGACAGCTACCATCTACTAGGCTACTCATGAAAGCTACCATCTACTAGGCTACTCATGAAAGCTACCATCTACTAGGCTACTCATGACAGCTACCTTCTACTAGGCTACTCATAACAGCTACCATCTACTAGGGTACTCATGACAGCTACCATCTACTAGGCTACTCATAACAGCTACCATCTACTAGGCTACTCATGACAGCTACCTTCTACTGGGCTACTCATGAAAGCTACTATCTACTAGGCTACTCATGACAGCTACCATCTACTAGGCTACTCATGACAGCTACCTTCTACTGGGCTACTCATGAAAGCTACTATCTACTAGGCTACTCATGACAGCTACCATCTACTAGGCTACTCATGACAGCTACCATCTACTAGGCTACTCATGAAAGCTACCATCTACTAGGCTACTCATGACAGCTACCTTCTACTGGGCTACTCATGAAAGCTACCATCTACTAGGCTACTCATGAAAGCTACCATCTACTAGGCTACTCATGACAGCTACCTTCTACTGGGCTACTCATGAAAGCTACCATCTACTAGGCTACCCATGACAGCTACCTTCTACTGGGCTACTCATGAAAGCTACCATCTACTAGGCTACCCATGACAGCTACCTTCTACTAGGCTACTCATGAAAGCTACCATCTACTAGGCTACTCATGACAGCTACCATCTACTAGGCTACTCATGACAGCTACCATCTACTAGGCTACTCATGAAAGCTACCATCTACTAGGCTACTCATGACAGCTACCTTCTACTGGGCTACTCATGAAAGCTACCATCTACTAGGCTACTCATGACAGCTACCTTCTACTGGGCTACTCATGACAGCTACCATCTACTAGGCTACTCATGACAGCTAACATCTACTAGGCTACTCATGACAGCTACCTTCTACTAGGCTACTCATGACAGCTACCTTCTACTAGGCTACTCATGAAAGCTACCATCTACTAGGCTACTCATGACAGCTACCATCTACTAGGCTACTCATGAAAGCTACCATCTACTAGGCTACTCATGAAAGCTACCATCTACTAGGCTACTCATGACAGCTACCTTCTACTAGGCTACTCATAACAGCTACCATCTACTAGGGTACTCATGACAGCTACCATCTACTAGGCTACTCATAACAGCTACCATCTACTAGGCTACTCATGACAGCTACCTTCTACTGGGCTACTCATGAAAGCTACCATCTACTAGGCTACTCAGGACAGCTACCATCTACTAGGCTACTCATGACAGCTACCTTCTACTAGGCTACTCATGACAGCTACCTTCTACTGGGCTACTCATGAAAGCTACCATCTACTAGGCTACTCAGGACAGCTACCATCTACTAGGCTACTCATGACAGCTACCTTCTACTAGGCTACTCATGACAGCTACCATCTACTAGGCTACTCATGAAAGCTAACATCTACTAGGCTACTCATGACAGCTACCTTCTTCTAGGCTACTCATGACAGCTACCATCTACTAGGCTACTCATGACAGCTACCTTCTACTAGGCTACTCATGTCAGCTAACATCTACTAGGCTACTCATGATAGCTACCATCTACTAGGCTACTCATGACAGCTACTATCTACTAGGCTACTCATGACAGCTACCTTCTACTGGGCTACTCATAAAAGCTACTATCTACTAGGCTACTCATGATAGCTACCATCTACTAGGCTACTCATGACAGCTACCATCTACTAGGCTACTCATGACAGCTACCATCTACTAGGCTACTCATGACAGCTACCTTCTACTAGGCTACTCATGACAGCTACCTTCTACTAGGCTACTCATGACAGCTACCATCTACTAGGCTACTCATGACAGCTACCATCTACTAGGCTACTCATGACAGCTACCATCTACTAGGCTACTCATGACAGCTACCATCTACTAGGCTACTCATGACAGCTACCTTCTACTGGGCTACTCATGAAAGCTACTATCTACTAGGGTACTCATGACAGCTACTATCTACTAGGCTACTCATGACAGCTACCATCTACTAGGCTACTCATGACAGCTACCATCTACTAGGCTACTCATGACAGCTACCATCTACTAGGCTACTCATGACAGCTACCATCTACTAGGCTACTCATGACAGCTACCTTCTACTAGGCTACTCATGACAGCTACCTTCTACTAGGCTACTCATGACAGCTTCCATCTACTAGGCTACTCATGACAGCTACCTTCTACTAGGCTACTCATGACAGCTACTATCTACTAGGCTACTCATGACAGCTACCATCTACTAGGCTACTCATGACGTCTACCTTCTACTCATGACAGCTAATTCTACCATACCTTGCATTTGGAAGCGAATTCGTTTTCGTCGTCCCACACGATCCTGTTTTTGAGACGATCTTCGTTCAGCCAAACATCCTGGAATGAAGTAAGTTTTTATTTTTATTTCATGGGGGGTCTTTTTGGATATCTTGGCAGCTGATTAGAAAAAAAAGGCCTTTTGATTTATCAAGTAGCCTATGAATATGTCTAGAGCCTTAAGCAGAAGTCAGTAGAAACCAAAAGTCTTTTGAATAAACTTCTATCAAACTTCGCAAATGTTTGTTTGAAATTGTCTACTCAGGAAATCATTTAGAAACACTTTCAAACTGGGAGAGAAGAAGAAACCTTATGAAAATTCACCACCAACCAACACGACCGTCAATAAATGAACCAAACATTGAACCAATCAAAGCCTTCATAGTTTCCTAATCAAAGTAATAATGTTACGTTGTGAAAAGTGAAGTAAGTTTTCTTCTTATGATTATTCAACAGAGAAATCTGAAGAAAAACACATATTCCCTTAGTATCGTTGGATATTTTCATTAAACTTATACCAAAAGTTTGAACTTTGCTAAAAGTGTGCGGAAAGACAAGTATATACCTGCATATAAATATATTTTTATTTTTATTTTTATATTAGTTTATCGCTTACAAGGTTTATCCATTGCGTGGAGTAGGCCTTATATAATGATATTAGTATATTTAATGTTAGTATTATTCGAGGCATATGTTAATCTAATTCCTATCTTACCTACACCAATATCAAACAATTATAGCACAATAAATAATAACTTATAACCACCAAAACATAGCATCTTCATATTAATCTATATATATAAAAATCACGTGTCTGTCTGTTTTTCTGTTTGTCTGTTTGTTTGTTCCTTATACAAATCCACACCGTTTGACCGATTTTGACCAAACTTGGAATAATGGTAGGTCCTGATACGAGAAATATCCTAGGCTAGGTCAAAAAAATCTACCAGCTCTCTGTCTTTATGTTTGTCCCTTATACAAATCCACACCGTTTGACCGATTTTGACCAAACTTGGAATAACGGCAGGTCTTGGTACGAGAAATCTCCTAGGCTAGGTCAAAAAAATCTACCAGCTGTCTGTCTGTATGTTCGTCCCTTATACAAATCCACACCGTTCGTCCGATTTTGACTAAACTCGGTACACTTGTGGATCTTAATCTGAGGAGTGTCGTAGGCTAAGTCAAAAACGCCTACCAGCTGTCTGTCTGTATGTTTGTCCCTTATACGAATCCACACCGTTTGACCGATTTTGACCAAACTCGGTACATATGTGGATCTTAATCTGAGGAGTATCGTAGGTTAAGTCAAAAACATCTACCAGCTGTCTGTATGTATGTTTGTCCCTTATACGAATCCACACCGTTTGACCGATTTTGACCAAACTCGGTACACATGTGGATCTTAATCTGAGGAGTGTCGTAGGCTAAGTGAAAAACGTCTACCAGCTGTTTGTCTGCATGTTTGTCCCTTATACAAATCCACACCGTTCGTCCGATTTTGAACAAAATTGGAATAATGGTAGGTCTTGATACGGCGATTGCCATAGGCTAGGTCAAAACGGCTACCATCTGTCTGTCTGTATGTTTGTTCTTTATACAAACCCACACCGTTTGACAGATTTTGATCAAACTGGGCACACAGGTTGGTCTTGATCAGGGGAGTGTCATAGGCCAGGTCAAAAACGTCTACCAGCTGCTGTCTGTATGTGCTTTTTTTTTTTTTTAATAAAAATCCACACTGTTAGACCGATTTTTACCAAACTTGGCATACATGTATGTCTTGATAGGGGGGGGGGGGTTGTTATAGGTTAGGTCAAAGTCGTCTAGGACTCCCAGGATAACGTCGTCTAGGACTCACGGGTTCGAAACAGTTACAGATTCGTGTTATTAGATTTTAATAATACTTATTTGGTTTCTAATTTATTTAGGCTTTTCTATATGCAGAAAGTAGGTGTAGCATGGCACGCCGGGTAACAGCTAGTATAATAATAAATATTAATGATGCTAATTAGAAATAACTAAATATATTGTTTATATCCTATTTATATTTTTAAATATAAAACATTCGTCTAAATATAAGTATGCTATCTCACTTCTTTCTATTTATACTCTCGCTCACCTGCATATATATAAAGATAAAAAGTCCGCCACGCAGGAGCAGCATAACTAAGGACTTTCCTCAGAATTTGGGTAGTGTAAACTGCTTTCCAGAACAATTTGCTTAAAAAATCTTACTACACTACTTAATAAATACAAAAAACCTCATATTTTCGTCTTATGATCTGACGCAGAACCTACGTCTGGCAAGCTAATTCTATTGAAATATATTACAAAGTAAACCCCCCTTTACAATTGACCGATTTAGCTCATTCTTACAGCACTTCTTTCTCATGAGTTACCTACGACGTATACCGCGTTTCGTTACAATACAGCAGAAATTACGACCGGTATGAGTATATTAGTAATTTAGGTCCGGAGTAACCCCTCCGCCCCTCCTAATGAACCGATTTAGTTTATTTTTACAACACATATTTACCTGTGGATTACCACTACGAATACCGAGTTTCGTCGAAATATAACAAAAATCACGGCTGGTAGTGGCGAATTGGTATTGTGGGTCCGAAGTAAACCCCCCCCCCTTCTAATGAACAGATTTAGTTTATTTTTACAACACATATTTACCTGTAGATTACCACTACGAATACCGAGTTTCGTCGAAATATAACAAAAATCACGGCTGGTAGTGGCGAATTGGTATTGTGGGTCCGGAGTAAACCCCCCTTCTAATGAACAGATTTAGTTTATTTTTACAACACATTTTTACCTGTAGATTACCACTGCGAATACCGAGTTTCGTCGAAATATAACAAAAATCACGGCTGGTAGTGGCGAATTGGTATTGTGGGTCCGAAGTAAACCCCCCCCCCCCCCTCCTAATGAACAGATTTAGTTTATTTTTACATCTCACTTTTCTGTATTAATTTGTTAAATAGTAAGCACACACCCCTTTGTATAGGGCAACGCCCTAAAAGCAAAGTATCTAAATAAATGCTAAATACATCTCACTTTTCTCTCTATATTACCACTACGAATTCCAAGTTTCGGCGAAATATAACAAATATTACGGCTGGTGACATGGTCAAATTAGTGTTTTGGGTTTGGGGTGAACCCCCCCTTCCGGTGGACCGATTTTGGTGGTTAACGAACTCGTTCAATCGTTTGCTAATTGAATGCTATATATGAAATTCGTGACGAAAAAACAAAAACTCTGGCCGCTATCGTGTTAACACACACACACACACACACACACACATATATATATATATATATATATATATATATATATATATATAGATATAGATATATATAAAATTTAACAGGGGTCATTTTCGGTGTCTACTAGGTAGGATCGATAAAGATTTGAAGAAATTTTTCAAAAATTCCGTCATGAGTGCAACCTCAATAGCTACTTTCCTTCGGAGGAAAGTGCTAAAAAAAGAAGTTAAAATACCCAAGGAGTGCAGTCTTGTACATATTTTAGCGCGCGCACCCTACCAACCAGTAAAAATTATTCTTTTAGCGTGGTTTCTCCCTCCCTTCATAGGGGGTTTCAGAAATATGTGCGTGTATATTATATATATATATATATATATATATATATATATATATATATATAATGAAAATGAAATGAATGAATGAAAAAAAAAACTTTATTCTGGGACTTCGTCCCATAAGAATAAAAATAAGTACAAAATAAACAATAAACAAATTTAACCTAAAAATATAAATATGAATAAAGAAAAACAAAAGTATAAAAGAACAAAACAAAAATAGCAACTAATACAAATATTATATGTGAAGCCTTAAATAATAAAATGAAATATAAGTAAATATGTACATTCATTGGAATGGGGCAATGATGATACAATGATCAGAGGGGGATGGGAATAAAATTAAAGAGTTTAAATAAACAAATAAATATTAAAAAGTTGAATAAATATTAAAGGAATGGGGGCTATAAAAAGATATAAACTAGGAAAATGCATAAACACGAGAAAAAAACAGCAATATAATTTACAAAGGTAATCAGGTCTTCCTGGTGGTGAAATTTTAAGAAGCGTCTTCCTGGGAGGATAGGAGAAAAGCAAAGAGGCGGGATTTAAAGACAGGTAAGGAAGGAGAGTGTCGAATGGAAAGAGGGATAGAGTTCCAGAAGGAGGAGGCTCGGGAGATGAAGGAACGGTCGAAGAAGGCTGTTTTATGAGTGGGAGGATAGAGATCGGAGGGACGGGAGCGGGTACCACGGGAATGGACAGCCGATTTAAACTGCAGGAGGTTGTAAATATAGGAAGGAGATTTGGAAGAAATGGTTTGGTAAAGGAAGGAACCTAGAAAATATTGTCGTCGAATTGATGGAAATAGCCACTTCAACTCGGAATACCGGTGTGAAATATGGGCATCCCTGGGGGTATCGAGGATAAATCTGAGAAAACTGTTCATTAATCGCTTAAGACGAACCTCAAGCTCCCCAGTGAGCCCTCCATAAACCAGGCAACCATAGTCGAAGTGGGGGAACACTAGAGAAGATACAAGAAGCTGACGTGTAGGAGTAGGGAGGAGGTGACGGGAACGGTTAAATAGTTTAAGGGTGGCTATGGAGCGACGAGTGATTAGGGATAAGTGATTTTTCCAGGATAGGTTTTGATCGAAAACAAGGTCCAGGTTCTTGGCAGTGGAAACATATTGAATAGGACTGGAGTCAATGGTGAAGGAAGGGAGGATAGGAGGGAGAGATTTCAAGAGGGGAGCTGAGCCTATCACTATCGCTTTGGACTTTTCAGCATTCATCAATAATTTGTTGGTCTTGGCCCAAGCTGTGATCCTGTCCAAGTCTTCCTGAATTTTTCTTGCTGCTTCTAATAGCTCAGAGGGGGGGAAGGAAAGGTAGATTTGGGAATCATCGGCATACATGTGGAAGTTGCAAAATAGGATAGAGGATGGGAGATCATTTATGTAGGCTGCAAACAGTGTTGGGGATAGAGAGGATCCCTGTGCGACACCTCGGTCTAGTGTAAGGGAGGAGGATTGGGGTTTGTTTGGAATGGCTACTGATTGGGAGCGGTTAGAAATGAAGGATTGAAACCAGGTCAGAGCACTGTTAGAGAAAGAAAAAGATTGAAGTTTTGAAAGGAGTATGTCATGGTCAATGGTATCGAACGCTTTACTGAAATCTAGGAGTATAAGGATGGAAATTCTTTTGAGATCAATAGCGGATTGGAGGTCGTGCGTAATTTTTAGAAGTGCGGATTGGGTGGAGTAACCTGGACGAAAGCCAGATTGGTGGGAGTTTAAGCGGGGTTGTAGAAAGACGGATATTTGGGATTGTACGAGGCGTTCAAGAGGTTTAGAAAGATTGGAAAGGATAGAAATAGGACGGAAGTCGGTGGGAACAATTGGATTGGAAATTTTGTTTAAGGGATGAACAATTGCTTTCTTCCATGATGTGGGAAACACGGAGTTTTGCAAAGAATAATTGTATATGTGGAGTAGGTGGGGTAGGATAACAGGAAGGGAAAGTTTAATAAGCTCCACGGGTATACTGTCCGAACCTTTGGACTTAGAATGTGATTTCATGACAGCTTTGAGGAGTTCTGAAGGTGATATATCTAAGAAATAAAAATTATCAGAGTTAAAGGTATTAGAAGGAACAAAGGGCGTGGAAGGAGTAGTTGAGGAGGAGACGGCACTGAAATGGTTATTCAGCTCGTCGGGTGTAACATGGATGGTGGGAGTGGGTTTAGTCTTTGCGAGGGAAAGGCTACGAAGGGTGTTCCAGAGGGAGCGGGAGTCGGAAGCTGAGGAGAGGGAGGTCTGGTAATACTGGGAACGAGCGCGGCGAAGGGTGGATTGAGTGAGGTTACGGAGTGATTTGAAGGTCTTCAGGTCCTCTGGGTGTCCAGTACGGATTGATCGTCGTCTTGCAGCATTACGTCTTCTCATCATTTCTTTAATTTCGGGAGTGAGCCACGGAGCAGGGGGACGGCGAGCGAGGATTGTCTTTACAGGAGCATGTTTATCAAGGATGGCAAGGAGGTTCGAGGTTAGAAAATCGACTTTGGCATCAATGGAGGGATAGGAATGAATGAGTGACCAATCTACTCCAGATAAGTCAGGCTCAAGGGATTCAAAGGTAAGAGAGTTGAGGTTTCGATAGGAGATGGTTTTAGGGGTAAAAGAGGGCATTTGGATGTTATAGGATATGGAAATAAGATCATGTGCTGAAAGGAATGGAACCGGATACTGGTAGAAGGATAGAAGGTGACTCGGAAAGTCAACAAGGAAGTAGTCGAGAAGGGTATTAGAAGTAGAGGTGTGGTGAGTAGGTGAGAATGGGACTACGTATAGCCCTAGGGAGGAGGTGAGGGATTCAAGGAAACGCTTATCAGGGGAATTAGACAGGAAGTGGATATTTAGGTCCCCGGCTAGGATGGTGTGATCATAGGAAGGGATAAGTTTTAGAAGAAGATCTTCGAAATCGTGCTCGAAAGGCGTGTTGGGAGGACGGTAAACTACTACCACAAGGATACGAGAGGATGAAGAGGATACTTCTGCAAAAAGATACTCTATGCGAGGATGGCCCAGAGAGGGTGAAATGTGAAGGATACGGGAGCGGAGACTACCGTGCACGTATAGAGCGACCCCGCCACCAACACGGTCTTCTCTATCGTGACGGAGGATATATATATATATATATATATATATATATATATATATATATATATATATATATTTTGAGGAAATTTGGTACAAGAATCTTTCGTCTAATTTGAAAGGTCAAGTTCGTTAACCAGCAGAATCCGCCCGCTGGAAGATGGCGTTTGGCGCGAAATTCGCGGAAAAAAATCGTAACGCTTACGTTTTTGAGTTCATAGTCTTGTAAGTACTCGTTTTCCTAGGCTTCTTGGCCTAGGAAAACGAATGAAACCATTTTTAAGGCGATAGCTTTAACCGTTTCCGAGAAAATAGTTTAAAAAAGTAGTTTATGTATATAAAACTATTTATTAATTTCGGGCATTTAGAAACTTTGTAACAGTTCTAGCAATGTCGTGCAGTACTCCTTGCTGTGATAGTATTAGTTAGTTCCTCTGACAATTTCAGATATTTGATTACACTGACTGTAGTATTCGGTATCAAACCATTGGTCGAAATAATATCAGCAGTAACTCTAGCGGAATCTAATTTATAGAGATCTTTTAACTCAATGGCCAAGTCTTGATATTTTCGCAGCTTTTCGGCATATGCTTTCCGGATATTCTCATCATTCGGCACTGAGATATTAATTATATCAGCAGCAATGATTATAATAATTATTAAGGGGTCTCCCGTGGTCTAATGGCTAGCGCCTTGGATTCATAAGCGGGAGATGGTGGGTTCGATTCCCAACCTCCGGCAGGAATTTTATCATCCCACGGCTCGCTGGTAAAATTACTCGCTGCACCCTGGATGTCGGCGCTAATGACCTAGATGTAGATGCGCCGTAAAAAAAAAATAATAAAAAATAAAAAAAATAATTATTATTATTATTACTTTGTTTAATTATTTTTCATTTGGTTGATTTCGGTTGTGTTGATAGTTTAAGGATAGAAAACTGCTTGATCATCTCCGCCCTAAGAGTTTAGTTAAATTGTGCGAGTTTAATGTTAGGCCGGAGAGTGTTTTCAGTATTTTCTATTAAAGTCTGTGTTTCTAAAATTGCATCTGTTAGAATCTTGCTTAGAAAAAAGTATTATTGGATATATATAAGAACTAGATTCAGAAGTCCGTAAAAATACTGTTGAAAATATGTTAAACAATTTAGTTGAATAAGTATTTACTGTTCTTTTCTCTTAATATTTTCTTCTTTTTGTTTAACGTATATATATCTACCATTATTGTTTGAATGCACAATATCCTGGCTCCCAAGATATATAATTGTTATTTACAAACTACAGATAAAGTGTATTTAATAATTTATTTAGGCAAGGTAACAATGAATTAAATTAACTTAAACGAATTTTAAACAAGAACGTGGACTCCATTTTAACTCAAGGACGCCAGCTTAATAAAACTATACTTATGTAGAATTGAAATTAAGAAAATGATATTCATAAACAGTAATCCTGGAAAAATACCATTAAAAGCTAGAAACGGACAGACGCTACTCGATTGATCCCAATAGGAAAAAAGGTGTTCCGCAAGGGAGGGTTCTAGGCACTACACTTTTATACATTGCTGTGAAATCTATCTGTTAATCACTCTGTAACCGATACAGTAAGTTTCTTACAATCTTCTTAGATAATACTATCAATCGGAGAATGTGCTTACTCCTTTCTTGTAACAGGAATGATTTCCAAGAACAACCTGAAGGTCGCTTGATGTTCTCCATCAAGAGGGAGAAATCCATGGAAAGGAGCGGAGGAAGGCTTAACTACTGGGATTCTAGGATTAGGGCTGAGGCCAGCAGAACCGGACAGGGATACAGGGCTGGACAGAGGGAGAGAGAGAGATAGAGGGAGAGAGGGAGAGGGAGAAACTAGAAGAGAAAACATTAATTGTATTTAATTACTGCGGTAGAAGGTAGAGGGCAGCATCGGCGGCAGCCATTGTACTCAACGGCACCTCGCTGACTAATGGCGTGCTTAACAACGGCTACCCTTTCTCTCTCTCGCATTCCCCCGGTAGCCCCCCCCCCCCCTCCTCTCTCTCTTTCTCTCTCTCTCTCTCACTTCTCTCTCTCTCTTTCTTGCTCGCGGTGAAGGGTACGACAGGAACTGAGGAGGAGGCGACGCTCAATGCGAAGAAGTGTAGATAGAACTGAGGATGCAACAAAAAACGCGATGGATAACACGACGGCAATCGCATAGGAGACATACTACGACATTGGTGGTATATATTCTACGAGCGATCATAAGACATTCACTAAAATCTATGATCCGCTCCAATGCAATCTGGCCAAATACGCATTATTGTTGTCCCTCGCATCTTGGCCAGATCCGCTCCAATGTTGTCCCGTGAAACCTGGCCAGATCCGACCCAATGTTGTTCCGTGAAACCTAGCAAGATCCGGTCCAATTTTGTTCCAACAAACCTGACCAAACTCGCTCCAATGTTGGTCCGCGAAACCTAGCCAGATCCGACTCGGTGTAGGTCCCCGAAACCTGGCCAGATCCGTTCCGATGTTGTTCCCCGAAATCTGGCCAGATCTGGTCCAATTATCTTTCGCGAATCTTGGCCAGATCCGGTCCATTGTTGTGCCGGGCAATCTGGCCAGACCCGCTCCGATGTTGTTCTGGGAAACCTGGCCAAATCCACTCCGTTGTGGGCCTCGGCTACTCGTCGACATCAGTAAAAGCGAGAGAGACCAAAATTTCCAAATTTTGATGGAGTTACAGAAGCACCACTGACTATTACGTGCAGAATAACTCTTCCCGAATTTTGTTGAGTGTTTCCTTCATAAATTCAAATTTAATAGATCTGCAATGCCTTGTAGACAACGACTTTGTGTTTTTTTTCAAAAAATAATTGTGTTGTCATCCTTATTTATAATGTGCATTATTGACCTGCAAATGTCTGTTTATATTCAATAAGTTCATCGCATCCCTGCTTAGAGAAGAGAGTAAGGTAGTGGTTTACAGAATGAAGATAGGTCTCATAGATTGGCATCAACATTATTTTTACTGAATGGTCAAGCAGTGATTGAAAACTAACTTTGGTCAAGTTGTCAGTGATTTCAATACTTACAGGATATCTATGCATATTGGCTTCCAGTGATCTATTGTAATAAGGATATACATATGTCAAAACCTTGATCTTTAGCCGTCTACATGGGTGTATATGGGGGGGGGTCTGAGGGGAATGCACCCCCCCCCCCTGTCATAAAAATGTGTCATAAAAACCTCAAAAATGAATGAAATAAGATCAACTAGCTCAGAAAAAATATATTTTGTTTTGGTCGTAATAGATTGTTAGTATTCCATACCCCACTCCGAAATTCTCAAAACTCCCCCCCCCACAAATTATTTCCTATATACGCCCTTGCCCGTTTGCCTTAGAATTTTATATTGTAACTTGGAAAGAGAAGAATCCACTAATAGTGCCAGACCTTAACACGATTGAAACCTACACATCGGTAAAAGTCTTTTAGGTGTTTTATTTTCGATTCTTCACTTCGTATGCCACTCTCCTCAAAAAGTTGTTTAGGCCGCCCTCTTTTTGGGCAATTGGTATGATTAAGGAATCAATATCACTTATTGAAATAGTCTTTCAGCCATATTTTATTTATTTTTTTTTTTTTTAAACAAAATAATTAATGATAAGTGTGATTTGCTTCCATCTTCTAGCAATGACGAAAATGCGGTCAAAATGCTTGATGAGATAGAGATAAATATGTTTTCGTCTATTTAGGAAGTGTATAGACAATTTTCATATAGCTTTTTTTGGCATCCGTTGTCTATTTTAAGATTTAAAGCCTTTTTTTGCCTTTTTTGCTCGTTATGCAATTTCTTCTGCGGTTTTAAAAAGCACAATGAATTTCCATGCATCGAAGACAAAAAAGGTTGCACAAATTAAATTACATATTGCCGTCACAAATATCTATCTAGAATCTCGTTCCCTGTAAATGGTTTATTTGTTTGAAATGTTTCAACAGCGGCAGAGTTGTTCACGAATTCATTAATGTTACTCTGGCCGGATGGAATACGGGATGATGATGTCCTTCTTTTTGTCACAGATGCAGCACCTTACATGGAAAAAGCAGTCTTGAAAGTTATCTTTCCTTAAATGCTCCACCTCAAGTGTCTAGTCCATGGTCTGCACAGAATTGCTGAAGAGATAAAAAGTTTGTATCCTCACGTGGATAAGTTAGTTTCGAATACCAAGAATCGCCCTACCGAATCCGGGTTTTCAAGGACATGTCACCAGAGCTCCCTTTACCTCCACAGCCAGTTCTCACCAGATGAAGAACCTGGATCTCAGAAGTCGTATATTACAGCAACAATTCGGACAAAATGCGTGAGTGCCGTATCAGTAGACAAGATGGTTCAGTTTGCTAAGTAAGAAAGTTGCTGGACCATGAAGAGCTAAGCAAAGATCTGGCATTTGTAACAGCACAGTGTGAGACCGGAAGCAACCTTGAAGTTAGAGAAAAGTGACGATTCGCTAGCATCATCTATGGCGATCTTCGAAGATCCAGTAAATCAACTGCTGCCAACACCAGGAGAAGAACCACCAACCCCAGGAGAAGAACCACCAACACCAGGAGAAGAACCACCAACACCAGGAGAAGAACTACCAACACCAGGAGAAGAACCACCAACACCAGGAGAAGAACCACCAACCCCAGGAGAAGAACTACCAACACCAGGAGAAGAACCACCAACACCAGGAGAAGAACCGCCAACCCCAGGAGAAGAACTACCAACACCAGGAGAAGAACCACCAACCCCAGGAGAAGAACCACCAACACCAGGAGAAGAACCACCAACCCCAGGAGAAGAACCACCAACCCCAGGAGAAGAACCACCAACCCCAGGAGAAGAACCACCAACACCAGGAGAAGAACCACCAACCCCAGGAGAAGAACCACCAACCCCAGGAGAAGAACTACCAACACCAGGAGAAGAACCACCAACACCAGGAGAAGAACCACCAACCCCAGGAGAAGAACCGCCAACCCCAGGAGAAGAACCACCAACACCAGGAGAAGAACCACCAACCCCAGGAGAAGAACCACCAACCCCAGGAGAAGAACCGCCAACAACAAAAGGAGAAGAAGGGAGCAGTGTTAGTGACAAGTGTAAACGTGTTCTGAGTGCTAATGTGGACAATGAAAAAATTAAGAACATTCCTAATGTTCTGAAAGGCGAAAATTCTGTTTTAACTGGCATGTGACCTTCCGAAATTGGCGCCAATTACTTCAGAAGAAGTTGAACATTTTTTTCCCGTCAGATGAAAAATATTCTTTCTGACAAGCGACTGTCTATAACAGTTGATACTTTGAAAAAGCACCTTTTTGTTGCTTGTAAACAAAGAAATAAAGAGTAAGTACACTAATTCTGTGATAAATTGATAGTAAAGAAATGAATGAGTATTTAAAATACATATTTTCATTAATAATGAGTGAGATTCCTCTTTGCCTTCACTCCTAATAAATGCCTATTTTAATTACAATACTGCCTATTTTCAGTATTTCAAGTGCCTTTTTGCCTGCCTATTTTAACCAAAAATAAATTAATAAATGCCTAACTTCCTAGTAGTTAAGTGCTAACAATGGTTGGCTTCTTCCAAATTTTGTACTTATTTTATTTTATTTTAATTATTTCCATTTTGATCATATGTACATATCAAAAGTCCGTCACGCAGGAGCTGCATAACTAAGCACTTTCCTCAGAATTGGGTAATGTCGAGTGCATTCATGAATTATTTGCTTAAAATAACCTATAAAGATAAATAAAATAAAAACATAAATAGTTCTGCTCTTTTGAATTTATTATGAGCACCTGTTTCAATTATTACTTTTGTAATTAATTTTTTTCCAGAGTTTTGTGTATGCGGGGTACTACACTACGTAATAAATACACATCTGATCTTGATGAATAAAATATAATAAAAATTACGACTGGTATTGGCAAATAACTACTTTGGCTCCAGGGTAACCCCTCCTCCTTCTCCTAATGAACCAATTTAGTTTATTTGTTCAACACATTTTTCTCTTCAGTTGGCCACAACGAATACCGAGTTTCGTTGAAATATAACAAATATTACGACTGTTATTGGCAAATAACTACTTTGGCTCCGGAGTAAACCTCCCCTCCAGATGGGCCGATTTTGTTGTTTAACGAACTCGTTCAATCGTTTGATGTTGGAATACTATATACCAAGTTTCGTGGCGAAAAAACAAAAACTCTGGCCTGTATCGTGTTAACGGACACATATATAACTATATATGGATATATATATATATATATATATATATATATATAAATTTTAACTGGGGTCATTTTCGGTGTCTACTAGGTAGGATCGATAATGATTCGAAGAAATTTTTCAAAAATTCCGTCATGAGTGCAACCTCAATAGCTACTTTCCTTCGGAGGAAAGTGCTAATATCTGTATCATTGTACACTTGATCATTGTACATTTTATATTTTGTACAGATTTCAAATAAATAAAAAAATTTAAAAAAAAACTAAAAAAAACTTCCTAGTTATCACACTTCAATCTTTCTAAACACTTAACATCAAGATCACTCGCTAAGGGTGCGTTTACATCTGACACTTCTGGCAGGAAATATATGTCAGATGTCGGTTAGATATTCTCTTGAAGGTTTACATACTGACAGAAATAGCTAGACATTTATGTCATGGATATGTATAGGACAGTTCTGGATTTGGTATAATTTGCGATAAATTCACTAAAAGCACAAATAATCAGTGTTTACATCTGACACTTCTGGCAGGAAATATATGTCAGATGTCGGTTAGATATTCTCTTGAAGGTTTACATACTGACAGAAATAGCTAGACATTTATGTCATGGATATGTATAGGACAGTTCTGGATTTGGTATAATTTGCGATAAATTCACTAAAAGCACAAATAATCAGTGTTTACATCTGACACTTCTGGCAGGAAATATATGTCAGATGTCGGTTAGATATTCTCTTGAAGGTTTACATACTGACAGAAATAGCTAGACATTTATGTCATGGATATGTATAGGACAGTTCTGGATTTGGTATAATTTGCGATAAATTCACTAAAAGCACAAATAATCAGTGTTTACATCTGACACTTCTGGCAGGAAATATATGTCAGATGTCGGTTAGATATTCTCTTGAAGGTTTACATACTGACAGAAATAGCTAGACATTTATGTCATGGATATGTATAGGACAGTTCTGGATTTGGTATAATTTGCGATAAATTCACTAAAAGCACAAATAATCAGTGTTTACATCTGACACTTCTGGCAGGAAATATATGTCAGATGTCGGTTAGATATTCTCTTGAAGGTTTACATACTGACAGAAATAGCTAGGCATTTATGTCATGGATATGTATAGGACAGTTCTGGATTTGTTCTAATTTGCGATAAATTCACTAAAAGCACAAATAATCAGTGTTTACATCTGACACTTCTGGCAGGAAATATATGTCAGATGTCGGTTAGATATTCTCTTGAAGGTTTACATACTGACAGAAATAGCTAGGCATTTATGTCATGGATATGTATAGGACAGTTCTGGATTTGGTATAATTTGCGATAAATTCACCAAAAGCACAAATAATCAGTGTTTACATCTGACACTTCTGGCAGGAAATATATGTCAGGTGTCGGTTAGATATTCTCTTGAAGGTTTACATACTGACAGAAATAGCTAGACATTTATGTCATGGATATGTATAGGACAGTTCTGGATTTGGTATAATTTGCGATAAATTCACCAAAAGCACAAATAATCAGTGTTTACATCTGACACTTCTGGCAGGAAATATATGTCAGGTGTCGGTTAGATATTCTCTTGAAGGTTTACATACTGACAGAAATAGCTAGACATTTATGTCATGGATATGTATAGGACAGTTCTGGATTTGGTATAATTTGCGATAAATTCACTAAAAGCACAAATAATCAGTGTTTACATCTGACACTTCTGGCAGGAAATATATGTCAGATGTCGGTTAGATATTCTCTTGAAGGTTTACATACTGACAGAAATAGCTAGGCATTTATGTCATGGATATGTATAGGACAGTTCTGGATTTGGTATAATTTGCGATAAATTCACCAAAAGCACAAATAATCAGTGTTTACATCTGACACTTCTGGCAGGAAATATATGTCAGGTGTCGGTTAGATATTCTCTTGAAGGTTTACATACTGACAGAAATAGCTAGGCATTTATGTCATGGATATGTATAGGACAGTTCTGGATTTGGTATAATTTGCGATAAATTCACCAAAAGCACAAATAATCAGTGTTTACATCTGACACTTCTGGCAGGAAATATATGTCAGGTGTCGGTTAGATATTCTCTTGAAGGTTTACATACTGACAGAAATAGCTAGACATTTATGTCATGGATATGTATAGGACAGTTCTGGATTTGGTATAATTTGCGATAAATTCACCAAAAGCACAAATAATCAGTGTTTACATCTGACACTTCTGGCAGGAAATATATGTCAGATGTCGGTTAGATATTCTCTTGAAGGTTTACATACTGACAGAAATAGCTAGACATTTATGTCATGGATATGTATAGGACAGTTCTGGATTTGGTATAATTTGCGATAAATTCACTAAAAGCACAAATAATCAGTGTTTACATCTGACACTTCTGGCAGGAAATATATGTCAGATGTCGGTTAGATATTCTCTTGAAGGTTTACATACTGACAGAAATAGCTAGACATTTATGTCATGGATATGTATAGGACAGTTCTGGATTTGGTATAATTTGCGATAAATTCACCAAAAGCACAAATAATCAGTGTTTACATCTGACACTTCTGGCAGGAAATATATGTCAGGTGTCGGTTAGATATTCTCTTGAAGGTTTACATACTGACAGAAATAGCTAGACATTTATGTCATGGATATGTATAGGACAGTTCTGGATTTGGTATAATTTGCGATAAATTCACCAAAAGCACAAATAATCAGTGTTTACATCTGACACTTCTGGCAGGAAATATATGTCAGATGTCGGTTAGATATTCTCTTGAAGGTTTACATACTGACAGAAATAGCTAGACATTTATGTCATGGATATGTATAGGACAGTTCTGGATTTGGTATAATTTGCGATAAATTCACCAAAAGCACAAATAATCAGTGTTTACATCTGACACTTCTGGCAGGAAATATATGTCAGGTGTCGGTTAGATATTCTCTTGAAGGTTTACATACTGACAGAAATAGCTAGACATTTATGTCATGGATATGTATAGGACAGTTCTGGATTTGGTATAATTTGCGATAAATTCACCAAAAGCACAAATAATCAGTGTTTACATCTGACACTTCTGGCAGGAAATATATGTCAGATGTCGGTTAGATATTCTCTTGAAGGTTTACATACTGACAGAAATAGCTAGACATTTATGTCATGGATATGTATAGGACAGTTCTGGATTTGGTATAATTTGCGATAAATTCACTAAAAGCACAAATAATCAGTGTTTACATCTGACACTTCTGGCAGGAAATATATGTCAGATGTCGGTTAGATATTCTCTTGAAGGTTTACATACTGACAGAAATAGCTAGACATTTATGTCATGGATATGTATAGGACAGTTCTGGATTTGGTATAATTTGCGATAAATTCACCAAAAGCACAAATAATCAGTGTTTACATCTGACACTTCTGGCAGGAAATATATGTCAGATGTCGGTTAGATATTCTCTTGAAGGTTTACATACTGACAGAAATAGCTAGACATTTATGTCATGGATATGTATAGGACAGTTCTGGATTTGGTATAATTTGCGATAAATTCACTAAAAGCACAAATAATCAGTGTTTACATCTGACACTTCTGGCAGGAAATATATGTCAGATGTCGGTTAGATATTCTCTTGAAGGTTTACATACTGACAGAAATAGCTAGACATTTATGTCATGGATATGTATAGGACAGTTCTGGATTTGGTATAATTTGCGATAAATTCACTAAAAGCACAAATAATCAGTGTTTACATCTGACACTTCTGGCAGGAAATATATGTCAGATGTCGGTTAGATATTCTCTTGAAGGTTTACATACTGACAGAAATAGCTAGACATTTATGTCATGGATATGTATAGGACAGTTCTGGATTTGGTATAATTTGCGATAAATTCACTAAAAGCACAAATAATCAGTGTTTACATCTGACACTTCTGGCAGGAAATATATGTCAGATGTCGGTTAGATATTCTCTTGAAGGTTTACATACTGACAGAAATAGCTAGACATTTATGTCATGGATATGTATAGGACAGTTCTGGATTTGGTATAATTTGCGATAAATTCACTAAAAGCACAAATAATCAGTGTTTACATCTGACACTTCTGGCAGGAAATATATGTCAGATGTCGGTTAGATATTCTCTTGAAGGTTTACATACTGACAGAAATAGCTAGACATTTATGTCATGGATATGTATAGGACAGTTCTGGATTTGGTATAATTTGCGATAAATTCACTAAAAGCACAAATAATCAGTGTTTACATCTGACACTTCTGGCAGGAAATATATGTCAGATGTCGGTTAGATATTCTCTTGAAGGTTTACATACTGACAGAAATAGCTAGGCATTTATGTCATGGATATGTATAGGACAGTTCTGGATTTGTTCTAATTTGCGATAAATTCACTAAAAGCACAAATAATCAGTGTTTACATCTGACACTTCTGGCAGGAAATATATGTCAGATGTCGGTTAGATATTCTCTTGAAGGTTTACATACTGACAGAAATAGCTAGGCATTTATGTCATGGATATGTATAGGACAGTTCTGGATTTGGTATAATTTGCGATAAATTCACCAAAAGCACAAATAATCAGTGTTTACATCTGACACTTCTGGCAGGAAATATATGTCAGGTGTCGGTTAGATATTCTCTTGAAGGTTTACATACTGACAGAAATAGCTAGGCATTTATGTCATGGATATGTATAGGACAGTTCTGGATTTGGTATAATTTGCGATAAATTCACCAAAAGCACAAATAATCAGTGTTTACATCTGACACTTCTGGCAGGAAATATATGTCAGGTGTCGGTTAGATATTCTCTTGAAGGTTTACATACTGACAGAAATAGCTAGGCATTTATGTCATGGATATGTATAGGACAGTTCTGGATTTGTTCTAATTTGCGATAAATTCACCAAAAGCACAAATAATCAGTGTTTACATCTGACACTTCTGGCAGGAAATATATGTCAGGTGTCGCATAGATGTTCTCTTGAAGGTTTACATACTGACAGAAATAGCTAGGCATTTATGTCATGGATATGTATAGGACAGTTCTGGATTTGTTCTAATTTGCGATAAATTCACCAAAAGCACAAATAATCAGTGTTTACATCTGACACTTCTGGCAGGAAATATATGTCAGGTGTCGCATAGATGTTCTCTTGAAGGTTTACATACTGACAGAAATAGCTAGGCATTTATGTCATGGATATGTATAGGACAGTTCTGGATTTGTTCTAATTTGCGATAAATTCACCAAAAGCACAAATAATCAGTGTTTACATCTGACACTTCTGGCAGGAAATATATGTCAGGTGTCGCATAGATGTTCTCTTGAAGGTTTACATACTGACAGAAATAGCTAGGCATTTATGTCATGGATATGTATAGGACAGTTCTGGATTTGTTCTAATTTGCGATAAATTCACCAAAAGCACAAATAATCAGTGTTTACATCTGACACTTCTGGCAGGAAATATATGTCAGGTGTCGCATAGATGTTCTCTTGAAGGTTTACATACTGACAGAAATAGCTAGACATTTATGTCATGGATATGTATAGGACAGTTCTGGATTTGGTATAATTTGCGATAAATTCACTAAAAGCACAAATAATCAGTGTTTACATCTGACACTTCTGGCAGGAAATATATGTCAGGTGTCGCATAGATGTTCTCTTGAAGGTTTACATACTGACAGAAATAGCTAGGCATTTATGTCATGGATATGTATAGGACAGTTCTGGATTTGTTCTAATTTGCGATAAATTCACCAAAAGCACAAATAATCAGTGTTTACATCTGACACTTCTGGCAGGAAATATATGTCAGGTGTCGCATAGATGTTCTCTTGAAGGTTTACATACTGACAGAAATAGCTAGGCATTTATGTCATGGATATGTATAGGACAGTTCTGGATTTGTTCTAATTTGCGATAAATTCACTAAAAGCACAAATAATCAGTGTTTACATCTGACACTTCTGGCAGGAAATATATGTCAGGTGTCGCATAGATGTTCTCTTGAAGGTTTACATACTGACAGAAATAGCTAGGCATTTATGTCATGGATATGTATAGGACAGTTCTGGATTTGTTCTAATTTGCGATAAATTCACCAAAAGCACAAATAATCAGTGTTTACATCTGACACTTCTGGCAGGAAATATATGTCAGGTGTCGCATAGATGTTCTCTTGAAGGTTTACATACTGACAGAAATAGCTAGGCATTTATGTCATGGATATGTATAGGACAGTTCTGGATTTGTTCTAATTTGCGATAAATTCACCAAAAGCACAAATAATCAGTGTTTACATCTGACACTTCTGGCAGGAAATATATGTCAGGTGTCGCATAGATGTTCTCTTGAAGGTTTACATACTGACAGAAATAGCTAGGCATTTATGTCATGGATATGTATAGGACAGTTCTGGATTTGTTCTAATTTGCGATAAATTCACCAAAAGCACAAATAATCAGTGTTTACATCTGACACTTCTGGCAGGAAATATATGTCAGGTGTAGGATAGATATTCTCTTGAAGGTTTACATACTGACAGAAATAGCTAGGCATTTATGTCATGGATATGTATAGGACAGTTCTGGATTTGTTCTAATTTGCGATAAATTCACCAAAAGCACAAATAATCAGTGTTTACATCTGTTGATATAGAAGTGTCGACAATACAGCTAGTAGCCAAGATATTTATCTCTGAAATTAAATTCTTCTCGTAAAAATCTGTGTTTACACCTGGTGGTATAGAAGTGTCGACACTTATAGTTCGTGATAGAAATATATATTTCAGATATAAATTGCTCATGGTTTACACTAGTCGCAATTTCTCTCTGATATAAATTTCCTGCAATAACTAGCAAGTGTAAACCCACCCTAACATTATATCAACTATTTCGCTATGCGTGCAATGAAAATTTTCCATCATGAGACAAAAATATCTTGGATAAAAACCTTTCTCCCAAAAGATACTGAGGAAAATAAATAAATACCATCGATCGGAGGGAGGAAATAGTGCGTTTGTTTACTCTTGAACAGTTTAATCTTTTAATATTCGATTTTTAATTATTGATACAAAAACCGCAGGAGAAGATGCGGTAGATGAATCCTGTGAGATCTCGTAAAGCAGGCCATTGACGTTCCGATTTCTAGTCCTCCATAGTAGGACTACTAGTTGGATGGTGGACTCCACTCATGCTCCGACTTAGTAGGACTACTGGTTGGATGGTGGACTCCACTCATGCTCCGACTTGCTATCCAACCACCGATACAACTTTAGACCTAGTCTGTTATCACGACTGTGTACGTCTGTCACGATCCGAAGTATGTATCGAAAGCAAACCAAGTTACCCGAAGGTCAAGCACTGACTGAGCTAAGTTGGACGACTTTGATCCGACTCACGCTCCAACTCCGTCACCAGTCGGATGTCGGACCTTCGAGTCGTCAAAACTAGACTTCCGACAAGCCATACACGATCCTACTTCAAGTCGTTCTGCAAATCGACAAGAATGATAACGGAACTTGATGGAGTTCAACAGTTATGGATTACTACGCATTCGTAAACGTTGATTTCAACTTTGATTATTATTACAGATGGGGCAGATTTGTTAGTGGACTATGTACCCTAACATTTGCCATTTATTTGGGGGCGAGGTCAGCTCAGTGGTAGAGCACTGGACTAATAAGTTGGAGGTCCTGAGTTCAAATCCCGAGCATAGTACTAAAGATTTTTCTACTTGTGTCTTCGTTCAAGGGTTGAATTCGGCCTCCTTGACCGTCCCTAGGTCAACCCAGCCTTTAATTAATTTGATAATGGGTACCTTGGTGCTAATGACCCTAGCAGTCGAAGCAGCCAAGGGGAAAATCAGGCGGCCGGAGCATAGTACCGACCACACTATCTCCCTAGTGTGCCTTATGGTCATGAATCAGATACCTCTATAGTATCTGCCCCTCAGGGCCCTCATGGCCTGTTACGGAACTGATTTGCCATTTATTTGGGACTAGCTGATTACCCGTGCTTCGTCACGGCAGATAACTAGTTATTTTATCGCTATAAATAGTGTATCATCAAAATCAACGCTACTACATAAGTTTGTGCAGTTCATTATAGCACGGTTCATTATGTTATTCATCAATTGAGCAGTAATCAAACTATAATATTTCTCGACACTGGGGCGCTACGGACCAGCGTCAACAAACATAGATAGTTTATATATAACCAAAAACGAAACAAAAATTAGCTTACCCCGCAGAAGAGGCCACTATTTAGAATAGCCGACGGCAACTTCTCTATCTTGTTATTTTCTAGTCGATAATATCGTCGATACAAATGCAAAGTAACGAATGTGAAAAGTTGTTTGGTGACTTTATATATATATTTTATCCTGTGGTATATATTAATTAGACTTAATGCACATTCTTTACTCTGATTATCTATAATTGATAATTATTTTTCTTTAATTTTCCCGAGTTTGCTATAATGTACACCAGTCCAAAAGCAACCAGAAAAATTGAAAATGAAAAATGCATTTTTTCACATTCGATACTTTGCATTTGTGTCGATAATATAGCAGACATAACAGATATCCAACTTATAGTATCATACACTTCAACAGTGAACGATGCTTTAGAGCTGTATGATACTGTAAGCTATCCTGTTGAGTTTTTCATCCTGAACCCACCATGATACCCCATCATGTCCTTAACCTCGGTTATGTTAAAGTTGGCTCACCCAACGTGCTACTTAGAAACCCAAACCCATCTAGCTGTTTAATGGAACCAGACTGGAGATGAAACCCTTGCACAAGTTCGTCATCGATGCCACAATATTTATGGGGATTCGATTAGTGAACATATGTTATACGTTCAGAAATCGAATATTGGAGTTCGTCATAACCGCGGTGTTTTTTTTTTTTTTTTTTTTTTTTTTTTTTTTTTTTTTTTTTTTTTTTTTTTTTTTTTTTTTTTTTACGGTGCATCTACTTCTAGGTCATTAGCGCCGACATCCAGGGTGTAGCGAGGAATTTTACCAGCGAGCCGTGGGATGATAAAATTCCTGCCGGAGGTTGGGAATCGAACCCACCATCTCCCGCTTATGAATCCAAGGCGCTAGCCATTAGACCACGGGAGACCCCTCCGCGGTGTGTTCTCACTAATTCGACGCAGCTTACTATCTACTGATCAGTGTTGGGCAAAAATTATTCAGAATGATGAATAAAGATTAATGAATAAATGTATTATTTCATTCATGAATGAAGAATAATTACTATTATTCATCATTCGTTATTCTGTGAATGAATTTTGTTTTATTCACAAATTATTCGAATGATCAATCAGAATAAACATATTTTAGTGAATAATGATAGATTTATTATGATGTTGGCAGTCGGAAATATGTATATATATGTGTGTTTGAGTAGGATTAATCAGTAGACCGACTAGAAATAAATAATAACGAATAATGAATAATGAATAATGAATGACGAATAATTCTGTGAATAATTCATGATGTACCGTGAGAATAAGATAATTCAGTCAATTATTCAACATTCGCTAAACATTCATTTGAATAATCATTCGAATAATACTTTATTCGAATAACGCCCAACTCTATCTGCTGATATTGTGTATTATTAGTCCAAAACCTTCCTATCTATGAATACTTCAAACTGGTATGAATAACTTTCGGCCGCGGCTGCCAATTCAAATAACGTGCCGAATGTATAAGATGCCGAAATGACAGAAACGTATTCAGCTCTGGTCAGTGTAACCTTTCCCAGTTGACAGGGGCGTGTTTCACGATTTCTGTACGTATTGTACGGGGCGGCGCGATAGAACCACGTATCGCATATGATAAAGAAGAAAACAGACAGGCAACATCACCAGGTGAAGCGTAAACTCTAGGGGGGGGGGGTTTATTTCTAGTAATGAAAGGGCTGCCGTCTTATCTGAAATGAACTGCTGAGGCCGTGAGTGTTAAGGCGTGAGCACTTAACACTCCGTGCCAAGGGTCGTGGGTTCGATTCCCACTAGGGGTGGAGGCTTTTCTTTAGAAAAAAGAAAAGGCATCAGCCCTAACCTGACTAGAAAAGGGTGGTAACCTATAGATAACCCGTCCTAAAATTCCTAGTTAATAATAAATGGACGTTAAAATTTAAATAAATTATAGAAATGATTTACTCAGTTTCGTTATTTAAAAGGATATTATTAATTAAACGGCGCTCGGAGTTTTGGAATTGTTGATTTCTTCCAATTATAAGTGTCCATCAAGATTCCCACGGTTTGTTGGATGCTATTAGTAGTAGCAGAAGTTTCTGGATATAATTAGGTATGATAATGGACATTGGCTCCGGGAAGTCTAGAAGCAGGGGGAGTGGTGGGGTATTTCCTTCCGCTTACGAGCAAAACATTTCTCTAGCTTTTAGCACTTTCCTCCGAAGGAAAGTAGCTCATGACGGAATTTTTGAAAAATTTCTTCAAATCTTTATCGATCCTACCTAGTAGACACCGAAAATGACCCCCGTTAAAATTTATATATATATATCTATCTATCTATCTCTCTCTCTCTATATATATATATATAAATATATATATATATATATATATATATATATATATATATATATATATAAATATATATATATATATATATATATATATAAATATATATATATATATATATATTATATATATATATATATATATTTATATATATGTCTGTTAACACGATAGCGGTCAGAGTTTTTGTTTTTTCGTCACGAAACTTGGTATATAGCATTCAATTAGCTAACGATTGAACGAGTTCGATAACCACCAAAGTCGGTCCACCGGAAGGGGGGGTTTACCCAGAACCCAAAACACTAATTAGACTATGTCAGCCGTAATATTTGTTATATTTCAACGAAACTTGGTATTCGTAGTGGTAATATAGAGAGAAAAGTGAGATATAAAAATAAACTAAATCGGTTTATTAAAAGGGGGGGTTTACTCCGGACCCACAATACCAATTCGCCACTACCAGCCGTGATTTTTGGTATATTTCGACGAAACTCGGTATTCGTAGTGGTAATCCACAGGTAAATATGTGTTGTAAAAATAAAATAAATCGGTTCATTAGGAGGGGGGGGGTTACTCCGGACCCCAATTCCTAATATACCGGTCGTAACCTCATACCGGTCGTAATTTCTGCTGTATTATAACGAAACGCGGTATACGTCGTGGGTAACTCATGAGAAAGAAGTGTTGTAAAAATGAGCTGAATTGGTCAATCGGAAAGCGGGGGTTTAATTTGTAATATGTTTCAATAGAAAAGCCCGCCAGACGTAGGTTCACAAAGCCGCCGCAAGGAGCGCTTTCTACCACTAGAGTGACTGTATCCTGTTTCTGCGTTAGATCAAAATACGATAATATGAGGTTTTTTGTATTTATTACGTAGTGTAGTAGGTACCATGTGTAAACATAACTCTGGAAGCAAATTAATAATTGATCAGTTACTCATTACAAATTTAAAAGAGAACTATTCATGTTTTTATTTTATTTATGTAGGATATTTTAAGCAAATTGTTCTGGAAAGCAGTCTACACTACCCAAATTCTGAGGAAAGTGCTTAGTAATGCAGCTCCTGCGTGACGGACTTTTTATAAACATTTCTATCCAGCTCACCCTTTAGTTAAACCATAATACTACCTTATGTGATCAAAATCGAAGCCATTTTCTTGAATTTATAAGTAACAAATAAATAAATATTTTTTTAATTTTTTACGTCATAATTTTTGTATGAAATGTTAAAGTATTAAAACGCAGGAGCTGCATAACTAAGCACTTTCCTCAGTATTGTTGCATTCCTGAATAATTTGCTTAAAATAACCTATATAGATAAATAAAATAAAAACATAAATTGTTCTACTCTTTTGCATTTTTTCAATCAGCAGCTGTTTCAATTATTAATTTTGTAATTAATTTACTTTTAGAGTTTTGTGTATGCGGGGTACTACACTACGTAATAAATACACAAAGCTTCACATATTCACCTATTGATCTTGATGAGTTTCATGACCCATAGTTTGGCGGGAGAATTCAATTCAAACATAGTACAAAGTAACAGCCCCCCCCCCCCCCCTCCAATAGACCGATTTAGTTCATTTTCACAACATTTCTTCCTTGGGGTCTCCCGTGGTCTAGTGGCGAGTGGTATTTATTTATACAGCCTTCCTCAAGAATGAGGATTAAGATTATCCGCTTATGTGTAAGTTGGCTACTGTCAGTTTCCTGTGATTTGTGATGCTAATCTATTCCATTTCTTCCAGATGTACGGAACCGTTTGGAATAGAGCCTTCTGTGCAGTAGTCGAAGAGTAAGTACCTTTTCAGTACATAATTGTATTGACTTATTCAGATTAAGAATTATCCGCTTCTGTGTAAGTTGGCTACTGTCGGTTTCCTGTGATTTGTGATGCTAATCTATTCCATTTCTTCGAGATGTACGGAACCGTTTGGAATAGAGCCTTCTGAGCAGTACTCGAAGAGTGAGTACGTTTGCAGTATATAATTGTATTGACTTATTCAGCCTTCCTCAAGAATGAGGATTAAGAATTATCCGCTTCTATGTAAGTTGGCTACTGTCAGTTTCCTGTGATTTGTGATGCTAATCTATTCCATTTCTTCGAGATGTACGGAACCGTTTGGAATAGAGCCTTCTGAGCAGTACTCGAAGAGTGAGTACGTTTGCAGTATATAATTGTATTGACTTATTCAGCCTTCCTCAAGAATGAGGATTAAGAATTATCCGCTTCTGTGTAAGTTGGCTACTGTCAGTTTCCTGTGATTTGTGATGCCTAATCTATCCCATTTCTTCCAGATGTTTTTGGAGTAGTTATTGCAATTTTTCACAAAATATATATAAATAAATAAAAATGTATATTTCTATTCTAATCTTTCCAAATAAATTAAAAAACATCACTTAGTTAAAAAAAAACAAACTTGTTTTGGGCGTAATAGTGTTTTAGTTGGCTAACTATTCCATGTTATAGATTGTTAGTATTTTATACCCGCTAAATTCTCATAGCCCCCCCCCCGAAATTATTTCCTATATACCCCTCGTTCTATGATACTATGATGCTGCAGTTCCTGTGAGTGTAGCTGTCTCCCCCTAGAATACCAAAACACCATATCTAAAGCTTGAGAAGACATGGTCGACCGTTGAGAATTAGAAAGCGTTGATCATCGGGGTTTCGGTCAATTTTTTTATTTAATAAAACCACATTTTATAGTTAAAATGTATTTTATTAACGCCAAAATTCTCCAGATTTCAGAAATGTAGCGTACATGAAACGGGACAGTTCTCCCTCTTCTCCAGAGCCCTGAAGAAGGCTTGTATAGCAAGCCGAAACGTTGGCGCTAATAAAATACATTTTAACAATAAAATGTGGTTTTATTTAATAAAAAAATAGACCGGAACCCCGAGGATCAACACCTTCACCATAGCTAATCATCAGCAGCCTATAAAGCAGAGAAGGGTCCTAAATGAATGATAGACTCCCCTTCCCCCCTTCCCCCCTGTAGAATGATGTGGTATGTGCTCGACTGAATGAACCAGGCTTGGCCTATTCTGAAAATGCCAGAAGTTGGATCTGAAATAGTCCCGGCGTTCCTACGGGGCTCTTAACTATAAATACAACCAGGGATCTTCTTAACCTTATAGTTCTCTCATTATATTATCTATATACTTATCTAGGGCTCTTTTATCTCTGATTAATTTCAATATATTAGGGGCTGGGGGGTGTTAAGGCGTGTGCACAACGTGTCTAAGGTCGTGGGTTCGATTCCCACTAGCGGCGAGACGAAATCAAATGAAAAAAAAATTACTTTATTCTGAAATTTGTCACTTAAAAATGCCATATAAATTTACTTGGTTGAAAATAATGATATTTAAAACTCTATACGTAAAGAAGAAATCCCCCCCCCCAAAAAAAAACTCTAATACCATTAAGAACGGAATGAGGGAGGGTGGGGCAATGATGAAAGTATATACAGAGAAGAAAAATAATACAAAAATATAGTAAATACTTCAATATAAAACTAATACAAAACATGCGACAATAAAAGAAACGATTTACAATGAGTCAGAAATATTCGGTATTAACGTCAAGTTTATAAATAGTTGATACAAAAGAAACGATTTACAATGAGTCAGAAATATTCGGTATTAACATCAAGTTTATAAATAGTTGATACAAAAGAAACGATTTACAATGAGTCAGAAATATTCGGTATTAACGTCAAGTTTATAAATAGTTGATACAAAAGAAACGATTTACAATGAGTCAGAAATATTCGGTATTAACGTCAAGTTTATAAATAGTTGATACAAAAGAAACGATTTACAATGAGTCAGAAATATTCGGTATTAACGTCAAGTTTATAAATAGTTGATACAAAAGAAACGATTTACAATGAGTCAGAAATATTCGGTATTAACGTCAAGTTTATAAATAGTTGATACAAAAGAAACGATTTACAATGAGTCAGAACTATTCGGTATTAACGTCAAGTTTATAAATAGTTGATACAAAAGAAACGATTTACAATGAGTCAGAAATATTCGGTATTAACATCAAGTTTATAAATAGTTGATACAAAAGAAACGATTTACAATGAGTCAGAAATATTCGGTATTAACATCAAGCTTATAAATAGTTGATACAAAAGAAATGATTTACAATGAGTCAGAAATATTCGGTATTAACATCAAGTTTATAAATAGTTGATACAAAAGAAACGATTTACAATGAGTCAGAAATATTCGGTATTAACATCAAGTTTATAAATAGTTGATACAAAAGAAACGATTTACAATGAGTCAGAAATATTCGGTATTAACGTCAAGTTTATAAATAGTTGATACAAAAGAAACTATTTACAATGAGTCAGAAATATTCGGTATTAACATCAAGTTTATAAATAGTTAATACAAAAGAAACGATTTACAATGAGTCAGAAATATTCGGTATTAACGTCAAGTTTATAAATAGTTGATACAAAAGAAACGATTTACAATGAGTCAGAAATATTCGGTATTAACATCAAGTTTATAAATAGTTGATACAAAAGAAACGATTTACAATGAGTCAGAAATATTCGGTATTAACATCAAGTTTATAAATAGTTGATACAAAAGAAACGATTTACAATGAGTCAGAAATATTCGGTATTAACGTCAAGTTTATAAATAGTTGATACAAAAGAAACGATTTACAATGAGTCAGAAATATTCGGTATTAACATCAAGTTTATAAATAGTTGATACAAAAGAAACGATTTACAATGAGTCAGAAATATTCGGTATTAACATCAAGTTTATAAATAGTTGATACAAAAGAAACGATTTACAATGAGTCAGAAATATTCGGTATTAACATCAAGTTTATAAATAGTTGATACAAAAGAAACGATTTACAATGAGTCAGAAATATTCGGTATTAACATCAAGTTTATAAATAGTTGATACAAAAGAAACGATTTACAATGAGTCAGAAATATTCGGTATTAACATCAAGTTTATAAATAGTTGATACAAAAGAAACGATTTACAATGAGTCAGAAATATTCGGTATTAACGTCAAGTTTACAAATAGTTGATACAAAAGAAACGATTTACAATGAGTCAGAACTATTCGGTATTAACGTCAAGTTTATAAATAGTTGATACAAAAGAAACGATTTACAATGAGTCAGAAATATTCGGTATTAACATCAAGTTTATAAATAGTTGATACAAAAGAAACGATTTACAATGAGTCAGAAATATTCGGTATTAACGTCAAGTTTACAAATAGTTGATACAAAAGAAACGATTTACAATGAGTCAGAACTATTCGGTATTAACGTCAAGTTTATAAATAGTTGATACAAAAGAAACTATTTACAATGAGTCAGAAATATTCGGTATTAACATCAAGTTTATAAATAGTTGATACAAAAGAAACGATTTACAATGAGTCAGAAATATTCGGTATTAACATCAAGTTTATAAATAGTTGATACAAAAGAAACGATTTACAATGAGTCAGAAATATTCGGTATTAACATCAAGTTTATAAATAGTTGATACAAAAGAAACGATTTACAATGAGTCAGAAATATTCGGTATTAACGTCAAGTTTATAAATAGTTGATACAAAAGAAACGATTTACAATGAGTCAGAAATATTCGGTATTAACGTCAAGTTTATAAATAGTTGATACAAAAGAAACGATTTACAATGAGTCAGAAATATTCGGTATTAACGTCAAGTTTATAAATAGTTGATACAAAAGAAACGATTTACAATGAGTCAGAAATATTCGGTATTAACGTCAAGTTTATAAATAGTTGATACAAAAGAAACTATTTACAATGAGTCAGAAATATTCGGTATTAACATCAAGTTTATAAATAGTTGATACAAAAGAAACGATTTACAATGAGTCAGAAATATTCGGTATTAACGTCAAGTTTATAAATAGTTGATACAAAAGAAACGATTTACAATGAGTCAGAAATATTCGGTATTAACGTCAAGTTTATAAATAGTTGATACAAAAGAAACGATTTACAATGAGTCAGAAATATTCGGTATTAACATCAAGTTTATAAATAGTTGATACAAAAGAAACGATTTACAATGAGTCAGAAATATTCGGTATTAACATCAAGTTTATAAATAGTTGATACAAAAGAAACGATTTACAATGAGTCAGAAATATTCGGTATTAACATCAAGTTTATAAATAGTTGATACAAAAGAAACGATTTACAATGAGTCAGAAATATTCGGTATTAACATCAAGTTTATAAATAGTTGATACAAAAGAAACGATTTACAATGAGTCAGAAATATTCGGTATTAACATCAAGTTTATAAATAGTTGATACAAAAGAAACGATTTACAATGAGTCAGAAATATTCGGTATTAACATCAAGTTTATAAATAGTTGATACAAAAGAAACGATTTACAATGAGTCAGAAATATTCGGTATTAACGTCAAGTTTATAAATAGTTGATACAAAAGAAACGATTTACAATGAGTCAGAAATATTCGGTATTAACGTCAAGTTTATAAATAGTTGATACAAAAGAAACGATTTACAATGAGTCAGAAATATTCGGTATTAACATCAAGTTTATAAATAGTTGATACAAAAGAAACGATTTACAATGAGTCAGAAATATTCGGTATTAACATCAAGTTTATAAATAGTTGATACAAAAGAAACGATTTACAATGAGTCAGAAATATTCGGTATTAACATCAAGTTTATAAATAGTTGATACAAAAGAAACGATTTACAATGAGTCAGAAATATTCGGTATTAACGTCAAGTTTATAAATAGTTGATACAAAAGAAACGATTTACAATGAGTCAGAAATATTCGGTATTAACGTCAAGTTTATAAATAGTTGATACAAAAGAAACGATTTACAATGAGTCAGAAATATTCGGTATTAACGTCAAGTTTATAAATAGTTGATACAAAAGAAACGATTTACAATGAGTCAGAAATATTCGGTATTAACATCAAGTTTATAAATAGTTGATACAAAAGAAACGATTTACAATGAGTCAGAAATATTCGGTATTAACGTCAAGTTTATAAATAGTTGATACAAAAGAAACGATTTACAATGAGTCAGAAATATTCGGTATTAACATCAAGTTTATAAATAGTTGATACAAAAGAAACTATTTACAATGAGTCAGAAATATTCGGTATTAACATCAAGTTTATAAATAGTTGATACAAAAGAAACGATTTACAATGAGTCAGAAATATTCGGTATTAACATCAAGTTTATAAATAGTTGATACAAAAGAAACGATTTACAATGAGTCAGAAATATTCGGTATTAACGTCAAGTTTATAAATAGTTGATACAAAAGAAACGATTTACAATGAGTCAGAAATATTCGTTATTAACGTCAAGTTTATAAATAGTTGATACAAAAGAAACGATTTACAATGAGTCAGAAATATTCGGTATTAACATCAAGTTTATAAATAGTTGATACAAAAGAAACGATTTACAATGAGTCAGAAATATTCGGTATTAACGTCAAGTTTATAAATAGTTGATACAAAAGAAACGATTTACAATGAGTCAGAAATATTCGGTATTAACGTCAAGTTTATAAATAGTTGATACAAAAGAAACGATTTACAATGAGTCAGAAATATTCGGTATTAACGTCAAGTTTATAAATAGTTGATACAAAAGAAACGATTTACAATGAGTCAGAAATATTCGGTATTAACGTCAAGTTTATAAATAGTTGATACAAAAGAAACGATTTACAATGAGTCAGAAATATTCGGTATTAACGTCAAGTTTATAAATAGTTGATACAAAAGAAACGATTTACAATGAGTCAGAAACATTCGGTATTAACGTCAAGTTTATAAATAGTTGATACAAAAGAAACGATTTACAATGAGTCAGAAATATTCGGTATTAACGTCAAGTTTATAAATAGTTGATACAAAAGAAACGATTTACAATGAGTCAGAAATATTCGGTATTAACGTCAAGTTTATAAATAGTTGATACAAAAGAAACGATTTACAATGAGTCAGAAACATTCGGTATTAACGTCAAGTTTATAAATAGTTGATACAAAAGAAACGATTTACAATGAGTCAGAAACATTCGGTATTAACATCAAGTTTATAAATAGTTGATACAAAAGAAACGATTTACAATGAGTCAGAAATATTCGGTATTAACATCAAGTTTATAAATAGTTGATACAAAAGAAACGATTTACAATGAGTCAGAAATATTCGGTATTAACGTCAAGTTTATAAATAGTTGATACAAAAGAAACGATTTACAATGAGTCAGAAATATTCGGTATTAACGTCAAGTTTATAAATAGTTGATACAAAAGAAACGATTTACAATGAGTCAGAAACATTCGGTATTAACGTCAAGTTTATAAATAGTTGATACAAAAGAAACGATTTACAATGAGTCAGAAATATTCGGTATTAACGTCAAGTTTATAAATAGTTGATACAAAAGAAACGATTTACAATGAGTCAGAAATATTCGGTATTAACGTCAAGTTTATAAATAGTTGATACAAAAGAAACGATTTACAATGAGTCAGAAATATTCGGTATTAACGTCAAGTTTATAAATAGTTGATACAAAAGAAACGATTTACAATGAGTCAGAAATATTCGGTATTAACGTCAAGTTTATAAATAGTTGATACGAAAGGCACAAAATATTGTATAACGGAATAATTAAACATTAATAAGTAAACAAAAACCTAGTTTTTATTTTATTTTATTTTAGGAGCTTCACAACAAAGCGATTTTTTCCAAAAAACCTGGTTATATGCAATCAGGAATTATTGGTAAAGCTAGTTTTAAATACTATTTGTAAATTAAGTAGCATTATTCAGTTTAAAAATTTCAACAGTCATAATATATGTTACATATCATAATATATGTTACACATCATAATATATGTTACATATCGAAACATTTTAACAAATTGAACTTCGTCTTAATTTTAACTATTTTTTACTGTCCTCTGTCTAGGAAGAAAAAACAAAATAAAATTTTCCTGCATTTAATCATCTGGTGAAAATAAATTGTGATCTGTGTCGATATAATGTTCGAAACCACCACCAACAGCACAGCAAACCCGATCATTTCTACCACGTATCAGTCGGAGAACTGGTAACGCACTTTTAATGAAGTGTTTTATGCACCCTGAAATTTTGCTATAATTTACATCTTGGGTAGATAAGAAGGTAAATATGTGTTGGCTAGACTTACCATGGAACACGAGGTACTGCGCACAGGGGAATGGCCCAAAAAATATTTCCCAAAAATAGCATTTATTCAGAAGCCAACTGTCATTAATGTAAAAAAAAAAAAAAAAATACAAATGAAAGCATTTTAACAATGAATAATTAATAAGGCAGCCACTTTTAGGAGGGGGGGTTAAAATATAAAAAAAAATCAAAGAACCTATTTTTTTATTTTTTTTAAATTAAATGAAGATCATTTATTCACGCTGCGATTTAAACAGTGTATTCAATAAACATAATTGAAAATATTTACAAAAGGGCAGACACTTTTGTGGGATTGAATTATCATGAAACATAAAAATAAATGTTGCCTATGATAGACTGCTATACACTGCGCGTAACCGTAAGAGTGAATGACAGCACCGCGCAGTTGTGGTTATTCTCTGCGATCTCATTGGTTCTTGCTCACATGATCTTTTACAGCTGTTCCGGTTTAAATGATAGCGTGAATAAAACTCTCATTTAATATTAAAATAAAACTAAGTTGTTTTATTTTCTATTTGTAAATGGTGTTTTATTCATGATTTCATAAGAGTGAATGGGAGCACCGATCATCTGGGCAGTTGTGGTTGTTGTCTGAGCTCTCATTGGTTCTTGCTCACATGATCTTTTACAGCTGTTCCGGTTTAAATGACAGCGTGAATAAAACTCTCATTTGATATTAAAATAAAACTAAGTTGTTTTATTTTCTAATTGTAAATGGTGTTTTATTCATGATTTCATAAGAGTGAATGGGAGCACCGATCATCTGGGCAGTTGTGGTTGTTGTCTGAGCTCTCATTGGTTCTTGCTCACATGATCTTGTACAGCTGTTCCGGTTTTAATGGCAGCGTGAATAAAACTCTCATTTAATATTAAAATAAAACTAAGTTGCTTTATTTTCTAATTGTAAATGGTGTTTTATTCATGATTTCATAAGAGTGAATGGGAGCACCGATCATCTGGGCAGTTGTGGTTGTTCTCTTCGCTCTCATTGGTTCTTGCTCACATGATCTTGTACAGCTGTCCAGGTTTAAATAGCAGAATAAAACACTTATTTACATCAGTCCAACAGCACTCAGTAAAGATTGAAAATGAAAAATTCGTTTTTCACATTGGATAATTTGCACTTCGACCGTATATAATATCATGAAGTGCATCTGTAGTTTAGTGTGAAATTGGACAATATTTCTGGATGAAGTCATAAATGTCATGGATAGATGTGTTTGTGTATAGTATCGAGCGTAAGCTGCCAAACTATTGGACATCTATTTCTGTTGGTGGCATTTAGTAACTCCACATGTGTGCATGCTAGGCATTCCATACCTTGTTTCAAGGCGGAAGCTAAAGCAGGCTACACACGGTCAGCAGGCCTGTCATTTAGGCCTGAACAGTCCGTCCGAGAGCTACACAGTGGGGCCAAACTACTTTTCGTGTTTCAAAAAAGGCCTCCAAATCTTAACCAATTTGAATGCATTTTTAAAAAAATTAAAGCTAATAAAATTTAGAAAAACATTGTCTAGCCAGATTTTTGTTTGTTGTCCCCCTATTTATTAAATTACGTGTAAATAATTCACAAACTTTTCAAATCAAACATAAAAGAATATTTTATTTTTCAACTAACTTAATATCAGCACTGATATCGGTGAAATTAAACATTTAGATCCTGATTAGACTTGGAAAATCAAAATCTATATATTTGTCAAATACCACTCACTCAATCACTGACTCACTGACCTATCATCGCCCAGCCCAAACCACTCGACAGAAAAATTTGAAATTTTGCATGGACACTCCCTATAGAACGTAGACGATCGCTAAGAAAGGATTTTTTGATATTCGAATTTTTAAGTATTTTTAGTAATTTTTAAAGTTTTAGTTGGTTAGAGCAGGCAAGCCTAGGCAGCAAGCGTTGCTAGGACGTTAAAGAACAGCTGTTACCGTACATTATCTATTTCATAGTATTATTTTTAATTGAGGTTAATTTCAACTATGATGGCAGACCTTGAATTACTAGAAATAAACTGTCCCTCATAGAGTTTGCGCTATGAGGGAAAAAATCACCATTTCAATTGAGTTTCATTTCAACTTGACCCCATAGAGTTTTCGCTATATCTAGTGATGGTCCATCGGAGGTAATAATATCCATAACCCTTAAACTCCTGTTACTGCTAACCTATAAATAACGGGTTATCTATAGGTTATCTGTTTCTTGACACTGGTCGGGAGCGCCCCAATACCCAGAAACATTATACTTTGATTACTTATCAATTGATAAATAACATATAGCATAACGGGAACCGTGCTATAATAAACTGCACATTATTATATACATAGTAGCGTTAATTTTGATTAACATGACATTATTTAATGTAATTAAAGTCCGTCACGCAGGAGCTGCATAACTAAGCACTTTCCTCAGAATTTGGGTAGTGTAGACTGCTTTCCAGAACAATTTGCTTAAAATATCCTACATAAATAAAATAAAAACATGAATAGTTCTCTTTTAATTTCGTAATGATTAACTGATAAATTATTAATTTGCTTCCAGAGTTATGTTTACACATGGTACCTACTACACTAAGTAATAAATACAAAAAACCTCGTATTATCGTATTTTGATCTAACGCAGGAACCGGATACAGTCCCTCTAGCGCTCCTTGCGGCGCCTTTGTGAACCTATATCTGGCTGGCTTTTCTATTGAAATATATTACAAAGTAAACACCCCTTTCCGATTGACCGATTCAGCTCATTTTTACAACACTTCTTTCTCATGAGTTACCCACGACGTATACCGCGTTTCGTTACAATACAGCAGAAATTACGACCAGTATGAGTATATTAGTAATTTGGGTCCGGAGTAAACCCCCCCCCCCCCTCCTAATGAACCGATTTAGTTTATTTTTACAGCACATATTTACCTGTAGATTACCACTACGAATACCGAGTTTCGTCGAAATATACCAAAAATCACGGTTGGTAGTGGCGAATTGGTATTGTGGGTCTGGAGTAAACTCCCCCCCCCTCCTAATGAACCGATTTAGTTTATTTTAAAACACATATTTACCTGTAGATTACCACTATGAATACCGAGTTTCGTCGAAATATACCTAAAATCACGGCTGGTAGTGGCGAATTGGTATTGTCGGTCCGGAGTAAACCCCCCCTCCTCATGAACCGATTTAGTTCATTTTTATATCTCACTTTTCTCTCTATATTACCACTACGAATACCAAGTTTTGTTGAAATATAACAAATATTACGGCTGAAATGGTCAAATTAGTGTTTTGGGTTCGGGGTAAACCCCCCCTTCCGGCGGACCGATTTTGGTGGTTAACGAACTCGTTCAATCGTTTGCTAATTGAATGCTATATACCAAGTTTCGTGACGAAAAAACAAAAACTCTGGCCGCTATCGTGTTAACAGACACATATATATATATATATATATATATATATATATTTATATATATTTATATATATATATATATATATATTTATATATATATGTATATATATATATATATATATGTGTCTGTTAACATATATATATATATATATATATATATATATATATATATATATATATATATATATTTAAATTTTAACGGGGGTCATTTTCAGTGTCTACTAGGTAGGATCGATAAAGATTAGAAGAAATTTTTCAAAAATTCCGTCATGAGTGCAACCTCAATAGCTACTTTCCTTCGGAGGAAAGTGCTAAAAGGTTCTGAAGCAATATTCGATGGGACAACGTCAATCAGAGATATACGCGCATAAAACTTAAAAAGTGTTTGTTTTGTTGTTTTGAAAGGGGTTTTTTCTTTGTTTATCTCACTTTTTAATTGGTTGTTTTTTGTTTCAAATTGCATTTATCAGTAAAATTAGTATTGTAGTAAAATAAGCTAAGAAACGGTGAAAGGTATTGGTAATAAGTTTGAAGTGGCTGTGGCAATCAAGATGGCTGTGGCCAATATCATGTTGGCGTATACATAGGTTTGTTTTGAATTCTCCAATCTATATAACCTTCCTCATACTGCTACAACTGAAGTTATCGTTATTTCTTATTTTATAGAAAGATTTAACCCACGACAGAATTGACTTCTATTCGCCATGAAGCACATATTTACAGTTGATTATAACAGTAAAACGAATTTGCTAGTAAAACAAGATACTTAAAATGACAACGAATTTTTGGTTGTTTAGAATAGAGCCTTCTCAGCAGTAGTCAAAGAGTAAGTACGTTTTCAGTACATAATTGTATTGACTTATACAGATTAAGAATTATCCGCTTCTGTGTAAATTGGCTACTGTCAGTTTCTTGTGATTTGTGATGCCTAATCTATTCCATTTCTTCGAGATGTACGTAACCGCGCTAAGATGACGCAGTTCCTGCGAGTTGGACTTTTTTTTTATTATTATTATATTATTTTTACGATACTCCACATCATTAGTGAGTAGCATTGAATCACCCTTTTGCACTTAAGTACTAATCATAGTGATGTTTCCAATACCTTGTCAGTAAATCACCAATCTAAGTAAAATATTTAAAAATAAAAAATAAAATAAAATTATAGACGTACTTTTTTAATAACTGATTGATTATTTTAGTAATATTAAAAGGAAATTATATTCTACAAGAAGTTTATGTTGTCTTGTTGAGGGCAAAAGTTTTTTTATATATATATATATATATATATATTTATTTGAAGAGGTATTTTCAAAAAGTGATAGAAATAATTTTACAAAAAAATAATTTGTCTTGAAGGATGAACTGTGTTTCGTGGGGGGTCCGCCGTTTGAACAGCCTTGGTTTATAACAGCGACAGTTTGGCCATCGTAAAACCCAAGATTTACAGGCTTGCCAACTTTATAGGCTGTGGAAAGGAGCATAAAGCCTTTTATGAGAATTAAATTATTAGTAAGATTTATTTTGTAAACATCATGTTTTAGATACATTATTATCATTTTATTTCAAACACACTTTTGTCGAACTTCGAAATTTTCGTTGAGTATTATTTATTATTGAAAAAAAAAAAAAAAAAAGTTGCTAAAGTGTTAAGATGTTTAAAGGAAAAAAATGTCCGACTCGCAGAAACTGCATCATCTTAACGCGATTCCGTACATATCCCTAGTGTCCTTTGGAAAGATTAGAACAAATGTTTGTTAATAATAGATTAGAACACCGTCCTATAATTCTTTGTTAATAATAAATGGACGTTAAAATTTAAATATCTGGAGGCCTGGTGGCCGTGAGGGTTAAGGCGTGAGCACTTAACACTCCGTGTCAAAGGGTCGTGGGTTCTCATCCCACTAGGGATGATGGCTTTTCTTTAGAAAGAAAGAAAAGGTATCAGCCCTAACCTGACTAGAAAAGGGTGGTAACCTATAGATAACCCGTCCTAAAATTCGTAGTTAATAATAAATGGACGTTAAAATTTAATAATAATATTCCGTAAATATATATATATATATATATATATATATATATATATATATATATATATATATATATATATATAAATTTTATCGGGGGTCATTTTCAGTGTCTGTTAACAAGATAGCGGCCAGAGTTTTTGTTTTTTCGTCACTAAACTTGGTATATAGCATTCAATTAGCAAACGATTGAACGAGTTCGTTACCCACCAAAGTCGGTCCACCGGAAGGGGGGTTTACCCCGAACCCAAAACACTAATTTGACCATGTCAGCCGTAATATTTCTTATATTTCAACGAAACTTGGTAGTCGTAGTGGTAATATAGAGAGAAAAGTGAGATATAAAAATTAACTAAATCGGTTCATTAGGAGGGGGGGGGGGTTTACTCCGGACCCACAATACCAATTCGCCACTACCAGCCGTGATTTTTGGTATATTTCTACGAAACTCGGTATTCGTAGTGGTAATCCACAGGTAAATATGTGTTGTAAAAACAAGCTAAATCGGTTCATTAAGAGGGGGGGTTTACTCCGGACCCACAATACCAATTCGCCACTACCAGCCGTGATTTTTGGTATATTTCGACGAAACTCGGTATTCGTAGTGGTAATCCACAGGTAAATATGTGTTGTAAAAACAAGCTAAATCGGTTCATTAGGAGGGGGGGGGGGTTTACTCCGGACCCACAATACCAATTCGCCACTACCAGCCGTGATTTTTGGTATATTTCGACTAAACTCGGTATTCGTAGTGATAATCTACAGGTAAATATGTGTTGTAAAAATAAACTAAATCGGTTCATTAGAAGGGGGGGTTTACTCCGGACCCAAATTCCTAATATACTCATACCGGTCGTAATTTCTGCTGTATTGAAACGAAACGCGGTATACGTCGTGGGTAACTCATGAGAAAGAAGTGTTGTAAAAATGAGCTGAATCGGCCAATCGGAAAGCGGGGGTTTACTTTGTAATAAATTTCAATAGAAAAGCCCGCCAGACGTAGGTTCACATAGCCGCCGCAAGGAGCGCTTTGTATCTAGAGGGACTGTATCCTCTTCCTGCGTTAGATCAAAATACGATAATATGAGGTTTTTTGTATTTATTACGTAGTGTAGTAGGTACCATGTGTAAACATAATTCTGGAAGCAAATTAATAGTTGATCAGTTACTCATTACAAATTTAAAAGAGAACTATTCCTGTTTTTATTTTATTTATGTAGGATATTTTAAGCAAATTGTTCTGGAAAGCAGTCTACACTACCCAAATTCTGAGGAAAGTGCTTAGTTATGCAGCTCCTGCGTGACGGACTTTTTTGTAGAGAATTTAGTAAGCATTCGAATGGCCACCGTCCAGTTACCGCGATTTCCCAACCGTTATCGAGATATTTACGAAAAATGTATGAAGACGCGAAAACTTTTCATGTCTATTAATAAAATATTTTTGTTCTCATACTTCCTTTACTCCAAATATAACCAATATTTAAAAATCTTAGTTGGGATTAATTTCCAAGATTTAGAAAATATTTCAATTGAATCCCGCGATTTTAAGTACCCACAAAAAAATAATGACTTACAAAAACATTGATTCCACTTTTCTCAGAAACGGTTACAGTTATCGCCTTGAAAATGGTTTCATTCGTTTTCCTATGTTAAGAAACCTATAAAACAAGTACCTGCAAGCATATGAACTCAAAAACGTAAGAGTTACGATTTTTTTTTTTTTTTTGCGCAAATTTCGCCCCAAACACTACCTTCCAATGGGCGGATTCTGCAGGTTAACGAACTTGACTTTTCAAATTAGACGACAGATTTTTGTAACAAATTTCAGCAAATTCGGACTATTTCTGAGCTTGCTAGAGAGCGAACAGACAAGCATATATATAAATATATACATACATACATATATATATATATATATATATATATATATATATATATATACAAATTTGAACCACCTATATTTTGGTGATCTATGGGATCTGAAACGTGAAAGTTTCTAGTCGGCACGTCCGGATCGCGTCGTGAGGTCAACCTCATAAGCGGGTTCTCCCTATAAAGGTAGGGAGTAACCGCGCTAAAAGTCCGATAAGCAAACGGTGCATAACTAAGTACATTTCACGTGGTCAGCGTACACCGTATAGTCGAAGAAAGTAATAACGTATATAAATACAAAAAAAAAATACACTCGGAGGAACTGCATCATCTTAGCGCGGTTCCGTTCATATCCTTAGTATAGCATTTATTAATAGATTTTCATCTTTCGTCAGAAATATAAAAGGAAATTGGGAATTCTTTCTGAACGTTCGCCCTTGGAAACACTATTACCAAAACGTTTCTCATTTTCTTACCTTGTTTTAATAAAATATACGTTTTACTGATAGGAGGCTCGGCGACCGTGAGTGTTAAGGCGTGAACACTTTACACTTCGTGCCCGTCCTAAAATGCTGAGTTAATTATAATTTAAATAAATAATTAAAATTTAGTTAATAGTTAAAATTTAAATAAATAAATAATTTTACTGATAGACGAAAAAAAAAACGATACAACAACAACAAATTAAAACGTGAGGTAAACGGAGGCAACATCCGCTTCAAAAGAACAAAACTAAAGATTTCCAAGTTTTAAGTAATTATTTCTCCGATTGACATCGCACCATCGAAAATTAGTTCAGAACCTTTTTTGTAAAACATTACTTAACCGTTTTCGGACTACTAAAAAGACGGTTTTCTCTAAAGAACCTTTAGAAGACCAAATTTCTGGATGGAGTGAGATAAAAATGTGTGGTTGGTGGTGTTCAACTATATTTTAGCACTTTCCTCCGGAGGAAAGTAGCTATTGAGGTTGCACTCATGACGGAATTTTTGAAAAATTTCTTCAAATCTTTATCGATCCTACATAGTAGACACCCAAAATGACCCCAGTTAAAATTTATATATCTATCTATATATATATATATATATATATATATATATATATATATATATATATATATATATATGCTATTTTTCAAGCTACTTCGCTGGGAATTAATTGTGTTGTTCATTCGGCATCTGTCTCCAGCGGTCTTGGTCCTCCTGTCTTCGCGATATTTCGCCGGATTCCTCTCCGGATTCTTCGGCTGTCACTCATCCTTCCTGGTTGGTAAGGGAATGCCAGAAGAAGCCGGAGAGTAATCCGGCGAAATATCGCGATGACAGGAGGAGCAAGACCGCTGGAGACAGATGCCGAATGAACAACACATCTCTCTCTCTCTCTCTCTCTCTATATATATATATATATATATATATATATATATATATATATATATATATATATGTCTGTTAACACGATAGCGGCCAGAGTTTTTGTTTTTTCTTCATGAAACGTGGTATATAGCGTTCAATTAACAAACGATTGAACGAGTTCGTTAAGCACCAAAATCGGTCCACGGGGAAGGGGGGTTTACCCCGGACCCAAAACACTAATTTGACCATGCCAGCCGTAGTTTTTGTTATATTTCAACGAAACTCGGCATTCGTTATTTTGATCTAAAGAGAGAAATACGTTGTAAAAATAAACTAAATCGGTTCAATAGGAGGGGAGGTTCCTCCGGACCCAAATTACCAATTTGCCACTACCAGCCGTAATTTTTGTTACATTTCAACGAAACTCGGTATTCATATTGGTAATCAACAGAGAAAACTGGGTTGTGAAAATAAACTAAATCGGGTTATTTGGAGGGGGGGGGTTACTCCGGACCCACATTACCAATTTGCCACTACCAGCCGTAATTTTTGTTACATTTCAACGAAACTCGGTATTCATATTGGTAATCAACAGAGAAAACTGGGTTGTGAAAATAAACTAAATCGGGTTATTTGGAGGGGGGGGGGGGTTTACTCCGGACCTAAAGTACTAATATACTCATATCGGTCGTAATTTCTGCTGTATTGTAACGAAACGCGGTAGACGTCGTGGGTAACTCATGAGAAAGAAGTGTTGTAAAAATGAAGTAAATCGGTCTATTGGAAAGGAGGGTTTACTTTAAACTCTGTTTCATTAGAATTAGCCTGCCAGACGTAGGTTCGCAAAGCCGCCGCAAGGAGCGCTCCCACTAGAGGGACTGTATCCTGTTCCTGCGTCAGAGCAAAAGACGGAAAAAAGAAATGTAAATGTTACAGTTCTCATAAGAAATGTAAATGAGCAGAACTATTTACGTTTTTATTTTATTTATATAGGTTATTTACAGCAAATTATTCAGTAATGTAGTCTACACTACAAAAATTCTGAGGAAAGTGCTTAGTTATGCAGCTCCTGCGTGACGGACTTTATTTGTCTAGTTTCATCCCCTGAAGGATTGTCATTAACTAGCGATACACCCTGTATAAATGACCTTTCGCCGATTTTATAATAATATATTCAGAACAAAAACTCACAATTTTATAATAAATAGGTATAATTCTCTCTAGAATCTATTAGATTTGAGGAAATTATTCAAGAATTCTTTCATGAGTGGAAGAACAAATAACATTATTTAGAAAAATATAAACAAAGTATGATTGGCTGCGCCAACTTGGCGCGGTTCCATTGACATTCTCTACCCACGTGGGAAGTGAAAAGCTCTGAATGAAAAACGAATATAAATAAAGTATGATTGGCTGCGCCATCTTGGCGCGGTTCCATTGACATTCTCTACCCACGTGGGAAGTGAAAAGCTCTGAATGAAAAACAAATATAAATAAAGTATGATTGGCTGCGCCATCTTGGCGCGGTTCCATTGACATTCTCTACCCACGTGGGAAGTGAAAAGCTCTGAATGAAAAACGAATATAAATAAAGTATGATTGGCTGCGCCATCTTGGCGCGGTTCCATTGACATTCTCTACCCACGTGTGAAGTGAAAAGCTGTGAATGAAAAACGATTATATATTCCGCTCCAGAAATACTTGCTTATTTTCCAGGATTGGTCCACACATAGCCGATTTAACCCTTTCCCTTCGAGCAGTTTATTTTTTATGCAATACATTCAAAATATTTTATATTCAAAAGTATAGAAATAGTATTTATTTATTAAAATTGTAACCTCGTAATCTTCAGGATACCGCTCTTTTATCATCAGGATTGGAGTATGCACTACGAAGGGATCGTCGACCAGGTGGACTGTAAACGATGATGGATGGAGTACGGTGCCACTTTCTTGTCGTTGCCCAATTTATTATATATATATATATATATATATATATATATATATATATATATATATATATATATATATATATATATATATGTGTTAACACAATGGGGCGAGGTTAGCTCAGTGGTAGAGCACTGGACTAACGAAACTCGGAATACGACTTGGTTATATAATAAGAAAGAAGTGCTGTGAAAATGAACTAAATAGGTCAATCGGAAGGGGGGGGGGGTAACTTTGTACTATGTTAGAATAGAACTTTCCAGTGAAACGTAAGTTGGTAAGGCTGCCGCTGGGAGTGCCTCAGTCTTGATATTACTTCTGGCTCTATTTCTGAAAAGGGGTGCCAGTGATTTTATCAGTAACTGTGATTATTTTAAATAAAACCTACGTTGCTGTAACATCACCAAATTTCCTAATTTTGTTAAAGTTTCATTTGTGATCTTGGCTGGCTCAAACTCTTAAGTCTCTACAGAGCAAAAGTATCAAACCGAGTAGAAAGGTTTGTGGGAAAGGGCAGTCCATGAAGGGTAAATGTGAAGAAGCGGGGTCTCCACATCGATCCTTTTGAAATGTTGCACTATAACGTATTTTGATGCACTAAACACGAATCCGTTTAAAAAAAAAGCTCGCTTTCCACTAGGAATGAAGTTATGAAGCACTAAAGTTCACTGCTGTGCGGGTTCTGAAAGCTGACGTAAACAACGTATTTGTAAACGTGCGCATGCACGGAGATGTAAGATTGGCATACAAAGAACTGTTATTTGAAATGTTTATAAACTATTTATTCACAAATCATTGTAAATCTGTGCGTCCTCACCTGTCGTAACATGTCGCTTATGGGCATACGTGCTGTGCGTTTCCGCTCGCTCAAGAAGATATCAAAACTCTAGTCAATCCAACTCTCTAAAATTAATAGAATTCTATTATGTAAGATTAACAAACAAAGAACTGTTATTTTAAATATTTATAAGCTATTTATTCACAAATCATTGTAAATTTGGGCGAAAAAATTTAAAGAATGGTTTATTATTTAAAAAAAATAGTTTTGAATAAATAAGTGGAGATAAATTGAAATAATTGATGGTAAGTTTCAATTAGACATCCTTATTACGGACTTTTCCATACCCGCGCATGCGCATGATGACAAACATAGTAGGTTACATTACCTTTCAGAACCCGCGCAACAGTGAACTTTAGTGCTTCATAACTTCTTTTCGAGAGCGAGCTTTTTCTTTAACGGATTCGTGTTTAGTGCATCAAAATACGTTATAGTGCAACATTTCAAAACGATCGGTGTGGAGACCGCGCGTCTTCACATTTACCCCATGAAGTTACAGCTGGAAGAAAACAAGTTGCATTGTTAGCAGAGGGATTGCCTTCAGATTGCTGGAAGGCATACAAAGGACTGAAGAAAGTGGAGGGATTGCCTTCAGATTGCTGGAAGGCATACAAAGGACTGAAGAAAGTGGAGGGATTGCCTTCAGATTGCTGGAAGGCATACAAAGGACTGAAGAAAGTGGAGGGATTGCCTTCAGATTGCTGGAAGGCATACAAAGGACTGAAGAAAGTGGAGGGATTGCCTTCAGATTGCTGGAAGGCATACAAAGGACTGAAGAAAGTGGAGGGATTGCCTTCAGATTGCTGGAAGGCATACAAAGGACTGAAGAAAGTGGAGGGATTGCCTTCAGATTGCTGGAAGGCATACAAAGGACTGAAGAAAGTGGAGGGATTGCCTTCAGATTGCTGGAAGGCATACAAAGGACTGAAGAAAGTGGAGGGATTGCCTTCAGATTGCTGGAAGGCATACAAAGGACTGAAGAAAGTGGAGGGATTGCCTTCAGATTGCTGGAAGGCATACAAAGGACTGAAGAAAGTGGAGGGATTGCCTTCAGATTGCTGGAAGGCATACAAAGGACTGAAGAAAGTGGAGGGATTGCCTTCAGAATGCTGGAAGGCATACAAAGGACTGAAGAAAGTGGAGGGATTGCCTTCAGATTGCTGGAAGGCATACAAAGGACTGAAGAAAGTGGAGGGATTGCCTTCAGATTGCTGGAAGGCATACAAAGGACTGAAGAAAGTGGAGGGTATGCGATAGAATAGAATAGAATAGAATAATCTTTATTTCCAAAAACTCCTTTTCGAGACATGGACAAGTCATATTATAATATATTTAATAATACATTTGCAGATTTAAGTCAAGATCCCAGTCCGGATGCTTAATCTATTTCAAAGAATTCTTCAGTTGTATAACAAGTTCTTTGTCGGAGTATTCCTTTCAGTTTCTGGATAAGTCTTTTGGTCGGCTGGATGTTTCTTAATTCCTCAGGCAGGAAATTGAACAAAACCCAGCCACACAACTCCACTCCTTTCCTATAAAACGTTGTCATATGTTTCTGAATTTTGATTTTTCCTTTTTGGCGTGTAGAGTAGTAGTGGTCGTCTCCATGAATTCTAAATTGGGATAAGTTATTTTTCACATATTTTACTATTGCTAAAATATACAGCGACGGCAGTGTTAAAATTCCTAATTGTTCAAAGTATTTCCTTGTTGGTGATCTTCTTTTTAGTTTCATGATATTCCTTACAATTCTCTTTTGAATCTTGAAGATTTGGATGGCTTGCAATTTGTTACCCCACAATTCAATGCCGTATAATTGATTTACTACATATATTGTAATGATTCACTCCATAATGATATAAACATTATGCACAAAACTTGGTAGCCTCTAGCTAGACTCTTAAGAGTCTAAACGAGACCCTGCTAGTGGAAGGTTCTCCTCCTCAAGTTGAGGCTGAAGTTATGTTTTAAGTATATTCCCCCGAAGAGGCGCCAAAATGGTGCGAAACATGTAGGGAAGAGAAATAAAAAGTGTGTGGCGTAGTTTTATTGACCTTCCGCCTTATTCGCTAATTCTATGTATCAAATTTAGGCAAACAACTTGTTTTATTGGTAGTCGGAATCTCCGTGGCAAATTTTCAGGTAATAACTTATTATTTATTAACCTCTCAGTGATCCTATTTTATAATTTATTATTGTTTTAATAGTTTCTCAGTGTTGCAATAGCCCTAAACTGGCAAGATCCATCACATTTTACAATATTCCATTACTAAGCCGCGGTTTAATTAAATACCTTAAATACCCGGGTATTTATGAAATTGGGTATTTACCCTGAAAAATAAATACCCGGGTATTTTACAACACTGTAAGCATGACGACAAGAATAAACAATGGCGAACATAAACTGTAGCCTTGCAGTGCGCATATATATATATATATATATATATATATATATATATATATATATATATATAAACTTTCTCTCACACACATTCAATCAGTTCTGTAGCCGGTCATAAGGACCCAGAGGGGCAGATACCTTACTTGACAGAGGTATTTGATTATTTACAATTCGACACTCTAGGGCGATATATCCAGTACTATGCTCCGGCCGCCCCATTTTTCCCTTTGCACGTACCCATTAATAAATATTTGGGTGGGCCTAGAGACGGTCTGGGACCCAAAATCCGACCGTAGAAACACCACTCTAGAAGATGAAGTCTTTAGGTTGAACTCAGGTCCTCCAGCATATTCGTGTGTTCTACCACTGACCTATATATATATATATATATATATATATATATATCCAATGTATGCCTAATTATATGCAATGGTTCAGAAGTGCATTCTGCCGTCTCACTATTGCACATAAGACGACAATAAAAAAAACCTTTGATGATATTGTTTTGAAGGAGATGTGTAACAAATGGTGTGGCACCTTACGCTTACTCATGCATATATGTATACAGTTGTAAATACCTCCGCCATAAGCGGACTGGACAGGTGAGAGAAAAAGCATTTGTAAAAAAAAAAACCGGAGAGAAGGAATTATTCGATCGAGTCTGCTAGGATGTGGACTTGTTATAAATCTTGCTGTACAGGGAATTGTTTGGGATAATGGAATTCAGAAAATTTACATTCCGTTTTCCTAAAATACTAACGATCTACAGGTTAAGAACAAATTTCATAGTCTTGCTTACAATGTTTGGAACACAGGAGCTGTGTCAATTATAAATAAAATTTGTATTTAATTAATTTTTCACGCGTTTCCTCCATCTCTCTTTATGCTGGAATCCCGCTTATGCCGCAGAACGACATTTCGTGTTTCAGAAAAGGCTACGGCCTTCAAATCTTTACCTATTTCGTGTTTCAGAAAAGGCTACGGCCTTCAAATCTTTACCTATTTCGTGTTTCAGAAAAGGCTACGGCCTTCAAATCTTTACCTATTTCGTGTTTCAGAAAAGGCTACGGCCTTCAAATCTTTACCTATTTCGTGTTTCAGAAAAGGCTACGGCCTTCAAATCTTTACCTATTTCGTGTTTCAGAAAAGGCTACGGCCTTCAAATCTTTACCTATTTCGTGTTTCAGAAAAGGCTACGGCCTTCAAATCTTTACCTATTTCGTGTTTCAGAAAAGGCTACGGCCTTCAAATCTTTACCTATTCCGTGTTTCAGAAAAGGCTACGGCCTTCAAATCTTTACCTATTTCAATGCATTTTTTTTTTAAAATGAAAGCTAATCAAATTTAGAACAAATTTGTTTAGCCAATTTTTTGTTTTTTGTTTCCCCTGTTTATTAAATTAAACGTAAATAATTCACGAACTTTTACAATTGAAAATAAAATAATATTTTATTTTTCAATTAACTTAATATTAGCACTGATATCGTTGAAATAAAACATTGAAATCCTGATTAGACTTGGAAAACATCAGACTGACATCTTCAAAAAGTAAATTTATCTTAATTGAACAATGAGATTAAATGAAGGAGTCAGGGCAAAATAATACCAAGCAACATTATTAACGAAACTTAACTGTAGCTGCTGTAGGTTGGATATTATGTGGGACTATCAGTTGAAATGGTTAGGAGCAACAAGATTAAGTAGCATACAGAGCTTGTAGTCATATTTTAGTAGCATTTGCATCATAGACTGATAGTCCTACATAATATCCAACATATAGCAGCTACAGTTGAAATGGTTAGGAGCAACAAGATTAAGTAGCATACAGAGCTTGTAGTCATATTTTAGTAGAATTTGCATCATAGACTGATAGTCCCATATAATATCCAACATATAGCAGCTACAGTTGAAATGGTTAGGAGCAACAAGATTAAGTAGCATACAGAGCTTGTAGTCATATTTTAGTAGCATTTGCATCATAGACTGATAGTCCCACATAATATCCAACATATAGCAGCTACAGTTGAAATGGTTAGGAGCAACGAGATTAAGTAGCATACAGAGCTTGTAGTCATATTTTAGTAGCATCATCATAGACTGATAGTCCTACATAATATCCAACATATAGCAGCTACAGTTGAAATGGTTAGGGGCAACAAGATTAAGTAGCATACAGAGCTTGTAGTCATATTTTAGTAGCATCATCATAGGCTGATAGTCCTACATAATATCCAACATATAGCAGCTACAGTTGAAATGGTTAGGAGCAACAAGATTAAGTAGCATACAGAGCTTGTAGTCATATTTTAGTAGCATTTCCATCATAGACTGATAGTCCCACATAATATCCAACATATAGCAGCTACTGTTAAGTTCTGTTAATAATTTTGCTTGGCACTATTTTGCACCGACCCCTTCAATTGAAATAATATGATTTTTGAATGGTTCGTGGGTAACTTTAAAGCCCGTGCAATAATAAGCTGAAAAAATTATGTAGTGTTTTGATCATACCTTATTTAAAGCAATATAAAGACTTATCGGCCGTAGTGAAGCACGGGTAGTCAGCTAGTAATACATAAATACAGTTCAAGGATTATTAATTGTACATATGAATCCTATTGTACGTTTAATTATACGTACAATTATTGTTAAAAAGTGTTCTATTCCACAGTTTGTTGTGTTTAATTAAAAAAATTGCCGATTCACAAAAGTTAATTTAGTTAGAAATGTTGCAATCTGTTGAGAGGGAAAAGAAAGGAAAAAAATGGCTTGATTTGATTTTCTGTTATTTTATATTTTGTCAAATATGTTGATGTCATTCAGGTGTGAGAATATTTTGTCAATATGAGGGCTGCCATCTCCAAGGAGGCCTGTCATGCCGTAAGGAATGTTCAAGTTACGTCATTATTGACAGTCAGTTAAGATATGTTGTACGGTTAGGTCACTGTTACATATTGTACAGGTTGGTTTTTCAGTTTTGGACATCAGGCATTCATGAAGAACTCGTCCACCATTTTTAAACTTGTTTGGAATAGGAAGGAATTTTGTCAGTGTGCCCATGATGAAGAATCTCTCAACACTGGAAGCCGCATCTCCCTTGAAGTGAATTGGACACTCTATCCACCTACCAGGAAGAGATCCACTAGAATATTGTAATAAGAGAGTTTTACGGCTAATAGCAGCTGTATCAGTGGATGCCTATAAACCCCCAATAGTAGGACCGTTTATTCAAATCCCCCAGCAAGATAACCTTTTATTGATTCGGATCATTACGAGCATGTTCATTGATTTCTCATGTTGGCACTTTTTTCTCAGGCCTCGTCGCCGATAAAGAGGGGAGAGGGGAGGGGGAGGGGGTGATTTAGGATAAGTGGGAGAGAGGACTACTGTATCGGCTTTATTTATAGCAAAAAAACAATACCAAACACAAAAAGGTTCAAAGGGAAGCCGCCGCTCTCTCTCCTTCAAAGCTCTAGGCCGCTCTCAAGGTCTATTTGCATTTTACTTCAAACATTTAGAAAATAAACTTAATTACCAACTAACAAAACTAATTAATATTAGTTACTTTCTAATGGATACAAGTAATGGTCACTGAATTATTCAAATATGTTTTCCCGACCTCGTTATCTAAGAGACATAGAAACATCAACCCAAAAAGCATGGAGAAAACAAGTGATGTTAACATGACTAAGAATTTGCCATGCAAACGTCGCACATTCCTTCCTTACTTTAAAAACACCAACTTAAATAATACAAACGAAAAAAAGCAACAACAACAAAAAGTGGGGTCTCCCGTGGTCTAGTGGCTAGCGCGCTAGATTCATAAGCGGGAGATGGTGGGTTCGATCCCCACCGGTGCCAGAAATTTTCTCATCTCAGGGCTCGCTGAGAAAATTCCTGGTTGCACCCTGGATGTCGGCGCTAATAGCCACGATTTGTTGATGCGCCGTAAAGAAAAAAAAAAAAAAAAAGTACTGCTTCACCGACCCCAAGCCTTCAAGGATTTCAAAATACTTATTAGAAATATTTATGCTGAAAGTGAGTGTTGGGAAGGATCAATAGATTCTTGAAGTAACTAGCAGGAGTTGCTGTCCAAAATTATTTAAAACATTAACTTATAAAAGCGACGTTTCGAACCTGTTTAGGTTCGTCATCAGGTATCTAAAATGTAAAATATAACCAAGAATAAGGAGGAATCTTCTCCTATACTAGACTAATTCATATACAAAATATAAGGTATACAATAATACCATGTATTAAGGTACCTTAAATTAGGTCATGTTAAGGTCTACTATAATTTTGATAATTTCATATTAAGGTCTATAAATTTTGAATTTTGAGAGTTTCATTCAAAGTTTTACTCTCAAAATTTATAGACCTTAATATGAAATTATCAAAATTATAATAGACCTTAACATGACCTAATTTAAGGTACCTTAGTATATTTTATTATTGTATACCTTATATTTTGTATATGTATTGGTCTATTGATATAGGAGAAGATTCCTCCATATTCTTGGTTTTATTTTACTGTATGTTATTTATCAATTGATAGGTAATCAAAGTATAATGTTTCTTGACACTGAGACGCTCCGGACCAGTGTCAAGAAACAGATAACCCGTTGTCTATATTTATTTCAATTTTAACGTCCATTTATTATTTACTAATAATTTTAGGATGGGTTATCTATAGGTTACCACCCTTGTCTAGACAGGATAGGGCTGATGCCTTTTCTTTAAAAAAAAAAATGCCACCACCCTTAGTGGAAATCGAACCCACGATCGGGCCACCACCGTTGTCTGTACGGTTATCAGTAACAGAAGTTTAGTCAGTACAGGTTAAAATTCGTTGTCAATAATAATAAATGTAAGTTAAAATCTCAAAATTTATGTTTCCAGGATGTCATTTGGAAACTCCTCCGCATTATATTTGCGAGCATTACCAAGAAGTGCTCTGACTGGGGATGCTGATGGGTGAGGAGGCTGTGCAAGGGTTCGGGATATTATTACCTCGGATGGACCATCACCAGGTATAGCGTAAACTCTATGAGGGACAAAATCACAATTTATTTCTTGTGATTCAAGGTCAGGCATCATAGTTGAAATGAACCGCAAATAAACATAATATTATGAAACAGATACAGTACGGTAACAGCTGACCTGTTATCGTCCTAGCAGCGCATGCTACCTAGGCGTCTCATTTAAGCCCTCCTAAAAATACGTAAAAAATTAAATAGAAAAAAAAACTTTCTTTGCAAGTGTCCTCCCAAAAGGGAGTGTCCATGTAAAATTTCAAATTTTTCTGTCGAGTGGTTTGGGCTAGGCGATGATAGGTCAGTGAGTGAGTGAGTGGGTGAGTGAGTCAGTGAGTGAGTGAGTGGTATTTGACAGATATATAGTAGATTATAGATGCCTGAGGATGAACGTAAACAGGTCCGAATTATAATCGTCTTAAGCGATTAATGAACAGTTTTCTCAGATTTATCCTCGATACCTCCAGACCTGCCCATATTTCTCACCGGTATTCCGAGTTGAAGTGGCTATTTCCATCAATTCGACGACAATACTTCCTAGGTTCCTTCCTTTACCAAACCATTTCTTCCAAATCTCCTTCCTATATCAACAACCTCCTTCAGTTTAAATCTTCTGTCCATTCTCGTGGTATCCGCTCCCGTCCCTCCGATCTCTATCCTCCCACTCATAAAACAGCCTTCTTCGACCGTTCCTTCATCTCCCGAGCCTCCTCCTTCTGGAACTCTATCCCTCTTTCGATTCGACACTCTCCTTCCTTACCTGTATTTAAATCCCGCCTCTTCGCTTTTCTCCTATCCTCCCAGGAAGACGCTTCTTAAGATTTGACCACCAGGAAGACCAGATTACCTTTGTAAATTATATTGTTGTTTTCTTCTCGTGTTTATGTATTTATTCTTATTCATATCTTTTTATAGTCCCCATTTCTTTAATATTTATTTAATTTTTTAAATATTTATTTGTTTATTTTAAACTATCTAATTATATTCCCCCCCCCCCTCTGAACATTGTATCATCATTGCCCCAATCCAATTAAAATTTATGTACATATTTACTTATATTTAATTTTATTATTTAAGGCTTCACATATAATATTTGTATTCGTTTTTTTATACTTTTGTTTTTTTGCTTTATTTATGTTCATATTTTTAGGTTAAAGTTGTTTATTGTTTATTTTGTATTTATTTTTATTCTTATGGGACGAAGTCCCAGAATAATTTTTTTTTTTTTTTTTCATTCATTCATTCATTCATAATTTAATGTTTTAAACAATTTTGGGGAGCATATCTTGCTAGTTTGTTCAAGAACTTTAGACATATTTTGCATTATCCTTTAAGAAGGAATAATAACATTTGATTCGACATTTCTGAAGAGCTCCATATTAAGACTTCAGCAGACCCCCACATTACATCTTAGACCTCTATCCATCACGCACCTGCATACTGGAGTTTTTTGCCTAGTGTGACGCTAAAAGTGTAACGGTTCGGCTACGTCCGGACGATGGTACACGAGGGTCCCTTTGCTATGACGACTAACCCACGTGGTTACGTACTATCGAAACCGTCAGAAATTTCCTAGGTTATGAAGGTAAACTCATTGTAGATTAAATCAGTGGAGTTAGTTAGAGGGTAATATTAAGCATTACTAATGCTCAATAAATAATGGGCCCTCTTCCAGATGAATAAGAAATTGTGTAGATAACTCACATGGGCGTATATAAGGGGGGGGGCTGAGGAGGACCCCCCGAAATTTTGATTTGATCGGTAAAAATTTCATAAAACCCCTAAAAATAAATTAAATAAGATCATTTAGTTGATAAAACATATTCTATTTTGGGTGTAATAGCGTTTAAGTTGGCTAAAACTCTTCCAAGATCTAAATTGTTAGTATTCCATACACCAGAAGTGGTCTCAGCCCCCCCACCCCGAAATTTTCCCAGCCCCCTCCGAAATTATTTTCTATATACGCCCATGATAACTCATTAGACATAGCCATGATACAAGCTACTTCTCACAGGGAAATCCACCTAGCCTATGACACTCCCCTTATCAAGATCTACCTACATTTCAACATTAATACTACTCAAGACTAAAAATGAAAGGCAAAAAGAGAAAAAATAAAATAATAAAAATACCAAACATAAAGGTCAACTATAAAATAAAAAAACAAGTAAGTAATAAATTATTTTTAATAAACTAAATCTTTTCGCTTTATTTTTTACAAATAAATTGAATTGTAAAATTAATTTTAACAAATTTAAAATTTTTCGTTTTTGCTATATTCCTTCATACATGTTTACCTACCTACCTATGTGCCTTTCCAAAGAAGAGCCATCACCCTAGCGGGAATCGAACCCACTACCACACACACAGGGCTTCGTCGTCTTCTTCCACTTGGCCTCGATCTTCCACGTTATCTTCTCCCTGACTCTCTGAGCCTATCCTCTATCTACCGACATTAGTGAGAAATGTCCAAAGCGAAAGAACCTCTGTTGGTCCACTACCTGCCCGACGGGTTTCACCTCCAGATCCATAGCCTGCATTCCTCTACCTCTTTCTCCGAGTACCGCATCCAGGTATATTTCTAATTTAACAACCACTGCATTCAGGAGTGGTGATATTTTTGTCTCCTTTGTAATTTCTCTCCTACTGTCCAATACACTTCTCAGTGTGTTTCCTTCTTCCCTTCATAGGCAGTAATCCCGCTTAACTCTAGAACACTAAGATACGTAAAAATTACGTGCGCGACATGTGTCCTGCTCCTTCAATAATTTTGGGAATCACAGGATCCGTTCCCCTCCTAGGCTGGATAGTGTCCCATCGACTGTTGACGAGGGAATTGGATCTTTCAGTCTTATTAATTTATTTTCAACATTTTTTTCAAAAGTAAGCACGTAAAAGTTACGTGTAGTTAGTAGTAACGATGTATATGTAAACTTCATACTTACGTACAGTTAACAATAAATGCTGAATGGTCCTGCGTCAATTTAGTAAATTAATTAATAGATTCCTTCTTCTTTTTATTTATTTATTTTGAGATATAGGAAGATGGAGAAATTATACCGCGATCCGAATGAGTTTCTGAAATTGATGGCGGAACTCGATGAAGAGGATCCAAATGCTGTGTGATGATACCAAGGTAGATGATGATGAGTCCGATGACGACTCTGACTGTCATATAAAAGGTAGAAGCTATTGCGTGATATACGGAAAGGAGATTTCTGGATCCTACCCAAAAAAAGTTGTTTAATTGTTTATAATTGTTTAGTATTTTTTTTTGCATATATATATATATATATATATATATATATATATATATATATTATTTATTCTTATAGATGACCCAAAATATCAAAATTCTTTTTTATCCTAGGAGGCATGGGGTCATTAAAGCAGTCTTCCTTTATTACACCACTTTATTTATTGGGCCCGACATGTTTCGTGCATCTTTTCTTCGCACCTCTTCAGGGGCACTTCTTGCAAGGAAGTCCTCCCGTTACCAAGTACTCCCTCTGGAGTCCGGCTTAATACTAACTGTTAGTATTAAGCCGGACTCCAGAGGGAGTACTTGGTAACGGGAGGACTTCCTTGCAAGAAATGCCCCTGAAGAGGTGCGAAGAAAAGATGCACGAAACATGTCGGGCCCAATAAATAAAGTGGTGTAATAAAGGAAGACTGCTTTAATGACCCCATGCCTCCTAGGATAAAAAAGAATATATATCTATATATATAAGCAACTTTTTTATAGTATATATATGACTTTTATAATATAGTTTTATTTTTTTTTCTTAAATTATTTTTAATGTTTTTTTTCAATAAATTGTTTTAAAATGTTGATATATTTATTTATATTTTATTCCTGATTTTATAAAAACCAAAAGGAAGGGATCAGTGAACTCGTTGAGTAAATGTTTTGTGAATGACCTTAAATTTACGTACACTTAGTAATAGTGTATACGTACACTTAGTAATAGTGTATACGTACACTTAGTAATAGTGTATACGTACACTTAGTAATAGTGTATACGTACACTTAGTAATAGTGTATACGTACACTTAGTAATAGTGTATACGTACACTTAGTAATAGTGTATACGTACACTTAGTAATAGTGTATACGTACACTTAGTAATAGTGTATACGTACACTTAGTAATAGTGTATACGTACACTTAGTAATAGTGTATACGTACACTTAGTAATAGTGTATACGTACACTTAGTAATAGTGTATACGTGAAGTCAGTTTGTATTCTAGGGTTAAGACGTCGACTTGAGCAATCCAGAAGTGCCGACTACAAATGTTCACGTTTCAGTACTCATAGATTACGATAATAACGGTGATCGGCGCTAATAGCCAAATAGTTGATGCGCCGTTAAAAAAAAAAAAAAAAAAAAAAAAAAAAAAAAAAAAAAAAAAAAAACGGTGATTCAAATTTTGATGGTTCTATACATATAGACTTAGATTTAAAGCATAAGAAATAAACATAAAATAAAGAAGACAAAAAAACAAATGGTGCCAATTAAAATTAATGCACTTATAAAAAGTCCGTCACGCAGGAGCTGCATAACTAAGCACTTTCCTCAGAATTTTTGCAGTGAATAATTTGCTGTAAATAACCTATATAAATAAAATAAAAACGTGAATAGTTCTGCTCATTTACATTTCTTCTGTTCAATTATTAATTTTGTAAATAATTTGCTTCCAGAGTTTCGTTAATACATGATACTGTACTACTTAATAACACACATACTACACAAACATTTTCCGTCTTTTGATCTGACGCAGGAACAGGATACAGTCACTCTAATGATAGAAAGCGCTCCTTGCGGCGGCTTTGCGAACCTACGTCTGGCGGGCTTTTCTATTGAAATATATTACAAAGTAAACCCCCCTTGCCAATAGACCGATTTAGCTCATTTTTACAACATTTATTTCTCATGAGCTACTCACGACGTATACCACGTTTCGTTACAATACAGCAGAAATTACGACCGGAATGAATATATTAGTAATTTGGGCCCCGAGTAAATCCCTCTCCAAATAACCCGATTTAGTTTATTTTTACAACCCATTTTCCTCTGTAGATTACCACTACGAATGCCGTGTTTCGTCGAAATGTAACAAAAATCACGGCTGGTAGTGGCAAATTGGTAATGTGGGTCCGGAGTAAACCCCCCCTTCAATTGAACAGATTTAGTTTATTTTTACAACGTATTTATCTCTTTATATCAACATAACGAATACCGAGTTTCGTTGAAATATAACAAAAACTACGGCTGGCGTAGTCAAATTAGTGTTTTGGGTCCGGGGTAAACCCCCCCCCCCTCACCGTATTCCGATTTTGGTGGTTAACGAACTCGTTCAATCGTTTGCTAATTGAACGCTATATACCAAGTTTCGTGAAGAAAACAAAAAAACTCTGGCCGCTATAGTGTTAACAGACACACACACATATATATATATATATATATATATATATATATATAAATTTTAACGGGGGTCATTTTCGCTGTCTACTAGGTAGGATCGATAAAGATTTGAAGAAATCTTTCAAAAATTCCGTCATGAGTGCAACCTCAATAGCTACTTTCCTTCGGAGGAAAGTGCTAATAAGTACACTAAAATCAATTATTCTTCATTATAGGTTTATATGTAGTTGGATTGACAATATAAAATTCAAGGGACGGAATATTGGCCCAAACCGTCCCTAGAGACACCAGCAACGTAGAAACTCAGACGGCCGAAGCATAGTACTGACCACACTATCTCTGTAGAATATCTTATAATCAGTGATCATACCCCTCTACACTGCCTGCCCCTCTTATTGCAGGAAACGCGTTTCGAGACCAAATGCTGCCTGAATTATTGCAACGTATTCTTCTGCATTTCATTTCAACTCAAGTATTTCTATGTCATAAAATATGCTCATAACGACATTCATGTGGGGAGCAGATTACTACAATCCAACAGAAAGGAACTCGTCTTTCCATTTGCTCCTGGCAAGGCCAGTAGCGCAGCAAGTCTAAACAATAGAGGACTTAAACTTAAGCCTTGCTTTATTCCTGAGATTATTGAAAATATATGTACATTTTTCTCATTTTACCTCCATAAATTTATTGACAAACTCATTAAGTGCTTTAGGGTATAAAAACGGCAACAATCAATATAAAAGTCCGTCACGCAGGAGCTGCATAACTAAGCACTTTCCTCAGAATTTGGGTAGTGTAGACTGCTTTCCAGAAATATTTGCTTAAAATATCCTACATAAATAAAATAAAAACATGAATAGTTCTCTTTTAATTTTGTAATGAGTAACTGATCAATTATTAATTTGCTTCCAGAGTTATGTTTACACATGGTACCTACTACACTACGTAATAAATACAAAAAACCTCATATTATCGTATTTTGATCTAACGCAGGAACAGGATATAGTCCCTCTTGTGGTAGAAAGCGCTCCTTGCGGTGGCTTTGTGAACCTACGTCTGGCGAGCTTTTCTATTGAAATATATTACAAAGTAAACCCCCCCCCCTTTCCGATTAACCGATTCAGCTCATTTTTACAACACTTCTTTTTCATGAGTTACCCACGACTTATACCGCGTTTTGTTACAATACAGTAGAAATTACGACCGGTATGAGTATATTAGTAATTTGGGTCCGGAGTAAACCCCCCCCCCCCTCCTAATGAACCGATTTACTTTATTTTTACAACACATATTTACCTGTAGAAAACCACTACGAATACCGAGTTTCGTCGAAATATACCAAAAATCACGGCTGGTAGTGGCGAATTGGTATTGTGGGTCCGGAGTAAACCCCCCCCCCCCTAATGAACAGATTTAGTTTATTTTTACAACACATATTTACCTGTAGATTACCACTACGAATACCGAGTTTCGTCGAAATATACCAAAAATCACGGCTGGTAGTGGCGAATTGGTATTGTGGGTCCGGAGTAACCCCCCCCCCCCCCTCCTAATGAACCGATTTAGTTCATTTTTATATCTCACTTTTCTCTCTATATTACCACTACGAATACCAAGTTTCGTTGAAATATAACAAATATTACGGCTGACATGGTCAAATTAGTGTTTTGGGTTCGGGGTAAACCCCCCCTTCCGGTGGACCGACTTTGGTGGTTAACGAACTCGTTCAATCGTTTGCAAATTGAATGCTATATACCAAGTTTCGTGACGAAAAAAAAACTCTGGCCGCTATCGTGTTAACAGACATATATATATATATATATATATATATATATATATATATATATATATATATATATATAAATTTTAACTGGGGTCATTTTCGGTGTCTACTAGGTAGGATCGATAAAGATTTGAAGAATTTTTTCAAAAATTCCTTCATGAGTCCAACCTCAATAGCTACTTTCCTTCGGAGGAAAAAAAGGGAAAAAAAAGGGAAAAAGAAGAAGAAAATATTTTTAAAAATATCAAAATAAAATAACAAAAAAAATAAATAAAAAATAAATAAATAAATAAAAATAAAAAAATAAAAAAATAATAAAAAAAAATAAAATGAATAAAAAAATAATAAAATAAAACAAAATATATGTTTACATTATATATATTTTTTATTATTTGTACTGTGCACTATACATATATATGTATACTATATTTATATAAGTGCAAATACATTTATGTGTGTGTAAATCTGGTTCTTATATCCATGCAATTTTATAACAACAATAATTTCTCTTTTTTTCCAAACTTAGATTCTCCCAAATAGAACTTTAGTAACACAACTCTATCTCAAACACATAATACTGAAGACACTCTCCATCCTAACATTAATCTTGCACAATTAAACACAACAAGGGCGGAGATGACCAAGCAGTTTTCTGCCCTTAAACTACCAACCCAACCCCAACCTTCGGAGGAAAGTGCTAAAACGAAAGAAACAGAGAAGTATACGAGAACCTATATTATCAAAATTTTCTGCACTGATTTCTGCAGCTTAAGCGCGAAAAGATAAATACATACATATACAGGGTGATTCAGGTCTAAGTATCCAAACTTCAGGAGGTGATTGTACACATAAATTCCCCCCAAAAAAGTTCATTTGAAGTATGGTCCGATTCCGAAAGGTAAAGAAGCTATGTCCCATTTTCTGTTTTTTTAACGTAGTCATGTTTTGTAATGAATAAAAAAGGATTTCTCAAAATCTATTCAAGATAATTAAATTCGAATTATGCCATCGTAAAATAGACAAAATTTCCTTTAAAAAGACAGTAATTTAATTCACTAAAATCATTATTAAAAGATACTTTCTGGACGTCCAATAACGCACTTCTGTTTTTATCAATAAATCAGAGTTTTTTCGCGATTTTTTTCCTCAGCCCTCTAACGGACTACAGAATCAATACTTACACGAAAACTTCTATATTTAATACACATTAAATCCATGCAAATGAAGTGGAGGTTTATTGAGGGATAAATTGAAAGATTGGCTCCCTTTTGTCAAAAAAAATGTGGAATGTAGTTTTGTTACTTTCAAATACCTTGTGTGAAAAAATTAAAAATTATTCATTTTTTAATGTCCAAACTGTGGGTATCCATTGCCCTGTCCAGAAGCAATAAAAAGTAACTGAAAGAAATGATTGGAAAAGCTTTTCATTTGGGAGATCTGTTACATTTTGTGTTTAACAAACTTTCATTGATTTATCTTTTACGTGATGTTGTTGGCACTAAAATATTTGCTAATATATTTCAAAATTTGCTAAATTTGCAGTTGGACCTTTATGAACTTGAGCAGTGGATCCATCCACTATCTAACAGCTCTGCTGCTATGTGGAGAACAGCAATCCATCAGGAACCATGAATCGGAATGTCTTCCAATGCAATAGGTCGGTCGTATTTAAATCGTGTGGAGGTTTGAAAATATGTTGAATCAAACCTGTCGGGAATCAGGATTGGCCGAAGAAGATATTCGTCCTGAATTCTGCAACACATGTTATCTTGCAGCTGATACTGATTGTGTGATCTTAACAGGGCATAAGGATTGAAATGAAAAGAAGTATGCAAATTGGGACTGTTAAATATTCCATTCCGTGTGAATGTGGCTTTTCTGTCCACAAAATGTTCCAGCCGAACTGAGGATTAACATTTTCCCTCCCGCAATGTTTTGAACAATTTTAAGTTTTATTTGAAAACATTTAAAATTATGTGTAAATTCTGGATTACAATTATTCAACTACCCCGAAATATTTTTGAATTCTCCGCTTAAAATTTCTAGTCAAAATCGGTGCCAAATACTTCTAGTAAAACATAAATATGAAATGTAACAGATCTCCCAAATGAAAAACTTTTCGAATCATTTATTTCAGTTACTTTTTATTGCTTTTGGGCTGGAAAATGGATACCCAAAGTTTGGACCTTTTTAATTTCATACATTTGGTTTGATTCAACATATTTTCAAACGTCCACACGATTTAAATACGACCGACCTATTGCATTGGAAGACATTCCGATTCATGGTTCCTGATGGATTGCTGTTCTCCACATAGCAGCAGAGCTGTTAGATAGTGGATGGATCCACTGCTCAAGTTCATAAAGGTCCAACTGCAAATTTAGCAAATTTTGAAATATATTAGCAAATATTTTAGTGCCAACAACATCACGTAAAAGATAAATCAATGAAAGTTTGTTAAACACAAAATGTAGCAGATCTCCCAAATGAAAAGCTTTTCCAATCATTTCTTTCAGTTACTTTTTATTGCTTCTGGACAGGGCAATGGATACCCACAGTTTGGACATTAAAAAATGAATAATTTTTTCACACAAGGTATTTGAAAGTAACAAAACTACATTCCACATTTTTTTTGACAAAAGGGAGCCAATCTTTCAATTTATCCCCAAATAAACCTCCACTTCATTTGCATGGATTTAATGTGTATTAAATGTAGAAGTTTTCGTGTAAGTATTGATTCTGTAGTCCGTTAGAGGGCTAAGGAAAAAAATCGCGAAGAAACTCTGATTTATTGATAAAAACAGAAGTGCGTTATTGGACGTCCAGAAAGTATCTTTTAATAATGATTTTAGTGAATTAAATTACTGTCTTTTTAAAGGAAATTTTGTCTATTTTACGATGGCATAATTCGAATTTAATTATCTTGAATAGATTTTGATAAATCCTTTCTTATTCATTACAAAACATGACTACGTTAAAAAAACAGAAAATGGGACATAGCTTCTTTACCTTTCGGAATCGGACCATACTTCAAATGAACTTTTTTGGGGGGAATTTATGTGTACAATCACCTCCTGAAGTTTGGCTACTTAGACCTGAATCACCCTGTATATATATATATATATATATATATATATATATATATATATATATATATATATATTAAACTTTCACCCGTTGCCCGTGAAAGTTTTGAATTCCTTTTGATCTTCGGTTGCCAGCTGTATTAACTGTTGGGCTGAATTCCCAATAGTGCCCATTCGTGATAACCAGTGTTTGACCACCAACCGCTTCCCTTTCTTCGATTTCTTCAATGATTGTCGATAAAACAACGTTTGTGTAGTTTTAGTCAACACAGGACGGCCATGATTCGCCATTACTGAATTTACCACCAAGTCCATATGGTTGAGGCTGCCAGTTTCCAGGAATCTTCTTGTCGTTTTTGTACTTCGCTATCCTATGAAACCCATAAGAAACGTCGTCTAAATGGCTACCGGATCAGATGACTTTGAACATCACATAGACGTCAGCTGCTTACAATATGGATCTCGTCCGAAGAGTTTCAATAAAGCCCGACCTTGCAGGAGCTGGTCGGTTGTTAACGGATGCAAATTAGCCGACGCAGAAAGAGAGCTGTATCTTCTTAGCGGTGGGAGGGAAGACACAGAGATTATATCTCACCAAGCAAGTGTAGAAGATACGGTAACCTTTAGTATCTCTCTCTCTCTCTCTCTCTCTCTCTCTCTCTCTCTCTCTCTCTCTCTCTCTCTCTCTCTCTCTTCTTTTCTTTTTATACACCATTACACCTAAAATTCGATATCTAACACGCCGAACTCACATATGACATCTGATCTTCTTCTTTTAGCGTGAGTCTTCCCTAGAAGACACTAGAAGATAAAATCTCTAGTGCTTGCTTCATTTTTGAACTCAAGTCCTGTTAACCCTTTGTTGCATCGTGATGTTTGCAGGCATCATATTATATTTTACACTCCCAGAGCACTATGTCGAGTCTTTCAACTTATATTTCGTTTCCTGTAAGCATCAACAAGTGTCAAAGGGACTGGAAGATTTTGAGCATTGTACTTCGTTCCCAAGAAGGAATAAACAAGTTAATGTTGACAAAACCAGGAGTCTCGTTTCCCACCCCGAGGGGACCCGTTTCGCAAGGCCACAATACTATTAAAACCGTCCATTCTGACCTAAAAAAAAATCGTACTCCTTAGTACTAGTGGTGTAGTTTACGAAGTGAAAGTTTGTTTTATTGAATTTTTATTTTATTGAGCCAATTTTTGTGTTTGTTCATTTGTTTCCTGTGGGCACCATCGTGCATCTGGTGCTGAGGTCCGAGCGATGGATCCCATGATCTGATCGATAATAGGGAGAAGAGAAACAGATTTTTCATATTTCACAGCACCAGATGATAGTGCGGATGATGAAGATGTCGATGACAATGTTCTTTCTAAACCTTGGCGTATTTTCAGCCAATGTTTTAAAGGTAAATGGCGACGATTTGAATGATCCCTTCTCAGATTTGAATGATTTTTTTGAGGATCTACTGTCTGATGCATCTCAGAAGAAGAGATGCAGGATGGAAAACTCCAAGAACCTATCTTGTGGTTACTGTGATAAATGTGAAGTTTATTTGTGTTTAACTAAAGGCAAATCATGTTTAAGGATTACCATTTGTGATTTTGATGAAAAGAGAAGAGAGTTCTTTTTAACTTTAACTCATAAATTCCTTATATGTTTCGATAAACGTAAATTATGCATGTTCATTCACAAAAACATTCCTCCCTCTACGCATAATGATGCCTACAGGCATCTTTCAGTTTTTGATAAATTTCTCGAAAAAAAAACTCGATTAATTTTTTTTTCCGTATTTTTCCCGTTATCCTGAGGCCTATTTCTACCTCTCAGATTTTTTTATCAGAAAAGAAAAAAGGAAAAAGTCCGACTCGCAGGAACTGCGTCATCTTAGCGCGGTTCCAGTTTTTTTTTTTTTTTTTTTTTTTTTTTTTCGGCACATCTACATCTAGGTCATTAGCTCCGACATCCAGGGTGTAGCGAGGAATTTCACCAGCGAGCCGTGGGATGATAAAATTCCTGCCGGAGGTTGGGAATCGAACCCACCATCTCCCGCTTATGAATCCAAGGCGCTAGCCATTAGACCACGGGAGACCCCGGTTCCTGTTCATATCCCTATTCTCATTTGAAAAGCATAGAATAGAAACAGATAATATTTTCCTCGGCCTTTGTTCAAAGGGTTTTATGGCTGGCTATACCTGGGGTCAGGTCCGCAAGACCCTAGAATCCTCTTCTACCGATACTTCATTTCATACGTTTCAATGAATTGGAAAATATCAAATATTTTCACACATTCCTGTGTTCTTTTACTATAGTAATAATTCTACAGATAAAATAAATTAAAAAATAAAATAAAAAAACCAACAGCATAAAGGCAATTGAAAATATTCAAAAGACGTCAACGAATCTTTTTCTCTTGGCAAGCTATATTTCTAACAATGAATTGTTTTTCTTATTTTGCCTAATCTGTTTTATTGTAAAATACATTATCCAACTATAAACAATTAAAAAATAACAAGGAATAAAAACAGACAAAAGGAACAGTTCGAATAAGCAAAATCAATTACTTTAATGTTTTAAGCACTTATTTCTCCGATTGACATCGCCTAATCAAAACTTTCATCAGAACCTTTTTTGTAGAGCATTTAGTAAGCTTTCTAATGGCATTCTTTCGTTTACCAAATTCTTAACCTTTTTCGAGTTATTAAGGAAAATATACAAAGTTACCAAAACTTTTTATGTCTGTTAATAAAATATTTTATTCTAACCCTTCCTTAACTCCAAACGTAACCAAAATTTCAACATATTAGTTTTAATGAAAGTAGAACATGCAGAAAATGTTTCAACTGAATCCCATGATTCTAAGTACCCAAATTAAAAACGGTATTCAAAAATTATTTTTCCCATTTTCTCGAAAACGGTTAAGGCTATCGCCTTGAAAATGGTTTCATTCGTTTTCCTAGCCCAAGAAGCCTATAAAAAGAGTACTTACAAGCTTATGAACTCAAAAACGTAAGCGTTACGATTTTTTCTGCGCGAATTTCGCCCCAAACTCCATCTTCCAGTGGGCGGATTTTGCTGGTTAACGAACTTGACCTTTCATATTGGACGACTGATTTTTGTACCAAATTTCATCAAAATCGGACCATTCGTCTTCGAGCTAGAGAGCGAACAGACAAATATATATATATATATATATATATATATATATATATATAAATATATACATATATATATATATATATATATATATATATATACAAATTTGAACCAGCGTTATTTTCGGTCTCTAGGGGTTCTGAAACGCGAAATTTTCTTGTCGGCACTTCCGGATTGTTTCATTGTATCAACCTTATAAGCGGGGTTCCTCCCTATGGGGGAGGGAGGAACCGCGCTAAAATCATGCATCAAAGGGTTAATGTATTAAAAAAAAATTTTAATTTTCCGAAATCAAAATTGCGGTGCTGTGTCTGACGAATAGAAAGCCTCTTTAACCACGGGCACTAGTCTGCAGGTGGCAATTTTTAATCTTGAGCAAAAAACTTCTGGAAAGAAGGAGGTAAAATATAGTAAAGTTCGCAGGATTTTTAACAAGAACTAGCTGTAACTTGGTGTACTCGAACTTTCTTTATCTACAAGAGCTATGAACCCATTAACCTCCGAACTGTGAGTCCTAGACGATTTTAACCTAGCCTATAACACTCCTCGGATCAAGACCTACTTGTGTGCCAAGTTTGGTCAAAATCGGTCAAACGGTGTGGATTTGTATAAGGATCAAACAGACAGACAAACTGATATAAATATATATAACTAGCTGTTACCCGGCGTGCTATGCTAGACCTACTTTCTGAATCTACAAAAGCCCAAATAAATTAGAAACCAAATAAGTAATATTAAAATCTAATAACACAAATCTGTAACTGTTCGGGTTCACAGTTTCGAATCAGTGACCTCGGAACTGTTAATCCTAGACGATTTTAACCTAGCCTACGACACTACCCGGATCAAGACCTACCTGTGTGCCAAGTTTGGTCAAATACAGTCAAACAGTGTGGACATTTATAAGGAACAAACATACAGACAAACAGCTGGTAGACTTTTTTGACTTAGCCTACCAGACTTCCTGGCTCAATAAGTACCTGTGTGCCAAGTTTGATCAAAATCGGTCAAACGGTGTGGATTTGTATAACGAACAAATTTACAAACTGACAAACAGACAGGTGATTTATATATATATATATTTTCACTTTTTCTTGTTTCTTTTTCTGGCAGGGGGTCAATAAAGTAGTACACACTTTTTTCACTTTAACTACTTTATTTTGTATGTTTCGCCCGACATGTTTCGTGCCTTTTCGCGCCTCTTCAGGGGCTTTCCTATTCAACAATAATTTTTGTAAATCTCAAACTTATAATTTTTGTATACCAATAGTATATCTATCCTTTCCTTAAATAAATTTACATATGAACATATAATATTTTATCTTAATCTTAATCCTACCTTATCAGGAAGTCCTCTCGTCGTGTTGTCTAGCTTGAGTCAGGCGTAATACTGAAAAATCATCTGTGGTAATGAATATGGCTGGTTTGTATCGATTTTTTAGCTATTTCAAAGGGATCGATTATTGGTAAAAAGGTTTTCGTGAGATTTAATTTATAATGCTATGAAAAATTTGGTGCACATTATTATAAATTAAATCTCACGAAAACCTTTTTACCAATAATCGATCCCTTTGAAATAGCTAAAAAATCGATACAAACCAGCCATATTCATTACCACAGATGATTTTTCAGTATTACGCCTGACTCAAGCTAGACAACACGACGAGAGGACTTCCTGATAAGGTAGGATTAAGATTAAGATAAAATATTATATGTTCATATGTAAATTTATTTAAGGAAAGGATAGATATACTATTGGTATACAAAAATTATAAGTTTGAGATTTACAAAAATTATTGTTGAATAGGAAAGCCCCTGAAGAGGTGCGAAAAGGCACGAAACATGTCGGGCGAAACATACAAAATAAAGTAGTTAAAGTGAAAAAAGTGTGTACTACTTTATTGACTCCCTGCCAGAAAAAGAAACAAGAAAAAGTGAAAAAATATATATCGGGTCATCATTCACCAGAATTAATATATATAGACTATTTTTTTTCGTAAATGGTGAACAATTATTCATTTTCTATTAAAACATCGGTCATATAATCGTCATAATTCAATGAATCGGGAAAAAACTTACTTTAATAGCAAATACCATTATGAAGCTGCAGTCAAAATTTGAAGTTGATCGGGCTAAAATTGAAGGCACTAGTGGATCGCCCGATTTGAGTACCATAGTTTGTAGAAAAACGAGTTTCAGATTTAATGGGCTGAAATGTTCATTTTTCTATTTGTATTTTTTTTTTCACAATTTCTTGTAATAAAGTTGTAAAAAGTGTTTTTTTCAATTTTTAAATGTATTGAACGAGAACCGGTGGCAGTTTCTCGGTGGGAGTTTTGTTTTTTGTGATTTTGGCACCTCTTCAGCTTAAAGCTCAAATTTTATGTATTTTCTTATCTAGTTTACACTAATGGGAATCGTTTTGTTGAATGCTCAACACCCCTCTCCCCCCCCCCCAAAAAAAAACGTCGTGAATAAATTAAAGTGTCTTTTTCTTGGAAATTTATGTATTTAAATCTTAATGCCCGTCGTTATTAACTGAGAATTTTAGGACGGGTTATCTATAGGTTACCCCCTTTTCTAGCCAGGATAGGGATGATTTTTCTAACGAAAATCCACCACCCCATAGTGGGAATCGAATCAACGAAATTCATATGATAAATAAATGTTAATGAAAACGTATTTTTACAAACTACTTGACGTATATAAAATCCGTTTGCACGGTTCTTCCTTGTTTTTTTTTATTGCTTTCAGAAAATATAATGCAAACTATAGGTAAATAGATAACCCTTCCCTTCAAAGGTCTATTTGAGCCCTTAGAAGTGTTATATTCTCATTCCCTAGGGCACCATTTTATAGATCTCGACGAGAACTACAACTTTGCTAATTTAAAAAAAATTGATATCTACAACCTTTTAGAAGTTATTTCGGGTCTTTTTGCGAAGACCACATCCAGTTACTTTTGAAGTAGCAGTAGTGATTGTATCAGTGATTCAGCGCATGCGCATAACTCCTTTGCCTTCCTATTGGAGGATTCCGATGAGGAATTGTATTGGTTCTTGCTGGGAGTAAAGTAACCTTCAACAGTGAATTAGCTTTTGTTTATGAAAAAGCTCTGCTTATGTTAGTTAGAAAAATGAGCCTTTACAATTAGTTCGCGATGTTCCTGACAAAGAAAAAGGGATTGGTTTCTTAATCGGAAAATTTAATGGAATCCTATTAATTTTAGCGAGTTGGATAGACTAGAGTCGCTACAATTAATATAATTCTATTAATTGCGAGTTGGATTGACTAGGGTTTTGATATCTTCTTGAGCGAGCGGAGCGTAGCGTAGCGAGCGGAACCGAATAGCATGTAATGCCTAATAAAGGTAAAATATCCAAAAAAGAGAGAGAAAACGATTAAAATATGTTTGTTCACAAATAACGTTGTTTGTTATCCTTCATAACCTGTAAAACAGTCAACTTTAATGCTTAATAACTTATTTCATAGTTGAGAGAATTGATTTTGATCATATTTAACCTTTTTATTAATAAATATTGCATGCCATTATCTAATATGAATTATAACCGTAGATAACGAGTCAAGAAGTAGTAGATAACCAGCAAAGAACCTATAAGCTAATGAGTAAGCTTATCAGCGAGTAGGAGTAACTGTTATAAATCACTACTGCTACTTCAAAAGTAACTGGATGTGGTCTTCGCAAAAAGACCCGTTATTTCTCTTGTGGCCCGCTTATCTGAGGCATTTTGTATTTGTACAAATTTTCGTGACTAATGTGTGAGGAATATGGACATCTCTGATCGATACACAAACGTTTTCCTATAGATTCTAAATCATAAACGGGTTTCCTCCTGACGTAGAGAGATAGAAAACGTTGTAGAAATCGAAGCTGTTGTAAATATCTGCTTGAAGCAACCTGCACAGGAACCTGCACAACAAACAGGGAGCTGCACAGCCCGACCCGATAGCTACACCTCCTCAGCTGGACATATGCTAATACCATTATCCGATTCCTTCCGATCTCCCGATCCCGACAGCTAATGTCTTCACTCCAAGATATCTACAAGCCAATTAGGAAACAGCAATATACTATCTTATCCTCTTCATTTAGGATTCTGATGAATAAGGAATATTATAAAGGGCCGACAAATAACTACAGAATTCATTATTAAACGGTTTATTGGTTTATTAGTACAGGAGATTCGATGCCAGTTGTTAGATTTATCAAGCCGGGTAATTACAAGGTTATTGCGCCCCAGAGCGTGTATTTATGTGCGTTCTAAGTTTGTGTATGTGTGTGTTGATTTAGAGCAGGTGTTGCTCAAACGGTCAAAAAGCGAGTGCTTTTTGAGTGGATCCCGAGAAAAAATCTCCAATACAGAACTATTAGCAGATTTTTTTATTAGGTGGGAAATTAAAACAAAATGGCGTTTTTGATTCCCCCGATTTTTCTATAAACGCGGCGTTTTTTGCGAAAACATTCGAGACTATGATCGCGCCGTTATATGTAACTGTTGCGCCGTACAATGGTCAATCGCATTTGAATTAACATTTTTTTGTACCTAATTAGTTGTAGACTACTGCTCTAATATTGATTTTCAATTTTAATAATAGATCTGAAAAACAGAACACCATTTTATTGACCTTTTTCTCACTGAGTAAAAATCTCACAGTTATTAATGACAAGTTTTTTTTATATATATATATATATATATATATATATATATATATATATATATATATTTCTTTATTGATTATTACATCCTGTATATAAATACATCTGGTAATATGATGAATACAATATGGAGGTTCTGTGCTCAAGGCCTCCCAACTTCATCCTCGATTAACGCCAGAAAGACGCTCAGATGACGTTGAGAGGTGCCTACACAAGCTCCCTTCTGCTCCGACCAGTCGCTGGAGAGATCGGTGAGCCACAGAAAATTGTCGCACTTGAACAAAGAGAAAGCCATTGCTAACACTTCACTTGGTCACTGCAGCAGATCTCTGGGCCTCTGTCTTTTGAGTCGCCTGGGTGGAGAGAGTGGGTGGGTGGCACTTGATAGGGAGAGGACTTCAGGATTTTGGTGAGCGGAAAGTTTAGGATGGAAACGTTGGGATCTGGAAATAAAATGAAAAGTAAAACAATATTTTATACCACTTGTTTTATTCCTGAAAAATTGATATCACCCAGGATGTCTCATGAGTATATGTAGCTTTTAAAGGAATTGATATTACCCAGGAAGTCTCATGAGTATATGTAGCTTTTAAAGGAATTGATATTACCCAGGAAGTCTCATGAGTATATGTAGCTTTTAAAGGAATTGATATTACCCAGGAAGTCTCATGAGTATATGTAGCTTTTAAACGAATTGATATTACCCAGGAAGTCTCATGAGTATATGTAGCTTTTAAACGAATTGATATTACCCAGGAAGTCTCATGAGTATATGTAGCTTTTAAAGGAATTTTCTTTTTTGCCAAAATGAACCAGGAACTTGGTGCATTTAGGTTGTGAAGATATCTGTAATTGAACTCAATTAACCGTAGTTTATTTGGTGTAGAAAAAAAACGGTACTTAGCTATCCTCTCCGCTTAGGTTTACCTAAAAGTACATGTTTTGAAGTGGTTGCCCTATAAATTTCATCACCGTACTCGGCCGTATGTATCGTCGCTACAAATGCAAAGTATCGGAAATGAAAATCACCACTTTTCAGAGTGGAAAAGCATTTATTCATAACTTTTTTTTGGAGAGTAAAATATTTGGCAGATTTGATCTTTTGATAGTGGAATACTTTCCCTTTAATAGAGTGATCTAAGATTCAAGAATTTGCCGTAAATAAGTCCAGCAGAAATTAGTAAAGATTGACAATGAAAGATGCATTTTTTTCACATTCGATACTTTGCATTTGTATCGACGATGTGCACAGCATAATAAATTCAAGGTTTTCAATTACTGATGCGATTATTCTACAAAAAGCGGCTTAACGATTATTATTTTCTGCTGAAAGCCATTAAACTATTTTGTATTGCCATCCCACCCAAATCCTTGAGGTCAATATCCCTTTCCACTCAGACCAATCCTAAAGACCTTCCCAGGAGGCTTAAGAGACTTAGGCCCCGTGACCAGATATCATAACAGCAGTTAAAAACAGCACAAATTGTTTAGATATATTAGGAAGTGCCGATCAGTGTTGGGCAAAATTTATTCAGAATAATGAATTAATGTATTATTTTAATCACGAATGAAGAATAATTACTTTTATTCTAATGAAATTTATATTTTATTTACAAATTATTCGAATAATCAATCAGAATAATCATATTTTATTGAATAATGAAAGAAATATTATGATGTCGATAGCCGGAAATATGTGTGTGTATATATATATATATATATATATATATATATATACCTTTGAGGTGGATTTATTCAGTAAACCAACTGGACATAAAGAATCACGAATAATGAATAACGAGTAATTCTGTGAATAATTAATGATGTACCGTGTGAATATGATAATTCAGTGAATTATTCATCATTCACTAAAAATTTATTTGAATAATCATTCGAATAATACTTTATTCGAATAATACTCAACACTGGTGTTGATAATGTTTGGCTCCTTCCATATACTGTTCATTGACATGTATACTTAGGCAAGCACAATTAATTGAGGAGCTTAGTATCAAAGTTGGACAACTCCACTTTTGATTTTTTTACAGGAGAGGTAAAAAACCATATCTACTATATTGATGTCAGTATCATGGTGATTTTTTTATATGTTATTCTTGTAGGCCTCAGAAACATTAATTTAAAGGCACTGCAAAATTATATAAGTATTAAGGCCGTAATTGCACTTTAAATAGTGGAGTTGTCCATGTTTGAAACCAAGTCATGGAGTTGTCTGTTTTTGAAACCAAAGGGAGCCATTTGAAAATTGAACCTATCCTCTTTTGAAACCAAACAAATATGAATTTGGTATGCTCGAGGGTGTTTTAATATAATGTAATTATGTCTAATGTATTAAATCAAAATTATATAGTTAAAAATTACATGAAACATTTTTGTTTAAATACAGTTTGACAAAACTGAAATGAAACTAAATTATCCTTATTTTATTAAGTTTAGAAAAGAAGTGGTACTTAGCTATCCTCTTCGCACAGTTTTACCTATAACTACATGTATTGAAGTGGCTGTGCTATAATTTTCATCGCCGTACTCAGCCATACCTGTGCACAGCTAATAAAATAAAGTTATCAATTAGCGATGCGATTATTTTATGAAAAACGAGTTAACCATTATTATTTTCTGCAGAGAGTTGTTGAAAAGTTTGTAATAGCAAATAACTGAACATTAACGATGAGATCTATTTAATATGTAGTGTGAAACTGTCAATATTTATTTGTTGTACGCGAAAATTTAAATAAAGAGGAATATGTCGAGAACAGTTACCAGTACCAAATTAGCTGTTAATTTATTCACCTGAGGTCTTGAAAATATATTTGGAAGGATACATAGCTCTCCCACTTGAGTAAAGTATGAATATTTTAAATTAAATACTTGCTGTTTTTCACGGTTGTTGTTATATAAAGCCCGTTTATTAATAAAATAATTATTCTATAGAATTGGTAGTGGTCTCATTCGACTCGGCACAAAAGAAATTCTTCAAAAATCATACGATTCAAGTACCTAGAGGTTTTGTCCCAAAATCCGGCATTCGGAACCACAGTGTGCCGGATAACAGCTAGTTATTAATAAGAATTATCGCCAAATGCATTTATTACAAGTAACTATAAACATTCAGCCATGATGGATTTGCAGTGCATGTTGGGAGCAGATTGCATGAATGCAAGCTTCTCATTGGCTACTGATGGAGTTGTCATTTTTTGAAACCAAACTATGTTGGAATTGTCCATATTTTTATTCTGAACGGTTGAAATAAACGCTATTTTACCTATTTTCTGTCCGTTTTTAATGAAAAACAGTTGTAAAATCGAATGCAGCATAAAAAGTCCGACTCGCAGGAACTGCGTCATCTTAGCACGGTTACGTACATCTCGAACAAAAGGAATATATTAGCATTACAAATCACAGGAAACTGACACTAGCCAACTTACACAGAAATGGATAATTCTTAATCTGTATAAGTCAATACAATTTTGTACTAAAAACGTACTTACTCTTTGACTACTGCTTAGAAGGCTCTCTTCTCAACAACCAAAAATTCGTTGTCATTTTAAGTTCCTTGTTTTACTAGCTAATTCGTTTTACTGTTATAATCAACTGTAAATATGTGCTTCATAACGAATAAAATTCCAATCTGCCGTGGGTTAAATCTTTCTATAAAATAAGAAATAAGGACAACTTCATTCAGAGGCTATGAGAAAGGTTATATAGATAGGAGAATTCAAAACAAACTACGTCATCATGATTAGCCACAGCCATCTTGATTACCACAGCCACTCAAAACTTATTATTACCAATACCATTCACCGTTTCTTAGCTTATTTTACTACTATACTAATTTTACTGATAAATGCAATTTAAAACAAGAAACAACCAATTAAAAAGTGAGATAAGCAAAGAGAAAACCCCTTTCAAAACAACAAAACAAACACTTTTTAAGATTTAAGCGCTTATATCTCTGATTGACGTTGCCCCATCGAATATTGCTTCAGAACCTTTTTTGTAGAAAATTTAGTAAGCATTCGAATGGTTACCTTCTACTTACCACGAATTCCCAACCGTAATCGAGATATTTACGAAAAATGTATGAAGATCCGAAAACTTTTCATGTCTATTAATAATTTTTTTTTTTTCGCATACTTCCTTAACTCCAAATATAACCAAAATTTAAACATCTTAGTTGGGATTAATTTCAAAGTTGTAGAAAATATTTCAATTGAATCCCGCGATTCTAAGTACCCTCAAAAACATATTGACTTACAAAAACATTGATTCCACTTTTCTCAGGAACGGTTAGAGATTTCGCCTTGAAAATGGTTTCATTCGTTTTCCTATGTTAAGAAACCTATAAAACAAGTACCTGCAAGCATATGAACTCAAAAACGTAAGCGTTACGATTTTGTTTGCACGAATTTCGCCCCAAAAACTATCTTCCAGTGGGCGGATTCTGCTGGTTAACGAACTTGACCTTTCAAATTAGAAGACAGATTTTTGAACCGAATTTTATCAAAATCGGACCATTTTTGAGCCGCCAGGAGCGCGAACAGACAAGCATATATATAAATATATACGTATATATATATATATATATATATATATATATATATATATATACAAATTTGAACCACCTATATTTTCGTGATCTTTGGGGTCTGAAACGAGAGAGTTTCTGGCCGGCACGTCCGGATCGCGTCATGAGGTCAACCTCATAAACGGGTTCTCCCTATGGAGATAGGGAGTAACCGCGCTAAAATCCACTTAAGAATCGACAAAAATCTTAAAACTGAAAAAAATGGAGTTGTCCAACTTTGATACTAAGCTCCACAATTATTGTATGTACTTATAATTGTACAGATTTTAAATAAACATGAAAAAAAAAATAAATAAAATGAAACTATTTTGTGCTTATAAGTAATTGATCATAAACAGTGAGGTCCATGTAATATCTCGTTTGAAACAGCTTAATTTATTCGTTATAAGCACAAATTATAATAAAGAGAAATAAGTCGAGAAGAGTTACCAGAGTTACATTGGTCAGGGCCCCCACTTCTCAGAGCCGGGCCCCCACTTCTCAGAGCCAGAATGAAAATTCTAGTACTTTGCTATAGGACTTTGGACATTTTAAAATTATTTTCATCTTGAGTTTTGAGCGAGATGAGAATAAAAGCCGACAATCGGTACAGCAAAGGTCACTTTCGGTACTTGTAGTTTTATTACGACTCCTAATGAAATATACTATTCTGGGACTGCACTTGTTTTGTCGTTTATGTACATAAAAAAAATAAAGATCCAACTTAAATAAATATAGGCTACGCCCGTCTATATTTCTAAACCCCATTCTTTTTACAAGCTCATAACCTATACATTGTTTTCCAATTAGCGAGGCCCGACCCGGGCCCTAGACAACCGTACCCGGCAGTCCCCATATGTACCGGCCCTGACATTGGTTGTTAATTTATTCACATTTGAATACATTTTGAAGTATACATATCTCCACCCATTGAGTAAAATATGAGATTTTAAAATTGAAACTAGCTTCATGATGATTAGATAGTTAGCCGTCGAGGTGATAAGTAAAGATGGAATGGTTGGGGTCGGCTAAATAAACCTCAATATGATTTTTGTTAAAAAAAAATCTATATTTAGGACGTTTCGGCTACTCATTGGTAGCCTTCCTCAGCTAAAATGACAAGAAAAACAGAAATTGTATAATTGAGATAAGTAACAGAACTATAAATACACTTAACTTATTATAAAAGAACAATTTGGTCTTAAATTCTTAGAACGAGTAGAATGAAAATCAAAAGAAACATAACAAAAAAAGAAGAAAAAAGGCTATTATATTGAAGTTTATATAAGTAAATAGGTGCTAATAGTAACATTTATTAATTATAACAAAGAAACAAAATACTACATACCTATGGAAATGCCTGGATCTTCTTGTTTCTTTGTTATAATTAATAAATGTTACTATTAGCACCTATTTACTTATATAAACTTCAATATAATAGCCTTTTTTCTTCTTTTTTTGTTATGTTTCTTTTGATTTTCATTCTACTCATTCTATGAATTTAAGACCAAATTGTTCTTTTATAATAAGTTAAGTGTATTTATAGTTCTGTTACTTATCTCAATTATAAAATTTCTTTCTGTATTAATTTCTGTTATTCTTGTCATTTTAGCTGACGAAGGCTACAAACGAGTAGCCGAAACGTCCTAAATATAGATTTCTTTAACAAAAATCGTATTGAGGTTTCTTTAGCCGAATCCCAACCATTCCATCTTTACTTGAAACTAGCTGTTTTTAACAATTTTCTTAACATAAAACCCGTTTATCTTCCAAAATAATTATTCTATCAAATTGGTACTGGTCTCATTCGACTTAGCACAAAAAAATACTTCAACAACGATACCAAAGCGGCAAGTTTAAATCTAAATATAAATATAAAAATCAGCTGTCTGTCTGTTTGTTCCTTTTACCGATTTTGACCAAACTTGGTACACAGGTAGGTCTTGATCCGGGGAGTCTCGTAAATAATATAATCCAGATCACTGGTATTGTAAAAAACTGTATAATATTGTACGATCATACCAAAAGTTCCATATTCGAGTGAGGTAGCAAGACAGAGGAAATAGGAAACTGTGTTGCAAACATTAAGTTACTAGGGAATGGAGGGAGTCTAAAAGAAATAAGTTGAAGCCTAAAATCAGTCATTTTAGTGTGCTCTGTAGCGCGCTAAAAGGTGAATTTTTGTATATGATTGTAAATAAACAATGTAATTAAATGAATATATATATATATATATATATATATATATATATATATATATAAATCGTATTCGTATTAATTTATATTTATATATATAATATATATATATTCCTCTAAGTTCATTGTTTGTTTACAAACATATTCAGATTCAAATTTTAGCGCGTCAGAAGTCACACTAGCATGGCTGATTTGAGACCTAGACTTTTTTATCATTGGAAGATAGATAACACTCCCTCCAGTATCTTCTAAATCAATGATTATAAACACAAAGACACGGAGAGAGAACAGAGCCTCCCACTTGGAGTCCAATATGCAGCTCTCTTAATATGTGGTTTACAGAATCATCTCTGCCTATGCTAAGTCTCTGCTACGTCTGCCCTTGGTTTAATTTGCTCCCGGCCTTAACCTAGAGATAGGCTAGGTTCCTGGTGAGGGCTGGAGAAGGCAGCTCTCCAGGGATAGGTTGAGGCCTCGGGTACGATAGGAGCGAAGAGCGATGAGCGCTAAGCGAAAAGCTTCAGAGAAACTTCGCTCACATTAATGTTAAGCTGGAGTGGAGTAGGAATGAGGGAGGACTGGCTACAATAGGCATGAGCGACAGGGCGATGTCGCTTGTAGGTTCCGGGCTGTCGTTCATCGCTCAGTCCAGATATTAGAATTTTTCTCGCCGCTCACCTCAGACTTAATATTTTGCGTGCCACAGAAAAGGCTACAGCTTCTAAATCAACTTATAACAACAACAGCTTTATCAATTCACATTTATGGTTTTTGTTTCCCTTCTTTATTAAATTACGAGAATAGATGTTTAAAACCAAACAATATTTATAACCTTCCAATGCTTATAATCTTCTAGCTACCTTTCTTATAAATAATTTTAAAATAGGAATACTAATAAAAGAGTAAATTGGATGGTAGAGAATGCTTTTAATTTCGGAAGTAGAAAGTATGGAATGACAGACACAGTGATTTTAAAAATACAATCATAACCAAGAAACTATGAGAAGAGGTTGGAAACTCATTAAACATGTAAGGTAAGATACTTTTATTAACTAAACATTTAAATATTATTTCTTTAATTAATATTATAATTTGGAGTATGCGATGACGGAGACTAAAGGAAATTACAGCCCAGCCGCTCTGTATCGTAGCCAGTGCCGCTCTTCTTCTAAACGCTCGATCGTTCTGTCGCTCATCGCTCGTATCGTACCCAAGGCCTAAGAAGTACCTCGTGGACTATGAATTGCCTCCAGATTCCCGCCAATTCACAGCTGTTCCTTCCAAGAATGTTTATTAGTCATAAAAACTTCAATGGAACAGCCGCTTACTCACAAAGACAGTTAGTCATTCATAACATAATCATTGGGACCACCAGCTTCCAGATACTGCACCCAGCTTCTGGGGGCTCTTTCTTCTCAGCTTCTCAGACACGGAACAGATACGCCGCTCTTGCGTGGTGGAAGATTATTTGTATTATTCATCCATATTTCTGTATTAATTATTAATTTATTTATTCATTTTTAGAGATATTATTGGGGGGAAACCCCGCTCTGTAAGGATGGTATCATAAATACGGACCAGATGTCCCGACCTGGAGTCCCAGCTTTCTACATGTTGTTTATATTAAATTTTAAACATTGAAAAATGTTGATTTACTTAATATTCATAAATTGTAGAAAATTACTTTGATTGATATGACATAATGTATTAATAGCCCTTAAAACACAGCACAGCTTTTAAAATTTATTTTATAAGTAAAAATCCACCCCACAGGCACACCCATTCCTCCAACAAAGTTACAAGGGTACAACAAAGTTACACGGTAGTATTACCTTTAAAGTTGAAAAACGTTATGTTTTTGTAAATAACATACGTTATGTTTTTGTAAATAACGTACGTTATGTTTTTGTAAATAACGTACGTTATGTTTTTGTAAATAACGTACGTTATGTTTTTGTAAATAACGTACGTTATGTTTTTGTAAATAACGTACGTTATGTTTTTGTAAATAACGTACGTTATGTTTTTGTAAATAACGTACGTTATGTTTTTGTAAATAATGTACGTTATGTATAAATAAAGAATTTTGGATTTGAGTTGATAATCAAAATAAGGTGTTTTTAATAAAGCTTGCCGTATGTTATCACCTATCATCGGATAATATTTAATTTTCAGATTATAACCAATTACTTTATTGTATTCCTTATTATTATTTATCCTCAATTTTTTTTTATTGTTTTTATTATTCAATAGAGCAGATCACCCTTGTTGCGAAGCTCTCGAAACGAATAAATAAATAAATTTTTAATAAAGCTTGCCTCAGAATTGTTTTTTGCGAAGAAAATATTATAAGATTGGTTAATTATGTTTCTATTGACTTCCGCCGGACACGAAAAAATAATTGAGAAATTCGAAGGACTAATTTATTGATGATCTATGATTTACGATAAGTCGGCATTTCACGCCAGTTCTTCCGGATTATTTCAATAGTGTTGATATATTAAGCGGGCTTCCTTCCTATATAGGGAGGGAGGAACACCGCTAAAACCGTGCTAGCGTTACGACCGTTTCAAGAAACAGGAAGGAATGTTTCATTGCCTCCTTGTAACCTTCAAACTACCTTCACGACTACGGGGAAATCGTACAATACTAGCAGCATTGGAAACAAAGAGAACTACAGAGCTGTTTCAACATCCAGCAGCAAAGCAACCAACACAGACATTCTTCCTTCTTAAGTTGAATGAAATACTTATATATTGAATTAAATTCAATAAACGATTTCAATATTTTTTTTTTTTAATGATTATTAAAAAGGTCTATCCGAGGCAATAATATCCCGAACCCTTAAACTGGTATTACTAACCTAGAGATAACAGGTTATCTGCTTCTTTACACTGGTCGGGAGAACCAATTTGCATCGACACAGCCTTCAGAATGTAAACACTCGCTAAGAAAGGTTTTTTCATTATACTCCATCAAAAAACATGTGTTTTCAATACTCGGTTTGAGCCCGTAAAATAGTACTTTTCGGGCCTAGGCCTGAAAAATCTTTTTGGCGCGCTAACCTTACCTGCTACTAATAAACATGTGTTTGAAGGAGGTTACTTTTAGATACTGTCATTCATTCTAATATTTGTTTACTTATAATAAGTAGTGTGTTTAAAGTAGGTCAATTATAGGTTAATAAACAGATTTTTTTTTTAAATAAGAAAAAGGTGTCAATTTAATTTCTTTTACTGTATCTTATCTTAAGTTATTAATGAAAGAGAGGAAGCCAAGCTATAGAGACAGGAAAGAAAAGCATTGTCTTGTTATTTAAGTGTCTGCGTTAAGACACATTGTAGTTAAGTCTTATTGTATCATTATTTTGTTTCGTATTTTTCTTAGCAAATCATTTATTGTTATATTATTGAAAAAAAAAAAAAAAAAAAAAAAAAAAAAAAAAAAAAAAAAAAAAAAAAAACTGTAACAGTCGCACATAAATGCATAAAATGCATGGGATTTGCAGAATACACAATAAACTCCCAGATCGTAGGCTTACTTCAATGTGGAAATAATCAAGTTATTAATGAAATATAAAAGGGTTTTAATGTACTCAAGTATGAGCAGTATAATGAAAAGTATTGTTCATAACACCTACCAAAAGTGTGTTTTCGGTGCTTGGTCTAATTTCCGGTTAAACTCGACCGCGCGCCGAAAACAAACACTTTTGGTACTAGTGATGAAAATAACTATTTTGATATTCAAATTTTTAAGTTTTTTTGAGAGGGGTTGGAACTTTTAAGCATTTCCACACCGGCTCAAAAATGGTCCGATCTTGATGAAATTTGGTACAAAATTCTTTCTTCTCATCTGAAAGGTCAAGCAACAGATCGTTCAACAGCTGAATCCGTTCACTATAACGTGATTTTTCTAGGGAAAGTTGCGCGAAAAAAATCGTAAGGCTTACGTTTTCGAGTCGATATGCTTGCAGGTACTCTTTTTATATGTTTCTTGACTTAGGAAAACAAGTAAAACCATTTTCAAAACGATATGTAACCGTCTACGCGAGAAATTGATACAGCTACTTTTACAAACTAATTTTCAATTCTGGTGTTAGACCGAGAGCCAGCAACGCACTTTTCATGAAGTGTTTTATGCATCTTAAAATTTTGCTATAATGTACCTCTTAGGTAGATAAGAAGGTATATATGTGTTTCCTGGACATACCTTGGAACACCAGGTACTGCGCATAGGGGCAAGTTGCAAAAGAATATTGCCCAAAAGTAGAGTTTTATTCAGAAGCCAACTATTATTAATGAAATAAATGGCAGATTAAGGCAATTTTCAAATTAATAATAAATAAGGCAGGAACTTTTAAGGGGGTTAAAATGATAATAATAAAAAAAAAACTAAGTACCTAGTTTTTATTTTGAATATTAAATGAAGTGCTTTATTCACGCTGCGATTTAAACAGCGCCTTCAGTAAACATATTTGAGAATAATTACAAAAGGGCAGACACTTTTGTGGGGTATAATTATCAGGAAACATAAAAATAAATGTTGAATATCATAGACTGCAATACACTGCGCGTAACCGTAAGAGTTGAATGACAGCACCGCGCATTTGTTGTTATTCTCTGCGCTCTCATTGGTTCTTGCTCATATGATCTTGTACAGCTGTTCCGGTTTAAATTGCAGCGCGAATAAAACTATCATTTAATATTAGAATAAAATAAACAATTATATATTTTTTTACGTGTTATACCCCTTAAAAGTGTCTGCCATATTTATTATTCATTGTAAAATTGTCATAATTTTACATTAATAATAGTTGGCTTCTGAATAAAACACTATTTTTGGGCAATATTGTTTTGCAACTTTCCCCTACGCGCAGTACCTGTTGTTCCAAGGTATGTCCAGGAAACACATATATACCTTCTTCTATACCTAAGAGGTATATTATAGCAAAATTACAAGGTGCATAAAACACTTCATGAAAAGTGCGTTGCTGGCTCTCGGTCTATTTTACCCTTGATTCCGAAGTGTCCTCCAACCCATAATCAGACCAAAACGTGTGTGTATCAGGTTTGGGAAGGATGGGACATCACCACTATTGTGTGAAGTTAAAGAATTTGTTCAGAATGGCTCCTTCACGCTAAAGCACATTTATTGGTTTTGACTTAGAAATAAATAGATTCAAATAAATTATTTTCTAAAACTACGAGATACCATTTTAAAGCTTATTAAATAAGGTAACTTTTGAGGCGGAGGCAAACCTCTAGATCTACAAATAGCTGATTAAGAAAATATTGAATAATTTAAGAAAACCCTAATAACAATAGTTCACATCTATATGGCTCTTAGTCTAGCTCCTAATTTACATGATAACATTTCAATAAAGGGTGTTTCTTATTGGAAATTTAATGTAGATTCTAAAAATGTGGTCGTTATTTACGATACATTATTTAGAAATCCGGATACACAGTTTTTCATTAAAAAGGAAACAATAGTTTTGAAAATAGACAAAATTTCAAGTAACTCTGCTACATGTTGAGATAGAACGCTCATTTCTACGTCCCTCAACTACAAATGAGGTGCAGAATAAACCCTTAAAGTTATGACATCTCAATGTGGGACACCCTGTATTTTATATTGACCTACCTCAGAAACACAGTGCTATATCTTATTTTCTATAATCTTATTATATGACTATAAGCATTGTCAACTTAAAAAAAATAAAGATGTCAGTTAAAAAAAAAAAAATTAAGATAAATGATACACTTTTGTGCCTAACTATTCCAACCATCCTCATTTCCTAGAATAAGAGGCTTAGAGGATATTGTTCATATTGTTAATCGAAAAAGGGTCAGAACACACCAATCAATTAACCAATGAAATATGACGATTCCTTTCAAGAGAATGGTTAACTTGCCGTGTAGTTGTAGCAATGCTATTTGGCTAAGAAGTCCAATTATCCCAAACCTCCTAGACGGATTTACACCCGGAAGAAAAATTTTTATAAAAAAATATAGTAGTTGCTGTAGCTGCTATATGTTGGATATTATGTAGGACTATCAGTTGAAATGGTTAGGATAAACAAGATTAAGTAGCATACAGAGCTTGTAGTCATATTTTAGTAGCATTTGCATCATAGACTGATAGTCCCGTATAATATCCAACATATAGCAGCTACAGTTGAAATGGTTAGGGGCAACAAGATTAAGTAGCATACAGAGCTTGTAGTCATATTTTAGTAGCATTTGCATCATAGACTGATAGTCCTACATAATATCCAACATATAGCAGCTACAGTTGAAATGGTTAGGAGCAACAAGATTAAGTAGCATACAGAGCTTGTAGTCATATTTTAGTAGCATTTGCATCATAGACTGATAGTCCCACATAATATCCAACATATAGCAGCTACAGTTTAGTTTTGTTAAAAATGTTGCTTGGCACTATTTTGCCCCGACTCCCTTGAATTATTTTGAATACTGTACAAAGCGAAAATGTTGGATTTTAGCTATTTTCGGAAGTCCACAGACACTGAGGGCCATATTTTTTGCGTGTTCCTTTTATTATATTTTAGCGCGGTTACTCCCTACCTCCATAGGGCGAACCCGCTCATGAGGTTGACCTCATGACGCAATCCGGAAGTGCCGACTAGAAACTTTCTCGTTTCAGACCCTATAGATCACGAAAATATAGGTGGTTCAAATTTATATATATATATATATATGCTTGTCTGTTCGCGCTCTAGCAAGCTCAAATACGGTCCAATTTTGATGAAATTTCGTACAAAAATCTGTCTTCTGATTTGAAAGGTCAAGTTCGTTAACCAGAGGAATCCGCCCACTAGAAGATAGTGTTTGGGGCGAAATTCGCGCAAAAAAAATCGTAACGCTTAGGTTTTTGAGTTCATATGCTTGCAGGTACTTTTTTAATAGGTTTCTTGGGCTAGGAAAACGAATGAAACCATTTTCAAGGCGATAGCTTTAACCGTTTCTGTGATAAGTGGAATCAATGTTTTTGTAAGTCATTATTTGTTTGTGGATACTTAGAATCGCGGGATTCAGTTGAAATAGGTTCTACATCTTGGAAATTAATCCAAACTAAGATGTTTAAATTTTGGTTATATTTGGAGTTAAGGAAGTATGCGAAAACAATTATTTCATTAATAGACATGAAAATTAAAACATTATTCGTAAATATCTCCATAACGGTTGGAAAATCGTGGTAAGTGGAAGGTGACCATTCGAATGCTTGCTAAATTCTCTACAAAAAAGGTTCTGAAGCAATATTCGATGGGGCAACGTCAATCAAAGATATAAGCGCTGATGATTTGTGATGCTAATCTATTTCATTTCTTCGAGATGTACGTAACCGCGCTAAGATGACGCAGTTCCTGCGAGTCGGACTTTTTATTTATTTTGAATTAATATTAATTGAGAATTCTTATTGTTAAATTCTAAACATAAAAATAGTAATGACCGCTAATGACTAAAGAATTCAGTGCGCTTTAATACAAGATAAATAAATAAAAAGATAATTTCTTAAATCCCCAGAAAAGAGGAAGATGACTTGGGACATGGATTCGATAATAAACAGGAATCGTAAGAGGAAGATGACTTGGGACATGGATTCGATAATAAACAGGAATCGTAAGAGGAAGATGACTTGGGACATGGATTCGATAATAAACAGGAATTGTAAGAGGAATATGACTTGGGACATGGATTCGATAATAGACAGGAATCGTAAGAGGAAGATGACTTGGGACATGGATTCGATAATAAACAGGAATCGTAAGAGGAAGATGACTTGGGACATGGATTCGATAATAAACAGGAATCGTAAGAGGAAGATGACTTGGGACATGGATTCGATAATAAACAGGAATCGTAAGAGGAAGATGACTTGGGACATGGAGGATTCGATAATAAACAGGAATCGTAAGAGGAAGATGACTTGGGACATGGATTCGATAATAAACAGGAATCGTAAGAGGAAGATGACTTGGGACATGGATTCGATAATAAACAGGAATCGTAAGAGGAAGATGACTTGGGACATGGATTCGATATGAAACAGGAATCGTAAGAGGAAGATGACTTGGGACATGGATTCGATAATAAACAGGAATCGTAAGAGGAAGATGACTTGGGACATGGACTCGATATGAAACAGGAATCGTAAGAGGAAGATGACTTGGGACATGGATTCGATATGAAACAGGAATCGTAAGAGGAAGATGACTTGGGACATGGATTCGATATGAAACAGGAATCGTAAGAGGAAGATGACTTGGGACATGGATTCGATATGAAACAGGAATCGTAAGAGGAAGATGACTTGGGACATGGACTCGATATGAAACAGGAATCGTAAGAGGAAGATGACTTGGGACATGGATTCGATATGAAACAGGAATCGTAAGAGGAAGATGACTTGGGACATGGATTCGATATGAAACAGGAATCGTAAGAGGAAGATGACTTGGGACATGGATTCGATATGAAACAGGAATCGTAAGAGGAAGATGACTTGGGACATGGATTCGATATGAAACAGGAATCGTAAGAGGAAGATGACTTGGGACATGGATTCGATATGAAACAGGAATCGTAAGAGGAAGATGACTTGGGACATGGATTCGATATGAAACAGGAATCGTAAGAGGAAGATGACTTGGGACATGGATTCGATATGAAACAGGAATCGTAAGAGGAAGATGACTTGGGACATGGATTCGATAATAAACAGGAATCGTAAGAGAATTACAGCAAGGCAACGTAAAGGGTAAGATAGATAGATAGATAGATATGGAGTTTGCGCTCTACAACTAGGTTATTTGCGCCTTCCAATATGTTGGTTCGAAAAGGTTCGGGTTATTTTATAAATATTTTCTTTAGGTATTTAATTAAATTTTGAGACGTCTGTGAGTTTGTGGGATAGGTGTAGTTCTTCGCCTGTGTGGATGCTTTGTTTAGTTACAAATTGTTACTCATTGTATAATTTATTAGTTAAAGACCATTACAGTCGTTATCTTAAAATTCAATATGGCAATTATAATTTAAACTAAGACTATTATAATTTAAATTAAGAGAATTATAATAAAGATAGACTAATTACAATCTTTTTGTAAACTTGATTAATATAATATTGATGTGATTTTAATATATATATATATATATATATATATATATATATATATATATATATATATATTCTTTTTAATTATTTTTTTTAATAATTTTTTTTTTATTTTATTATTTATTTTTACGTAAAGTGTAAGTAATACTTACTTGTAACTTTTTTTTTTTTTTTACCTTTTTATTCTTTATAGGCCTAAATCCTTCCTTAACTAATCAAAAATGATATCCAAGAGTGTGTAGCGAGGCTACTACTTGATTGCTAAATATTCGCGACTCCTACCTCCCTACCTCGCTGGATAGCCCCCATTATTCTGAGTTTTGGCGCCCATCAGAGGATGATATTCGCGACTCCTACCTCCCTACCTCTCTGGATAGCCCCCATTATTCTGAGTTTTGGCGCCCATCAGAGGATGATATTCGCGACTCCTACCTCCCTACCTCGCTGGATAGCCCCCATTATTCTGAGTTTTGGCGCCCATCAGAGGATGATATTCGCGACTCCTACCTCCCTACCTCTCTGGATAGCCCCCATTATTTTGAGTTTTGGCGCCCATCAGAGGATGATATGAAAAACGTGGTGTCAGTTGTGGAAGACTTGGGAATTTTCTATTAACATGTTAGTGATGTGAAAGTGCCTGCCGTTGTTAATCTAGACCCTAAATAGTAAATGCAGGCCTGCAGGGTATGTAATTATTAGTTATGGTGCACCCATTATAGTTATTATGAGTACTCACTTCATTTATGCATTTGTAGGGATGCTATTTTTTGGAATGATATGTTGAATTGTTATTATTATTATTTCGGGGGTTTTTGTCTCAGTTTCCTGGGATAAATTCATTCGGGGGCTATTGCCAACCGAAAGAATTGTTTGGTTTTTTTTTTGGCGACTTTTTTTCTGTTTTTATTTTATTTTTTACGGGCGTCCATTTAGAAACTTTCTAACTGTTCAGTACCGCTTGTTGGGCATTTTAATTAGATCCTCTGGCAGTTTCAGATATGCATTTCGGAATGAGCCCGTTGGTCGAGATTATGACGGCTGTAATCCTTGCGGAATCCAACTTATACAGGTCTTTCAGCTCTATGGCCAAGTCTTGGTACTTGCGCAGTTCCTCGGCATATGATTTCCGGATATTCTCTGCGAAATCAATAATATCGGCTTCCCTTGTCAATGATAAGAATATCCGGTTTATTTATTATTATTATCATGAAATTACTATTATTATCATTACAGTTTTTTATAAGTACGTAGCGCATGCTCAGTAGAATTGACCTGTTTGTTTGTTTGTTTATTGCTAGCAGTATGGAATGCCAAATTATTTATTTTTTGCATCGGTTTTATTATTTATTATGTTATTTATTGGTATAAAATAAATATATATTTTTATAAACATTTACTCGATGAAATAATTTCGACCCCCGAGTCCGTAAAATAGACAACCTCCAAAGAGGTTATAAGTGTTTATGTGGTACAACCGTTTTGTAAATATGCCAAAAATTCGATTTTTCAACTAGAGCCACGAATCATTTCGAAATTAAAAATAATTTTTTTATCTTTATTACAAGAAATTATGGGAAAATAATAAAAAAGAATGAAAATGAACTTTTCGGTATATTAAACTTTGAAGTGGATTTTCTCAAAACTATGATTTTTTAAATCGGGCGATATGCTAGCGCTTTCAATTTTCACCCGATCAAATTCAAATTTTAACTGCAGATTTTTAATTATGTTTGCTAGTAAAGTATGCAGGGATTTTTCCATTCATTGAATTATAACGACTTTCGGTTTTGTTTTAATACATAATGAAGAATTGATTACCATTTTCGAAAAAATAATATTTCTTAAAAATACTACGTTCTTTATTATATTTAACACTAGCTGAATACCCGGGCTTCACCACGGCCGATAAGAACTTTTTATATTGAGTTAAATAAGATATGATCAAAATTAACGCTACTACATAATTTTGTACAGCTTATTATTGCACGGACTTTAAACACCATGTGGAGGTAAACGTGCTTGTTTCCGTTGGAGGGTAAAAAAAAAATATACAACAACCGCTTAAAACGTTAGGTAAACAGAGACAAATACACGTTGAAAAGAATAAAACTAACAACTTTAAAGTTTTAATCACTTATCTCTTCGATTGACATCGCCCCACCGAACTTACAACAGAATCTTATTGTAGAGAATTTAGTAACCTTTCGAATAGCCGCCTTCCACTTACTACGATTTCCCAACCGTTTTCGAGATATTTTAGGAAATATACTGAGATCCGAAAACTTTGAATCACCATTCAGACAATTTTTTTCCTTATACTTCATTTCTGAATACCCAAACAGAAAATTAGTTTTGAAAAGAATTTCTATCAATTTTTCTCGTAAATGGCTACAGAACTCGCTTAAAAAATTGTTTCATTAGTTTTCCTACGTTAAGGAATCTTTCGTACAAATTTTGCTCTAAAAACCATTTTCCAGTAAACGGATTCAACTGGTTAAGGAAACTCGACCTTTTAAATGAGAAGAAAGGTTTTTGTACCAAATGTTATCAAAATCGAACCTTTTTTGAGCCGATGAGGAACTTCTTAATAATTCAAACCCCCCTAAAAGTACTTAAACATATGAATATCAAAAAAACCTTTCTTAGCGAGTGTTTACACTCTAAACGTATTGTCCGTGCAAAATTCAAATTTTTGTGTCAAGTGGTTCGGGATATTATTACCTCGGATGGACCATCACCAGGGCGTAAACTCTAAGAGGGACAAAATCACATTTTATTTCTAGTAATTCAAGGACTGCCATCATAGTGGAAATTAACCTCAATTAAAAATAATACTATGAAATAGATAATGTACGGTAACAGCTGTTCTTTATCGTCCTAGCAACGCATGCTGCCTAGGCTTGCCTGTTCTAACCAACTAAAACTTTAAACCCCCCTAAAAATATTTAAAAATTCGAATATGAAAAAATCCTTTCTTAGCGGTCCCTACGTTATATAGGGAGTGTCCATGCAAACTTTCAAATTTTTCTGTCGAGCGGTTTGGGCTGGGCGTTGATAGATGAGTGAGTGAGTGAGTGAGTGGTATTTGACAAATATATAGTAGATTCTTCTTTCGAAACGATTTTAGTTTTTCGTTGAAGATTTTCGCCTGCAGACTATCACCCGCGAAGAAAAAGGGTTTCCGTTCGTCAGGTGCAGGCTCCGAAGAATTATTATCATTTTATTCATTTTTTTTTTTTTTTTTTTTGATACTTTAACATCCAAAATAAAACTTATGGCATAAATAATTGAAAAATATTGATTTATCTGTTATACATAAATATTAGAGAATGACTTTGATTTTGGTCACACAAGACAGCATTACAATTTAATTCCTAGTACATTTCGAAGAGACTGTCTTCCGTACAGATTACCAAGATGGATATAATCATGGGTAAGGTCGGGTTTAATAAGTCACATATGAAATGTGTTACTTTAAAGAATCAATACAACAAATTGGCATTTCCAAATACACAATCTTCTTGAACAATTTGCAAATGCACTGGAGTAATAAAGCGTAATGGCAAATCTATGTAAAATAAACATATTCTTTAAGGTGTAATATTAAAAAAAAAATTGCCCCTTACAAAACAAATACGCAACTTTCAGAAAGGTAGTGAAAATCCTCAGTCATTCCTGTCACATTCACGACTAATGTGTCCAGTCTTCCCACAGCTATAGCAGGACCTGAAACTCTCAGGGCAGTCTCGGGCCATGTGCCCAGTCTTGTTGCAATTATAACAAGCTGAACTGAACCCACCTCTTGAACCATCCCTTTGCTCCGGACAATCTCTGGCTATATGGCCAGTTTTGTTATTACTGTAACATGAGGGCTCATCTGACCTTTGCTGTCAATCCTTAGCAATGTGGCCCACACCATTGCATCTATAACATCTATCTTGATCTTCCTTGCAGTCTCTTGCAAAATGACCAAAACGATTGCATTTGTAACATTTGTCTCGACCTCCACGAAATCAGTGTGTCACGGGTAAGGTCAGGAGAATTAATATAGCTACATTTAAACAAAAATAATAATAAAATGAATTATATTTCCTGACGTTTCGGTTTGAGATTCAAGCCTTCATCAGGGCTATAAGGGGAGCAACAACTGATTCATTTCGAAATGCTGGCAAAAATAACTAATTTTTACATAAACATTTAATATTGTTAACCTCAAGACCGAACTCCGACAATTCGGAGGCCCGGTGGCCATGAGGGTTAAGGCTTGAGCACTTAACACTCCTTGCCAAGGGTCGTGGGTTCGATTCGCACTAGGGGTGGTGGCTTTTCTTTAGAAAAAAGAAAAGGCACCAGCCCTATCATGGCTAGAAAAGGGTGGCAACCTACAGATAAACTGTCCTAAAAATTCTTAGTTAATAATAATGGACGTTAAAATAAAAATATCCAATTCCTTATTTCCTACTAGGTCTAACTACTCTACAGCTGTTTTATGACAGAAGTTCGGCTTGAAGTGAATATGTCGCATCGCTTCATTATATGCAGTAAGAATGGTTAACTTCCGATGTTGTTTTTAACAAGACTGTTTCATTAAGATGTCCAATCGCCGCAAGTCCACGTATTTTTCATTAATTATACATAGTCATAAGTTAATCAATACATTACTAAAACATATGGCTTACATTACTAATTTATATATATATATATATATATATATATATATATATATATATATATATAGTATAGACGTAGTAGGTCAAAAAAGAGAGAACAATCTGCCGTAATAAAAAACGTTACCTTATAATAAAGACATATTTTTGGTATATATTTTTTTTTTTTTTTTTTTTTTTTAACGGCGCATCTACATCTTGGCCATTAGCGCCGTGCTATCTAGAGGTTGCCACCCTTTTATAATGCCAACAGCACGTGGTCGGTCACCCATTCAGGTACTGACCACGCCCGACGTTGCTTAACTTCGGTGATTGTTTGGTATTATATTTAAAATAGTATCTACTTATTCAAGATAGTATTTTATGCTTAATAAATAGGGAAGTTTTGGTTATAAATAAATAACTCAGTTAAATAATAATAATATTAATGAAATAATATGTATAGTAAAAGTTGGAAAATAAAATAAACTGAAAAAACGGTAAATAAAATAAATAAATACTATAAATAAATAATAATAACATAAAATAAAGAAAAACTAAAATTACAAATTTAACGATCTTAATAAAATAAAAAATATTGCAATTAATAAACTTAAAAAATACCCTAAATCAAGGTTAGGTTCAATTGAATAGTTAAGTTGCCGTGTTGTTGTAAAAAGATTGGTTAAGGCTTCCGACAGCCGCACAGTGGGACCAAACGACATTTCGTGTTTAAAAAAGGCTACAGTCTCCAAATCTTAACCGATTTCAATGACTTCTTTTAAAAATGAAAACTAATAAAATTTATAACAACTTTGTCAGACGGGATTTTTTTTTTTTTTTTTTTTTTTTTTTTTTTTTTTTTTTTTTTTACCTTGTTTATTAAATTGCGTGTAAATGATTCACTAACTTTTACAATTGAACATAAAATAATATTTATTTTTGATCTAACTTAATATCAGCACTGATATCGTTGAAATTAAACATTCAAATCCTGATTAGACTTTAGATTTTAGGAAAAAAATCAAAATCTATTTTCAAATCATTGAAAAATCACATTATTTTAATAATCCCATTGTTGAATTAAGATAAATTTATATTTTGAAGATTTGTCAATCTGATTTTTTCCAAGTCTAATCAGGGTTTGGATGTTTAATTTCAACAATATCAGAGCTGATATTAAGTTAGATGAAAAATAAAATATTATTTTATGTTAAATTGTAAAAGTTCGTGAATTATTTACAAGTAATTTAATATATATTTACATTTTTTAACGTCCGTTATTATTAACTATGAATTTTGGGACGAGTTATCTATAGGGTACCACCCTTTCCTAGGCAGGATAGGGCTGATGCCTTCCTACAGGCTCAAAATCTTAACCGATTTCAATAAATTATTTTTTAAATGAATGTTAATAAAATTTAGAATAACTTTGTCAGGCGGGATTTTCGTTTTTTGCTTTCCTTGTTTATTAAATTACTTGTAATTAATTCATGAACGCTTATAATTGAATATAAAATAATATTTTATTTTTTATCTAAATTAATATCAGCACTGATATTGTTGAAATTAAACATTGAAATCCTGATTAGACTTGGAAAAAATTAAACTGACATCTTTAAAACCTAAATTTATCTTAATTCAAGAATTAGATTAATAGAAATAATATGATTTGAAAATAGATTTTTTTTTTCCAAATCTAATCAGGATTTAAATATTTAGTTTCAACGATATCAGTGCTGATATTAAGTTAGATCAAAAATTAAATATTATTTTATGTTCGATTGTAAACGTTCGTGAATTATTTACACGTTATTTAATAAACAAAACACAAAAATATAGCTATACAAAGTTGTTCTAAATTTTATTAGCTTTAATATAAAAAAAATGAATTGATATCGGTTAATATTTAGAGACTGTATCCTTTTTTGAAACACGAAACGTGGTTTGGCCCCACTGTGCGGCTCTAGTCCCAGGAGTAACCTTTGTTGGATTTCAACCTGCCGAGGTATATTTTCTAAAAGTTTGTAATATTAAAAATAAAATACAACAATACAAAACAAGAAGAAAATGTTTGATTTAGCTTTGCTCAAGTATCGGCAGTTGTCGAAGAAATAATTACATAAATACTTACAACCATATTTTTTAGTTGTATGATAATTTATTCTGTAAACATTAATTTCATTTATAAGATATTTGTCGCATGATTTAAATTTTTATTCTTTTAGGAATTTAAAAAAAAATCGGAACCTCAACAAATTTTAAATTAGTTTATTTATAAACTGTGGGAAGGTGAAAAAACTATTTTTTTAATGTAAATAAAATGTGTTATAGTTTCGACTTTAAGTCTGTATCCTTCATCAGGGCTGCAAACAAGAATTTACGGAATTATTATTCATAATAATTTTCTACATCGAAGGTATAAAGAAAGAAATATTTTTTTATTCATAGACATGTCTCTTTCTTTCTTATTCCATCTGCGTAGAGAATAAATAATTTCGAAGGATTCAAACTATAGCCGAAACGTCGGCAAAAATATGACACATTTTTATATTTGAAAAAAAATTAAGTTTTATGACATAATCCCCAGAATATGCAAATTTCAGGTCTCAACCATCACTTATCGAATAAAACCTCTGGAGGATGTGACATTTTCTTCACATTTCTAAAAACTAACCTTAATCGTCCAGCCTTATCGAAAAGGGTTATTTTTATATTTTATCTATACGGCTATAAAACAGCAGTAATAAAAAAAATAAAATAATACACTTTTATGTAACAATAAAGGTAAGCGCTAATAAAAAGATATGTCTGAAAATAAAATAAAAATTGTATAAATAAAAACTTAAGCGCCTAGAAAACAGAACGCGATATACCTGAGCGCTCTTCGCGATATACCTGAGCGCTCTTCGCGATACACCTGAGCGCTCTTCGCGGTATACCTGAGCGCCTAGAAAACAGAACGCGATATACCTGAGCGCTCTTCGCGGTTTACCTGAGCGCTCTTCGCGATATACCTGTGCGCTCTTCGCGGTATACCTGAGCGCTCTTCGCGATATACCTGAGCGCTCTTCGCGGTATACCTGAGCGCCTAGAAAACAGAACGCGATATACCTGAGCGCTCTTCGCGGTATACCTGAGCGCTCTTCGCGGTATACCTGAGCGCTCTTCGCGGTATACCTGAGCGCTCTTCGCGATATACCTGAGCGCTCTTCGCGGTATACCTGAGCGCTCTTCGCGATATACCTGAGCGCTCTTCGCGGTATACCTGAGCGCTCTTCGCGATATACCTGAGCGCTCTTCGCGGTATACGGTTTCGGTACGGTAGGACAGATCCATTTATATTATTACTTTCTAAAAGAACCATAAACATATACAATATATATATATATATATATATATATATATATATATATATGTATATATTTAGATGGAACGGCATTTTTCTCCAGCGGTGGTACTCCTCTTCACTTCTTCCTGGAATATTTCGACGGGTTCATCTCCATCTTCTTCAGCCAGGTCATTGTCGATGGAAATGAACCCGTCGAAATATTCCAGGAAGAAGTGAGGAGGAGTACCACTGCTGGATAAAAATACCGTTCCATCCAAAAATATCATCCCAGCGACGAAAAATAAACATCAAACATATATGTATATATCAAATCATTAAAAGAGGAGGGGGATAATGTACAAAAAATAAATAATATACCTATCCAATAATATTTCAAGTGTAAATTTTTTTATAACACGACTCCACAATACATGCGGTACAATACAAAGGATCTCTGTAGTTTTTGTAAAAATTTAACCCAAATAAACAAAGAAAAAAATATTAGATACGACAAACAGAGCGCGCTTAACCACCACGTACACAAATACTTTAGTTTAAAAGAATTTAAAAAAAAAAAAAAAATATATTACAATCTGGCAAAACGGTCCCAAAAAACTATTTCATGATTTTTTCCCTGTTCTAATATAAAATATACAAAAATATTTACCAACTGAGACAAAAAAGGGTACATGCCCCATTAATATTTAATAACTATAAGTTTTAATTATGTTTAGCTAATAACATTTTTTTTTTTGTTTTGGTTTAAAAAACAAATTGTAAAAATTGCAATCAATATTAAACTAGGTATATGTGAAGAACTTTAGACACACATGTTTGGGATTTGTACACAAAAATACAAAAAACTCCCTCACCATAGGGGCACTATGGTTTGTGTATATATATTTATATATATATATATATATATATATATATATATATATATATATATATATTAATTCTTCTGAAAATGACCCAATATATATTTTCCACTTGTTCTTTTTTCTTTATTTGGCAGAGGGTCGAACCTCGACCCTCTGCCAAATAAAGAAAAAAGAACAAGTGGAAAATATATATATAAAAGAGAGCGCGGTATGTCGTGATAGGCTGTACCGTCTTAAGCTAACTTGTTATATATTGCACGGCAATGTAATATCGGGTTCTATGTGACAGCTGTGATAATAAAACTTGTTAAATACAGCTGTTCCGTTTTGGTATGGCGTATCCTTGTACATTGTGTCTGCACCTAACTTTCAGGACGGAATATTGCAAACTTTGGGAAGTATTCCAAGTTCCGCGCTCATGGAAATCACAACTAGAAAGCTTAGCGTATGATGTCGACAAGTAAAGTCGACGTACTCACCCTCTCGTAATGGGGATGATGATGGTAGAAGTGGGGAGGAGGAGGTCTGGAAGCACCGGAAGTCCCTGGCCGCTGATAGAGGTATGGATAATAGGCCTGGTAGACCACTTCCGGGCAGCTCATGCTGGGGCCGAGACGGTCAATTGTGACGTCACTAGACACACACTTGTTGTTGAGACATCCGAACGGGAGAGCCGCGAGCTCACTACTAACCTCTTTGGAGAGAGAGGAAGAGGCGATAGACTCCACCCACTCGCCATATCGGCCACGCCTATTGCCTTCCCATTGGCTTAGCTTCGACCAATGGGATAACACGACGCCCACTGACCATTGATCAGTCTCTAGTCAGCTAAGAGCTCTCCTAGTGCCATTATTCAATAGACCGAGTCGATAGGTCTCGAGACTTGTTGACGCAGGCCTGCCAACAGGAATATTAAGAAATACGCTTCTTTATTACCTCTTTGGCATATCTTCATAACCTGACAAGAATCCTGCATTTAGAGGGAAAATAAAGATATTTAATCCAGTTAATTAATGATGTTAGGAAGATATATATAGATATAGTGCGACCTCAATTGGTCATAAAAAATATAGTTCTTTTTAGAAAATTTAAGGTTTTGATATGTTTTGACACGGCCTGGATCTGCTGACGGAACATTCCACGCATATTAACTACCGGCACTTCAATAGAAGTGCGTGTAGACTCCCCCTAATGCGTCTTCGACGGGACCAGGAAACAGTCGGATTATTAGATACAATATCAAAAAGTCCGACTCGCAGGAACTGCGTCATCTTAGCGCGGTTCCAGTTTTTTTTTTTTTTTTTTTTTTTTTTACGGCACATCTACATCTAGGTCATTAGCGCCGACATGCAGGGTGTAGCGAGGAATTTCACCAGCGAGCCGTGGGATGATACAATTCCTGCCGGAGGTTGGGAATCGAACCCACCATCTCCCGCTTATGAATCCAAGGCGCTAGCCATTAGACCACGGGAGACCCCGGTTCCTGTTCATATCCCTATTCTCATTTGAAAAGCATAGAATAGAAACAGATAATATTTTCCTCGGCCTTTGTTAAAAGGGTTTTATGGCTGGCTATACCTGGGGTCAGGTCCGCAAGACCCTAGAATCCTCTTCTACCAATACTTCATTTCATACGTTTCAATGAATTGGAAAATATCAAATATTTTCACATATTCCTGTGTTCTTTTACTATAGTAATAATTCTACAGATAAAATCAATTAAAAAATAAAATAAAAAAACCAACAGCATAAAGGCAATTGAAAATATTCAAAAGACGTCAACGAATCTTTTTCTCTTGGCAAGCTATATTTCTAACAATGAATTGTTTTTCTTATTTTGCCTAATCTGTTTTATTGTAAAATACATTATCCAACTATAAGCAATTAAAAAATAACAAGGAATAAAAACAGACAAAAAGAACAGTTCGAATAAGCAAAATCAATTACTTTAATGTTTTAAGCACTTATTTCTCCGATTGACATCGCCTAATCAAAACTTTCATCAGAACCTTTTTTGTAGAGCATTTAGTAAGCTTTCTAATGGTATTCTTTCGTTTACCAAATTCTTAACCTTTTTCGAGATATTAAGGAAAATATACAAAGTTACCAAAACTTTTTATGTCTGTTAATAAAATATTTTATTCTAACCCTTCCTTAACTCCAAACGTAACCAAAATTTCAACATATTAGTTTTAATGAAAGTAGAACATGCAGAAAATGTTTCAACTGAATCCCATGATTCTAAGTACCCAAATTAAAAACGGTATTCAAAAAATATTTTTCCACTTTTCTCGAAAACGGTTAAAGCTATCGCCTTGAAAATGGTTTCATTCGTTTTCCTAGCCCAAGAAGCCTATAAAAAGAGTACTTACAAGCTTATGAACTCAAAAACGTAAGCGTTACGATTTTTTCTGCGCGAATTTCGCCCCAAACTCCATCTTCCAGTGGGCGGATTTTGCTGGTTAACGAACTTGACCTTTCATATTGGACGACTGATTTTTGTACCAAATTTCATCAAAATCGGACCATTCGTCTTCGAGCTAGAGAGCGAACAGACAAATATATATATAAATATATACATATATATATATATATATATATATATATATATATATATATATATATATACAAATTTGAACCACCGTTATTTTCGGTCTCTAGGGGTTCTGAAACGCGAAATTTTCTTGTCGGCACTTCCGGATTGTTTCATTGTATCAACCTTATAAGCGGGGTTCCTCCCTATGGGGGAGGGAGGAACCGCGCTAAAACTAGTTAAATGGTAATAAGTGGAAAGTGACCATTCGAATGCTTACTAAATTCTCTACAAAAAAGGTTCTGAAGCAATATTCGATGGGGCAACGCCAACCAGAGATATAAGCGCATAAAACTTAAAAAGTGTTTGTTTTGTTGTTTTAAAATGGTTTTTCTCATTCTTTATCTCACTTTTTAATTGGTTGTTTCTACTTTTAAATTGCATTTATCAGTAAAATTAGTATTGTAGTAAAATAAGCTGAGAAACGGCCTAAGGTATTCATAATAAGTTTGGAGTGGCTGTGGTAATCAAGATGGCAGTGGCTAATCATGATGACGTAGGTCTAGCTCCGGCCAGATCCGAGATCCGTCACTCATTCCTCTCGGAGACACAAGCTAGGAAGGGAAGGTTTTCTAGGAACCCTCGAGCAGGTCTAGTTCCGGCCAGTTGCTAGATCCGTCGCTCATTCCTCTCGGAGACACAAGCTAGGAAGGGAAGGTTTTCTAGGAACCCTCGAGCAGGTCTAGCTCCAGCCAGATCCGAGATCCGTCGCTCATTCCTCTCGGAGACACAAGCTAGGAAGGGAAGGTTTTCTAGGAACCCTCGAGCAGGTCTAGCTCCGGCCAGATCCGAGATCCGTCGCTCATTCCTCTCGGAGACACAAGCTAGGAAGGGAAGGTTTTCTAGGAACCCTCGAGCAGGTCTAGTTCCGGCCAGCTCCGAGATCCGTCACTCATTCCTCTCGGAGACACAAGCTAGGAAGGGAAGGTTTTCTAGGAACCCTCGAGCAGGTCTAGCTCCAGCCAGATCCGAGATCCGTCGCTCATTCCTCTCGGAGACACAAGCTAGGAAGGGAAGGTTTTCTAGGAACCCTCGAGCAGGTCTAGCTCCGGCCAGATCCGAGATCCGTCGCTCATTCCTCTCGGAGACACAAGCTAGGAAGGGAAGGTTTTCTAGGAACCCTCGAGCAGGTCTAGCTCCAGCCAGATCCGAGATCCGTCGCTCATTCCTCTCGGAGACACAAGCTAGGAAGGGAAGGTTTTCTAGGAACCCTCGAGCAGGTCTAGCTCCGGCCAGATCCGAGATCCGTCGCTCATTCCTCTCGGAGACACAAGCTAGGAAGGGAAGGTTTTCTAGGAACCCTCGAGCAGGTCTAGTTCCGGCCAGCTCCGAGATCCGTCACTCATTCCTCTCGGAGACACAAGCTTCTTCACGGCAGACAAGTAGTTATTTTATTATGTTAAATAATGTATCATCAAAATTAATGCTACTATATAATTTTGTGCAGTTTATTATAGCTAGGTTCCCATCATACTTAACGTTATTCATCAATTGGTAAGTTTTTTTTTTTTTTTTTTTTTTTTTTTTTTTTTTTTTTTTTTTTATTAGGGTGCGTCGACTGCTATGGTCAATAGCACCAAATTGGTAAGTAATCAAATTATAATGTTTCTTGACACCAGAGTGTGCTACGGACCAGAGTCAACAACCAGATAACCTAGAGATAACCCGTTATCTAAAGGTTACCAATATCAGGAGTTTAACCGGTACAGGTTATAATTCGTTGTTCAAATTTAAAAATCCAAGACGTCATTTGGATCACCCATTATATTTGCGAGGATTATCAAGAGGTGTTCTGACTGGGGATGCTGATGGGTGAGGAGGCTGTGCAAGGGTTCGGGATATTATTACCTCGGATGGACCATCACCAGGTTTAGAGTAAACTCTATGAGGGACAAAATCACAGTTTATTTCTAGTAATTCAAGGTCTGCCATCATAGTTGAAATGAACCGCAAATAAAAATACTTTTATGAAATACTAGATGTTACCCGGCGTGCTATGCTACAACTACTTTCTGTATCTATAAAAGCAAAAATAAATTAGGAACCAAATAATTAATATTAAAATCTAATAACGCAAATCTGTATTGACAATTTGAGTTCATTGTTTCGAACTCGTGATCTCCGAACTGTGAGTCATAGACGATTTTAGCCTAGCCTCTGACTCTTCCCTTTGTCAAGACCTACCAGTGTGCCACGTTTGGTCAAAATCGGTCAAACGGTGTGGACTTGCATAAGGAACAAACATACTGACAGACAGCTGGTAGACGTTTTTGGCCTAGTTTATGACACTCCCCGTATCACGACCTACCTCTGTACCAAGTTTGGTCAAAATCGGAAGAAGGGTGTGGATTTGTATAAGGAACAAACATACAGACAGACAGCTCGTAGAAATTTTTGACTTAGCCTACGAGACTTCCTGTATCAAGACCTACCATTATTCCAAGTTTGGTCAAAATCTTTCAAACGGTGTGGATTTTTGTATCAAATTTCATCAAAGCAGACCATTTTTGAGCCTGTTAGAGTGACAAACACACACAATACACAAACACACACACACACACACACACACACACACACACACATATATATATATATATTGCTGAGTCTCTGATTCTAAATCTGTGGAGGTAAACATTTACTGGCCCGTGTCCTGTTAGAAGCTGTCAGTCTGTGAAGTCAGAGCAATTATTCAATGAATTTTAGCATAAATATGCTTTAGCGATGACTAAACTGAAAAAAAGCGTTACAAAAAATTGTCCTCTGGCGTTCACGCATGCGCGGTATCCATATACGTAAAAGAAGGCTCTTTATTATACAGTACATTACATAGGTTTGTCGACTGGACTTAAAGCATATTTATGTTTCTGAATTTGAGCAGAAGGCTCTAAACGAAATTATTATTTTATTCAAATACATTTTTATTGAATAAGAATTTATTCAATTGAATAAATTATTCGTCCACTGATTTATTTTTATTCAATAAGTAACAGGGTTGATTCATTATTAAATAATTTTTTATTGAATAAAAATGTATTCAGTTATTCACTTATTCATTGACTAATTATTTTTCATTCTTCATTCATTATTTTTATACATTTAATGAATAATGTGGTTCATAGAACAAAAAACACAGAGTCTTTAAGTTTAGTAAACTCTATCACTTAGGTAAATAAATAAAATTATATCTTAAACTAGCTGTTACCCGGCGTGCCATGCTACACCTACTTTCTGCATATAGAAAAGCCTAAATAAATTAGAAACCAAATAAGTATTATTAAAATCTAATAACACGAATCTGTAACTGTTTCTGAACTGTGACCTCCCAACTCTGAGTCCTAATTAAGATCTACATGTGTACCGAGTTTAGTCAAAATCGGACGAACGGTGTGGATTTGTATAAGGGACAAACATACAGACAGACAGCTATAAGACGTTTTTGACTTAGCCTAAGACATTCCCCAGATTAAGATCTACATGTGTACCGAGTTTAGTCAAAATCGGACGAACGGTGTGGATTTGTATAAGGGACAAACATACAGACAGAAAGCTGGTAGATTTTTTTGACCTAGCCTAGGTGATTTCTCGTATCAAGACCTACCATTATTCCAAGTTTGGTCAAAAACGGTCATACGGTGTGGATTTGTATAAGGAACAAACAAACAGAAAAACAGACAGACACGTGATTTTTATATATATATAGATAAAATAAATCAATTTCATCCAAAAATTTTGTTTGCAAAATAACTTTTATTAAATCAAAATTTTCATTCGATAAATCATTTTTATTCAATCAAAATTTTCATTTAATAAATCATTGTTATTCAATAATGAATAAAAATAAAAAGTTCCGTTATTCATTGAATTGCCTGAATAATGAATGAAACATTATCCATTATTCAGAATGAAATAAAAAATTTATTCATTATTCAGAATTAAATAACAGATTTATTCATTATTCAGAATTAAATAACAGATTTATTCATTATTCAGAATTAAATAACAGGTTTATTCATTATTCAGAATTAAATAACAGGTTTATTCATTATTCAGAATTAAATAACAGATTTATTCATTATTCAGAATTAAATAACAGATTTATTCATTATTCAGAATTAAATAACAGATTTATTCATTATTCAGAATTAAATATCAGATTTATTCATTATTCGGAATTAAATAACAGATTTATTCATTATTCGGAATTAAATAACAGATTTATACATTATTCAGAATTAAATAACAGATTTATTCATTATTCAGAATGAAATAACAGATTTATTCATTATTCAGAATGAAATAACAGATTTATTCATTATTCAGAATTAAATAACAGATTTATTCATTATTCAGAATTAAATAACAGATTTATTCATTATTCAGAATTAAATAACAGATTTATTCATTATTCAGAATTAAATAACAGGTTTATTCATTATTCAGAATTAAATAACAGGTTTATTCATTATTCAGAATTAAATAACAGGTTTATTCATTATTCAGAATTAAATAACAGATTTATTCATTATTCGGAATTAAATAACAGATTTATTCATTATTCGGAATTAAATAACAGATTTATTCATTATTCGGAATTAAATAACAGATTTATTCATTATTCGGAATTAAATAACAGATTTATTCATTATTCGGAATTAAATAACAGATTTATTCATTATTCGGAATTAAATAACAGATTTATTCATTATTCGGAATTAAATAACAGATTTATTCATTATTCGGAATTAAATAACAGATTTATTCATTATTCGGAATTAAATAACAGATTTATTCATTATTCGGAATTAAATAACAGATTTATTCATTATTCGGAATTAAATAACAGATTTATTCATTATTCGGAATTAAATAACAGGTTTATTCATTATTCGGAATTAAATAACAGGTTTATTCATTATTCGGAATTAAATAACAGATTTATTCATTATTCGGAATTAAATAACAGATTTATTCATTATTCGGAATTAAATAACAGATTTATTCATTATTCGGAATTAAATAACAGATTTATTCATTATTCGGAATTAAATAACAGATTTATTCATTATTCGGAATTAAATAACAGATTTATTCATTATTCGGAATTAAATAACAGATTTATTCATTATTCGGAATTAAATAACAGATTTATTCATTATTCGGAATTAAATAACAGATTTATTCATTATTCGGAATTAAATAACAGATTTATTCATTATTCGGAATTAAATAACAGATTTATTCATTATTCGGAATTAAATAACAGATTTATTCATTATTCGGAATTAAATAACAGATTTATTCATTATTCGGAATTAAATAACAGATTTATTCATTATTCGGAATTAAATAACAGATTTATTCATTATTCGGAATTAAATAACAGATTTATTCATTATTCGGAATTAAATAACAGATTTATTCATTATTCGGAATTAAATAACAGATTTATTCATTATTCGGAATTAAATAACAGATTTATTCATTATTCGGAATTAAATAACAGATTTATTCATTATTCGGAATTAAATAACAGATTTATTCATTATTCAGAATGATTTTTGCCCAACACTGGTACGACTGGTTTGTCATTCCTTTAGATTAAGCCTTTCTTGGGATGAAAATATACAAATTTTGATCTTTTCTGGATTCTTCCCATATAATAATAGGTGAAGTTTACTAAATAAACATTCTCAATTCAGAAATTATAAAATCTTTTTTCACAATAAAGTCTAAAGTAGTTACCAGTCGAGTAAAAGAATAACCGAAAGAGAGTAATTGTAAAAAGTGCCTGTTATTTTCGAATTTTATTCTCAGATTTTGTAGAATTTTTGTAAGGACGGGTTATCACCATATAACCCGAAATATTAGAGCTGGTTTTTACCCTCTCTTAACTTAGAACCAGTTAAAGATAACCTTATGAAATATTACGCAGGTAATATAATAATAAATGTGAGTAAAACTGGAAAGTTTCATAATTCTACATCGAATAGTTTCTGAGGTATAGGTGAAGGAAAATCGGAATTTGTAGGACTCACTCACTCATCAAAATTATTAGGCACTTCCCGAAAAGCTAGAGACTTGAACTTTTGCAGGATGACAGACATTAGGGTGTTATTAAAGGAAAAAATCGAAAAATCCTGAAAAATTGTGTTCGACTCCACTTCCAATGGGGGGGGGGGGGTGCCACATTGTTATCATTCCGTCCGAAACCCTTCATGTGGGGTATCAAATGGATCGTCTCGACAAGGAGAATCTAAAACTGGAGGTTAATTCGAAAATACTGAAAAATTGAATTGGGCCTTTCCCCAGGACTTTTCGTATACACGCAAAAATACCCGACAAACAGCTCGACGCACATCCAAACGTTCTCCTTCTTAAGCCAAAAGTAGACCACTAAGTCCCAACTCAAAATTCACTTAAAAAAGGTATTTATATCTACCAAAAAAAATCAAACGTTTAAAAAAAAAAAGAGGCCAAGTTCCAGGCCCCTCCCAAAAACAGTTTGCCTTTGAAAGTTATGATATCATAACTCAAGAAACAAAAGAAAAGGCATCACCCCTATCCTGGCTAGAAAAGGGTGGTAACCTATAGATAACCCGTCCTAAAATTCCTAGTTAATAATAAATGGACGTTAAAATTTAAATAAACTCAAGAAACTAATAATACCCTCTCACTTATTTGTGCAATTCCAACTTGGCGAGTTTACGTTAAATGATCACCGTTTTAACATACGTAGAGTCAATACAGCCCTGATGGTTTTAAGTCATCAGAGAATTTATAATAATTCTGAATCGTTACCCTAAGGTCCTGAATCGTTACCCTAAGGTCCTGAACCGTTACCCTAAGGTCCTGAATCTTTAAATACTAGACATTTTATAATAAATCCTACCGTCATAGCGGCTGTCATTTAACGAAAACTGCCCAAGTTGGAAATGCACAAATTAATGAGAGGACATTATTAGGTTCCTGACAAGGTATTAGGAGCCTAAAACTTGGCCCAATACTATGATATCATAACTTTCATAGGAAAACTGTTTTTGGGAGGGGTCTGGAACTTGGTATTTTTTTCGTCAGTTTTTTTTGGGGGGGGGGGATTTATTAATTTAGACTTACACTTATGAATAATTTGTCAAATGAAAGAGAAACTCAAAACGTTTTATTTGTTGGGACAAGTGCTATTAAAGAATGCTATTGGTTGAACGCCACTGTTCGCAACCAGTGGAATTGGCGGCAAGGTGACAAGTGCTATTTACAGTTCCGCCAACAATATGAAGGTCCATCTCATAATTCATAGTCCATAAAATATTGTAATTTTAATTTTAAGGTTTGTTTGTTAAAAATACAGCGTTTTTTAAGAAGATTTATGTATATTTTACAATACTTTTCTAGCCATAAAGAGGAGGTGGGGGCATGAATAATTTCGAATGAAATGCCATCCTCCTCAATAGGTATCGAACCCACAACCCTACGTGCGAAATATTTACGCCATAATATTCAACACATTAAAAATTATAGTCCAATAATTATTAAAGCATATTGTGAGTACAATATTATCCACCAGTCTGGCTAAACTGGCTCAATAATATAGGTTTTCCATTAAGAAGGTTATAATACTTGTAAACCTTTAAGTAAGTCTCGTGTTCTAAAGGGGTGTGTTTGGAAAATGCTTTAGAAGTATAGATAATTTAATAAGTTGTTTGAATTACAGGTATTGAGGCAATTTTTCGTGTTAGTTTTTTTTTTTTTTTATATGCAAATGATAACATGGCCGAAAGAGTGGAAGCGTATGCTGAGTTAGAAAATGAAAAAGACCTCGTGAAAAAATTAAAATATTTGGATAAACAAATAACAGCTCTGGAAAATATACTGAAACCTTTCTACGAGAATGATATATATTCAAAGTTAGATATAGAAGAAAAAGTTAAATATGACATATTCCTGTCTTATAGCCTTACTTCACTGTACTGGATGTATGCAAGGACTCTTGGAGAAAATCCATTCGAACAGCCTGTCAAAGGAGAAGTAGATAGGTGATTTATTTTATTCATTTTTATTTATAAAGAGCACATTTATTCCTATACAAGTCTCATTTTTCTTTTTAATACCCTCCATTCCTGAGTATGCCTTTGCAAAAATGTGGGAAGTTAAGAATGGAGTAAAACTACTGATGATTTCGACTCAGGGTGTGAAAATACACAAGCTTCCCTTAGATCAACTTAATTTTTTTAACTTATTCTCGTGTTTGTCTTCTTTCCCAGAAATTTGTTGAGCTTGACCTTATGTAAGGATTTGAATTTTATGGCACATATAGGCTAAATTATTAATTCCTTACAGCATAGAACTCTGGGGATCCACAAAACCCTCCAACTCCCATGAAATTCAATCATTGCTGTCTAAAATCCTCCGTAAAATAACTGATGCTCCAATTTGGCTCCCCACAACAACCCCGTATTCCATTTATCTAATCCTTATCAAAAACATTCTATCAAAAATTTCATTCAAAATTACACGGCCACCCTAATTCTCTAATAAACTCACTATCATCACTCCTAATCCCAAATAACTCTGTTTGTATATTATAATATAATATAAAATTATATTATATTCTATCTAATAATATATATCTATAACACACATTGTTGATTCAGCATTTTCCAGTGATTGTTTTTGTTTTTTTTATGTAATATTTTGTAGGAATCACCCTCCTGCAGACGGAGGCGGAGATACATTTGGTAAGCTTTAGCTATAACACTCACTTACCAAATGTATCATTCGCCCTCGTCCATATATAATGTTGTTTGTAATTTCTTCTGTATTCTTTGTCCTGTGTTGTTTTACAGCCTTGATGAAGGCTTGAAAAATTTTCTTATAAAAATTGTAGTTTTATGAAAATACCACGACTGAACCCTGGCAAATTCTAACTTTGAAATATATATATATTATTATAACAACTATTTATTGTTTAAGTTAAATCTTATTTAACTCTGATTATTTAAATTTTAGGGTCCAGGAGTATATGAAAATGTATCACACTATAAAAGAAAGGAAAAAAGCGCCACAATTAGATAAAGCTGCAGCAAAAAGATTTGTAAAGCACGGACTGTTCGATCTAAACAACATTAGACCTGGAAAGCGGAAAATATTTGATGATCCTGATGAAGAAGAAGAAGAGGAAGCGATGAATACGTCTGAAGAAGTACAAGATGAAGCTTCTAGTTCGAAGAAGAATTGATTATGATGCTTAGGAATATGTGAGTAGAATTGGTACATCTGACAGATATTGAAAGTACTATATAATTTTACATTAGCAAAATTCCTCCTGTTATACAACAATTCCTGTATTTTAGCGCAGTTCCTCCCTCCATAGGGAGGAAAACCACTTATAAGGTTGATCTCATGACGCAATCTGAAAGTGTGGATATATATTTATAAATCCCAGAAGGTGAAACAAAATTCAGTCTTCCCACAGAATTTTGTTGCACCTTCTGGAATGAAGCAACCCAACTACCAGAAAACATATATATATATATATATGGGGGGGCGAGGTTAGCTCAGTGGTAGAGCACTCGACTAATGAACTGGAGGACCAGGTCAAAACCCGAGCGTGCACTAAAGATTTTTTCTTCTAGTGCTGCCATTCGAGGGTTGGATTTGGGGTCCCAGATCGTCCCTAGGCTCACCCAGCTTTTAATTAATAATGGGTACCTTGGGTGCTAATGACTCTAGTAGTCGAAGCAGCCAAGGGGAAAATCAGGCGGCCGGAGCATAGTGTTGACCACACTATCCCCCTAGTGTGCCGTACGGTCAAGAATCAGATGCCTCTACAGTATCTGCCCCTCTGGGCCCTTGTGGCCTGTTACGGGACTGTTTATATATATATATATATATATATATATATATATATATATATATATATATATATATGTGTGTGTGTGTGTGTGTGTGTGTTTGTCACTCAAACAGGCTCAAAAATGGTCTGCTTTGATGAAATTCGATGCAAAAATTCTCTGTCTAATTTAAAAGGTCAAGTTCGTTAACCAGCAGAATACGTCTACCTGAACACTGTTTTATTGGAGAGATTCCGGGTAGACGGCTTTTATAGGTTCTGTAATGCAGGGAAACGAATGGAACCATTTTTAAGGCGATATCTGTAACCGTTTTTGAGAAAAGTGAATGCAACTAATTTTTCTTACTCATTTCGGTTTTCCTTGACTGAAGGCGGAAGGACTCATTTCCGCTTAGGATACTGTTTCCTGTGCCTTAGTAGTAATCTTTTTTTTTTTTGTTGAGATTTCATTGGAATAGGAGTTTACATTTCTCACTAAAGATCTAAACAAAATAATAACTGGTTCTATTCCATTTTTTTTAGTGGGTTATAATAATTGGTGAGAATTGATAGGTTAATTTAATTGATTGTGCTGTGAGTGAATGTCAAAAAAGTAAAGTTGGCCGATCGAAAAAGTGATTCCATCCAACTTTACTTTTCTAACAACTTCTACTCACAGGACAAGGAACCAATCAATTCCTACTTATTTCATTTAGAAAACTCCCCATTCGGAGTGGTAAAAATAAAAAGGAATAATAATAATAATAGTATTAAATATCTACAAGATTGCTGAAAATGTAACGGATCTACTGTCACGTATGATGGCTACGTGGAAAACAAAGCTTAGCTTTAGAAAGGGCATAAATAGGATTGAAAGTGGACCAATTAAGATACAACGAGGAATATATCAAGGCGATAGCCTTAGTCCTTTATGGTTTTGTTTGTCCCTCAATCCAATGAACCCGTTACTTCGTGACAGTGCATTTGGTTACCAGCTAACTGTAAATAATCCCATCACCAGGATAAGCCACAGTCTATTTATGGATGACCTCAAGCTGTATGCAAAGAATCCCGCCCAGCTACAAAGCATGACGGATATTGTTCAAAATTTTAGTGACACCATCGGCATGACATACAGAAATACGCATGCATTAGACTGGATACATGCATAGTGCAGTCATGCGAGTGTATTACCTGGCCACTAAAAGCGGACTAGACCCGTACTAAAAGTGCAGTGAGACCCGTCCGATACTTCTTAAATATCCAGCAAATGTACATACACTTACGTACATAATTATTTATTTCGGTTGGATGTAAATCCCCGAAGTAAATTCAATCACCCGGAAACGGAGGAAACCCATCCCGATAATAATAATAATAATATATTTTCTTATATTGTTTCTTATTTATTCAAATATGTAATTATTACACTATTAATTATTATTTTTATCATATTACATTGTAATATAACCCTATATTGAGAAGTGAAGTAAAGCCAACATTTTAGCTCTTCACTATCGAAAGCAGATACATTTTCGTGGACCCTCGCTTACGAATTGTGAACCCTCATTTTTCGTCGCCCCCCCCAGGAGACCCTCGTCGAGTTTCCTGTGGACCCCTCGGGATCCACCTGGACCACTTTGGGTACTAAGGCACTAAACATTTTCCTGGGACCAAAAGATTAGAGGACCTAGGCCAGTAAAAATTTATTGAACTGAGGTGAGCCGCACATTTCAAAATAAAACAACTAATTATTCTAAATATTTTATTATTGTACGACATTCAAAATATTTCATAACCTTACGATTAATGTGATACTTAAAACAAGTGGACTTGTTGGCGGAAGATAACTCCTTACCTACAAGGTTCTTATCTACGGTGGATTTGTGCTACCATCTAACATTACATAGTATAACAACTCTCTGTAACATCTTCACATTTTATACATGTGTTACGGAATGTCTGCATAAAATTTATTTAGGTTTTAACATTTTTATTGGCAAAAAATACAATTAAGCCAAGAACAGCAATGTAATAAAAAATGATTTAGGAAAACGTTGCATAGGAAAGATTTTCTTGATTCAAATTTTTCTATAGTCCAAATATCTGAGGGAATATAGGCAGTTAGAAACTTCAATTGGGCCGCAAAAAATCTTCAAAAGGCCCATGGGCCGTGTGTTGGGCATGCCCGACCTAGTCCGAGATGGTTTGATCATGTGATGGAAGATGCTACATCTATCCTGGGTGTTCTATCTATCTATCTAACCTCGGTAGATATCATGGCCAACTAAAGAGGAATATGTGTAGTAATAAAAAGTCCGACTCGCAGGAACTGCGTCTTCTTAGCGCGGTTCCATTCATATCCCTAGTGTTATTTTGTAGACTTGTAGAATAGAAACAGTTATTACTTTGTTTGGATCATTCCTAATGTAAACAAATATGAAAAAAAACAAAACATGATTTTCGGCTAGGGATGAAACTATCCTAAGCAGAAATTACTCTTTCTGCCGTCCCAAGTTTCGGTCTACGAAGACTCTTCTACGAATATATTTCTAATTTACTTAACTTGCAGTGCAAACATATCCATTTTACTTTTAAATGCAATTAAACAAAATAAAATTGTACATGAAAATGAGAAAGTAGTGTTATTTTTTATTGAACTACGGCCACATTCAACCACAAAATATAATTATATTTCTAGTATAGAATTTGGCTGCATGACTTCCTACAGGTAAAGGTAACTGTCAGCTGTCCTAGAATGCTTGATGAGAACAATGAATCTTGATTTATGAAGTGCAATAAAAGCCTACCTGAACCGGCCTACTACCTCGACCCGGACTGACTCTACACAGAGAATATTTACATTTTCAGTTCTGTTACAGGTTCAAAGAATTTGTATTTATTCCCCTGTTTTATTGAGAAATACATCCTCCTCCTAGAAGCAATAACAAAATAACAAGAAATAAAAACAGACAAAAAGAACCGTATAAATAAACGAAATCAATTATCGTTTATCAAACTTCTAAGTTATATGTACTTATTTCTCCGTTTGACATCGCCTAATCAAAACTTTCTCCAGAAACTGTTTTCTAGAGCATTTAGTAAGCTTTCGAATGGAAACCATCCGTTTACCAAGATTCTCAACCGTTTTCGAGATATTAAGGAAAGTATACGAAGTTTCCAAAGCTTTTCATCTCTATTAATAAATTATTTTAATTTAACCCTTCCTTAACTCCAAACGTAAGTAAATTTTCAGCATACTAGTTTTGATGAAATTAGAACATGCAGAAAATGTTTCAACTGAATCCCATAATTCGAAGTACCAAAATCAAAGACAAAAAGAACCGTTCGAATAAACGAAATCAATTACTTCAAAGTTTAAGCACTTATTTATCCGATTGACATCGCTTATTCAAAACTTTCTTTAGAACCTTTTTTGTAGACCATTTAGTAAGCTTTCAAATGGAAACCTTTCGCTTCCCAAGATTGTCAACGGTTTTCGAGATACTAACAAAAGTATAAAAGGTTACCAAAACTTTTCTTGTCAAAAAACCTTATTTAACAAAATAAAACAAAGTTTAGTTGCCCAACTAAAATAGAATAATATACCTAATTAAGTCTATGGAGTAGACACAAATGGACTAAAAACAAGTCTTGTGGAATATTGTTTTTTTTTCTAATTAAATACTTTTTATCAATATTTAGTATATAACATTTGTTGAAATCTATTGATTGCTAATTGATGAATCGGTTTACAACTAAGTAGTCTTTATGAATATTTAGTATATAACCTATGTTTGGATATGTGTTTTTGGGGTGCTCTCCGCCTAGGCTTTGTATTTGTGTCGGCAGATACCTGGGGTATATTTACAGCTCTTGAGGATTAACTCTTAGCAGGTAAATTTCCTGCGGACCTTCTGCTTGTACGGGCATTGAACCGCCATATTCGCTCATAGTATCTAACCGTTGTGAAGTTTATTTTTTGGATTTAGGACTTAATATACATATGTAGACTAAATCATAGCAAGACGTAATCCTCCGTCGTCGGTTCTTAACTATGTAGACTCGCTAATGTTATCCAATCTTAGATACATCGTATTTAAAATCCACAGCAAAAACACGACATTTCATCAGAATCCCCTGCTGAATAAAACTTATATAGAATAATATGCAAAATAAAGCCTATCTAGTGGATAAAAATAGAGGAAAAAAGCCGTTCGTGGTGGTAGAAAATCTTAAAAGTATTTCGCTCAGAAATCTCCGAAATATTGTCACTAATTTTACGTATCCTGTTTTATAGCCAAATAGATTTATATTCTATAATCAATAAGAAAAACCTACTAACAATAAAAAACTATGGGTAACAGATGAAAATAGGGAATACCAAGAATAATTCTAAAGAACGAAATCAACACCAGTACTGTAATCTAGATATTCATACGGCATCATCGAATTCTAACAAACAAAATATTGATTCTAATTATACGTATCCTGTTTTATTGACAAATACATTTGACTACTATAAGCAATTAAAAACACTAGGGAATATGCCAAAGAACTCGGAATAGGAGCCTCGACAGTTTCAAGACATTTGAAGGAAATAGACAAATCCAAAACTGACATTTCATACGGTACAGCCTGATATATTTTTAACAATGAATTGCTTTTCTTATTTTAATTAATCTGTTTTATTGTCAAATACATTATCCTACTATAACCAATGAAAAACAACAAGGAATAAAAACAAACAAGAAGAACCGTTTGAATAAACGAAATCAATTACTTCAAAGTTTAAGCACTTATTTCTCCGATTGACATAGCCTAATCAAAAATTGTTTCAGAATCTTTTTTGTAGAACATTTAGTAAGCTTTCGCATGGTAACCCTCCGTTTACCAATATTCCTAACCGTCTTCGAGATATCAGGGAATGTATACGAAGTTCCCAAAACATTTCATGTCTGTTAATAAAATATTTTATTCTAATCCTTCCTTAGCTCCAAACGTAACCGAAATTTTAACATATTAATGTTGATGAAATTCAAACATGCAGAAAATGTTTCAACTGAATCCCCTAATTTTAAGTATCAAAATCAAAGACAAAAAGAACAGTTCAAATAAGCTAAATCAATTACTTTAAAGTTTTAAGCACTTATTTCTCCGATTGACATCGCCTAATCAAAACTTTCATTAGAACCTTTTTTGTAGAGCATTTAGTAAGCTTTCCAATGGTATTCTTCCGTTTCCCAAGATTCTTAACCTTTTTCGAGATATTAGGGAAAGTATACAAAGTTACCAAAACTTTTTTATGTCTGTTAATAAAATATTTTATTCTAACCCTTCCTTAACTCCAAACGCAACCAAAATTTCAACATATTAGTTTTAATGAAAGTAGAAGATGCAGTAAATGTTTCAAATGAATCCCATGATTCTAAGTACCCAAACCAAAAACGGCATTCAAAAATTATTCTTTCAGTTTTCTCGAAAACGGTTAAAGCTATCGCCTTGAAAATGGTTTCATTCGTTTTCCTAGCCCAAGAAGCCTATAAAACGAGTACTTACAAGCTTATGAACTCAAAAACGTAAGCGTTACGATTTTTTTTGCGCGAATTTCGCCCCAAACGCCATCTTCCAGTGGGCGGATTTTGCTGGTTAACGAACTTGACCTTTCAAATTGGACGACAGATTTTTGTACTAAATTTCATCAAAATCGGACCATCAGGGAAGCCAGAAATGAGCGAACAGACAAATATATTATATATATATATATATATATATATATATATATATATATATATATATATATATATATATATATATATATATATATATACAAATTTGAACCACCGTTATTTTCGGTCTCTAGGGGTTCTGAAACGCGAAATTTTCTTTTCGGCACTTCCGGATTGTTTCATTGTATCAACCTTATAAGCGGGGTTCCTCCCTATGGGGGAGGGAGGAACCGCGCTAAAAGAACAGTTCGAATAAGCGAAATCAATTACTTTAAAGTTTTAAGCACTTATTTCTCCGATTGACATCGCCTAATCAAAACTTTCATCAGAACCATTTTTGAAGAGCATTAAGTGAGCTTTCTAATGGTCATCTTCCGTTTCCCAAGATTCTCAACCATTTTCGAGATATTAAGGAAAGTATACAAAGTTACCAAAACTTTTTATGTCTGTTAATAAAATATTTTATTCTAACCCTTCCTAAACTCCAAACGTAACAAAAATTTCAACATATTAGTTTTAATGAAAGTAGAACATGCAGAAAATGTTTCAACTGAATCCCATGATTCTAAGTACCCAAACCAAAAACGGTATTCAAAAACTATTTTTCCAATTTTCTCGAAAACGGTTAAAGCTATCGCCTTGAAAATGGTTTCATTCGTTTTCCTAGCCCAAGAAGCCTATAAAACGAGTACTTACAAGCTTATGAACTCAAAAACGTAAGCGTTACGATTTTTTTTGCGCGAATTTCGCCCCAAACGCCATCTTCCAGTGGGCGGATTCTGCTGGATAACGAACTTGACCTTTCAAATTAGACGACGGATTTTTGTACCAAATTTCATCACAATCGGACCATTCGTCTTCTACCTAGAGAGCGAACAGACAAATATATATATATATATATATATATATAAATATATACATATATATATATATATATATATATATATATATATATATATACAAATTTGAACCACCGTTATTTTCGGTTTCTAGAGGTTCTGAAACGCGAAATTTTCTAGTCGGCACTTCCGGATTGTTTCATTGTATCAACCTTATAAGCGGGGTTCCTCCCTATGGGGGTGGGAGGAACCGCGCTAAAAGCTAAATTGATCCTTTAGAAGTTAGGGTTTAAGCCACAAAATTAAATATTTATTTATTTAAATTTTATCGTCTTTTTATAGATAGCAATGATTTTTAGGATGGATTACACAATGCTGCATTTATTAAATGTATCAGAAATCAAACATAGAATTTCATGCAGCATTGTATTATCTACAGGTTACTATGCTTTTCTTGCAAGGGTAGGGATAATGCCTATTCTTTTCCAAAAGAGAAGCCACTGCTAAAATTAGAAAACATTTAAATAAGAAAATAATAATTTAGTCTGTTGCTCACTACAAATATAAAAGAACAGAACAATTTATTTTTATATTTATATTTTATAGTGATCCAATCTTCTTCAATCTAATACTTTTTCCAGAAGGAAGGTCAACTAAAGAGAATTAACAAAGTCAATGAATTTTATTTTTGTTCTTGCTCTACATGTTTCTCACCTTAGATGCCTCTTCAGGAGCTAAAAACTCAATAAACTAAAAAAACAAACCTAATTATATTAAGGCGAACCTTCCCGTACAATGGGGGGGCGAGGTTAGCTCAGTGGTAGAGCACTCGACTAATGAACCGGAAGACCAGGTTCAAAACCCGAGCGCGCACTAAAGATTTTTTCTTCTAGTGCTGCCGTTCGAGGGTTGGATTTGAGGTCCCAGATCATCCCTAGGCTCACCCAGCCTTTAATTAATTTAATTAATAATGGGTACCTTGGGTGCTAATGACTCTAGCAGTCGAAGCAGCCAAGGGGAAAATCAGGCGGCCGGAGCATAGTATTGACCACACTATCTCCCTAGTGTGCCGTATGGTCAAGAATCAGATACCTCTACAGTATCTGCCCCTCAGGGTCCTCGTGGCCTGTTACGGGACTGATTTTTAGGGGGTGAGGTTAGCTCAGTGGTAGAGCACTGGACTAATAAGCTGGAGGCCTGAGTTCAAATCCCGAGCAAGCACTAAAGATTTTTTCTTCTAGTGTCTTCGTTCACCGGTTGAATTCGGCCTCCCTGACCGTCCCTAGGCCAACCCAGCCTTTAATTAATTTAATAATGGGTACCTTGGTTGGTGCTAATGACTCTAGCAGTCGAAGCAGCCAAGGGGAAAATCAGGCGGCCGGAGCATAGTACTGACCACGCTATCTCCCTAGTGTGCCGTATGGTCATGAATCAGATACCTCTATAGTATCGATAGATTCCAAAACTTGATCATCCAGAAAAAGATTTATTTTATTATTATGGATTTTTCTGATAACATGTAGTGCAAGAACAAAAATGAAATGAATTGACTTTTTAAAACTCTTTCATAAGGGTGGTTACCTATAGATAACCCATACTAAAAATTCTGAGTAATTATAATGGACATTAAAATTTAATAAACGTGAGGGTTAAGGCGTGAGCTCTTAACACTCAGTGCCAAAGGTCGTGGGTTCGATTCCCACTAGGGGCGGTGGCTTTTCTTTCGAAAAAAGAAAAGGCATCACCCCTATCCTGGCTAGAAAAGGGTGGTAACCTATAGATAACCCGTCCTAAAATTCGTAGTTAATAATAAATGGACGTTAAAATTTAAATAAATAAATAAATTTAATAAAAAATAAATTCTCTTTTGTTGACCTTCTGCCTGAAAAAAAATGTATTATGTTTTTTTTTGTATTCCCTTAGGTTATTTTAATCACTTTCTTCACAAATGCGGATTAAACTATCAACCTTGCTGAAGAATAGGATTAATTTTGCAACTCTTGTGTGACGCACTTCTTTTATTATTGTCTTATATATGTTCTTTTATTCAAAGTTACATACTAATATTTCTGAGATTAACCAGAAACATTATGATTAAATAGGTCAGTTAAAATGTTAGAAATAAAACCTTTTTCCTATTTAACCATATTCTATAGTGTGGGAGATATTGGCTGTGGACAAGTGGGGGAAGGTGGAGGCGCCCCTAGCCAATGAATTAATTACTTGATTCTTTTTGTTTCATTGATTCCGTATTTTTCAGGTGATTTTTGATCTTCTTTCTCAAGATTTGAAGAAATTCCGACTCCTTAATAAATGTTACTCTATGTGCCTTTATGCATTTCATGAATTGAAGAAAAAACAATTCAAATTTATTTAGAAACCAAATTTAATATCCAATTTTTTTCATTTTTGTTCGATATATGATTACTGAATTTACTAAAGACAATATTAACAGATAGATGTGTTCGTCTATTTCGACATTACTGGATTATCATGATGGTACTGTTATAGTCATCGATAGAAAGCTGCTTTTTACAACTGGATGGACAAGTTTTTTTCTTCGGAAATTTTATGTGTAAGGCTGACATTTTTGTGAGCGCTAAACTTTGTTCAATTAGACAATTTTAATCTGAAGATAAATGATTTTTTTTTTACAAGAATTATGAGAATATTTGTTAATTTGCATGTATTGTACTATTTTCATTTGATTGAAATGTTTATCATTGTAATAATTCTTATTTATCATTATTGTAAATAATAATATATTTTGTATCATCGTATTTTTTCCCCCAAACATATTTGAAGATCCCATTCTTACGCTGTGAGAACTTTAGACCATGTTGAATGATTTCAGCAGGAGCTACCGAAAGCGCTCAGCGTGGAAAATAAACTGTTGTGAAGGAACTGGACGTTTTTCAGTTACCTAAATTTCAGCAAAATTCTGGCTGATCTTGGAATAGAATGTATTTGTTTCAGGTGTTAATTGGTTGAGAAATGTCGGGAATTGATACAGGTTTTGTACTAAATATCAGTTAAATTGAAAATTATTAAGTCTTGCACGTCCTCGCAAATGGGAACATATAGTCCAAGAGCTGGTAACGCACGTTTCATGAAGTGTTTTATGAAGCATGAATCTTTGCTATAGTCCATCTCTTGGGTAGATACGAAGGTAAGTATGTGTTGGCTAGACTTATCTTGGGACACTAGCTTATTGCAGTCTATCATAGGTAACATTTATTTTCATGTTTGTTGATAATTATACCCCCACAAATAGTCCCATAGAGGACAGTTGCAAAAAAATATTTGGTCAAAAAAAGTATTTTATTCAGAAGCCAACAATCTTTAATCTAAAATTAAGGCAATTTTACAATGAATAATAAATGATTCACACTTTTAAGGGGGTTAACATGTCAAAAAAAAAAAAAAAAAAAAGTTGTTTTTGATTTAAATCACGGTTTCAATAAGCATAATTACAAACGGACAGACACTTTTTGTGGGGTTTAATTATCAGCAAACATGAAAATAAATGTTTCGTATAACAGCCTGCAATTACATTGCGTGTTAACGCTGGTGTCCCAAAGCAACATTATCTTAGGTCTTCCAAATTGTCGAGTTTTCGTCTGATGTGGACATATTTGTGGCAGTTTATTATTATATGTGCTACGGAGTTTTTTGTGTTGCACATTGTTTGATGAAGGTTTTTAGAAAGTAACTGTGGAACAGTTCAATGTATCCTATTCTTAGTCTTGTTATAACAATTTCTTCTCTTTGAAGTGTCATTGGGCTTTGTTGCGATCAATCACAGATATTTGGGGATAATTTGTTGAAGCTATTTAATTTTAAATTAGCAGGGACGGAGATAAATTCTTTATATCTTTCCAATATATTAGAAATAGGATAAATTAAATATAATTTTCAATTTGAACATATAACTTTATTTCTTTCACATGTTATAAACACGGGATTTTGTAAATATTAAAAAAATTAACAATAAAATAATGAGTTCACTAATCTAACAATTAGTTTTGAACAAGATTCAAAAAGATTAACATAAATTTGTCCGATGAGAGTTTTGTGATGTAACACTCTTCATTATAAAATTCATACATTTTCGTGAGATTTTGATTACAGAAGAGATTTTCAAATCCTTAATACTAAAAATGTAATATATTAATTTAAATTAATACAACATGAGGAATAATAACAATTTTTCAAATAGTGAATAAATTCCTAACATTAACAATAACAACAAAGGAAAGTTGTGGTTAAAACGAGCCTCTTTTCAATTTAGGCCTTAGAAACTTTTAGGACATTTGTTCCTTAATAATAGAAGCGAAATTCAGAAAAGGTTGACAGCTTTTGAAAAATGTAGAAATATTCTTCGGATTGCCTTATCAATGAAGGCAAAGCAATCTTGAAGAGTCGTTTATTTTGAACAGCTCTGTACAAAGAGTTAGAGGAAGCAGAGATGAGTGAAGTTAAATATAAACACAGAACCTTTAATGATATGTATTCTGTTTTTGCAATTAGTGTGTCTCTGTCTTCTTCTAACTTCTGCGAAGATATTTCTTAAGGCAGCTTGTCTAATAGACTAAACGAAAAAAAGGTTTTGTCCGATCTCTGAATACTGAAATCTTCAATATGGTATTTTCTTTCAGATATTTAAATCTTTACTATATTAATATTAGACAGGTTTGAAACCCACTAGGTGTGGTGGGTTTTCTTTCAGAAAAAGAGGCATCAGCCCTTTCCTGTGTAGAAAAGAGAGGTTATCTGAAGAAAACTCCTCCCAAAAATCAGTGATATGTATATGTGGTTGTTAAAATTAAAAAAAAAAATAAATAAGTAAATCTTTTTATAGAATATATATACAACAAATAAAGTTTTTTCTGATTTATCTTCTGCAGAGCAAGTAAATAAGCAAACCAATAAAATATGGCGTTTCTCTCAGTTAGTTTGCTATTTTCCTTCGAGTTGTTGGTTTTGACAGAATATAAAATAACGTTCTGTCTAAATTATGTTACATTTTTTGAGTGACTCCCCACTTCTAATGAACCCATTTTCCTGGTTAACAAGCTTGTCAAATCATTTGATATGGGAACACTGTGAGTTGAATTTCGGAATGAAAGAATCAAAACTCTGGCGGCATAACATATTGTCGCTCAAATTTCTCATCCGAGTAAGTCAATTTTCCCAACTTTTCAGGAGGGCATTAAAACTATAATGATCTCTAACTTGCAACTTATTAGGATTTCCGACTTAAAATATATTTTTGGTAACATTTAAACAAAAAGACTAGCCTGAATGGCCTAAAATAGATGAGAGATATGCAGTGGTGTCCGAGCGTTTGAAATCAGTTTGTTTTACACGGTAGTAAAGAGTAAATTTTAGCACGCTCTATTGATTTAAAATATATATATTATGTCCGGGAGATAATAAGGATTCTAAAGATACCAATAACTCAACTTCGCTAAAAATTGACCTACGCGGTTGTGAAATTTGAACGTCGACATAGAAAACTAACAAAGTTTTAATATTTTTTGCCTTCTGCCAGTAAACTTATTAATGTTTGGGAAATTCTTAATTCCCAACTACCGATTCATCAGACAGAGTTGTCTTCATAAATAATTTCACCTTTTCCAACAACTTCCTTCGAATAACAAGAAACTAAATTGCACCAGTCCCTTTAAAATAAAATTAGTTTGATTCAAGTGCATCTTTTGTGCATAAACATTGAAAATTCGTGATAGTCAAAATAAATGACTAAGTAATTCTAATAAAAATAAAACTAAGCTGAATTGTTCGTCTGACGCGTCATTCCATAGGCTTGATTATAAATATCATCCATAAACAAGTATGTTTATCGAACTACTTTCAGTTTCATTAATGTATTTCTAAGTATAGAAACAATTGTTTAATTTAAATAGATATTTTGCCTCTTCTTTCACATGAACTAACTAGGAAACAAAATTAAAAATACGAACCCTAAACTTTTTTAGGTCTATAAATTCAATCAAAAAACATAACTGAAATGTATTGCAAAGATAGTTTCTTCAAAAATCTATTTATAAATGACATTCCTAAAGTCATTAATTTTATAAAAATAAACTTTGTTATGTACAAGTATTTTTGGCCATATCTTTATAATACAATAAAAATTAGTAGAATATTTTGGATCGAAATTGAACAATAAAATACTAATAAATAAGTTTAAAATTAATTTTTGAGAAGTGACTGGTAGTAGGAGGAAAGAACCTTCCAAGCGGATGGCGCCATAAAGCCGTTCGGTGGATTCTGCCCGGTCCGTGCCAACGCTGAAACATTAACAGAGATTAGAATATTTTGACTATATGAACAATTTAATGAAATTTAGTTACTTTATAGTCATTTCACTATTTTAAATTGTTAGTTAGATATTTCTAAATATAGGAAGAAGAGAAGCTTTATTCGACACCCAAATAGCTGCCGAAATGAATTTGGTTGCTATAAAAACAGCCTCCAAAACATTCTTCCAAAAAATTTATTTGATTAATGTTGAGAATATTTATATATATATTTTTTTTTTTTCAGAATATGGGGAACTTTAGTACTCAAATACTCAGAAAATGTAAGCATAATTTTTTGGTCAAAATACTCCATTTTCACAGGCAGACTTAAAGAAGGCGTTAAAAAAACTCCATTTTATGTTTTTTTTTGGCAAAAGGGAGTGAATCGTTCAACATATCCCTCAATAAATTTCCACTTCATTTGCAGAGATTTAATACTTACTCAATGCAGAAGTTTTCCTGTAAATAGTGAATCTGTAGTCTGTTAGGAGGCTGAGGGAAAAAGTCATGAGAAACCTTTGATTCATCGAGAAACAAAAGTCCAGAAATCTTTTATCAATGGGTTTAGTGAATTAAATCACTATTTTATTCAAGGACATTTTGTCTATTTCATGATGGCATAACTAGAATTTAATTATCTTGAACTGTTTTTGAGCAATCCTTTCTTACTCAATAAAAAATATTTCTACCTTAAAAAACAGAAAATAGGACCTGCTTTTCCCTTTGGAATCACCTCCCGGAGTTTGGCTTCTTAGACCTGAATCACCCTGTATAATCAATGTTGTTAGATTATCTTACTCTTACAACATGCATGCACAATCTATTTGAAAAGGCTATAGCTTTATGGTTTGAAAGAACATTCTCTTTTCAGATTTATGAATAATCATCCCTTCATCATCACTTAAGTAAATCTTAATTTAAAACAAATTTGGTAATCCTGAATAGAAGAATTCATGGAATGATCCTATAAAAAGACATGTTAATTTTCTTTGCCTAATAATTAAATATTAAAATAATTATAAAAGGCTCAGCCGTGAATGTAATGGTGTAAACACTCTGGGCTTAAGATTGAGGGTTCAATTCACACTAGGGGTGGTGGATTTTCTTTGGAAAAAAAAGTCCGATTCGCAGGAACTGCGTCATCTTAGCGCGGTTCTGATCTTATCTTTAGTGTTTATGAAGGCATAAAATAGAAACAGTTATTACTTTGTTTAGATCAATAGCGAAACACCTATCCAAATGAAATCTCAAACAAACCAGTCTTGAAAGGTCTTGATTTACAATCTTACCTGTATGGGTCAGCTATCCCATAAGTCGGGCAGAAAGGCCTCCACTCAGAGGCATTTGGAAAGCCTTGGGATCTCTCTCTTTGAACGCTACATTTTTAACAATAAATTGATCTTCTTATTTTACTTAATCTGTTTTATTGTCAAATACATTATCCGACTATAAGCAATTTAAAAATAACAAGGAATAAAACAGACAAAAAGAACAGTTCGAATAAACGAAATCAATTACTTTAAAGTTTTAAGCACTTATTTCTCCGATTGACATCGCCTAATTAAAACTTTCTTTAGAACCTTTTTTGTAGAGCATTTAGTAAGTTTTCGAATGTTAACCTTCTGCTTCCCAAGAGAGATACTAACGCAAGTATACAAAGTTACCAAAACTTTTCTTGTCTGAAAATAAAATATTTTATTCTAACCCTTTCTTTTCTCCAAACGTAACCAAAATTTGAACATATTAGTGTTTATGAAATTCGAACATGCAGAAAATGTTTCAACTGAATCCCATAATTCTAAGTACCAAAATCAAAGACAAAAAGTCCGTCATGCAGGAGCTGCATAACTTAGCACTTTCCTCAGAATTTGGGTAGTTTAGACTGCTTTCCAGAACAATTTGCTTAAAATATCCTACATAAATAAAATAAAAACATGAATAGTTCTCTTTTAAATTTGTAATGAGTAACTGATCAATTATTAATTTGCTTCCAGAGTTATGTTTACACATGGTACCTATTACACTACGTAATAAATACAAAAAACCTCATATTATCGTATTTTGATCTAACGCAGGAACAGGATACAGTCACTCTAGTGGTAGAAAGCGCTCCTTGCGGCGGCTTTGTGAACCTACGTCTGACGGGCTTTTCTATTGAAATATATTACAAATTAAACCCCTGCTTCCCGATTGACCGATTCAGCTCATTTTTACAACACTTCTTTCTCATGAGATACCCACGACGTATACAGCGTTTCGCTACAATACAGCAGAAATTACGACCGGTATGAGTATATTAGGAATTTGGGTCCGGAGTAAACCCCCCCTTCTAATGAACCGATTTAGTTTATTTTTACAACACATATTTACCTGTAGATTACCACTACGAATACCGAGTTTCGTCAAAATATACCAAAAATCACGGCTGGTAGTGGCGAATTGGTATTGTGGGTCCGGAGTAAACCCCCCCTCCTAATGAACCGATTTAGTTTAGTTTTACAACACATATTTACCTGTGGATTACCACTACGAATAACGAGTTTTGTTGAAATATACCAAAACTCACACTGGTAGTGGCGAATTGGTATTGTGGGTCCGGAGTAAACCCCCCCTTCTAATGAACCGATTTAGTTCATTTTTATATCTCACTTTTCTCTCTATATTACCACTACGAATGCCAAGTTTTGTTGAAATATAACAAATATTACGGCTGACATAGTCAAATTAGTGTTTTGGGTTCGGGGTAAACCCCCCCCTTCCGGTGAACCGACTTTGGTGGTTAACTAACTCGTTCAATCGTTTGCTAATTGAATGCTATATACCAAGTTTCGTGACGAAAAAACAAAAACTCTGGCCGCTATCGTGTTAACAGACATATATATATATATATATATATATATATATATATATATATATATATATATATATATATAGATATATATATAAATTTTAACGGGGGTCATTTTCGGTGTCTACTAGGTAGGATCGATAAAGATTTGAAGAAATTTTTCAAAAATTCCGTCATGAGTCCAACCTCAATAGCTACTTTCCTTCGGAGGAAAGTGCTAAAAGAACAGTTCGAATAAGCGAAATCAATTACTTTAAAGGTTTAAGCACTTATTTCTCCGATTGACATCGCCTAATCAAAACTTTCATTAGAACCATTTTTGTAGAGCATTTAGTAATCTTTCTAATGGTGATCTTACGTTTCGCAAGATTCTCAACCTTTTTCGAAATATTAAGGAAAGTATACAAAGTTACCAAAATTTTTTATGTCTGTTAATAAAATATTTTATTCTAACCCTTCCTTAACTCCAAACGTAACAAAAATTTCAACATATTAGTTTTAATGAAATTAGAACATGCAGAAAATGTTTCAACTGAATCCATTGATTCTAAGTACCCAAACCAAAAACAGCATTCAAAAACTATTTTTCCAATTTTCTCGAAAACGGTTAAAGCTATTGCCTTGAAAATGGTTTCATTCGTTTTCCTAGCCCAAGAAGCCTATAAATCGAGTACTTACAAGCTTATGAACTCAAAAACGTAAGCGTTACGATTTTTTTTGCGCGAATTTCGCCCCAAACGCCATCTTCCAGTGGGCGGATTCTGCTGGTTTAACGAACTTGACCTTTCAAATTGGAAGACGGATTTTTGTACCAAATTTCATCACAATCGGACCATTAGGGAAGCCAGAAATGAGCGAACAGACAAATATATATATATATATATATATATATATATATACAAATTTGAACCACCGTTATTTTCGGTCTGTAGGGGTTCTGAAACGCGAAATTTTCTAGTCGGCACTTCCGGATTGTTTCATTGTATCAACCTTATAAGCGGGGTTCCTCCCTATGGGGGAGGGAGGAACCGCGCTAAAAGATGCACAAGCCCTAATTGGCTAGAAAAGGGTAGTGACCTACAGATAATCAGTCCAAAAAAATCGATGTTGCTTATAAAGGGATGTTAAAATTTAAATAATAATATTAACAATTTTATAAAATTAAATAAGTTAAATTTAATAAGCAAAATTAAATAAGTTATTAACTATAAATAACTTTGTTTACATACTTCTCATTTTAGTTCCTGAAATGAATTCAAAATCTCCTTTCCTAGACGGATCAAAGAAATCCATTTTAGAATGAGCCTTGTCGAACGCAGCAACCCTGAATGGTATGATCTCTAGCTGCTGTAACCCGGGCGCAACAGACAGGATTCGTCCACCATGAGTAGGATCGTAAAGATCTCCTCCTACCGTCGGATCAGGATGTGGAAGTCCTGCGGGATCTCGTCCGACTATGTAGAACTGAGCTCCAGCAACCATCCTTGCTCTTGCATGCCATTGGACCTGAAATTAAACTATTATCACTAAGGAAATATAAACTTATAGCACGTTTCCTCCCTCCCTCCTTAGAGAGGGAGCTGCCGAATAGAAAATTTCATGTTTCAGAACCCATAGATGAAGAATCAGAAGATATCTGTGCTCAATCGACGTCTGGTAAGTGGAAAAATGAGAGAATAATTTCATCGCCTTTTCAATTTCTGTCTAAATCTTGACTTACATTTGAAAGATCTAAACAAAAAGATTTTATTTTTAATTTTGAGAAATTTGTAGATGACAATTTTGTTACTTTATAATATTCAATTTTGTTCATTTAAATCATGACATTCATTGAATTCATTCAATTCAATGACATGGGATGATCCATGAAAATTTGAAGACACATTTTAAAAATTCTTCCATGAGTGCATCTTTAATACCTACATTCCTATGGAAATTGCAAAAAATAAAAAAACGACAATATGAAATATTTAATTTACATGAATATCTATGAAATCAAAAATAGATGATGGGATGTAAAAGAAAATTAGGAATTTACCAAAGAAGAGTTTCTTACCTCAGTCGGCCCGGCATACATCATTGGTGAAGGGAATATTGCAAGGACAGTCGAAGCAGCGTCTAAGACTCCTTCACCAAGAACTGCTTCGTGCTGAGCCATGCGTACGGGTAGAGGTACATCATCATCTTTAGTCCAGCCTCCAAGAGGATGAAGCAGCAAGACAGGTTTCTTAAATCCTCTGTCGAGTAATTTCTTCCGAGTATCCTGAAAATTTATAATTTATTAACCAGTAATTATTAATGGTTTTATTTAAATCGATATTATTGGCTCACTATTGCATGTATAGAAACGCCAGAATGCTATCAGATACTAAATGCTTCCAAGCTCTACACAAGGCTCTCCAGTTGAAGAACCTCTCCAGAAAGGCCAAACTAGTGGCAGCGAGACGTGGACTCTAAGTGAGCGAACAGGAAAGCCCTACTGGTTTGGGAGAGGAGAGCCCTTAGAAAGAGATTTGGGGGAGTGAAAGAGAACAATAGATGGAGGACATGGAGTAATGCCGAACTTAAGGAATTGTAAGACGAACCCAATATCCTCTGCACTATTAAGAAAGACAGATTAACCTTTTCGATGCGATACGGGTTAGGGAGAGTAATGCCCCTGAAGGCGGAGAGATCCCGAAGCCTATTCCCTCCTCTGGCGGACCAAACTCCCTCTCCTAGAGCGGCCGTACGCACCCGTCTTTCTTTTTACTTAGACTTTAATTTCAAGGCTTTTGACAAATATCAGACGAAATTGGATCTTGAAGCGCTTCCAACAGCTTGTCGTCTTTCCATATTCTCAATCGCTTTCGATCTGCCATTCCGACTATGAAGCAAAACAAATGGACACTCTGGAAACTAAACTCAACAAGAACACCAGACAGTACTGAAGCCAAGATACAACTGAGATATGAAGGGCCGGTAGAGAGTGTAAGGAACAGTTGCAGGTAAAATAACGGTACCCCGAAGTAGGGCCGAAGTGACTGTGAAATATATTCCCTCATTTTGTGTTTTAGCTTCATTTTTAAAATTAAATTTCCAGTGTATGCTCGCTTTAGATAACATAAAAATTAGATCAGTAAAGGAATTGAAGAAAATAAATTTGAAGTACTTTGGCACTAAGGGATCAATAAAAAGGAACTTCCGCCTGAATTTATTCTATAAAAAAGAAAGAATATTGGGTTCAAGGTTAAAAAAAAAATTGACCCTTCTTTCGTTTTGTAACTAAACAAAGAAAAGCTGTAAATTTAATTTTATCAAACAAAACAGCACAAAATTGACAGATCTGTCCAGCAATAAACTGGAAATAATAAGTTTTTTTTTATAACTCAAGAAAATCAGGCATTGATAATTTAAATGAAAACATTGCCAACTATTTACCAAAGAGAAGATCGAGACGGTGGACGAGAATATTTAACAATATGAATGCGGTTAGTCTTGTAAATTCTGGCATTATATCCTAGCTATTACTGGACACCTAAAAAGTCCTATAAATTTCATTACATAAATTCACAAACAAACAGTTTAATACAAAAAAAAAAGAGATGAGGTCGTTTGCTAATTGCTGAACATCCAAGATGATGTCAAGAAAATAGAAACGATATTGCTGGGTTTGAGGAACCTGGAAAAACAAGCAGCGGCCTTCAGGAAAATGTTGATAATTTTCCCTTAAGTAAAATATGTCGCTATTCAAAAAGGAGGCAAACAACTTACAATTGAATAAAATATTGTACCCATGTAGAGTGTTCAACAAAAGTATGCTATTCTTCTGCGCGCTAATGGCCGAGAAGTCGGTGTACCATTAAAAAAAAAAAAATTTGGATGTTACCAGTTAAGGGTTAAACCAGAAATTATCACCCATTCCTGCTAGAGCACTCTGTACACGCTCAAGGCTAAAGAGGGCTCGCAATCATGAGATACAGCTTTGGCGAGAATACTCGGGCGCCACCTCTGGTGCACAACTTTCCCCCACAGGAATACTCGGGCATCGCCTCTGAGGAACATCTTTCACCGGCGAGTATTCTCGGGCGTCGCATCGAAAGGGTTAAGATGGCTGGGTCATGTAGAAAGGATGGAGCCTCATAGACTATGGAAAAAGATGGCATAGGGTTTGCCAGGAGGAGTTAGAAGTATAGGAAGGCCCAGACTAAGATGGAAAAATGACCTGGAGGATGATAATTTAAAAAACTAGGAGTTCAGAACTGGCTCAATACCGAGAGGAATGGTCGAAGATGGTAGGGAGACACAGGACTTTCAAGGACTGTAGCGGTCGATTCTTAGTTATTACATATGGATCCATTTATTACCTGGGAGGCCTTCAGGATTGGAGGAATTGACTGGAACAAGAGGTGGGAGAGGCACACTAGGTCCCCCAGAGGTCTGAGGGAATCCACACTCTGCCAAGCAGGAAAAGGGAAATAGGAATATGATGCCAACAGCCATAGCTACATTGAATGCACCAGTTCACCGAAGTTAAGCAACATCGGGCGTGTCCAGTACCTGAATGGGTGACCGTTCATGTGCTTTTGGCAGTATAAAATGGTGGCAACCAGTAGATATCCCAATTGTTGATACATCATTAAACACACACACACACACAAATAATATGATGATCTAGTTTGCACTGAGATAATATTTATTTGTCTAAAATGTTAACATCCATTATAATTAAATCAGAATTTTAGGACGGGTTATCTATAAGTTAACACCCTTTTCTAGCCAGGATAGGGCTGATGCCTTCTCTTTTTCCAAAGAGAAACTACCACCCCTAGTGGGAATCGAACCCACGGCCCTTTGGCATGGAGTGTTAAGTTCTCACGCCTTAACTATCACGGTTCCTCTGAGCTCAGCAGGTGATTTCATAATTTCACTTTTTATTTATTGTTTTTCTAAATCGCCATTTGCTCACAACAATATAGAAGCAGATAATTACAGACTGTTGGTAACTTACTTGCATTAGGAGAGCGTGACCATTGTGAATGGGGTTCCGCAATTGGAAAGCAAAGACTGCATCAGCGCCAATTTCCTTAAATTTCGCTTTCAATTCATTCGGTGTGAGTCTGAACCTGTCTAGTCCATCTCCCCATTGAATTCTACCAAGCACTTCAAGATTTCCACCAACCAAGAAGTCTCCACTAGAATTTATTATCTATAAAGATTAAATTTATTAAAATTACCTACTAAGAGATGCAACTTTTGGAGTAGAATTTATGCACTAAAGAATACCTAAGAATAAATTAATAAAATGTCCGACTCGCAACAACCGTGTCATCATGTTTATCCCTCGAGTGATTAGGATTGATTAGTAAAGAAACCCTTAATACTGTGCTTTCAAACTTGTTGCCATTTTTGCTTTAACCTTTAATTTGTAAACTTGTTTTACTGTTAGAGCAAATTTAAACAACTGCTGAGATTTTCGGCGCCCAAATTACCATAATGCTCAGAAAGTAGAAATAACTCTACTTCCTAACTTCTGGTAGTTCCAAAGAAACGCAGTAATACAATTATGACATATTTAAGATTTCAAATGAAAATATTTTTTTAAGATTTCACTGAGAAAGATTCATTGAAATGCTATAGTTTTATTTTACTCTAGACTTCGAGAAAACTCATAGTTTGAGCTATTGTAAAGGATGCCAACTATAGTTATGTTCAACTCTAGACTACAAGAAAAAATATCCAACTTGCAGGAACTGCGAAATCTTACCACGGTTCCGTTCATATCCCTCACGCCCTTAGTAAATGATTAGAAGCAGCAATTGGTTTTGATCTTTCGTGAAAAATGTAAAATAAAATCTCAGAGAGAAGGATGATTTAAGGCGCCACAACAGGAAACTGGCAGTATTCTAAGCGTAAAAATTACTCCATCCTCTGCCTCCACGTTTGTTCTTGGAAACACTAAAACAGTTTTTCTCAGTTTCTTACCTTGTTTGATCAAATTACTCATTTTACTGTTAATTACAATTAAAAAAAAAAACAACCGATCAAAAATTTAGTCAATCAGAGACAAATACCCGTTCAAAAGAACAGAACTAATAATTTTGAAGTTTCAAGCACCTATCTCTCCAATTGACATCGCCCCATCGAGCATTACATCAGAACCTTCTTAGTAGAACATTTAGTAAGCTTTAGAATAGTCACCTTCCACTTTCCACAATTTCCCAGCCGTTTTTGGATATTTTAGAAAATATACCAAGGTCCGAAAACTTTTCATGTGTTCCAATCAATTTTTAATTCTAAAACTCCCATAACTGCAAAAACAACCAACATTTAAATATATTGATGAGATGAATGTCAAATGGAACAAGTTTTAACTGAATCAATCGTTTCTGAATACCCAAACTGAAAACTAGTTTGGAAAAGTAGTTATTACCTACAACACCAATTCTTGTGTTCGTCTCAGACGACCAACTCACTCAACATCAGAATCCTAAAAAATATTGTGGCAATAAATGTTATTATTAATGGGTTAAAATTCTATACCTTGATATAAGGATGATTAGGATTCCAAGTTCCAAATTGTCTGCAAACTCTTTCTTCCTTACGATGGTTGTAGAATTGAGGATTTCGCAATATTGCAACAGGCCGTCCGTTGTAAGAAAGCGTGAATGCAGAAGTCGATTCTAATCTTTCTTTGTCAGCCTTGTCGACTGGTAGAACAATAGGAACAGATTGGTTTATTCCGTCGAGGCAATTGAAATGAAGAACCTGGGAAAATAAAATGTTTTAAATACATTTTTTTCTTTATTTTCAACAAACGAGAGGGCTTATTGAATTCTTTTCATATGCCAAAAACTTAGAAATAAATTATTGGATTTGCAGCTGTGGAATGCTTTATGTGAGATGCCATGAGATAAATAGATCCCCAAAAAAACATAAATGTGAAATAGAGGCCAAGTTCCTGCCCCCACAAAGAAACACTCCCTTCCTCAAAAATATCCCCTCCTAAAACCCCCCAAAAAAGCTTTACCATTCTACACTCCAAAAAAGTAGTATGAGTTGGTGTATTAATTCAACCAAAAATATTTGCCAATACAAGAGATGATACAAGAAAGAAATGTCCAAGTTCATTACTTGGAAGACCTCATAGTTACTTACTTGAGGCAAACTTGGCAATGTTTTTTTTTTTTGCCGATATTATCTTTAGAGAAAAACTAAACATTGCCAAGTTTAAGAATATACCTGGTTGAGGAAAGTGATATTTTAGTAACTGGATATAAGTATTTTTATTGTTGTTTTTAAAGGTCATTTGAAGTGTCTTTACTGTTCTTAGTAAGTAACTATGAGGTCTTCCAAGTAATGAACTTGGACATTTCTTTCTTGTATCATCTCTTGTATTGGCGAATATTTTTGGTTGAATTAATACACCAACTCATACTACTTTTTTGGAGTGTAGAATGGTAAAGCTTTTTTGGGGGGTTTTAGGAGGGGATATTTTTGAGGAAGGGAGTGTCTCTTTGTGGGGGCAGGAACTTGGCCTCTATTTCACATTTATGTTTTTTTGGGGATCTCATTACTTTTTTCTAAGTATTAAATAGAATTTAGTAGCCGCATACCTACTGGCTTTTGTACTTCATATAAAACCAGGGTCTTTGGATTCTGCAAAAGGTTCTCCTTACTGCTTGATATTTGATACCAATAACACAGGTCTACAAAAATAATCTTTCTGAAATTTGATTTGATGATTTTGGTCAATCTCTATGCTCCTTGGCGTGCTGAAGCTGAACATGAGGTCAGTCCCTCTCTATCATGTAAGGAAATTGTTCAATCTCAAGTAAGGGCAGAGGTACTACCATTAAAAGAAAACAGAATTGGCGAATAAGAGTTTTCATTTATTTCCATGATCTTTTAGTTATTTCAATGTTGTTTACTGTACAAAATACATAAATGTGTAGAAATAACAGCTTCAGAATTAACAGTGGCATATTTAGTTATTATTTTTATGAAAACGTATTTTTTTCTCTTGAAAATTTCTCCGTGTTCGTTTCCGCCTGTAGGACTCTTCAGATGATTCACGCTGCAGTATCCAACAATAGTCAGCCATCATGTTTACGTTCCATTTGCCCTGATACCTACGTTCCATTTCCTGGATGTCCTGATGGAACCTTTCCCCTTGTTCTTCACTTACTTCCCCTAAGTTTTCCGGAAAATAGTCCACATGCGAATGTAAGAAGTGAACCTTCAAACTCATGTTGCAACCTTGTAATTGAAATGCCTTCAACATGCGTTCCACGATACTTCTGTAGTTGGGATCCTTCACGTTACCAAGGAACTTCTCAACAACATCTTTAAAAGAATTCCAAGCTTCCTTCTCCTTCTCATTCATGGTCTGAGTGAAATGTGGATCTGTGAAAAGTTTCCGAATATCTGGGCCTACAAAGATCCCCTCTTTTAGCTTTGCATCACTTAATCGTGGGAACTTGGAGCATAAGTACTTAAAACATTCACCTTCTTTATTGAGAGACTTTACGAATTGTTTTATCAGCCCTAGCTTTATGTGTAGAGGAGGTAGCAGGATTTTGTCAGAAGGAACCAAACTTCTCCTAATTACATTTTTTTGGCCTGGCGACAGAGCTCCTCTCCCTTTTTTCTGTCTCGGCTATCCCATAAACATAAAAAACAAGGGAACTTGGTGTACCCTGATTGCTGACCTAAGAGCATAGTAAGTACTTTCAAGTCTCCACATATCAACCAGTTATGCTCATTATAATGAATTCGTTCGAGAACTAATGACAAATTTTCGTATGTTTCTTTTAAATGCACCGAATGGCCAACTGGAACTGAAGCATAAGTATTGCCATTGTGCAACAAAACAGCCTTTAGACTTCGCTTTGATGAGTCTATGAATAGACGCCAATGAATCGGGTCATATTGTATACCAAATTGACCCATCAGACCAAGAATGTCTTTGCAATAAATAAGATTCTCATCCAGAGCAAAGTAAGGAACAAAAACTGCTTCACGGTGTCGATACCATGAAAAAGAAGTGCCTGGCTGTAATAAATTTTTGTTTTTAAGACGGGAGCCAAGTAACTGAGCTGCATCTTTTGGAAGTCCAAGATCTCTCACTAAGTCGTTCAACTCCTGTTGAGAAATAAGCTGAGGTTCATCTTCTGAACTGCTTGCTTTGAACTCACTGTGTACTTCATCGCTCTCCGACATACAGTCTTCTCTATTAGCTTCCCTATATATACTGCCCAAGTCACAAGGGGGCTGAGGAACTGTCAATCCAGGACCGTGTGGTACCGGACGACTAGCAGATTCCACATTAGGGTAGTTAATGAGCTTATGATTTTTGGAATTATAGCCTTGAACATGACAATTACAAAAGTAACAGTCATTAACGTGTTTTTTTTGCTCCCTCCACATCATTGGGATAGCAAATCCGAAAGATTTTAACTCTCCTTTGTACCATAAGAGAAGTTTTTCTACGCAGCTATGGCATACTTTGTGAGGAGCCCACACTTTATCTTGATCTCCTATTCTCAAGCCAAAATATGCATAATATACATTTTTGACAAAACCTGTTATATTTCGTTGGTATTTCTTAACTGTGTACTCACCACAGATAAAACACAAGTAGTCTGGACTGGTAACACAACGACGATGAGACATTTTGTCTAAATGCACTTTCAAACCTTAAAATACGTTCTTAATCACTTTGACACAACTAAGAGACCTCAGTGAATGTGTTCACTTCAGTTGATACTACTGAACTGAGAGAATGAACAGAAATTTAGCTCCAAGTTCCTGATACAACAGGTTCAATCTCGTTTAGCTTCAGACGGTGACATCTGAGACCAAACAAGTACGTTCCTGTCTGAACAGGTCGTGCCTAGACACCTTCAGGCCTACAACATCTACTGAGGGAGTCATTGCCTACACCACCTAGTGAAAGATGTCTGTTTATAAAAAGAGAAATCGTTTGGAAAAAAAAAAAAACCTACTTCTTACCAAATTTATGTGTATAGCAGGTATATTATGTTCTATGGATTTGAAACAAATCTGTACGTGATAGAGAAAAACGGACTTCATTCTCGGCCTCAGCACGCCGAGAAACACAGAGATTAGCCAAAATCATCAAATCAAATTTTTGGTTGTAGACCTGTGTAATCAACCTACATAAATCTAATCACTAGACTAGAAAAGTTAGAAGCTCTTCCAGATGACATTACTCTAGAGGACAAATTGATTGCTCTCTTAACTAAACTATTACACTGTAAAACACAGGAACCTTATTCCGAGGATAAAGATCACAATAGGGAAAGTGCAGAAGGCCTTCAAGAAAAATATAAGAACAAAGACGATACATTTTGGGTTTGTGATCCTAAACATTGAAATTTAGATGGCTCGACTTTGAAAAACTTAGTATCTGCTTTGAAGTATATTATGCAGTGAACCCCTACGACTTTATTTACTACATTTAAGAAAAAGTCACAACTGTTGTTGTTAAGATGCGTCGAAATGTTTCTTAAAACTTCAAATATAGGTTCTCCTTACCAAGAAGATTCATTTGATACCCCACATGATGGATTTCAGAAGAAATTATGGCTTTCCGATGGAACAAAAAGTACAAAACGTCATAGGTAATATATGACACTCCCGTATCAAAACCTACCTGCTTGCCAAGGTTGGTCAAAATAGGCCAAACGGTGTGAATTTTTATAAGGAACAAACATACAGACAGACAGCTGAAAGACCTTTTTTACCTAGCCTAGTGCATTCCCCGGACCAAGGCCTACCTGTGTGCCAAGTTTGGTCAAAATCGGTCAAATGGTGTGAATTTGTGTAAGGAACAAACATGCAGACAGACAGCTGATAGACGATTTTGACTAGCCTATGACACTACCCGGATAAAGACCGACATGTGTGTCAAATTTTGACAAAATCGGTCAAACGGTGTGTATTTGTATAAGGAACAAACAGAGAGACAGACAGCTGATAGACCATTTAACCTAGCCTATGATTCGCCCCGTATTAAGACCCATCTGTGTCCCAAGTTTGGTCAAAATTGGTCAAACGGTACGGATTTGTAAGAGGAACAAACATACAGACAGACAGCTGGTATAAGATTTTTTCCGAGCCTATATGCATCTAATTGTTTCTTATAACATCAAATATAGGTTCTTCGGACCGAGACAATTCATTTGATACCCCACATCATGGGTTTCGGACGGAATGATGGGTTTCCGAAGGAAGTACAAACTGGCACGCCCCCGCCCCGGAAGCGGAGTCAAACACGACTTTTTTCGATTTTTTCCTTTAATAACGTCTTCATATCTATCTTCATGCAAAATTTCAAGTCTCTAGCATCATGGGAAGTGCCTAATAATTTTGATGAGTGAGTGAGTGAGTCCTATAAATCCCGATTTTCGATCGCTTATATCTCAGAAACTATTCGATTTAGAATTATGAAAATTTTCAGTTTTACTCACATCTAGTAGTATAATACCTGTGTAAAATTTCATAACTTTATCTTTACCTGGTTGGAAGTTATGAGAGGGTAAAAATCGGCTCTAAGACTGCCTGTAATATACACACAGTATGCTTAGGCCGGAACTTGGCCTGGCGCACTACCGTGCGCCTAGATACAGAAAATGTGAGAGACGACACTAGAATAGCAACTGCATTAAGTGTTACATGAAGAATTGTTGCTCCATGGCATATGGCATATTGCCATTGTTCAGCCGCTATGGGTACGTGTGCTCTCCACTATACAAATAAACATAATAATAAGGAGCTTACTTCAACATCTGTATCAAAAACTCATGTCACAACGAAAATATTTATTCGAAGAATTATCTAAGCTACTTCAGCTACCTCAGACCTGTGTTGTCCGTTACTTATCCTGATAATCTATATTTTTAGCATGGAAAACTCTTTTATTAAAGGAATAAGCTAACAGAAAATGCCACAAAAATATTGTAATGATATTTTACATTACAAATTTAAAAGTTTCAAAATTAACAGAAAATTCTGAAGATATCCAAAAGACTCATTAATATGTTAAATTCTTCGCTGGAATAAGCAATTATTATTTTGGTATGATGTTTAGCAGTTTATACAGGTAGCATTGATTACCGGTTGGACACTCCCGCCAAGAAACTTTGTCAGTTCAGTCCTAATGGTGATAAGTTCTCATGTAGCTCTAGTCTCGGTCAGTCCTAATGCAGCTCTAGTCCAATGCAGAGCTAGTCTCATACGGTTTTTCAGTTCTAAAGAAGCGCCAGTCCTAGTCAGCCCTGGACAGTTATCATGAAGCCTAGCCGCAGTCAGTTTTAATGGATATACAGTATGAACCAGTTATAAAGAAGATCCAATCCTATGCAGTTGGTATGAAGCTGGCTTTATACCAGGTAATGTTTTTTTTGTCCAACTGCATGGATGTGACTTATCAATGAGTTTTTTGTTTACATTTAAATTTATCCACCACAGAATTATCTCTGTTCTCCTTTACTTTATTCGAACCCGAACCCCTGAGATAAATAATTTTTAAAATTAAATATTACATTTTGGCAAAATTTTAATTTTTATTATAACAATATGTTACATCATTGAATAGTGATCTCATGGCACATCCGGATTCGCTATTCCGACCATTTAGAATAGAATATTGGATTTACATTGTTTTAATTGTACAATCAGTTGTTTCTGGACTATAAAATAGTGATGTCCATCAGCCCCAGTCCTGACTGCAGTCGTTTGGCTTCCATATACCTGTGTTGTCCGTTACTTCAAACGATTGTATTGATCAAAGTTAAATGAGTTGATTATTTATTTACACTTTTAACATCCATTATAATTAACGCAGAATTTTAGGACGGGCTATCTATAGGTCATCACCCTTTTCTAGCCAGGATGGGGCTGATGCCTTTTCTTTTGTCCAAAGAAAAGCTACCACCCAATAGTGGGAATCGAAACCACAACCCTTGGCACGGAGTGTTAAGTGCTCACTCCTTAATCACAGCCACCGGGCCCCTATGAGTTGATTAAAAAAAACGTTTAATTATGAAAAATTTGTATTATGAATTACGTTTGCATGTTATTTGAATTATTCACATTAAAGGCGAGTTCAGCGTTTTTCAATTTTAGCCAAAAGGCTAGAGTGGTTTCTTTGTAGCTCATCACAAAAGTGTCATTTTGAGTCGCACTTTTTGCTAATTGATCAGCCATATTGTTTCCTTCATATATAAAGAGATTAAATAATTACCTTGAGATACTGATCTTCATTCATAAAGCCTTGAAGTGGATCGGCCCAACCTTCGGCCAATACTTGGACCCACTGGAGGTCTACATCACTAATAGCTAACTGCGGAAGAAGATTAGCTTCTTTTATCGCACTCTCTAGCCTGTTGTCGTCAACGTAGAGTTCTTTCACACGACCATTTGTTCCATCTATGGTAGGTATAATACCCTGAAATATTAATATCATCGTTTATAATTATTATTTAAATTTTAACGTCCATTTATTATTAACTACGAATTTTAGGACGGGTTTTCTACAGGTTACCACCCTTTTCTAGCCAGGATAGAGGTGATGCCTTTTCTTTTTTCGAAAGAAAAGCCACCACCCCTAGTGGGATCGAACCCACGACCTTTGGCACGGAGTGTTAAGTGCTCACGCCTTAACCCTCACGGCTATCGGGTCTCCTCATCATTTATAGACATTCAACAAAAGTAAAATTGTCTAGAATGACAAAATATTTCAATTATATTACAAACATGAAGTATTAAAACTTCCCCTTAGTTGCTTTCAACTAAATTCTTATTTATTTTAAATGTTTTTGCTTGAGATGGTTGAGAGAAGAGATGAAGTTTAAAAAAATAGAAATTGTGACGTTGCTATGCACTGACTCATATTCTCTGCACATCTCTAAGATCAGCTTCCCTGGGTGCTACACCTTGGAGTAAGTATAAAACGCACCTAGTTATACAAAGTGGTGAAGTTTTCACGAATCTGGAGTGAGGGCTCCTCCAGAGTAAATTAATTATCACGCTTTGACGCTGGAAGCAGTTCAAGCTGTACAACAATGCCATACTAGCCCGTAAGTTCAAGGATATTGAAAGAAGTATACAAGCAAGCAGAAACAAGAAACATTTAAACTATTTTGTGTTAACGTTGATGTCAGCTATATTTTGGCTTTCCGGCCTCCATTAGACCCATTAGAAGAGATTAGAAATACTAACGAGACTACGGGAGCACCATAGCTCTCTCCAAAGAGGAATATTTTTAGAGGTTATGTTTGAAATTGCCATAAGATAGAAGACTATCAATCGTTTCAGGACCCATCATCATTCTTTAATATTTATGGTTATAGCTTCATTCTTGTTATAAATCTGTAATATTTACTTCTGATATTACAATTTATTTGGATTTTCAACCTATAATTTATCAAAACTATTCTTCACAGAAAGATATTCTGTGCCATCTCATAATGGCCTCACTAAAAACCAATCCAAGTATGTCATTGCTCCTAACAGCTAGGTGATGTTCTTTTCAGCCTAAAACTGCTTAGAAGATGTTAAAATTTGCCAGTAAAAAATTTATTAACTCCTTGGATACTGAATATAACTGCAGTGAACAGTGGAATGGGGGAATTATTTAGGCTGGACTGAACACTAAGGACTGAATACTCATGATCACCGTGAGGCAGTCTTGCCTCGACCGGCCAGTGTTAATAACCTTTATATGGAAATTTTATAATTTGATTATTATAATTTTACATTCTATTATTATTAAAGTTAATTATGATAGGATTTTGGCAATACATATCAATGAATAAAAAAAACCTATTACTAATATTTGTTAAATTAATAATTTTTTTTTCTTGTATTTTTATATATTTTTTCTTTGAGTTGTGAATTAAACTCATCGATCCACTTGCATGAACAAGAATTAACCTGTTAAAGATTGTGACTTAAGACTCGTCTTCCATAACTAGACTTATAATGTACATGGTGAGTCTGAGCTGCCAACCGTAAATAAGGCAAAACAAATATTTGATGAGTCTGAGTTATTTTACAGGGTTTGTCCGGAAAGAATTAGGACTGAATCGATTAAAAAAAAATTATTAAGCCAACCGTTACAATTGTTTAAAAACTTTCAAAATAGGCTCCTCCTGCGTCGATACAGCGCTGCCAGCGCGATTTCCAAGCATTGAAGGCGCCACGGTAAGCATTCCCTAGAATAGCCTTTAGAGCAGCGGTGCAAGTTGCTTGGATCCCCTTGTCGTCTCAAAATGCTTTCCTTTCATCGGCCATTTCAGGCAGGGAAACAAAAAGAAGTCTGGTGGGCCACATCCGATCTTTGGGCGGCTGGGGAAGCGCTGGGATGGCTGCCTTGGTCATGTAGCTGGTCACAAGGAAGTAGGTGTGAGCCAGGGCATTGTCGTGGTCCAACATCCAGTCAGCTGCGATGTTTTTTCGGGCTCAATTGACCCTTTGTTTGAGTCTCTTCAGCACTTCCATGTAGAACTTAGGGTGACGGTTTTTCCACGAGTCACACTGTCTATTTGTCGAAGTCGAAGTTCTTCCAACACGTTCTTCATCGGCGACCTCTTCCCGGCCGTCTGAAAAGGCCTTGTGCCACCCAAACACACCACTTCTTGCTAAAGTATTATCTGGGTAAGTCTGCTTGATCATATCAAAGGTCTCTGTCGCAGATTTACCGATTTTCACACAAAATTTAATTGCCGACCTCTTCTCTAACGAACGCTGCATTTTCGGCTTGCACTACTCACAAAAACTCGTCGCACGGAAAAGCCTGTCTCGACTCTCTGGATGCTCGGAGACAACTGACCAACCTCTCGTTCGTTAGCTAGGGACCCCCAATACCGAATCCAGTCGGCACACGCGTGCTCCAAAGTACAGTCGTGACGGAAAAAAATCAGTCCTATAACTTTCTGGACAAACCCTGTATGTAACTCAGGGAATACAAATATCTGACAAATCTGAGTTAAAAAACATAACTCGGGCAAAGCAAGTACATACATAACAGTTGTCAAATGTATCCAAGGAGTTAAACAATCATACATACAATTGAAGAAAACATAGGCATTAGACACTAGAGAGGCGATGCACAATAACCAATACTTTTACAAGTAAAAAACAGGACAATTGGACATGTGAAACACAACACCCTAAGTTGCTGTTCGGAGACGAGTGCTAAGTGCGGCTGCCTAAATGGTGTTTGGTGGCACATTTATAGATAATTAGTCTTTTACATTGGATGGGAAGAAATCTAGAATGTTTACATGTTCCTGGAGTAGTGAAACGACTTGCATACAACATTCTTCGATAGTCTGTTCCACAGTTTTTACAACCAAGTCAGGATGTTCTGGTCTTTCGTATGGCTGGTCTACACCAGTAAAACCTGGAAAAATATCAGTTTTAATAATAACACCAAAAAAAAAAAAAAAGTTTAAAATAAGATAAAAACATAAATAACAGAATAAGAAAGTTATTTCTAAAAAGTATTTTTTCTTAAAGGGTGCAGTATAAATAGGATAAATACAAGTTATAACGTATTGGCCCAGATTTATTTGGATAAAACTCATACAACACAACCACGATCACAGACAGAGAGGATAACCACCAACCAGACCAAATAGTCTTCTACATTCACCCTCCTCTCTACCATACTAAAAATAATAAACGTACTAAATAATATTACTTAAAGAGAAATTACTCCAATATTTTTATTGGCCACAAGTTTTACAACTTTGTTGCAACGTGTTGAGGCTTTTATATCTATTACAGCACACTAGTATATATGTGTATCAGTATATGTAAGTGTGTGTATGTAAATATAGTGAATGTAATAAACAGTGAGCTCTGAGGTTTTATTAAAAATAATAAAAATAAAATAAATAAAATTGTAAAATAATAAACAACAAAATTTAACAAAAATAACATTATAAGTAGAAATATTAGGAGCAAAATATATACTTAGTTATTGATGTACACACCTAAACTAATCAGCATTACACATGGGAGTTTATGAGGGGGGGCTGCATCCCCCCCCCCCCTGAAATTTTGGTTTGATGGTAAAAATGTGTCATAAAACCCTTAAAAATAAATTAAACAAGATCACTTAGATCATAAAAAATATGTTATTTTAGGTTTAATAGCATTTTAGTTGCCTAAAACTATTCCATACCCCCCCCCCCCCAATGGTCCCAGCCCCCCCAAAATTTCCCAGCCCCTCCCGAAATTATTTCCTATATACATCTATGGCATTACAGTGGTAGAATGCATAACAATTTTGAAGAATTTTAGTAGGAAAAATAAAATTACAAATTTGTGCTAAATCAATTATGCAAATGCATAGTCAAAAGCCAAGCCGCAGAAACCATGTATCATATCGCTCAGAAAAACATTATCATTTCCTATTACAGCGCATATTGATAAATTCTACACAGAATGAATAAAAAATTAACTTAAATAAATACAATTGGCATAATAATTTAATTCTTTATATTAAATTCTTGTTGAAGATGCATTGAAAGTTTCAAGTCAAGACAAGGTGTATGTAAAAACACCTAGAAACATAGTTTCACTTCCTGTTCAAGGCCCGTGCTACAAAAAAATCACAACTTTTCCTCAATAAGTGAGCTACTCAGTTAATTTTATGAAGGCAAAGATTAGTTCTTGATGTAAATTATGCATGACGATTCCTATCAAATATAATCATTGTTATCAGGGTTAAGACCAAAGAATAAAAAGTCCGACTCGCAGGAACTGTGTCTTAGCGCAGTTCCGTTTATATGCCTAGTGCCATTAGTAAAGGAATAGAAGCAGTTATTGCTACATTTTGATCTTTCGTGAAAAATATAAAATGAAATCTCAAAGAGAAGTAATATAACTTTAAGCCCTGCAACAGGAAACTTATTGCATCCCTTGATGATTGTAGCATTAACCGGGAAAAACAGAATCACTCTGGAAGCAACCAAAAAGATAAAATATTAATTCTTATATGTTGTAGAGTTTAAACAGTATTTAATCGTAAACAATGCCATCTTTGATTTTTTTGATCTAATAAAGGATCTATAAAAAGAAGGAGGGTTGATTTGACTGTATGAGGCATTCGAGTAAATACAACAGACATTTCTTGGCTCCACTACATGATATATACAAAACAATAAGGATAGAGTATCAGTAGCATCCATCTTATAAATTCTAATAAGCATCACCGAGTAAACACCAAGGCCATCTATGTACGTAAGTACTAGCTCATATGAATTAATTCTATGTAATTGAGGAATATTTAACCAAATAATTATTTCATGAATAACCTTTTATTTATTCGTAACAATAAAGTAATAATATTTTCTTACCTTTGATGACACCTTGCCTCGCTTTTTTGTAAAGTCCTTTCACGTCTCTTTTTTCACAAACATCAATAGGAGTATCAATAAATACTTCAAAGAAAGGCAAGTCGTTATCTTTATGTATCTTCCTTGCCATTTCCCTGTCCTGAAATAAACATAAATTAAATATTGTACATTTTTGTTTGTTTTGCTTTTTTAAGGTTGAGTCCATTAATTCACTTGTGTTAGTGATTGTTTGGTATGTTCCGTTTCATGAACCCAACAAAAGGAGATTATTATTTTTTTTTTTTTTCATTTTAATGAATGCCAAATAAAAATCATTACATGGTTTTGGTTATATTTTCTTTTTTAAATATTCATCTACGTGTTTTTATTTCAGACATAAAAATAAGGCACAAAATTCCTATTGCCAAAATTCATATTTGTTTGGTTTTTCTTCTAGCTATCTTTTGATTTTGCAGAAAAAAATTGGGTTATTAAATAATTTTTCATATTTTACTCCAATACAAACTTAATTTTTGAATTCTATACACTAAAAATTTACACAATGGTAACCATATTAATTTAGGATAGAGTTTTAATACTGCATATTACTAAAACTGATTTTCATTAATACATATTAGGTTTTTTTGATGACAACAAAAATTACACCTTATTTGTAAAAGTAATTTTTTTTTTTCTAATCGTGCATAAACTTTCATATTTTCTTTTAAACTTTTAATTCATAACAATTTATTATTTTAAGCAATATTGGCACACAAAGTTATAGCGTTTACAAATATTTGAGAATAAATATCCTGGGCAGTTTAAAAGAAATAATTAAAATTTTCTGCCTCTAATTTTACTTCCAGGTAACTTTAACAAGGGATATTTCTTTATTTTCTGGCATTGTATCGTTCCAGAGGGCCCTAGTGGCCTTTAGAGGACCTAACCACACTTTAAGGTATTGTGGTTTGTCCATATTGTGCGTTAAACCACAATATCTTAAAGAAGTGCTCTTGTATTTCCAAAGGCATTTCTTTCAAATAGAGCATCAATTTAAAGATTTTTCCTACCAGGATATTCAATAGCTTAAGACAATGAAAAGAATAATAATGAGTTATAGTAAAATACCTGTCCAAAAGGAGAAACAAAACTGCAAAGTGCAACAACTCCACTGTCTGCAAACAGCCTCGCGACTTCAGCAACTCGCCTGATATTCTCCTCTCTATCTTCTGGCGAGAAACCTAAATTCTTGTTCAAGCCCGTTCGAATATTGTCTCCATCGAGCCCATAAGCTGGAATACCTTTCGAGACAAGGTAAGCCTCCAAGTGGAAGGAAATGGATGTCTTCCCTGCTCCTGACAATCCTACAATAAATATTTTGGAAATTAAATTTTAGAGATAATATAGATAATAACTACAAGTTTAAATAATTCCTTATTCACTATGTAAAACTAAAATAGGTGTAATTTGATTACAAGTTGAGTATAATTCGATAAATATTTTTATTTTATAGCACATCTGTTTCTATGGCTATTAACACCAGGCTATCTACAGGTTTCCACCCTTTCTGAAATTTCATGGTGGAGCAGGGAATATTTTCAGCGAGTCCATTGCTGAAAAACTCAACCTCCCATTGGGGGATTCTCTTTTCATTTAATTTTTGTACAGCAATTCAACCACTATTGAGTCATTCATGGCTCATGGTCGGTAGCATAGAAGTCAAAGATAACACTCGACGGCCAGCAGAGTCCCCCTCTGCCAGTTCTACCTTACTGACCCGCATTTGGTGACTGGCTGCTGGTGCCAGGGCAACCAAACCTCCACAGACCTCCCATTGCGGGATTCAAAGCTACATCTCCAACATGCAAGTTTGGCATTCTAGCTATCCTGCCGTTGAGAAGAAACTGTAAAAAAGCTATTATTATTGTGAAGGAATTAGCCTATTATTTTTTGATATAGTCTTCTTCAACACTTGAAAAACATTTGCCCCTCAGAGGTGTCACCTTTAAGGTTTGCTCCTCAGACGTGTCTTTGAACCTTTAAGTTTTCTTCCTCAGAGGTATCTGTGAACCTTTAAGATTTCCTCCACAGTGGTGTCTGTGAATCTTTAACGTTTCTTCCTCGGACCTTTCTTTGAACCTTTAAGGTTTGTTCCTCAGACGAGTCTGTGAACCTTTAAAGTTTCCTCTTTAGGCGTCCCTGTGAACCTTTAAGGTTTCTTCCTCAGAAGTGGCTGTGAACCTTTAAGGTTTCTTCCGCAGACATGTCTGTGAACTTTTAAGATTTCATCCTCAGACGTGTCTGTGAACTTTTAAAGTTCCCTCAGACGTGTATTTGAATCTTTAAGGTCTGCTACTGTGCAGAGTCTTTGCATCTTTAACATTTACTCCTCAGACGTTCCTGAGCATCTTTAACGTTTGTTTCTGTACGTCTATGAATTATATTTCATTAGGCAGGTACGTATTATCATCCTGGCAGCCATCAGAATGATGTATGAGAAGTCAAGGGATGGTTGGGATTCGGCTAGGAGGAAAATACGTTAGGTCTTCAAGTAAAAATCTATTTTGGATTTTTTGTCCAATATACATTTTTATTCTTCCTTGAAGATCAGACGTTTTTTTCTTCTAGCCAAATCCCAACCATCCCTTGACTTCTCATCACCTCAACTGCTAACTATCTTTATCGCATAATATATTATATATATGTTTTCCTAATGACAGTAAGTAGGGAATTTGCTCTTTAATTTCAGAGAATTAATAACAATATAAATGAGAGAGGGAATTTCTTTGTCGGCATACTTCTTAAGACATGTTCCAATTACTGCAGATAATACAGAGATAAACTTTAATCTTGACCTAAGGAAATAGAAGCTGCACTAATGCAGGAGATAGTGTATGAATTATCACTTCAAAACCCATTAATCACGTGGGATTTGTGAATAAACTTTTTATTTTTTATATTCTCCTTGTACTGCGTGACTTTCAGATCTTCAGTTGATACTCTATTATGTCATATTTAAAGATTAATTTTTAATTTGTTTTATTTATTTAGGTTTCGCAAAAAAAAGCCTCGTAACAATAAAACAATAATAACTTTAAAAAAAATATAATTATAAGTGAAAAAAAAAGTAAAAACATTTTAACCAAAATAAAAAATGGACCAGATTTCATGAATACAAACAATCATTTTAAATACGTAGAAGGTAGAAAATTAATGTCTCTCCACTGTTTTTCAAAGTATTTATTAGCAAAAGCTTTTCGAGAACATGGTTCTCATCGTCAGTGCATCTATTACTCCACCGGTAGTACTGCTAACAGCCTCTCCGAACAGGTGTGAGGTAATAATGTTCGGAGAGGCTGTTAGCAGTACTACCGGTGGAGTAATAGATGCACTGACGATGAGAACCATGTTCTCGAAAAGCTTTTGCTAATAAATACTTTGAAAAACAGTGGAGAGACATTAATTTTCTACCTTCTACGAAATCGAGAACTCCACAAATAACGCTGCATACATCACAGACATTTTAAATACCTCGTGACAGCTGGAATTCTTTAGATAAGAAAACATTAGGAATTAGAGCCAATGAAATGGAATTAAATTTTCAGGTAATAAAAAATATTTGTAACAAAAAATCGTTGTCCCTTAACTCAAAATGTTGATGCTATAAAATTTAAATTGACCCACTTTATTCTGCTGAAGCCCTGTGCAATAAATGCGTAATGGAAAAGAAGGAAAGAAAAATTATAAGGAAAATTCTAAACAGAAAATTTCAAAGCAATAAGATAAAATTAATTCCAATTGATATACTTCATACCATATTAGAAAGAATATCTGACACAATAAGAAAGGGGCAAATTTTGTATTTCGTTACAATACATGAGAAAGAACCATGGATATAAAATTGGTAATTTGGGTTCGGAGTAAACCCTCCTCCTAATGAACCAATTTAGTTTATTTTTACAACACATTTTTATATTACATCAAATACCGACATTCTTTGCAATAAAACAAAAATTACGGCAAATTAGTAATTCGAGCCCATATCAGTCCAAGTCTGGATCCATGTAGGCACTCACATCGGACGACTTCTAGTCGGTTAGGTCAGCCGACATCAGATTGCATGAAATGCAGATCCAGTGAAGGTGCAGCTTCAACTGCTTGGATTTTCACTTGTGTTAACGAGTAGCCCAGGACAACACTAGTGCGGATCTGGCAGGATTTAGGATCTTACACTCAGTTTACTATTTTTCTCGTAGCCTGGTTGCCTCGGCTTTCAACGAGGTTGAGTTTTGCCTTCTCAGTTGATGTTGTACCATATAACCATATAAAGTGTATCTCTTCTGTCGTCAGTAATCTTCATATATATATATATATATATATATATATATATATATATATATATATATATAAAAATGTGTGTGTGTATTTATGAATAAATCTAAGTATATAATTTGCTGCCTTACCTGTGAACCACACAGTACATCCTCTAAAACCCCTGACATTGCCCAAAACCTGTCCTCTCTTGTCTCTTGATACTTGATGTTTCTGTTCGGTCACATTCGTCGCCACCTGGATGCACTGAAACAGCACAAAAAACATGATGATTCATGGATGAGAAATGTTAGATAAAATTATGTAAATAGGAGATGTTGATCGTCAGGGGTTCGGTCTATTTTTTTTATTCAATAAAACCACATTTTATAGTTAAAATGTATTTTATTAGCGCCAACGTTTCGGCTTACTATACAAGCCTTTTTCAGGGCTATGGAGAACTGTCCCGTTTCATGTAGGCTACATTTCAGAAATGTAGCCTTATATAAATAGGAATGAATAGATTATACATAGTTTAAATTAGCTAATATTTGTAATTAGTGCATTTCACCGCAGCACTTGCACCTAAATATGTATAAACAGGTTCTTTATTAGTGGCAAATATCAGTCAACGCTGCAAGTTCAAGTTGACGGCGACCACATCTTATGGCTTGGGGGATGGGGTGGATGGGTAGGGGAAGGTGGAGGCGCCTCTAGCCAATGACGGCCTTGCTGGGTTGCCACCTCCTCTCTCTCCTAGTCCCTCGCCTAGGCACATCGGGGGCTGGGAGGTTTGTAGAACTGGCAACGTCGAGCCCTCTCTACCCTTTCCCCGAGTGGCAAGTTATATCTCCCACACTATAATAATTGATTGTATTTTTTCTTCTATCTTATATATTTGTTTTTAACTAGTTTTTAGAGAAATATTATGAGAAAACGAGTAGCTTGTCTAATTATAAGGCCAACAATAATGCTGTAGTAATAACTACTGATAACACTAGGGAGCACTTAAATATCTGCATTATAGCATTTCCATTCTTATCATTACTTTTTTTATTTATTTTTTTTAGAGTCCCGCAACTTTGCCGATGGTCTTTTCGACCGTTTGGGACTTTAAAAATCAGTCCAAATTGGAAAAAATAAATTTAAAAAATGAACCAAAATAATAGATAATAAATAAGAAACAAATAAGTTTTTCAAAATAATTAATATAAATACCACTATTACTTATGTTATGTACAAATGTAAATTTAAAGCTTGATTGTTTATGTAAGACTTTAATTAAGACTTAAAATGTAAGCTTGATTGTTTATGTAAGACTTTAATTAAGACTTTTGATTTTTGGAGACCCGATGGCCGTGAGGGTTAAGGCGTGAGCACTTAACACTCCGTGCCAAAGGTCGTGGGTTCGATTCCCACTAGGGGTGGTGGCTTTTCTTTCGAAAAAAAGGAAAGGCATCACCCCTATCCTGGCTAGAAAAGGGTGGTAACCTATAAATAACCCGTCCTAAAATTTGTAGTTAATAATAAATGGACGTTAAAATTTAAATAAATAATTAAGACTTGATTATATTTAAATTTTAGAAGTTTTATTAAATTTTATATTAAATGTTGTTTGTCTTTAAATGTTGGAATATAGTGTTGATGTTAGGGCTACCTGGTTATAATAAGTGAAGTAAGTTGTGTGGTATTTGTAAGTTTTCTCTGAGTGTACAGTCTATCAGTATGTGTTTTACTGTAAGATCCTGGTTGTGTACCTTGGTTTGTCTGTCTTTTGCATGAGATATTCATGAGTCAGTAAGGAGTGTCCAATTCTAAGCCTTGTTGTGTGACCAGGTTCTTGTCGTGTTTTTAATCTGTCTTAACTCACTGTGTTAAGAGATGTATAATTCCAAATGTATTTTTAAGTAATGAGTCGAATAAATTAACAATCAATGTAGGTAATATTGTTAACTGTTCTTGACTTATTTGTCTTTATAAAATTTGCACTTATTATGTCTTTATAACATTCACACGAGATATTAGGTGGGTCGCATTGTTAATGTTCAGTTACTTCCTATCACAAAATGTTCAACTATTCTCTGAAGAAAATAATAATGGTAAAGCAGTTTTTCATAAAATAGTCGCATCGCTTACTGACACCTTAATTTTATTACGCTGTGCATAAATACGGCCTGGCACCGTGATGAAATTATTAGGATAGCAACTTCTAGGTAAAACTAAGTGCAAAGGATAGATAAGTGCCGATTTTTCCTACTCCAAATAAACTAACGATAATTTGAGCTTCATTACAACTATCTTCTCAACCTAAATGTACCAAGCTCATGGAACATTTTGGCAAAAAAAACATTTCTTTTAAAAGCTACATATATACATGAGACTCCCTGGGTAAAATCAATTTACTTTTCACTAAAAAACTGTGGGATTCATACAAAGTAAGAAAATTGCCAACAAAAAGGTGTTTTTGGATCATAACTAGTAATAAAATGGAAAAGCCATATTAGGCCACAAGTAATTACAAGTAATTATGTGCAGAAAAGTGTTAGTTCAAACTGGATTGAAAACGATCAGTTTGGGCTTTCCCCTATCGGCAGCATTGTGCATGGACGTATATAGAAAATAATTTCGGGGGGCTGGGAAAATGTCGGGGGGGGGGCTGAGACCATTTTCAGGGTATGGAATACTAATAATTTAGAACTTGGAATAGTTTTAACCAACTAAAACGCTATTACACTCAAAATAAAATATTTTTTATGAACTAAGTGATCATATTTAATAATTTTATGACACATTTTTACCGATCAATTCAAAATTTCTGGAGGCTGGAGCCCCCCCCCCTAATATACGCCCATGGCATTGTGCGCCGTGAAAAAAAAAATGCAAAGGGCTCATTGTGGTGGATTGGCTAGCTTGCTCGTTTATAAACGAAGGAGATGCGGGTACGACTCCCGTTGCCTTTAGACAGTGATGGGTTCGTTGATAAACCTCCCTGGTCCACCATGGATGTCTTGAAAGGATGAGAACCTGTAAATATGCCGGCTATAATGGCCTGGATGCTCAGACGAATACTGTATATACACATGGAGGTAAAGAGCCGCCGAGCAAAGAGGAATTAGATCATGGTCGTATGCTAATTGCTAACTAGCCACTAGACTATTATCAGCTGTCACTCCTTATCAGTGCTCTTATCATCAGCCACTATTTCCTCTACCGGTTTATGCAACTCCTGCATTTTATTGCACTTTTAGCTTCTTCACGGGCAATATTACGGGCATTCATATGCAAATAGCATTGGTGCATTCGAAAATATAATGGCAAAAGTATGCATATTCTGAGTTATTACGGCGAGGTGCGAAATAAATCGATCCATGCCAGAAGAACTTCAGTCCATTTTTCCCAATATGAGTTCGGATAATATTTTCGTTAGTATGAGTGATGAATTCTTTGTATCTAAAGGTAACTTCACATTTCTATGTTAAAAGGACTTCAGTACAATACATAGTTATCATAGAAACATAGTCATAATTATATTATTCCATGTAGAAAGGGCTTCAATCTAATTTTCTCAAAACTACTGATTTTGGACTGAAGCTTTTTTTTTGCATGGATCGATTCAAATATGTATATTATCTCCCATGCAAGGAGTATATATGTAAGGAGTTTGTTCTATTCATCTGCTCGACACGTTTCGCGCTTTATTTCGCAACTCTTCAGAGCCCTATTTTAATTTAAAAGTTTGCCCATGCCATTCTACTCTCATAAGACAATGTACAAGAAAAAAAATCAGTCCCGTAACAGGCCACAAGGGCCTACATAGGCAGATACTATAGAGATATCTGATTCTTTACTATGCGGCACATTAGGGAGATAGTATGGTCAGTAATATGCTCCGGCCGCCTGATTTTCCCCTTTGCAAGTACCCATTAATTAATTAACTAATACGAGACTGGGTAAGCCTAGGGACGATCTGGGACCCCAAATCCAACCCATGAATGAAGACCATAGAAGATAAAATCTTTAGTACTATGCTCGGGATATGGACTCAGGTCCTCCAGTTTCTTAGTCGAGTGGTCAATCACTGAGCTAACTTCGCCCCCATCAATATACAGGACGTAAGACAAAACATGATAACGATATGTGCGGACTCACTCAGCATAATATCAGGACTTCAGGACGCTTACAATGCAAATCCTACAGCAACGCTTAACAAATAAATACTACAACGGATTTACCAGATGAACAAACTGATTACAATATACTGGCACCCCGAGACGCGAATACGTTGAACAAAATACCGTATTCGACAAAATTGTCAAGACTGCAATAGAACTACGCCAGGATATACAATACATAACTTACAAACATATGCAGAAAGGAGCCAAAAAAGAAGTGGCGGAGATCCTGGCACGAGACAAATAAACAACAAACCAGGAAAAATTAAACAAACAGTCGGTAAACTGATAACCAGCAGAATAGAAGAGAAGAAGTTATCTTATGTCGGTTGAGAATAAGCCATTCCCTAACCAGCATAAGGCAGAATAGAAGAGAAGAAGTTATCTTATGTCGGTTGAGAATAGGCCATTCCCTAACCAGCATAAGGCAGAATAGAAGAGAAGAAGTTATCTTATGTCGGTTGAGAATAGGCCATTCCCTAACCAGCATAAGGCAGAATAGAAGAGAAGAAGTTATCTTATGTCGGTTGAGAATAGGCCATTCCCTAACCAGCATAAGGCAGAATAGAAGAGAAGAAGTTATCTTATGTCGGTTGAGAATAGGCCATTCCCTAACCATCATAAGGCAGAATAGAAGAGAAGAAGTTAGCTTATGTCGGTTGAGAATAGGCCATTCCCTAACCAGCATAAGGCAGAATAGAAAAGAAGAAGTTATCTTATGTCGGTTGAGAATAGGCCATTCCCTAACCAGCATAAGGCAAAATAGAAGAGAAGAAGTTATCTTATGTCGGTTGAGAATAGGCCATTCCCTAACCAGCATAAGACAGAATAGAAGAGAAGAAGTTATCTTATGTCGGTGGAGAATAGGCCATTCCCTAACCAGCATAAGGCAAAATAGAAGAGAAGAAGTTATCTTATGTCGGTTGAGAATAGGCCATTCCCTAACCAGCATAAGGCAGAATAGAAGAGAAGAAGTTATCTTATGTCGGTTGAGAATAGGCCATTCCCTAACCAGCATAAGGCAAAATAGAAGAGAAGAAGTTATCTTATATCGGTTGAGAATAGGCCATTTCCTAACCAGCATAAGGCAGAATAGAAGAGAAGAAGTTATCTTATGTCGGTTGAGAATAGGCCATTCCCTAACCAGCATAAGGCAAAATAGAAGAGAAGAAGTTATCTTATGTCGGTTGAGAATAGGCCATTTCCTAACCAGCATAAGGCAAAATAGAAGAGAAGAAGTTATCTTATGTCGGTTGAGAATAGGCCATTCCCTAACCAGCATAAGGCAAAATAGAAGAGAAGAAGTTATCTTATGTCGGTTGAGAATAGGCCATTCCCTAACCAGCATAAGGCAGAATAGAAGAGAAGAAGTTATCTTATGTCGGTTGAGAATAGGCCATTCCCTAACCAGCATAAGGCAGAATAGAAGAGAAGAAGTTATCTTATGTCGGTTGAGAATAGGCCATTCCCTAACCAGCATAAGGCAGAATAGAAGAGAAGAAGTTATCTTATGTCGGTTGAGAATAGGCCATTCCCTAACCAGCATAAGGCAGAATAGAAAAGAAGAAGTTATCTTATGTCGGTTGAGAATAGGCCATTCCCTAACCAGCATAAGGCAAAATAGAAGAGAAGAAGTTATTTTATGTCGGTTGAGAATAGGCCATTCCCTAACCAGCATAAGGCAGAATAGAAGAGAAGAAGTTATCTTATGTCGGTTGAGAATAGCCCATTCCCTAACCAGCATAAGGCAGAATAGAAGAGAAGAAGTTATCTTATGTCGGTTGAGAATAGGCCATTCCCTAACCAGCATAAGGCAGAATAGAAGAGAAGAAGTTATCTTATGTCGGTTGAGAATAGGCCATTCCCTAACCAGCATAAGACAGAATAGAAGAGAAGAAGTTATCTTATGTCGGTTGAGAATAGGCCATTCCCTAACCAGCATAAGGCAGAATAGAAGAGAAGAAGTTATCTTATGCCGGTTGAGAATAGGCCATTACCTAACCAGCATAAGGCAGAATAGAAGAGAAGAAGTTATCTTATGTCGGTTGAGAATAGGCCATTCCCTAACCAGCATAAGGCAGAATAGAAGAGAAGAAGTTATCTTATGTCGGTTGAGAATAGGCCATTCCCTAACCAGCATAAGGCAGAATAGAAGAGAAGAAGTTACCTTATGTCGGTTGAGAATAGGCCATTCCCTTACCAGCATAAGGCAGAATAGAAAAGAAGAAGTTATCTTATGTCGGTTGAGAATAGGCCATTCCCTAACCAGCATAAGGCAAAATAGAAGAGAAGAAGTTATCTTATGTCGGTTGAGAATAGGCCATTCCCTAACCAGCATAAGGCAGAATAGAAGAGAAGAAGTTATCTTATGTCGGTTGAGAATAGCCCATTCCCTAACCAGCATAAGGCAGAATAGAAGAGAAGAAGTTATCTTATGTCGGTTGAGAATAGGCCATTCCCTAACCAGCATAAGGCAGAATAGAAGAGAAGAAGTTATCTTATGTCGGTTGAGAATAGGCCATTCCCTAACCAGCATAAGACAGAATAGAAGAGAAGAAGTTATCTTATGTCGGTTGAGAATAGGCCATTCCCTAACCAGCATAAGGCAAAATAGAAGAGAAGAAGTTATCTTATGTCGGTTGAGAATAGGCCATTCCCTAACCAGCATAAGGCAGAATAGAAGAGAAGAAGTTATCTTATGTCGGTTGAGAATAGGCCATTCCCTAACCAGCATAAGGCAGAATAGAAGAGAAGAAGTTATCTTATGTCGGTTGAGAATAGGCCATTCCCTAACCAGCATAAGGCAGAATAGAAGAGAAGAAGTTATCTTATGTCGGTTGAGAATAGGCCATTCCCTAACCAGCATAAGGCAGAATAGAAGAGAAGAAGTTACCTTATGTCGGTTGAGAATAGGCCATTCACGGCTATGTTGAAAATTAATATTCAAATCATGACCAAAGGGAAAACAAATGAGGACATAGATATAATACAAATAAAAAAGTTTCGACACGCAGGAACTGCGTCATATTAGCGCGTTTCCGTTTTTCCCCTAGTGTCATTTGGAAAGCTTAAACTAGAGTTATTAGATAATCATTCGTGAAAAATGAAGAGAATCAGTCCCACAGCAGAACAAAAGATTTATAAATATTTAATAATAATAATTTTTTTTTTTTTTTTGTGAATCTTAAACTTATATTTTTTACACTAATATACACCTAGCCTTTCCTTAAATAAATAGATATTTATATTTAGCTAGACACTCTAGCGGGATCTGATGATTGACCATACAACACACTAGGAAGCGTTGCAAGTATCATTAAAGACTGCATAGCCATAGGGTCGGTGTGGTACTCCAAATCCGACCCTCGAACGACGAAAATCATTCAGTGCGCAACCAAATTTCGAAATCAGGTCCTCCAGAAGATGGATCGAGTGCTCCAAATATATATATATATATATATATATATATATATATATATATATATATATATATGCATGCGTATTCTAAAGAAGTGAGAGATTGCTATATGACCTAGAGTAAGAGAGGCCTGGCCTTGGATGAGCCCGATCCCCGTATACTTGACATTCACCGAGGATGTAGAAACATGTATATATGTACGTATTTCCCCATAAGCATACATTCACTACCAGCTGTAGGCGAATCAAGGCGAAGACTTGGCTATCGAAGGATTGATACGAGGCCTTCGGCTCTCAATCAACCAATCAGGAGACTTTCCAATCAACTTGGGATCTGAGGTCATTTCAAGGTAGTGGACTTAAATCAGAAGGCAATCAGTTAATCGAGAGTATATCGATAGGTCATAACAATCAATTATATAGGCTCTATAAATCAGATTATAACCAGAATCTAATCATACAACGTATCGCAGCAATGAAACATTGAATTCCCTGAGTTTCAAGGCTCTTGTTGAGCCGCTAGGGTCCTCCTCAAAATTTTTATTTAATCCGTAAAAATGCGTCATAAAAACCTAAATTCAATAAAATCACTTACATGTACCGTCTTTATTCGACAACTATTTTTTTCGTTTTTCTCGAAAACGGGTAAAGCTATCGCCTTCACAATTCGTATTCCTTGGACAAGAAGCCTATTAAAAAAGTACTTGCAAGCATATGAAGTAAGCGTAACGACTTTTCGCGCGAATTTCGCCCAAAAATCATGTTCCGGTGGGCGGATTCTGCTGGTTAACGAACTTGACCTTTCAAATTAGACGAAAGAATTCTGTACGAAATTTCATTAAAATTGGACCTTTATTCGCTCAGATAGAGCGTGAACAGACAATATGTTAGTTATTTATTTTCGTTCTGTAGAGGTTCTAAAACGTTAACATTATAATTTTAATTCTCAAATTTTAAATACTCTTTGTATTTATCTATACTCAAATTATATCCACACAACAGTGCAAAATGTAATATACCACGTTCAAATTTTTCAGGAAGGAATCGGTAATAAATAAATAAAATATATAATAATCAAATTACGAGAAATATAACTTATTTAAAATATTAAAATGATTGCCATAAGCTGCCAAACCGCATTATTTTTGTTTATAGTAATATATGTAAGATTTGTTTTCTAGTTACATTTTAAATAAGTAATTAGAAAATAAACTTTAATAATTAAAACAAAATTAAATTTCCATTTTATTTTCAATTATTTATGTATTTTTTATAACACATTATTTTTTTTTTTTTTTTACGGCGCATCAACAAATCTTGGCTATTAGCGCCGACATCCAGGGTACAGCCAGGAATTTTCTCAGCGAGCCATGAGATGAGAAAATTTCTGGCGCCGGTGGTGATCGAACCCACCATCTCCCGCTTATGAATCCAGCGCGCTAGCCACTAGACCACGGGAGACCCCGATTATTATTGACAAACAAACTACCGAAACGACGAGTTTGATGAGTTAATAGCCTGAAATTGCGGATATCATAAATACTACCTTTCCGAATCCTTGCTACCATATTAGTATATTCCCTACTATCCGTGATTAGTATGTATTACAGGTATAATAGGAAGACAGAGTTCTATAAATGGCTAGAAGACTGAAGCATGATTGTACTCCATCAGAAGGACATGGAATAACTGCACTTCCTAGTTGCATCTCCTGCAATTCTAGGCATATAGGATAGGTCTTATAGGATCAGTGTTGCGCAAAACTAACGTTAGTAAACTAAACTAACGTTAGTTTTCCCTAACTAAAACTAAACTAATGTTGTATTTTTAGTTTTAGTTTTAGTTTAGTTTTAGATTTGTATAATTATTAATCATATGGACTCCGTTTTTAGTAATGCAATTAGTTTAGTTTAGTAAAAGAGACCTAAATTTGTGATTTTAGTTAAGTTTTAGTTTTTAATTAACTAATTTAGTTTATCAAAGAACATATGTTTTCAAATTACGAGAAAAAGCCACAATTTCTTATTCTTAAGCAAGTTCTATTAGTTTTAATAATTTACTTAATTATCGAAATGACATATGATTTATATTAATTCATGTTATTTTAGTAAAACTAAACTAAACTAAACTAAACTAAATTTTTAGTTTAGTTTTTAGTAAATTCCCAAAGATTTAGTTTTAGTTTTAGTTTAGTTAAAATCCATTAATTAGTAAAATTTTAGTTTTAGTTTTTTTTTTAAGTTGCAATTTTTAGTTAAGTTTTAGTTTATTCCAAAAAGTTAATTTAGTTTTAATTTTAGTTTTAGTTTTTAGTTTTGCCCAACATTGTCTAGGATAGAATTCCAGTTTAGAACAAAGGTTTTATTGTATAACTTTATTCTCTACCTGTGTATATACATAGGCGGCTTTAGACATACATTTCTGGGGGGGGGGGCTAATTTAGTATGGGCTCACCGCCGTTCCTGAGGTGTAGAATCAAAATTATATAACCAGACACCTGGAAATCATTAAGGAAATATTTGATAAACTAAGAACATACATTAACTAAGAACATACATTAACTAAGAACATACATTAACTAAGATCATACATTAACTAAGAACATACATTAACTAAGAACATACATTAACTAAGAACATACATTAACTAAGAACATACATAAACTAAGAACATACATTAACTAAGAACATACATTAACTAAGAACATACATTAACTAAGAACATACATTAACTAAGAACATACATTATTTAGAACTTATTACTATTAATTTACCTATACAATTTATTTTTCTATCTTAATAGAAAAAGATAGTGAAGTTTCAATCTGGGGGGGCTAAGCCTCCCGCTTTAGCCGCCACTGTGTGTGTGTATATATGTATGTATATATATATATATATATATATATATATATATATATATATATATATATATACAGGGTGTCCCACATTGAGATGTCATCTTTAAGGGTTTATTCTGCACCTTATTTGTAGTTCAGGGACGCAGAAATGAGCTTCCTATCTCAACATGTAGCAGAGCTATTCAAACTTTTGTATATTTTCAAAACTATTGGGTTTTCTTATGAAAAACTGTGTTTTCCGGATTTCTGGTCTATGTATCGTAAATTTTTAGAATCTACATTAAATTTCCAATAAGAAACGCCAGTTATTGAAATGTTATCATGTAAATTAGGAGCTACACTAAGAGCCATATAGATGTGAACTATTGTTATTAGGGTTTTCTTAACTCATTCAATATTTTCTTAATCAGCTAATTGTAGACTTAGCGGTTTACCTCCGCATCAAAAGTTGCTTTATTTAATAAGCTTTAAAATGGTATCCTGTTGTTTTAAAAACAAAAATTATTTAAGTCTATTTTTTTCTGATTTCTAAGTCAAAACCAATACATTTGCTTTAGTGTGAAGAAGCCATTACGAACACATTATTTAATTTCACGCGAATATGGTGATGTCGCATCCTTCCAACATTAGGTATACACACTTTTTGTTCTGATTAAGGATAAGGGGACACCTTGGAAAGAGTGAAATATGACAGAAGAACATGTTCGTATATTTTTCGGGGAATTGAAAAACTAAGTCAAAAAGTCCGAGTTTTTGAGAAAAAACGAAAAAAACGTTGTTTTTTTTTGTTGGTCAAATCCCGATTTATCGCTTAAACGAAAACGCGTTGTTTGAAACAAGACGTCACAACAAAAGTTGTAGCTTATTTTTATTTTTTTTTTATTTATTTATTTTTTAACGGCGCATCGAGAAATCTGGAGCATTAGCGCCATTGTAGGTTATTAATTTATCTTTAAGATGAGACCAAGATCAGCGTCCTAGCTTGAATATCTTATGAGATAATCGAGTTTGAATAACCCATCGGATGGACATTTTGTTCATTAGAGATTTTTTTGGATTTTTTCCAGTTTTTGCGTTCCACGCGCTCACGGTTTGTCGGATCAAACTATCTTGTTGATGACTTTTTAAAAATATTTGGTTTATAATAACTTCTAATAGATTAAAGGCGGGGACAGTTTATTATAAGCCAGCAATTTTAAAAAAGTTCACAACATAAAACCAAATGATGAAGCAGAGTGGGATTTCTGCGAAATATAACGTAAATAAATCTACCACCGACCGATGGAGAAAGCAGTGTTAACAACAATAATTCTCATCAGCAAATAAGCTATGTATATATATATATATATATATATATATATATATATATATATATATATATATATTTATTTATTTATTTTTTATAAATATGGCACAGGTCGAAATAATAGTACTCCATTTTATGTACTATTTTATTTTTGGCACGCCCTCCATGTTTCGTGGCCTTTATGCCACCTCCTCAGGGGCCACTAAATCCCCATGTGTGGATAGCTCGCCACCCACACTAAGACTGCGGGTGGCCGTTAGTAACCCATACTGACGCTGGGTGGCGAGCTATCCACACATGGGGATTTAGTGGCCCCTGAGGAGGTGGCATAAAGGCCACGAAACATGTAGGGCGCCCAAAAAATAAAATGGAGTACTATTATTTCGACCTGTGCCATATTTATAAAAAATAAATAAATATACATAAATAAAGGTTAGAAATCGTGGAATTGAATATATATATATATATATATATATATATATATATATATATATATATATATATATTGCATAACTTACTTTCTATTAGTATGTTAATGTATTTAGAGTAAAGAGTGACAAGGTTTGCAGTAGACTATATCAAGTTCATCAGAGAGAATAAGATGTTAAACTCCAGACCTCCACCTATATATGGATATAGAGCAAAGGCTGACTTCAAGGGCAGTAATCTTAGCTGCTTTTCTAGAGGTAGGAGGCCGTAAATCTTATTAGCACTTTCCTTACCAACGGCGGTCACCCATTCACCACGCCCGACGCTGTTTAACATTGGTGATCAACGTCCTGTTGGAGTTAGAAAAGGGTGACTACCTGTAGATAGTCCGGCGTTAATATCCCAAAATACACACAGTGGTGCCGAGATGGAAAAAACATAAAAACCGAAGGTGTTCAATCTCGTTTGAACTAACATTTTTTTAAACCGTAAAAATGGGTTACCTTGGCCCTAGGGTGTAACTTTGTCCCAAAACAAAAACGTGTTTGGATCACGTGTAGCAGCAGCTGATATTGTCAGATTCTCGTGCTAACTCAGGATTCTGCTAGGCCTGAGTACCTGCTAGAAGGCAACGACTGTTTAATAGTTCTAGTGATCCCTGCTAGGTATCACGTCCCTGTATTTCTCTCTTGGATTCAATTAACCCGCTTGTTTTGAAGGGAAACAACTCACAGGCATATATACATATGCACTTTATTTTTTAAAAAAATTTAAAAATGGTACATAATTGACAAATCATTTTTTTTTTTCGTTTCTTCTGACCTAATGGCTTCCAAACAGTCGTTTAAGTTTAGCCTCCGACAATACTCGGGATATTTTCTATTTTCTGGTTTTCGTATGTAATTATACAGCATTTTTTAAAATTTAGAATGAAAATAATATTGATGGTATCTTATATATTCTTGAATTTGAAATTGAAGTTCTCCTCAAACTTCCGTCTGCACAAGGAGAAAAATAGATGTTTTAGCTGAAGTAAGAAATGAATATTGTAGCCAATATCATCCCTAACCAGGATATCTACTGGAATATTGTAGCCAATATCATCTCTAACCAGGATATCTACTGGAATATTGTAGCCAATATCATCCCTAACCAGGATATCTACTGGAATATTGTAGCCAATATCATCCCTAACCAGGATATCTACTGGAATATTGTAGCCAATATCATCCCTAACCAGGATATCTACTGGAATATTGTAGCCAATATCATCCCTAACCAGGATATCTACTGGAATATTGTAGCCAATATCATCCCTAACCAGGATATCTACTGGAATATTGTAGCCAATATCATCCCTAACCAGGATATCTACTGGAGTATTGTAGCCAATATCATCCCTAACCAGGATATCTACTGGAATATTGTAGCCAATATCATCCCTAACCAGGATATCTACTGGAATATTGTAGCCAATATCATCCCTAACCAGGATATCTACTGGAATATTGTAGCCAATATCATCCCTAACCAGGATATCTATTGGAATATTGTAGCCAATATCATCCCTAACCAGGATATCTACTGGAATATTGTAGCCAATATCATCCCTAACCAGTATATCTACTGGAATATTGTAGCCAATATCATCCCTAACCAGTATATCTACTGGAATATTGTAGCCAATATCATCCCTAACCAGGATATCTACTGGAATATTGTAGCCAATATCATCCCTAACCAGTATATCTACTGGAATATTGTAGCCAATATCATCCCTAACCAGGATATCTACTGGAATATTGTAGCCAATATCATCCCTAACCAGGATATCTACTGGAATATTGTAGCCAATATCATCCCTAACCAGGATATCTACTGGAATATTGTAGCCAATATCTTCCCTAACCAGTATATCTACTGGAATATTGTAGCCAATATCATCCCTAACCAGGATATCTACTGGAATATTGTAGCCAATATCATCCCTAACCAGTATATCTACTGGAATATTGTAGCCAATATCATCCCTAACCAGGATATCTACTGGAATATTGTAGCCAATATCATCCCTAACCAGTATATCTACTGGAATATTGTAGCCAATATCATCCCTAACCAGGATATCTACTGGAATATTGTAGCCAATATCATCCCTAACCAGTATATCTACTGGAATATTGTAGCCATTATCATCCCTAACCAGGATATCTACTGGAATATTGTAGCCAATATCATCCCTAACCAGGATATCTACTGGAATATTGTAGCCAATATCATCCCTAACCAGGATATCTACTGGAATATTGTAGCCAATATCATCCCTAACCAGGATATCTATTGGAATTTTCCTTAATTATATTTCCAGTTCGAATATAGATCAATTTTAAATATGATACTGGTAACTGTTAAATATCGGGTTACTTTGTTCCAAGAAAAAAGTGGCCCAAAGTAGCCCCTGGTACTAAAATTATGTTTGAATATTATGAAAAGTCCGTCACGCAGGAGCTGCATAACTAAGCACTTTCCTCTGAATTTGGGTAGTGTAGACTGCTCATTTTTACAACACTTCTTTCTCATGAGTTACCCAGGACGTATACCGCGTTTCGTTTCAATACAGCATAAATTACGACCGGTATGAGTATATTAGGGAATTTGGGTCCGGAGTAAACCCCCCCTTCTAATGAACCGATTTAGTTTATTTTTACATCACATATTTACCTGTAGATTACCACTACGAATACCGAGTTTCGTCGAAATATTCCAAAAATCACGGCTGGTAGTGGCGAATGGGTATTGTGGGTCCGGAGTAAACCCCCCCCCCCCTCCTAATAAACCGATTTAATTTATTTTTACAACACATATTTACCTGTGGATTACCACTACGAATACCGAGTTTCGTCGAAATATACCAAAAATCACGGCTGGTAGTGGCGAATTGGTATTGTGGGTCCGGAGTAAACCCCCCCCCCCCTCCTAATGAACCGATTTAGTTCATTTTTATATCTCACTTTTCTCTCTATATTACCACTACGAATACCAAGTTTCGTTGAAATATAACAAATATTACGGCTGACATGGTCAAATTAGTGTTTTGGGTTCGGGGTAAACCCCCCCTTTCGGTGGACCGACTTTGGTGGTTAACGAACTCGTTCAATCGTTTGCTAATTGAATGCTATATACCAAGTTTCGTGACGAAAAAACAAAAACTCTGGCCGCTATCGTGTTAACAGACACATATATATATATATATATATGCATATATATATATATATATATATAGATATATATAAATTTTAACGGGGGTCATTTTCGGTGTCTACTAGGTAGGATCGATAAAGATTTGAAGAAATTTTTCAAAAATTCCGTCATGAGTCCAACCTCAATAGCTACTTTCCTTCGGAGGAAAGTGCTAAAAACGAAATTAAATATTTTTATAGAATATTTACTTTTTTTCTCCGTAATATATAAGATACCATCAATATTATTTTCATTCTAAATTTTAAAAAATGCTGTATAATTACATACGAAAACCAGAAAATAGAAAATATCATGAGTATTATCGGAGGCTAAACTTAAACGACTGTTTGGAAGACATTAGGTCAGAAGAAACGAAAAAAAAAAGTATTTGTCAATTATGTACCATTTTTAATTTTTTTTAAAAAATGAAGTGCATATGTATATATGCCTGTGAGTTGTTTCCCTGCAAAAAAGCGGGTTAATTGAATCCAAGAGAGAAATACAGTAATTTATTATAGGAATATTTGGTTTGGGACAAAGTTACCCAAGCTTAAGGGCTACTTTAGCCCAAATTTAAAAACAATAAAAAAATCAAAAAAAGTTTAAAGAATATAATTTTAAAAATATAGTCTTATAAAGAAATGTTTTAATGTTTATTTTATAATATTAAATAATCTTATCGAAACATGAAACAAAAAATATCATAAAACTGGGACAAAGTAACCCACTTTTACGGTACCTAATTAGATGTAGAATAATGCTCTAATGTTGCTTATCCATTTTATCATTAGCTCTAATGATAAACCACCTTTCTGTTGATTGTTTTCTCGGCTGGTAAAATCTAGCAGTTTTTAGTCAAAAGTAAAACAATATTTTAAGCTGCTTATTTTATTCCTGTAAGATTTGTATTACTCGAGAAGTCATATATGGAGGGTTGAGAGCACAACTAAACCAAGTCCATGTTATACAGTTTTCATAAAATGAGTATTATTCGTTTTAATCGCAGGGACCTTGAATAAATTCCTAAAAATGAATATAAATATCAGAGAGTGTTGTATGGAAGGAGAAAGAGAGTACCAGAATATAAATATCAGAGAGTGTTGTATGGAAGGAGAAAGAGAGTACCAGAATATAAATATCAGAGAGTGTTGTATGGAAGGAGAAAGAGAGTACCAGAATATAAATATCAGAGAGTGTTGTATGGAAGGAGAAAGAGAGTACCAGAATATAAATATCAGAGAGTGTTGTATGGAAGGAGAAAGAGAGTACCAGAATATAAATATCAGAGAGTGTTGTATGGAAGGAGAAAGAGAGTACCAGAATATAAATATCAGAGAGTGTTGTATGGAAGGAGAAAGAGAGTACCAGAATATAAATATCAGAGAGTGTTGTATGGAAGGAGAAAGAGAGTACCAGAATATAAATATCAGAGAGTGTTGTATGGAAGGAGAAAGAGAGTACCAGAATATAAATATCAGAGAGTGTTGTAGGGAAGGAGAAAGAGAGTACCAGAATATAAATATCAGAGAGTGTTGTATGGAAGGAGAAAGAGAGTACCAGAATATAAATATCAGAGAGTGTTGTAGGGAAGGAGAAAGAGAGTACCAGAATATAAATATCAGAGAGTGTTGAATGGAAGGAGAAAGAGCGTACCAGAATATAAATATCAGAGAGTGTTGTATGGAAGGAGAAAGAGAGTACCAGAATATAAATATCAGAGAGTGTTGTATGGAAGGAGAAAGAGAGTACCAGAATGTAAATATCAGAGAGTGTTGTATGGAAGGAGAAAGAGAGTACCAGAATATAAATATCAGAGAGTTTTGTATGGAAGGAGAAAGAGAGTACCAGAATATAAATATCAGAGAGTGTTGTATGGAAGGAGAAAGAGAGTACCAGAATATAAATATCAGAGAGTGTTGTATGGAAGGAGAAAGAGAGTACCAGAATATAAATATCAGAGAGTGTTGTATGGAAGGAGAAAGAGAGTACCAGAATATAAATATCAGAGAGTGTTGTATGGAAGGAGAAAGAGAGTACCAGAATATAAATATCAGAGAGTGTTGTATGGAAGGAGAAAGAGAGTACCAGAATATAAATATCAGAGAGTTTTGTATGGAAGGAGAAAGAGAGTACCAGAATATAAATATCAGAGAGTGTTGTATGGAAGGAGAAAGAGAGTACCAGAATACAAATATCAGAGAGTGTTGTATGGATGGAGAAAGAGAGTACTAGAATACAAATATCAGAGAGTGTTGTATGGAAGGAGAAAGAGAGTACCAGAATAAAAATATCAGAGAGTGTTGTATGGAAGGAGAAAGAGAGTACCAGAATATAAATATCAGAGAGTGTTGTATGGAAGGAGAAAGAGAGTACCAGAATATAAATATCAGAGAGTGTTGTATGGAAGGAGAAAGAGAGTACCAGAATATAAATATCAGAGAGTGTTGTATGGAAGGAGAAAGAGAGTACCAGAATATAAATATCAGAGAGTGTTGTATGGAAGGAGAAAGATAGTACCAGAATATAAATATCAGAGAGTGTTGTATGGAAGGAGAAAGAGAGTACCAGAATATAAATATCAGAGAGTGTTGTATGGAAGGAGAAAGAGAGTACCAGAATATAAATATCAGAGAGTGTTGTAGGGAAGGAGAAAGAGAGTACCAGAATATAAATATCAGAGAGTGTTGTATGGAAGGAGAAAGAGAGTACCAGAATATAAATATCAGAGAGTGTTGTATGGAAGGAGAAAGAGAGTACCAGAATATAAATATCAGAGAGTGTTGTATGGAAGGAGAAAGAGAGTACCAGAATATAAATATCAGAGAGTGTTGTAGGGAAGGAGAAAGAGAGTACCAGAATTTAAATATCAGAGAGTGTTGTATGGAAGGAGAAAGAGAGTACCAGAATATAAATATCAGAGAGTGTTGTATGGAAGGAGAAAGAGAGTACCAGAATATAAATATCAGAGAGTGTTGTATGGAAGGAGAAAGAGAGTACCAGAATATAAATATCAGAGAGTGTTGTATGGAAGGAGAAAGAGAGTACCAGAATATAAATATCAGAGAGTGTTGTATGGAAGGAGAAAGAGAGTACCAGAATACAAATATCAGAGAGTGTTGTATGGAAGGAGAAAGAGAGTACCAGAATACAAATATCAGAGAGTGTTGTATGGAAGGAGAAAGAGAGTACCAGAATATAAATATCAGAGAGTGTTGTATGGAAGGAGAAAGAGAGTACCAGAATATAAATATCAGAGAGTGTTGTATGGAAGGAGAAAGAGAGTACCAGAATACAAATATCAGAGAGTGTTGTATGGAAGGAGAAAGAGAGTACCAGAATATAAATATCAGAGAGTGTTGTATGGAAGGAGAAAGAGAGTACCAGAATATAAATATCAGAGAGTTTTGTATGGAAGGAGAAAGAGAGTACCAGAATATAAATATCAGAGAGTGTTGTATGGAAGGAGAAAGAGAGTACCAGAATACAAATATCAGAGAGTGTTGTATGGATGGAGAAAGAGAGTACTAGAATATATGAAGATCTTGTTTTAGTAAAGAAGGTTTAATATTGTTAGAATTTTGTTTTCTCTTCCTTTTTTCGTTATTTTATAAAGTCTGAGATATAAGGGTTATTAAACATACACTATAAATGTTATCAGTAATCCCATATCTGATGGATCGAGTAATTACGGAATAAATTGCCATGTTTAATACGGAAATAACTTCATTTCCCAAGGAATAATAAAGATATGAAAGGAAGACGAGAATTGTCTGGCAAACAATATCCAACAACATAAAACAGTAAATAAGATTCTGTTTATAAAATCAAGGAAATGTCAATATTTAATACATATCTGTAGCTAAATGATTAAATAGTATATAAATTGTAGCAATATACCAAACTGTAAGTATATGTAATAGAAATAAATTTCTTTATTAAAAATATATTTAAATTATTAATTAGTTTATAACAAATTTATATAATGCAAACAGATAGATACAACAAAAAATCACTTTCTTGGTGATCCAAAATAAGAGATTACAAGACAGTGATTAAAGCAGAAGCACTGTATGAAGGAAAAAACTCAATATGAAATTCAAATACTAAATGGACAAACTGAAGCTAAAGTAAAGTAAATTTTTAAAAAAAAGTCCGTCACGCAGGAGCTGCCTAACTAAGCACTTTCCTCAGAATTTTCTAGTGTAGACTACATTACTGAATAATTTGCTATAAATAGCCTATAAAATACAATAAAAACGAGAAGTGTTCTGCTCATTTACATTTCTTATGAGAACTGTTCAATTATTAATTTTGCAAATAATTTCCTTCCAGAGTTATGTTAATACATGATACTGTACTACTTAATAATTCACAAAAACTTCATTTTCCGTCTTTTGATCTGACGCAGGAACAGGATACAGTCCCCATAGTGGGAGATAGCGCTCCTCGCGGCGGCTTTGGGAACCTACGTCTGGCAGGCTAATTCTAATGAAACAGAGTTTAAAGTAAACCCTCCTTTCCAATAGACCGATTTACTTCATTTTTACAACACTTCTTTCTCATGAGATACCCACGACGTATACCGCGTTTCGTTCCAATACAGCAGAAATTACGACCGGTATTAGTATATTAGTACTTTAGGTCCGGAGTAACCCCCCCCCCCCCCCTCCTAATGAACCGATTAGTTTATTTTTACATCCCATTTTCCTCTGTAAATTACCACTACGAATACCGAGTTTCGTCAAAATATGACAAAAATTACGGCTGGTAGTAGCGAATTGGTAACGTGGGTCCGGAGTGACCCTCCCCCCCCCCTCCTAAGGAATCGATTTAGTTTATTTTTACAACGTATTTCCCTCTTTAGATCAGCATAACGAATACCGAGTTTCATTGAAATATAACAAAAACTACGGCTGGCATGGTCAAATTAGTGTTTTGGGTCCGGGGTAAACCCCCCTCCCGGTGGACCGATTTTGGTGGTTAACGAACTCGTTCAATCGTTTGCTAATTGAACGCTATATACCACGTTTCGTGAAGAAAAAATAAAAACTCTGGCCGCTATCGTCTTAACAGACACATATATATATATATATATATATATATATATATATATATATATATATATATATATATATATAAATTTTAACGGGGGTCATTTTCGGTGTCTACTAGGTAGGATCGATAAAGATTTGAAGAAATGTTTCAAAAATTCCGTCATGAGTGCAACCTCAATAGCTACTTTCCTTCGGAGGAAAGTGCTAAAAACTAACATTTCAAGATAATCAGTAACAGTATAAGCCAAGAATAATATTCTCTACAAGAAGAATTGAAAAAATATTTAGAATATTATAATAAAACATAAAAAGTCCTACTCGGAGGAACTGCGTCATCTTAGCGCGGTTCCGTTCATATCTCTAGTGCTATTAGTAAAGGAATAGTAGCAGCTATTGGTGGGGTTTGATCTTCCGTGAAAAGCATAAAATAAAATCGACCTCCCCCACATTCTCAACGTTCTCTCTTGGAAACACTATAACAACGTTTCACATTTTCTTATCTTGTTTTAGTCTAATACTGATTCTACAGTTAAATTCAATTAAATTGAGAAACAACCGGTTAAAACTTTAGCTAAACAGAAACAAAAACCTCTTCAAAAGTGCAAAACAATTGTGAATTTCGAAGTTCTTATTTCTCGGATTGGCGTCGCTCCATCGAAAATTACATCAGAGCCTTTTTTGTAGGGAATTTAGTAAGCTTTCGAATGGTCGCCTTTCACTTACCACGATTTCTAACCGTTTTCGAGATATTTTAGAAAATCCCAAAACCTTTCATGCCTGTTAATGAAATATTTTATTTCTAGTACTTTCTTCACTCCAAACGCAACCAAAATTTATCCATCATAGATTAGGTGAATATCAAACGTCTGGTACAAGTTTCAACTGAATTAATCGTTTCTGAATACCCGATTTGAAAATTAGTTTGAACAAGTAGGTCTTTTAATGTTCCTCGAAAACGGTTACAGATATTGCTTTACAAATGGTTTCATTCGTTTTTATACGTTCAGAAACCTATAAAACGAGTGCCTGCAAGCATGTGAACTCGAAAATGTAAGCGTTACGATTTTTTTCGCTCCAAAAAGCATCATCCCTATGGAAGGAGAGATGAACCGCGCTAAAAGAGCTGAAGAATGCAATATGCAGTTGCAACTAACACCAAACTCTGATGATGAATGTATAAACATGAAATGCAGCAAGAATTGCCAAGATAGCAATCAGCTGCCTTGTTACATCAGGCCGGGGAACGGGACCCAATGTCAGATGCAAGGCCTTTCTCGCTCGATGCGAATAATAAATTACTACTTCTGGGGAATTGTTTCATTTTAGCGTTTTTCTCAAACATAATTATGATGTGAAAATGTTAGAAAAAGTTATGTTCACATAAACACACCATTATTCTTACTAAGAGTGATTTTCCTCTAAAAGTAAATCATTAAAATGTAGACCTGGTGGCCGTGGGTGTTAAGGCGTCAGCACTTAACACACCATGCCAAAGGTCGTGGGTTCGATTCTCACTACGGGGTGATGGATTTTCTTTAGAAAAAAGAAAAGGTATCAGCCCTACCCTAACTAGAAAATGGTGGTAACCTATAGATAACCTGTACCAAAATTCTTAGTTAAAATTAAAATAAATAATTAAAATGTCATTTGGAGAAATAATTTTAAAAAAAAATCATACTCGCACGAACTGTGTGATGTTAGGACGTATCCCTTAAATATCTCGTTAACGGTTAGGAAATCGTGGTAAGTGGAAGGTGACCATTCAAAAACTTAATAAATTCTCTAGAAAAAAAAGGTTCAGATGTGATTTTTACTTATGATAAAGATGTGAGAAATAAATACTTAAAACTTGGAAATTGTTAGTTTTCTTCTTTTGAACGGGACTTTGTCTCTTTTTACAGAACGCTTTAATTGCTTGTTGCTCATTTTAATTGAATTTAACAGTAAAATGAGTATTTTACTAAAACAAAATAAGGAAATGTGAAACAGTGTTAGAGTGTTTCCAAGAGCGAACGTTGAGAATGTGGGGGAAGTCGCCATGATACTGTCAGTTTCCTCTTGTGGCGCGTAAAATCTTACTTCTCTTCGAGATTTTATTTTATATTTTTCAAACCCCCCCTAATAACTGCTACTATTCCTTTACTAATAGCGCGGAACCGCGCTAAGATGATGCAGATCCTGCTAGTCGGAATTTTTTTAAATTGCATATAATGAGTATTTTAGTAAAACAAGATAAGAAAATGAGAAACTTATTTGCAACACTGTTTTCCTAGAACCTAGGGGTATGGAGTAATTTGGGCTTAGGATATTGTCAGTTTCCTGTTGTGGCGTCTGTAATCATCTCTTTGTGATTTCATATAATGAGTATTTTAGTAAAACAAGATAAGAAAATGAGAAACTTATTTGCAACACTGTTTTCCTAGAACCTAGGGGTATGGAGTAATTTGGGCTTAGGATATTGTCAGTTTCCTGTTGTGGCGTCTGTAATCATCTCTTTGTGATTTCATATAATGAGTATTTTAGTAAAACAAGATAAGAAAATGAGAAACTTATTTGCAACACTGTTTTCCTAGAACCTAGGGGTATGGAGTAATTTCCGCTTGGGATATTGTCAGTTTCCTGTTGTGGCGTCTGTAATCATCTCTTTGTGATTTCATATAATGAGTATTTTAGTAAAACAAGATAAGAAAATGAGAAACTTATTTGCAACACTGTTTTCCTAGAAGGTAGGGGTATGGAGTAATTTCCGCTTAGGATATTGTCAGTTTCCTGTTGTGGCGTCTGTAATCATCTCTTTGTGATTTCATATAATGAGTATTTTAGTAAAACAAGATAAGAAAATGAGAAACTTATTTGCAACACTGTTTTCCTAGAACCTAGGGGTATGGAGTAATTTCCGCTTGGGATATTGTCAGTTTCCTGTTGTGGCGTCTGTAATCATCTCTTTGTGATTTCATATAATGAGTATTTTAGTAAAACAAGATAAGAAAATGAGAAACTTATTTGCAACACTGTTTTCCTAGAAGGTAGGGGTATGGAGTAATTTCCGCTTAGGATATTGTCAGTTTCCTGTTGTGGCGTCTGTAATCATCTCTTTGTGATTTCATATAATGAGTATTTTAGTAAAACAAGATAAGAAAATGAGAAACTTATTTGCAACACTGTTTTCCTAGAACCTAGGGGTATGGAGTAATTTCCGCTTGGGATATTGTCAGTTTCCTGTTGTGGCGTCTGTAATCATCTCTTTGTGATTTCATATAATGAGTATTTTAGTAAAACAAGATAAGAAAATGAGAAACTTATTTGCAACACTGTTTTCCTAGAAGGTAGGGGTATGGAGTAATTTCTGCTTAGGATATTGTCAGTTTCCTGTTGTGGCGTCTGTAATCATCTCTTTGTGATTTCATATAATGAGTATTTTAGTAAAACAAGATAAGAAAATGAGAAACTTATTTGCAACACTGTTTTCCTAGAAGGTAGGGGTATGGAGTAATTTCCGCTTAGGATATTGTCAGTTTCCTGTTGTGGCGTCTGTAATCATCTCTTTGTGATTTCATATAATGAGTATTTTAGTAAAACAAGATAAGAAAATGAGAAACTTATTTGCAACACTGTTTTCCTAGAAGGTAGGGGTATGGAGTAATTTCTGCTTAGGATATTGTCAGTTTCCTGTTGTGGCGTCTGTAATCATCTCTTTGTGATTTCATATAATGAGTATTTTAGTAAAACAAGATAAGAAAATGAGAAACTTATTTGCAACACTGTTTTCCTAGAACCTAGGGGTATGGAGTAATTTCCGCTTGGGATATTGTCAGTTTCCTGTTGTGGCGTCTGTAATCATCTCTTTGTGATTTCATATAATGAGTATTTTAGTAAAACAAGATAAGAAAATGAGAAACTTATTTGCAACACTGTTTTCCTAGAAGGTAGGGGTATGGAGTAATTTCTGCTTAGGATATTGTCAGTTTCCTGTTGTGGCGTCTGTAATCATCTCTTTGTGATTTCATATAATGAGTATTTTAGTAAAACAAGATAAGAAAATGAGAAACTTATTTGCAACACTGTTTTCCTAGAAGGTAGGGGTATGGAGTAATTTCCGCTTAGGATATTGTCAGTTTCCTGTTGTGGCGTCTGTAATCATCTCTTTGTGATTTCATATAATGAGTATTTTAGTAAAACAAGATAAGAAAATGAGAAACTTATTTGCAACACTGTTTTCCTAGAAGGTAGGGGTATGGAGTAATTTCCGCTTAGGATATTGTCAGTTTCCTGTTGTGGCGTCTGTAATCATCTCTTTGTGATTTCATATAATGAGTATTTTAGTAAAACAAGATAAGAAAATGAGAAACTTATTTGCAACACTGTTTTCCTAGAAGGTAGGGGTATGGAGTAATTTCTGCTTAGGATATTGTCAGTTTCCTGTTGTGGCGTCTGTAATCATCTCTTTGTGATTTCATATAATGAGTATTTTAGTAAAACAAGATAAGAAAATGAGAAACTTATTTGCAACACTGTTTTCCTAGAAGGTAGGGGTATGGAGTAATTTCCGCTTAGGATATTGTCAGTTTCCTGTTGTGGCGTCTGTAATCATCTCTTTGTGATTTCATATAATGAGTATTTTAGTAAAACAAGATAAGAAAATGAGAAACTTATTTGCAACACTGTTTTCCTAGAAGGTAGGGGTATGGAGTAATTTCTGCTTAGGATATTGTCAGTTTCCTGTTGTGGCGTCTGTAATCATCTCTTTGTGATTTCATATAATGAGTATTTTAGTAAAACAAGATAAGAAAATGAGAAACTTATTTGCAACACTGTTTTCCTAGAAGGTAGGGGTATGGAGTAATTTCTGCTTAGGATATTGTCAGTTTCCTGTTGTGGCGTCTGTAATCATCTCTTTGTGATTTCATATAATGAGTATTTTAGTAAAACAAGATAAGAAAATGAGAAACTTATTTGCAACACTGTTTTCCTAGAAGGTAGGGGTATGGAGTAATTTCTGCTTAGGATATTGTCAGTTTCCTGTTGTGGCGTCTGTAATCATCTCTTTGTGATTTCATATAATGAGTATTTTAGTAAAACAAGATAAGAAAATGAGAAACTTATTTGCAACACTGTTTTCCTAGAAGGTAGGGGTATGGAGTAATTTCCGCTTAGGATATTGTCAGTTTCCTGTTGTGGCGTCTGTAATCATCTCTTTGTGATTTCATATAATGAGTATTTTAGTAAAACAAGATAAGAAAATGAGATACTTATTTGCAACACTGTTTTCCTAGAAGGTAGGGGTATGGAGTAATTTCTGCTTAGGATATTGTCAGTTTCCTGTTGTGGCGTCTGTAATCATCTCTTTGTGATTTCATATAATGAGTATTTTAGTAAAACAAGATAAGAAAATGAGAAACTTATTTGCAACACTGTTTTCCTAGAAGGTAGGGGTATGGAGTAATTTCCGCTTGGGATATTGTCAGTTTCCTGTTGTGGCGTCTGTAATCATCTCTTTGTGATTTCATATAATGAGTATTTTAGTAAAACAAGATAAGAAAATGAGAAACTTATTTGCAACACTGTTTTCCTAGAAGGTAGGGGTATGGAGTAATTTCTGCTTAGGATATTGTCAGTTTCCTGTTGTGGCGTCTGTAATCATCTCTTTGTGATTTCATATAATGAGTATTTTAGTAAAACAAGATAAGAAAATGAGAAACTTATTTGCAACACTGTTTTCCTAGAAGGTAGGGGTATGGAGTAATTTCCGCTTGGGATATTGTCAGTTTCCTGTTGTGGCGTCTGTAATCATCTCTTTGTGATTTCATATAATGAGTATTTTAGTAAAACAAGATAAGAAAATGAGAAACTTATTTGCAACACTGTTTTCCTAGAAGGTAGGGGTATGGAGTAATTTCTGCTTAGGATATTGTCAGTTTCCTGTTGTGGCGTCTGTAATCATCTCTTTGTGATTTCATATAATGAGTATTTTAGTAAAACAAGATAAGAAAATGAGAAACTTATTTGCAACACTGTTTTCCTAGAAGGTAGGGGTATGGAGTAATTTCCGCTTAGGATATTGTCAGTTTCCTGTTGTGGCGTCTGTAATCATCTCTTTCAGATTTCATATAATGAGTATTTTAGTAAAACAAGATAAGAAAATGAGAAACTTATTTGCAACACTGTTTTCCTAGAAGGTAGGGGTATGGAGTAATTTCTGCTTAGGATATTGTCAGTTTCCTGTTGTGGCGTCTGTAATCATCTCTTTGTGATTTCATATAATGAGTATTTTAGTAAAACAAGATAAGAAAATGAGAAACTTATTTGCAACACTGTTTTCCTAGAAGGTAGGGGTATGGAGTAATTTCCGCTTAGGATATTGTCAGTTTCCTGTTGTGGCGTCTGTAATCATCTCTTTGTGATTTCATATAATGAGTATTTTAGTAAAACAAGATAAGAAAATGAGAAACTTATTTGCAACACTGTTTTCCTAGAAGGTAGGGGTATGGAGTAATTTCTGCTTAGGATATTGTCAGTTTCCTGTTGTGGCGTCTGTAATCATCTCTTTGTGATTTCATATAATGAGTATTTTAGTAAAACAAGATAAGAAAATGAGAAACTTATTTGCAACACTGTTTTCCTAGAAGGTAGGGGTATGGAGTAATTTCTGCTTAGGATATTGTCAGTTTCCTGTTGTGGCGTCTGTAATCATCTCTTTGTGATTTCATATAATGAGTATTTTAGTAAAACAAGATAAGAAAATGAGAAACTTATTTGCAACACTGTTTTCCTAGAAGGTAGGGGTATGGAGTAATTTCCGCTTAGGATATTGTCAGTTTCCTGTTGTGGCGTCTGTAATCATCTCTTTCAGATTTCATATAATGAGTATTTTAGTAAAACAAGATAAGAAAATGAGAAACTTATTTGCAACACTGTTTTCCTAGAAGGTAGGGGTATGGAGTAATTTCCGCTTAGGATATTGTCAGTTTCCTGTTGTGGCGTCTGTAATCATCTCTTTGTGATTTCATATAATGAGTATTTTAGTAAAACAAGATAAGAAAATGAGAAACTTATTTGCAACACTGTTTTCCTAGAAGGTAGGGGTATGGAGTAATTTCCGCTTGGGATATTGTCAGTTTCCTGTTGTGGCGTCTGTAATCATCTCTTTGTGATTTCATATAATGAGTATTTTAGTAAAACAAGATAAGAAAATGAGAAACTTATTTGCAACACTGTTTTCCTAGAACCTAGGGGTATGGAGTAATTTCCGCTTAGGATATTGTCAGTTTCCTGTTGTGGCGTCTGTAATCATCTCTTTGTGATTTCATATAATGAGTATTTTAGTAAAACAAGATAAGAAAATGAGAAACTTATTTGCAACACTGTTTTCCTAGAACCTAGGGGTATGGAGTAATTTCCGCTTAGGATATTGTCAGTTTCCTGTTGTGGCGTCTGTAATCATCTCTTTGTGATTTCATATAATGAGTATTTTAGTAAAACAAGATAAGAAAATGAGAAACTTATTTGCAACACTGTTTTCCTAGAACCTAGGGGTATGGAGTAATTTCCGCTTAGGATATTGTCAGTTTCCTGTTGTGGCGTCTGTAATCATCTCTTTGTGATTTCATATAATGAGTATTTTAGTAAAACAAGATAAGAAAATGAGAAACTTATTTGCAACACTGTTTTCCTAGAACCTAGGGGTATGGAGTAATTTCTGCTTAGGATATTGTCAGTTTCCTGTTGTGGCGTCTGTAATCATCTCTTTGTGATTTCATATAATGAGTATTTTATTAAAACAAGATAAGAAAATGAGATACTTATTTGCAACACTGTTTTCCTAGAACCTAGGGGTATGGAGTAATTTCCGCTTAGGATATTGTCAGTTTCCTGTTGTGGCGTCTGTAATCATCTCTTTGTGATTTCATATAATGAGTATTTTAGTAAAACAAGATAAGAAAATGAGAAACTTATTTGCAACACTGTTTTCCTAGAAGGTAGGGGTATGGAGTAATTTCTGCTTAGGATATTGTCAGTTTCCTGTTGTGGCGTCTGTAATCATCTCTTTGTGATTTCATATAATGAGTATTTTAGTAAAACAAGATAAGAAAATGAGAAACTTATTTGCAACACTGTTTTCCTAGAACCTAGGGGTATGGAGTAATTTCTGCTTAGGATATTGTCAGTTTCCTGTTGTGGCGTCTGTAATCATCTCTTTGTGATTTCATATAATGAGTATTTTATTAAAACAAGATAAGAAAATGAGATACTTATTTGCAACACTGTTTTCCTAGAACCTAGGGGTATGGAGTAATTTCCGCTTAGGATATTGTCAGTTTCCTGTTGTGGCGTCTGTAATCATCTCTTTGTGATTTCATATAATGAGTATTTTATTAAAACAAGATAAGAAAATGAGAAACTTATTTGCAACACTGTTTTCCTAGAACCTAGGGGTATGGAGTAATTTCCGCTTAGGATATTGTCAGTTTCCTGTTGTGGCGTCTGTAATCATCTCTTTGTGATTTCATATAATGAGTATTTTAGTAAAACAAGATAAGAAAATGAGAAACTTATTTGCAACACTGTTTTCCTAGAACCTAGGGGTATGGAGTAATTTCCGCTTAGGATATTGTCAGTTTCCTGTTGTGGCGTCTGTAATCATCTCTTTGTGATTTCATATAATGAGTATTTTAGTAAAACAAGATAAGAAAATGAGAAACTTATTTGCAACACTGTTTTCCTAGAACCTAGGGGTATGGAGTAATTTCCGCTTAGGATATTGTCAGTTTCCTGTTGTGGCGTCTGTAATCATCTCTTTGTGATTTCATATAATGAGTATTTTAGTAAAACAAGATAAGAAAATGAGAAACTTATTTGCAACACTGTTTTCCTAGAACCTAGGGGTATGGAGTAATTTCTGCTTAGGATATTGTCAGTTTCCTGTTGTGGCGTCTGTAATCATCTCTTTGTGATTTCATATAATGAGTATTTTATTAAAACAAGATAAGAAAATGAGATACTTATTTGCAACACTGTTTTCCTAGAACCTAGGGGTATGGAGTAATTTCCGCTTAGGATATTGTCAGTTTCCTGTTGTGGCGTCTGTAATCATCTCTTTGTGATTTCATATAATGAGTATTTTAGTAAAACAAGATAAGAAAATGAGAAACTTATTTGCAACACTGTTTTCCTAGAAGGTAGGGGTATGGAGTAATTTCTGCTTAGGATATTGTCAGTTTCCTGTTGTGGCGTCTGTAATCATCTCTTTGTGATTTCATATAATGAGTATTTTAGTAAAACAAGATAAGAAAATGAGAAACTTATTTGCAACACTGTTTTCCTAGAACCTAGGGGTATGGAGTAATTTCTGCTTAGGATATTGTCAGTTTCCTGTTGTGGCGTCTGTAATCATCTCTTTGTGATTTCATATAATGAGTATTTTATTAAAACAAGATAAGAAAATGAGATACTTATTTGCAACACTGTTTTCCTAGAACCTAGGGGTATGGAGTAATTTCCGCTTAGGATATTGTCAGTTTCCTGTTGTGGCGTCTGTAATCATCTCTTTGTGATTTCATATAATGAGTATTTTATTAAAACAAGATAAGAAAATGAGAAACTTATTTGCAACACTGTTTTCCTAGAACCTAGGGGTATGGAGTAATTTCCGCTTAGGATATTGTCAGTTTCCTGTTGTGGCGTCTGTAATCATCTCTTTGTGATTTCATATAATGAGTATTTTAGTAAAACAAGATAAGAAAATGAGAAACTTATTTGCAACACTGTTTTCCTAGAACCTAGGGGTATGGAGTAATTTCCGCTTAGGATATTGTCAGTTTCCTGTTGTGGCGTCTGTAATCATCTCTTTGTGATTTCATATAATGAGTATTTTAGTAAAACAAGATAAGAAAATGAGAAACTTATTTGCAACACTGTTTTCCTAGAAGGTAGGGGTATGGAGTAATTTCTGCTTAGGATATTGTCAGTTTCCTGTTGTGGCGTCTGTAATCATCTCTTTGTGATTTCATATAATGAGTATTTTATTAAAACAAGATAAGAAAATGAGAAACTTATTTGCAACACTGTTTTCCTAGAACCTAGGGGTATGGAGTAATTTCCGCTTAGGATATTGTCAGTTTCCTGTTGTGGCGTCTGTAATCATCTCTTTGTGATTTCATATAATGAGTATTTTAGTAAAACAAGATAAGAAAATGAGAAACTTATTTGCAACACTGTTTTCCTAGAAGGTAGGGGTATGGAGTAATTTCTGCTTAGGATATTGTCAGTTTCCTGTTGTGGCGTCTGTAATCATCTCTTTGTGATTTCATATAATGAGTATTTTAGTAAAACAAGATAAGAAAATGAGAAACTTATTTGCAACACTGTTTTCCTAGAAGGTAGGGGTATGGAGTAATTTCCGCTTAGGATATTGTCAGTTTCCTGTTGTGGCGTCTGTAATCATCTCTTTGTGATTTCATATAATGAGTATTTTAGTAAAACAAGATAAGAAAATGAGAAACTTATTTGCAACACTGTTTTCCTAGAAGGTAGGGGTATGGAGTAATTTCCGCTTAGGATATTGTCAGTTTCCTGTTGTGGCGTCTGTAATCATCTCTTTGTGATTTCATATAATGAGTATTTTAGTAAAACAAGATAAGAAAATGAGAAACTTATTTGCAACACTGTTTTCCTAGAAGGTAGGGGTATGGAGTAATTTCTGCTTAGGATATTGTCAGTTTCCTGTTGTGGCGTCTGTAATCATCTCTTTGTGATTTCATATAATGAGTATTTTATTAAAACAAGATAAGAAAATGAGAAACTTATTTGCAACACTGTTTTCCTAGAACCTAGGGGTATGGAGTAATTTCCGCTTAGGATATTGTCAGTTTCCTGTTGTGGCGTCTGTAATCATCTCTTTGTGATTTCATATAATGAGTATTTTAGTAAAACAAGATAAGAAAATGAGAAACTTATTTGCAACACTGTTTTCCTAGAAGGTAGGGGTATGGAGTAATTTCTGCTTAGGATATTGTCAGTTTCCTGTTGTGGCGTCTGTAATCATCTCTTTGTGATTTCATATAATGAGTATTTTAGTAAAACAAGATAAGAAAATGAGAAACTTATTTGCAACACTGTTTTCCTAGAAGGTAGGGGTATGGAGTAATTTCCGCTTAGGATATTGTCAGTTTCCTGTTGTGGCGTCTGTAATCATCTCTTTGTGATTTCATATAATGAGTATTTTAGTAAAACAAGATAAGAAAATGAGAAACTTATTTGCAACACTGTTTTCCTAGAACCTAGGGGTATGGAGTAATTTCCGCTTAGGATATTGTCAGTTTCCTGTTGTGGCGTCTGTAATCATCTCTTTGTGATTTCATATAATGAGTATTTTAGTAAAACAAGATAAGAAAATGAGAAACTTATTTGCAACACTGTTTTCCTAGAACCTAGGGGTATGGAGTAATTTCCGCTTAGGATATTGTCAGTTTCCTGTTGTGGCGTCTGTAATCATCTCTTTGTGATTTCATATAATGAGTATTTTAGTAAAACAAGATAAGAAAATGAGAAACTTATTTGCAACACTGTTTTCCTAGAACCTAGGGGTATGGAGTAATTTCCGCTTAGGATATTGTCAGTTTCCTGTTGTGGCGTCTGTAATCATCTCTTTGTGATTTCATATAATGAGTATTTTAGTAAAACAAGATAAGAAAATGAGAAACTTATTTGCAACACTGTTTTCCTAGAACCTAGGGGTATGGAGTAATTTCCGCTTAGGATATTGTCAGTTTCCTGTTGTGGCGTCTGTAATCATCTCTTTGTGATTTCATATAATGAGTATTTTAGTAAAACAAGATAAGAAAATGAGAAACTTATTTGCAACACTGTTTTCCTAGAAGGTAGGGGTATGGAGTAATTTCCGCTTAGGATATTGTCAGTTTCCTGTTGTGGCGTCTGTAATCATCTCTTTGTGATTTCATATAATGAGTATTTTAGTAAAACAAGATAAGAAAATGAGAAACTTATTTGCAACACTGTTTTCCTAGAACCTAGGGGTATGGAGTAATTTCCGCTTAGGATATTGTCAGTTTCCTGTTGTGGCGTCTGTAATCATCTCTTTGTGATTTCATATAATGAGTATTTTAGTAAAACAAGATAAGAAAATGAGAAACTTATTTGCAACACTGTTTTCCTAGAAGGTAGGGGTATGGAGTAATTTCCGCTTAGGATATTGTCAGTTTCCTGTTGTGGCGTCTGTAATCATCTCTTTGTGATTTCATATAATGAGTATTTTAGTAAAACAAGATAAGAAAATGAGAAACTTATTTGCAACACTGTTTTCCTAGAACCTAGGGGTATGGAGTAATTTCCGCTTAGGATATTGTCAGTTTCCTGTTGTGGCGTCTGTAATCATCTCTTTGTGATTTCATATAATGAGTATTTTAGTAAAACAAGATAAGAAAATGAGAAACTTATTTGCAACACTGTTTTCCTAGAACCTAGGGGTATGGAGTAATTTCCGCTTAGGATATTGTCAGTTTCCTGTTGTGGCGTCTGTAATCATCTCTTTGTGATTTCATATAATGAGTATTTTAGTAAAACAAGATAAGAAAATGAGAAACTTATTTGCAACACTGTTTTCCTAGAAGGTAGGGGTATGGAGTAATTTCTGCTTAGGATATTGTCAGTTTCCTGTTGTGGCGTCTGTAATCATCTCTTTGTGATTTCATATAATGAGTATTTTAGTAAAACAAGATAAGAAAATGAGAAACTTATTTGCAACACTGTTTTCCTAGAAGGTAGGGGTATGGAGTAATTTCCGCTTGGGATATTGTCAGTTTCCTGTTGTGGCGTCTGTAATCATCTCTTTGTGATTTCATATAATGAGTATTTTAGTAAAACAAGATAAGAAAATGAGAAACTTATTTGCAACACTGTTTTCCTAGAAGGTAGGGGTATGGAGTAATTTCCGCTTAGGATATTGTCAGTTTCCTGTTGTGGCGTCTGTAATCATCTCTTTGTGATTTCATATAATGAGTATTTTAGTAAAACAAGATAAGAAAATGAGAAACTTATTTGCAACACTGTTTTCCTAGAAGGTAGGGGTATGGAGTAATTTCCGCTTGGGATATTGTCAGTTTCCTGTTGTGGCGTCTGTAATCATCTCTTTGTGATTTCATATAATGAGTATTTTAGTAAAACAAGATAAGAAAATGAGAAACTTATTTGCAACACTGTTTTCCTAGAAGGTAGGGGTATGGAGTAATTTCTGCTTAGGATATTGTCAGTTTCCTGTTGTGGCGTCTGTAATCATCTCTTTGTGATTTCATATAATGAGTATTTTAGTAAAACAAGATAAGAAAATGAGAAACTTATTTGCAACACTGTTTTCCTAGAAGGTAGGGGTATGGAGTAATTTCCGCTTAGGATATTGTCAGTTTCCTGTTGTGGCGTCTGTAATCATCTCTTTGTGATTTCATATAATGAGTATTTTAGTAAAACAAGATAAGAAAATGAGAAACTTATTTGCAACACTGTTTTCCTAGAAGGTAGGGGTATGGAGTAATTTCTGCTTAGGATATTGTCAGTTTCCTGTTGTGGCGTCTGTAATCATCTCTTTGTGATTTCATATAATGAGTATTTTAGTAAAACAAGATAAGAAAATGAGAAACTTATTTGCAACACTGTTTTCCTAGAAGGTAGGGGTATGGAGTAATTTCTGCTTAGGATATTGTCAGTTTCCTGTTGTGGCGTCTGTAATCATCTCTTTGTGATTTCATATAATGAGTATTTTAGTAAAACAAGATAAGAAAATGAGAAACTTATTTGCAACACTGTTTTCCTAGAAGGTAGGGGTATGGAGTAATTTCCGCTTAGGATATTGTCAGTTTCCTGTTGTGGCGTCTGTAATCATCTCTTTCAGATTTCATATAATGAGTATTTTAGTAAAACAAGATAAGAAAATGAGAAACTTATTTGCAACACTGTTTTCCTAGAAGGTAGGGGTATGGAGTAATTTCCGCTTAGGATATTGTCAGTTTCCTGTTGTGGCGTCTGTAATCATCTCTTTGTGATTTCATATAATGAGTATTTTAGTAAAACAAGATAAGAAAATGAGAAACTTATTTGCAACACTGTTTTCCTAGAAGGTAGGGGTATGGAGTAATTTCCGCTTGGGATATTGTCAGTTTCCTGTTGTGGCGTCTGTAATCATCTCTTTGTGATTTCATATAATGAGTATTTTAGTAAAACAAGATAAGAAAATGAGAAACTTATTTGCAACACTGTTTTCCTAGAACCTAGGGGTATGGAGTAATTTCCGCTTAGGATATTGTCAGTTTCCTGTTGTGGCGTCTGTAATCATCTCTTTGTGATTTCATATAATGAGTATTTTAGTAAAACAAGATAAGAAAATGAGAAACTTATTTGCAACACTGTTTTCCTAGAACCTAGGGGTATGGAGTAATTTCCGCTTAGGATATTGTCAGTTTCCTGTTGTGGCGTCTGTAATCATCTCTTTGTGATTTCATATAATGAGTATTTTAGTAAAACAAGATAAGAAAATGAGAAACTTATTTGCAACACTGTTTTCCTAGAACCTAGGGGTATGGAGTAATTTCCGCTTAGGATATTGTCAGTTTCCTGTTGTGGCGTCTGTAATCATCTCTTTGTGATTTCATATAATGAGTATTTTAGTAAAACAAGATAAGAAAATGAGAAACTTATTTGCAACACTGTTTTCCTAGAACCTAGGGGTATGGAGTAATTTCTGCTTAGGATATTGTCAGTTTCCTGTTGTGGCGTCTGTAATCATCTCTTTGTGATTTCATATAATGAGTATTTTATTAAAACAAGATAAGAAAATGAGATACTTATTTGCAACACTGTTTTCCTAGAACCTAGGGGTATGGAGTAATTTCCGCTTAGGATATTGTCAGTTTCCTGTTGTGGCGTCTGTAATCATCTCTTTGTGATTTCATATAATGAGTATTTTAGTAAAACAAGATAAGAAAATGAGAAACTTATTTGCAACACTGTTTTCCTAGAAGGTAGGGGTATGGAGTAATTTCTGCTTAGGATATTGTCAGTTTCCTGTTGTGGCGTCTGTAATCATCTCTTTGTGATTTCATATAATGAGTATTTTAGTAAAACAAGATAAGAAAATGAGAAACTTATTTGCAACACTGTTTTCCTAGAACCTAGGGGTATGGAGTAATTTCTGCTTAGGATATTGTCAGTTTCCTGTTGTGGCGTCTGTAATCATCTCTTTGTGATTTCATATAATGAGTATTTTATTAAAACAAGATAAGAAAATGAGATACTTATTTGCAACACTGTTTTCCTAGAACCTAGGGGTATGGAGTAATTTCCGCTTAGGATATTGTCAGTTTCCTGTTGTGGCGTCTGTAATCATCTCTTTGTGATTTCATATAATGAGTATTTTATTAAAACAAGATAAGAAAATGAGAAACTTATTTGCAACACTGTTTTCCTAGAAGGTAGGGGTATGGAGTAATTTCTGCTTAGGATATTGTCAGTTTCCGGTTGTGGCGTCTGTAATCATCTCTTTGTGATTTCATATAATGAGTATTTTAGTAAAACAAGATAAGAAAATGAGAAACTTATTTGCAACACTGTTTTCCTAGAACCTAGGGGTATGGAGTAATTTCCGCTTAGGATATTGTCAGTTTCCTGTTGTGGCGTCTGTAATCATCTCTTTGTGATTTCATATAATGAGTATTTTAGTAAAACAAGATAAGAAAATGAGAAACTTATTTGCAACACTGTTTTCCTAGAACCTAGGGGTATGGAGTAATTTCCGCTTAGGATATTGTCAGTTTCCTGTTGTGGCGTCTGTAATCATCTCTTTGTGATTTCATATAATGAGTATTTTAGTAAAACAAGATAAGAAAATGAGAAACTTATTTGCAACACTGTTTTCCTAGAACCTAGGGGTATGGAGTAATTTCTGCTTAGGATATTGTCAGTTTCCTGTTGTGGCGTCTGTAATCATCTCTTTGTGATTTCATATAATGAGTATTTTATTAAAACAAGATAAGAAAATGAGATACTTATTTGCAACACTGTTTTCCTAGAACCTAGGGGTATGGAGTAATTTCCGCTTAGGATATTGTCAGTTTCCTGTTGTGGCGTCTGTAATCATCTCTTTGTGATTTCATATAATGAGTATTTTAGTAAAACAAGATAAGAAAATGAGAAACTTATTTGCAACACTGTTTTCCTAGAAGGTAGGGGTATGGAGTAATTTCTGCTTAGGATATTGTCAGTTTCCTGTTGTGGCGTCTGTAATCATCTCTTTGTGATTTCATATAATGAGTATTTTAGTAAAACAAGATAAGAAAATGAGAAACTTATTTGCAACACTGTTTTCCTAGAACCTAGGGGTATGGAGTAATTTCTGCTTAGGATATTGTCAGTTTCCTGTTGTGGCGTCTGTAATCATCTCTTTGTGATTTCATATAATGAGTATTTTATTAAAACAAGATAAGAAAATGAGATACTTATTTGCAACACTGTTTTCCTAGAACCTAGGGGTATGGAGTAATTTCCGCTTAGGATATTGTCAGTTTCCTGTTGTGGCGTCTGTAATCATCTCTTTGTGATTTCATATAATGAGTATTTTATTAAAACAAGATAAGAAAATGAGAAACTTATTTGCAACACTGTTTTCCTAGAACCTAGGGGTATGGAGTAATTTCCGCTTAGGATATTGTCAGTTTCCTGTTGTGGCGTCTGTAATCATCTCTTTGTGATTTCATATAATGAGTATTTTAGTAAAACAAGATAAGAAAATGAGAAACTTATTTGCAACACTGTTTTCCTAGAACCTAGGGGTATGGAGTAATTTCCGCTTAGGATATTGTCAGTTTCCTGTTGTGGCGTCTGTAATCATCTCTTTGTGATTTCATATAATGAGTATTTTAGTAAAACAAGATAAGAAAATGAGAAACTTATTTGCAACACTGTTTTCCTAGAAGGTAGGGGTATGGAGTAATTTCTGCTTAGGATATTGTCAGTTTCCTGTTGTGGCGTCTGTAATCATCTCTTTGTGATTTCATATAATGAGTATTTTATTAAAACAAGATAAGAAAATGAGAAACTTATTTGCAACACTGTTTTCCTAGAACCTAGGGGTATGGAGTAATTTCCGCTTAGGATATTGTCAGTTTCCTGTTGTGGCGTCTGTAATCATCTCTTTGTGATTTCATATAATGAGTATTTTAGTAAAACAAGATAAGAAAATGAGAAACTTATTTGCAACACTGTTTTCCTAGAAGGTAGGGGTATGGAGTAATTTCTGCTTAGGATATTGTCAGTTTCCTGTTGTGGCGTCTGTAATCATCTCTTTGTGATTTCATATAATGAGTATTTTAGTAAAACAAGATAAGAAAATGAGAAACTTATTTGCAACACTGTTTTCCTAGAAGGTAGGGGTATGGAGTAATTTCCGCTTAGGATATTGTCAGTTTCCTGTTGTGGCGTCTGTAATCATCTCTTTGTGATTTCATATAATGAGTATTTTAGTAAAACAAGATAAGAAAATGAGAAACTTATTTGCAACACTGTTTTCCTAGAACCTAGGGGTATGGAGTAATTTCCGCTTAGGATATTGTCAGTTTCCTGTTGTGGCGTCTGTAATCATCTCTTTGTGATTTCATATAATGAGTATTTTAGTAAAACAAGATAAGAAAATGAGAAACTTATTTGCAACACTGTTTTCCTAGAACCTAGGGGTATGGAGTAATTTCCGCTTAGGATATTGTCAGTTTCCTGTTGTGGCGTCTGTAATCATCTCTTTGTGATTTCATATAATGAGTATTTTAGTAAAACAAGATAAGAAAATGAGAAACTTATTTGCAACACTGTTTTCCTAGAACCTAGGGGTATGGAGTAATTTCCGCTTAGGATATTGTCAGTTTCCTGTTGTGGCGTCTGTAATCATCTCTTTGTGATTTCATATAATGAGTATTTTAGTAAAACAAGATAAGAAAATGAGAAACTTATTTGCAACACTGTTTTCCTAGAACCTAGGGGTATGGAGTAATTTCCGCTTAGGATATTGTCAGTTTCCTGTTGTGGCGTCTGTAATCATCTCTTTGTGATTTCATATAATGAGTATTTTAGTAAAACAAGATAAGAAAATGAGAAACTTATTTGCAACACTGTTTTCCTAGAAGGTAGGGGTATGGAGTAATTTCCGCTTAGGATATTGTCAGTTTCCTGTTGTGGCGTCTGTAATCATCTCTTTGTGATTTCATATAATGAGTATTTTAGTAAAACAAGATAAGAAAATGAGAAACTTATTTGCAACACTGTTTTCCTAGAACCTAGGGGTATGGAGTAATTTCCGCTTAGGATATTGTCAGTTTCCTGTTGTGGCGTCTGTAATCATCTCTTTGTGATTTCATATAATGAGTATTTTAGTAAAACAAGATAAGAAAATGAGAAACTTATTTGCAACACTGTTTTCCTAGAAGGTAGGGGTATGGAGTAATTTCCGCTTAGGATATTGTCAGTTTCCTGTTGTGGCGTCTGTAATCATCTCTTTGTGATTTCATATAATGAGTATTTTAGTAAAACAAGATAAGAAAATGAGAAACTTATTTGCAACACTGTTTTCCTAGAACCTAGGGGTATGGAGTAATTTCCGCTTAGGATATTGTCAGTTTCCTGTTGTGGCGTCTGTAATCATCTCTTTGTGATTTCATATAATGAGTATTTTAGTAAAACAAGATAAGAAAATGAGAAACTTATTTGCAACACTGTTTTCCTAGAACCTAGGGGTATGGAGTAATTTCCGCTTAGGATATTGTCAGTTTCCTGTTGTGGCGTCTGTAATCATCTCTTTGTGATTTCATATAATGAGTATTTTAGTAAAACAAGATAAGAAAATGAGAAACTTATTTGCAACACTGTTTTCCTAGAAGGTAGGGGTATGGAGTAATTTCTGCTTAGGATATTGTCAGTTTCCTGTTGTGGCGTCTGTAATCATCTCTTTGTGATTTCATATAATGAGTATTTTAGTAAAACAAGATAAGAAAATGAGAAACTTATTTGCAACACTGTTTTCCTAGAAGGTAGGGGTATGGAGTAATTTCCGCTTGGGATATTGTCAGTTTCCTGTTGTGGCGTCTGTAATCATCTCTTTGTGATTTCATATAATGAGTATTTTAGTAAAACAAGATAAGAAAATGAGAAACTTATTTGCAACACTGTTTTCCTAGAAGGTAGGGGTATGGAGTAATTTCCGCTTAGGATATTGTCAGTTTCCTGTTGTGGCGTCTGTAATCATCTCTTTGTGATTTCATATAATGAGTATTTTAGTAAAACAAGATAAGAAAATGAGAAACTTATTTGCAACACTGTTTTCCTAGAAGGTAGGGGTATGGAGTAATTTCCGCTTGGGATATTGTCAGTTTCCTGTTGTGGCGTCTGTAATCATCTCTTTGTGATTTCATATAATGAGTATTTTAGTAAAACAAGATAAGAAAATGAGAAACTTATTTGCAACACTGTTTTCCTAGAAGGTAGGGGTATGGAGTAATTTCTGCTTAGGATATTGTCAGTTTCCTGTTGTGGCGTCTGTAATCATCTCTTTGTGATTTCATATAATGAGTATTTTAGTAAAACAAGATAAGAAAATGAGAAACTTATTTGCAACACTGTTTTCCTAGAAGGTAGGGGTATGGAGTAATTTCCGCTTGGGATATTGTCAGTTTCCTGTTGTGGCGTCTGTAATCATCTCTTTGTGATTTCATATAATGAGTATTTTAGTAAAACAAGATAAGAAAATGAGAAACTTATTTGCAAGACTGTTTTCCTAGAAGGTAGGGGTATGGAGTAATTTCCGCTTAGGATATTGTCAGTTTCCTGTTGTGGCGTCTGTAATCATCTCTTTGTGATTTCATATAATGAGTATTTTAGTAAAACAAGATAAGAAAATGAGAAACTTATTTGCAAGACTGTTTTCCTAGAACCTAGGGGTATGGAGTAATTTCCGCTTAGGATATTGTCAGTTTCCTGTTGTGGCGTCTGTAATCATCTCTTTGTGATTTCATATAATGAGTATTTTAGTAAAACAAGATAAGAAAATGAGAAACTTATTTGCAAGACTGTTTTCCTAGAAGGTAGGGGTATGGAGTAATTTCCGCTTAGGATATTGTCAGTTTCCTGTTGTGGCGTCTGTAATCATCTCTTTGTGATTTCATATAATGAGTATTTTAGTAAAACAAGATAAGAAAATGAGAAACTTATTTGCAAGACTGTTTTCCTAGAACCTAGGGGTATGGAGTAATTTCCGCTTAGGATATTGTCAGTTTCCTGTTGTGGCGTCTGTAATCATCTCTTTGTGATTTCATATAATGAGTATTTTAGTAAAACAAGATAAGAAAATGAGAAACTTATTTGCAAGACTGTTTTCCTAGAAGGTAGGGGTATGGAGTAATTTCCGCTTAGGATATTGTCAGTTTCCTGTTGTGGCGTCTGTAATCATCTCTTTGTGATTTCATATAATGAGTATTTTAGTAAAACAAGATAAGAAAATGAGAAACTTATTTGCAAGACTGTTTTCCTAGAACCTAGGGGTATGGAGTAATTTCCGCTTAGGATATTGTCAGTTTCCTGTTGTGGCGTCTGTAATCATCTCTTTGTGATTTCATATAATGAGTATTTTAGTAAAACAAGATAAGAAAATGAGAAACTTATTTGCAACACTGTTTTCCTAGAACGTAGGGGTATGGAGTAATTTCTGCTTAGGATATTGTCAGTTTCCTGTTGTGGCGTCTGTAATCATCTCTTTGTGATTTCATATAATGAGTATTTTAGTAAAACAAGATAAGAAAATGAGAAACTTATTTGCAACACTGTTTTCCTAGAAGGTAGGGGTATGGAGTAATTTCCGCTTAGGATATTGTCAGTTTCCTGTTGTGGCGTCTGTAATCATCTCTTTGTGATTTCATATAATGAGTATTTTAGTAAAACAAGATAAGAAAATGAGAAACTTATTTGCAACACTGTTTTCCTAGAACCTAGGGGTATGGAGTAATTTCCGCTTAGGATATTGTCAGTTTCCTGTTGTGGCGTCTGTAATCATCTCTTTGTGATTTCATATAATGAGTATTTTAGTAAAACAAGATAAGAAAATGAGAAACTTATTTGCAACACTGTTTTCCTAGAACCTAGGGGTATGGAGTAATTTCCGCTTAGGATATTGTCAGTTTCCTGTTGTGGCGTCTGTAATCATCTCTTTGTGATTTCATATAATGAGTATTTTAGTAAAACAAGATAAGAAAATGAGAAACTTATTTGCAACACTGTTTTCCTAGAAGGTAGGGGTATGGAGTAATTTCTGCTTAGGATATTGTCAGTTTCCTGTTGTGGCGTCTGTAATCATCTCTTTCAGATTTCATATAATGAGTATTTTAGTAAAACAAGATAAGAAAATGAGAAACTTATTTGCAACACTGTTTTCCTAGAACCTAGGGGTATGGAGTAATTTCCGCTTAGGATATTGTCAGTTTCCTGTTGTGGCGTCTGTAATCATCTCTTTGTGATTTCATATAATGAGTATTTTAGTAAAACAAGATAAGAAAATGAGAAACTTATTTGCAACACTGTTTTCCTAGAACCTAGGGGTATGGAGTAATTTCCGCTTAGGATATTGTCAGTTTCCTGTTGTGGCGTCTGTAATCATCTCTTTGTGATTTCATATAATGAGTATTTTAGTAAAACAAGATAAGAAAATGAGAAACTTATTTGCAACACTGTTTTCCTAGAAGGTAGGGGTATGGAGTAATTTCTGCTTAGGATATTGTCAGTTTCCTGTTGTGGCGTCTGTAATCATCTCTTTGTGATTTCATATAATGAGTATTTTAGTAAAACAAGATAAGAAAATGAGAAACTTATTTGCAACACTGTTTTCCTAGAACCTAGGGGTATGGAGTAATTTCTGCTTAGGATATTGTCAGTTTCCTGTTGTGGCGTCTGTAATCATCTCTTTGTGATTTCATATAATGAGTATTTTAGTAAAACAAGATAAGAAAATGAGAAACTTATTTGCAACACTGTTTTCCTAGAAGGTAGGGGTATGGAGTAATTTCCGCTTAGGATATTGTCAGTTTCCTGTTGTGGCGTCTGTAATCATCTCTTTGTGATTTCATATAATGAGTATTTTAGTAAAACAAGATAAGAAAATGAGAAACTTATTTGCAACACTGTTTTCCTAGAAGGTAGGGGTATGGAGTAATTTCCGCTTAGGATATTGTCAGTTTCCTGTTGTGGCGTCTGTAATCATCTCTTTGTGATTTCATATAATGAGTATTTTAGTAAAACAAGATAAGAAAATGAGAAACTTATTTGCAACACTGTTTTCCTAGAAGGTAGGGGTATGGAGTAATTTCTGCTTAGGATATTGTCAGTTTCCTGTTGTGGCGTCTGTAATCATCTCTTTGTGATTTCATATAATGAGTATTTTAGTAAAACAAGATAAGAAAATGAGAAACTTATTTGCAACACTGTTTTCCTAGAACCTAGGGGTATGGAGTAATTTCCGCTTAGGATATTGTCAGTTTCCTGTTGTGGCGTCTGTAATCATCTCTTTGTGATTTCATATAATGAGTATTTTATTAAAACAAGATAAGAAAATGAGAAACTTATTTGCAACACTGTTTTCCTAGAAGGTAGGGGTATGGAGTAATTTCCGCTTGGGATATTGTCAGTTTCCTGTTGTGGCGTCTGTAATCATCTCTTTGTGATTTCATATAATGAGTATTTTAGTAAAACAAGATAAGAAAATGAGAAACTTATTTGCAACACTGTTTTCCTAGAAGGTAGGGGTATGGAGTAATTTCTGCTTAGGATATTGTCAGTTTCCTGTTGTGGCGTCTGTAATCATCTCTTTCAGATTTCATATAATGAGTATTTTAGTAAAACAAGATAAGAAAATGAGAAACTTATTTGCAACACTGTTTTCCTAGAAGGTAGGGGTATGGAGTAATTTCCGCTTAGGATATTGTCAGTTTCCTGTTGTGGCGTCTGTAATCATCTCTTTGTGATTTCATATAATGAGTATTTTAGTAAAACAAGATAAGAAAATGAGAAACTTATTTGCAACACTGTTTTCCTAGAACCTAGGGGTATGGAGTAATTTCCGCTTAGGATATTGTCAGTTTCCTGTTGTGGCGTCTGTAATCATCTCTTTGTGATTTCATATAATGAGTATTTTATTAAAACAAGATAAGAAAATGAGAAACTTATTTGCAACACTGTTTTCCTAGAAGGTAGGGGTATGGAGTAATTTCCGCTTGGGATATTGTCAGTTTCCTGTTGTGGCGTCTGTAATCATCTCTTTGTGATTTCATATAATGAGTATTTTAGTAAAACAAGATAAGAAAATGAGAAACTTATTTGCAACACTGTTTTCCTAGAAGGTAGGGGTATGGAGTAATTTCTGCTTAGGATATTGTCAGTTTCCTGTTGTGGCGTCTGTAATCATCTCTTTCAGATTTCATATAATGAGTATTTTAGTAAAACAAGATAAGAAAATGAGAAACTTATTTGCAACACTGTTTTCCTAGAAGGTAGGGGTATGGAGTAATTTCCGCTTAGGATATTGTCAGTTTCCTGTTGTGGCGTCTGTAATCATCTCTTTGTGATTTCATATAATGAGTATTTTAGTAAAACAAGATAAGAAAATGAGAAACTTATTTGCAACACTGTTTTCCTAGAAGGTAGGGGTATGGAGTAATTTCCGCTTAGGATATTGTCAGTTTCCTGTTGTGGCGTCTGTAATCATCTCTTTCAGATTTCATTTTACATTTTTCATTAAAAAATCAAAATTATTTGACACTAGGGCTAAGAAGGTAAAAACGTTAAGATAGCGCAGTTCCTGCTAATCCGACTTTTTTTTTTTTTCCTGACGATTTTGCCGGCGAAAGTTCTGAATCGGAACAGTGACTGAACTGTGTGCGCATTTTTTTTAATTTTATATATTTTTTAAAACATATGTTGTCAATTAAATGACTGCCATCTGAAAAAAAAAAGTCCGACTCGCAGGAACTGCATCATCTTAGCGCGGTTCCGTTCTTATCCCTAGTCTCATTTGGAATGGTTGAAATAGAAACAGTAATAATTTTGGTTAGACCTTTCATGAAATAATTCATGATCTCAAATAGGTCACGGTTGCAAGGGTCCATACCTCATACCCGACTACCTGGCCTTGTGAAGGTTCGCTCTAGAAACACACTACTTACAGTTTCTTATTTTATTTTACTATAATACTAATTTTACAGATAAATGCAATATAAAACAAAAAAAATCAATTAAAAAGCGATTTAAACAAAGAAGAAAACCCGTTCACAAGAACAAAACAAACACATTTCAAGTTGTAAGCTATTATTTCTCTGATTGACATCGCCTAATCGAAAATGGTTTCAGAATCTTTTTTGCAGAGCATTTAGTAAGCTTTAGTAAGTAGAGAACTTAAAAGCATATCATGTAAGCGTAACGATTTTATCGCGCGAATTTCGCTCCAAAAATCATATTCCGGTGGACGGATTCTGCTGGTTAACGAACTTGACCTTTCAAACTAGACGAAAGATTTTTGTACCAAATTAATTAGAGCGTGAACAGATATATATATATATATATATATATATATATATATATATATATATATATATAAACAAATTTGAAACACTGTTATTTTCGTTCTCTAGGGGTTCTGAAACGTAAAATTTCCTAGTCTGCACTTCCGGATTGAGGTCAGCCCTATAAGCGGGTTTCTTCCCTATAGAGGGAGGGAGGAACCACGCTAAAAAGGCCTGTAATGTCGTAACGAACATCAATGACACATCATAATCGACAACCAGTTATAAAGTCATCAATCATAGCCACGACTGCATATTGTTCCTCCGTCCAACCATTAAGTCAGTGGTGTAGAACTTACGCCATTGTATTCAGGCAATATAATTCTCTATTATAGCAACATCGGCCACAGTTTCACTATCAGTAGAACTAACAAAATCTCAATACATCTAATAAATCAAGATAATAATATATAACAGCTGGGATTTCAGCATATCCATGAAAGGCACAAATATACAATCAAACATAGGACTACAAAAATAAATAAATTAAATAAAAACAATAAAAAACAAATAAAATAAAACTCTATCTATAAAACATTTAAAATTCACAGAAAATAATAATAAAATGATATAGGATTTCAAAAATATGGCATAATGTAATAATATTTATATTCCGTATTTTTTTTTCGGAGGTCCGGTGGCCGAGAGTGTTAAAACGTGAGCACTTGACACTCCGTGTCAAAGGTCGTGGGTTCGATTCGCACTATGGGGTGGTCCTATCCTGGCTAGAAAAGGGTGGTAACCTATAGATAACCCGTCCTAAAATTCTGTGTTAATTATAAATGGACGTTAAAATTTAAAATAATATTTGTTATGAACAGCTGTCTCAATTTTTCATTTTTGGATTGTTTTGTTCTGGAATAAGCTCCAGCTTCTAATAGACCGATGGAGGTTTTTATAATAAATGTTTTTTATTAGTTGGTTATATAAAAATATATAACTTTTAACAAGTGTTACTTTTGAAGCCAAGTAGAAAAAATCTATAAAAATATTAATGAATTCAAATTTGCAACAATAATAGAGCAAAGGGAAATATTATATAAAATTATTTCAAGTAAAAAATTTAATTATGGTACTTGTTGACTGCACTTGAAAAAGTATTTTTTCGAATTAATAACTGCCTATTGAATGATGAACATCCAAAGATAATTATCTTCATATATATGCATAATTTATAATAAAACCTTGTGGAGAAATATTATAATTGTTAAAATTTTTCTTCTCAAGTTTTTTTTTAATTGCATTTTTAATATGATAAAAATGATAATTTATGAACCATTAATGCTAAAAAAAATGCCAAAAGAAAATATACATTTCCTAGGAATTATGAAATAAGTTATATTTAATTTGTTAAATTTATATATATATTCCATTTATAATTTCATCATTACTACAGTTCTGAATTTAATTTTTACCAAATTTTATTTTTGTTCTTTTAAGTGCAAAATATATCCAGGAGCCTATTAGCATAAAGAGCATTGACTATAAATAAATAATAAAATAAATAAATATAAATTAAAAGTTTACCTAAATACTAAGAAGTATAAACATCCAAATTACTAAGAAGTATAAACATCCAAATTACTAAGAAGTATAAACATCCAAATTACTAAGAAGTATAAACATCCAAATTACTAAGAAGTATAAACATCCAAATTACTAAGAAGTATAAACATCCAAATTACTAAGAAGTATAAACATCCAAATTACTAAGAAGTATAAACATCCAAATTACTAAGAAGTATAAACATCCAAATTACAAAGAAGTATAAACATCCAAATTACTAAGAAGTATAAACATCCAAATTACTAAGAAGTATAAACATCCAAATTGCTAAGAAGTATAAACATCCAAATTACTAAGAAGTATAAACACCCAAATTACTAAGAAGTATAAACATCCAAATTACTAAGAAGTATAAACATCCAAATTACTAAGAAGTATAAACATCCAAATTACTAAGAAGTATAAACATCCAAATTACTAAGAAGTATAAACATCCAAATTGCTATAATTAGAGGTGAGATCAGAAGTAGGTAGTACAATATTATTTAATCAATAATTCTTTTTAGTTTTATTGGATCATAAATATCATATTTTGTTTAATCTACAGGCAACTAAAATAAACTAGGGTTTAAAGAATTAAAGATTTAACTACGGATGATAATGACGTACGCTGGTGATATTAAACCAAAACAAACCGAAGTATAATAGATTTCATCTCTTCATCGGACATAGACCTCAAGAATTTACCGAATTTTTTTTTCAATTCCAAAAAGTCTACACAATTTTGTAATTTCGTTCTTATTTTTTTAAATATAGATTGTGGACTACTAAAAGGTTTGAGATATCAACATTTTTCAAAGGAGCAAAATTGTAGTTCTCGTCGGGGTCTATAAAATGGTGCCCTTGGAAATGAGAAAATAACACTTCTAAGGGCTCAAATAGACCTTTGAAGGGAAGGGTTATCTATTTACCCATATTTTGGAGTTTATTTTTAAAATGTACTAACAAACAAGGAAGAACCGTGCAAACTGGGTTTCGATGCGTCAAGTAGTTCTCTGTAAAGATACGATTTCATTTGCATGTATTCCTCCTCTGAAATTCCTTAAAAAGGCACTTGAATTTATTCAAATAGTATTTTTGTTAAGGGATGGGCAAGTCAGCATAGGAGAATGTGTTCAGCACCCAACAAAACGATTCCTATTAGTGCAAACTAAAAAATAAAATACATAAAACTTGGAGCTTTAGGCGTAAGAGTTACCAAAAGTACAGATCTAAAATAATGAATGAATTTTTTTTGTTTGCAATAAATACAATTTTTAATGCTGAGCACATTCTCCTAAGCTGAATTAGCCCTTCCTTAGCACAATTAATAAATTAATTAAAGGCTGGGTTGGCCTAGGGCCGGTCAGGGAGGCCGAATTCAACCCAAGAACGAAGACACTAGAAGAAAACCTTTTTAGCGCGGTTCCTTCCTCCCCCATAGGGAGGAACCCCGCTTATAAGGTTGATACAATGAAACAATCCGGAAGTGCCGACTAGAAAATTTTGCGTTTCAGAACCCCTAGAGACCGAAAATGATGGTGGTTCAAATTTGTATATATATATATATATATATATATATATATATATATATATATATATATATGTATATATATATATATATATATATATATATATATATATATATATAAATATATATTTATCTGTTCGCTCTCTAGGTCGAAGACGAATGGTCCGATTTTGATGAAATTTGGTAAAAAAATCCTTCGTCCAATTTGAAAGGTCAAGTTCGTTAACCAGCGAAATCCGCCTACCGGAAGATGGCGTTTGGGGCGAAATTCGCGCAAAAAAAATCGTAACGCTTACGTTTTTGAGTTCATAAGCTTCTAAGTACTCGTTTTATATGATTCCTGGGCTAGGAAAACGAATGAAACCATTTTCAAGGCGATAGCTTTAACCGTTTTCGAGAAAATTGGAAAAATATTTTTAGAATACCGTTTTTGGTTTGGGTACTTAGAATCATGGGATTCAGTTGAAACATTTCCTGCTTTCTCATGTTCTACTTTCATCAAAACTAATATGTTGAAATTTTGGTTACGTTTGGAGTTATGGAAGGGTTAGAATAAAATATTTGATTAACAGACATAAAACGTTTTAGTAACTTTGTTTACTTTCCTTAATATCTCGAAAAAGGTTGAGAATCTTAGTAATCGGAAGAATACCATTAGAAAGCTTATTAAATGCTCTAAAAAAAAGGTTCTAATGAAAGTTTTGATTAGGCGATGTCAATCGGAGAAATAAGAGCTTAAAACTTTAAAGTAATTGATTTCGCTTATTCGAACTGTTCTTTCTGTCTGTTTTTTATTCCTTGTTATTTTTTAATTGCTTATTGTTGGATAATGTATTTGAAAATAAAACAGGTTAAGAAAAACAATTTAATGTTAGAGATATGGATTTCCAAGATATATAGCTTTTCAACTGCCTAGCGTCCTTCCTAGGGAGGGTTCTTTGTCTTTGATTTTGGTACTTAGAATTATGGGATACAGTTGAAACATTTTCTGCATGTTCGAGTTTCATCAACACTAATATTTTGAAATTTTTGTTACGTTTAGAGTAAAGGAAGGGTTAGAATAAAATATTTTATTAACAGACAAAAAAAGTTGTTATAACTTTGTATAATTTCGTTAGTATCTCGAAAACCGACAATCTTGTGAAGCGGAAGATTACCATTCGGAAGCTTACTAAATGCTCTACAAAAAAGGTTCTGAAGAAAGTTTTAATTAGGCGATGTCAATCGGAGAAAAAAGTGCTTAAAGCTTTAAATTAATTGATTTCGTTTATTCCAATGGTTCTTTTTGTCTGTTTTATTTCTTGTTATTTTTTAATTGCTTATAGTTGGATAATGTATTTGACAATAAAACTGGTTAAGTAAAATAACAAAAACAATTTATTGTTAGAAATATAGATTTCCAAGATTCCAAGACCTTGTCACTAGCGGGTCTGTTTCTACTGTCTTCCAGGTAAGATTGTAAATCATGACCTTTCAAGACTTAACTACTCACAAGAATGGCGTTAGTGACCTTAAGGGTTGACACGCCATTATAATAATTAATTTAAAAAAAAAGACTGGTGGAACCAAAACAATAACTGCTTCTATTTTAATCTTTCCAAATTAGACTAGGGATATGAACGGAACCGCGCTAAGATGATGCAGTCCTGCGAGACGGACTTTAGTACTATGCTCGGGATTTGAACTCAGGCCTCCAGCTTATGAGTCCAGTGCTCTACCACTGAGCTAACCTCACCCCCCCCCCCCGCATATATATATATATATATATATATATATATATATATATATATATATATATATATATATATATATATATATAAATTTGAACCACCGTTATTTTCGAGATGTATGGGTTCTGAAACGTCAAATTTTCTAGTCGGCACTTCCGGATTGCGTCATGAGGTCAACCCTATAAAAGAGTTTCCTCGCCACGTGGGGGAGGGGGAGGAACCCCGATAAAAGGCCGAGTTTTAACCCGTGATGCGGCTTTCATAAGCCACTATCTAATCTAATCTAATCTATATATATAAAAATCACGTGTCGGTTTGTCTGTCTATTTGTTCCTTATACAAATCTACACCGTTTGACCGATTTTGACCAAACTTGGAATAACGATAGGTCTTGATAAGAGAAATCTCCTAGGCTAAGTCAAAAAAATCTACCAGCTGTCTGTCTGTATGTTCGTCCTTTATACAAATCCACACCGTTCGTCCGATTTTGACTAAACTCGGTACACCGGTAGATCCTAATCTGGAGAGTGCCTTAGGCTAGGTCAAAAACCTCTACCAGCTGTCTGTCTGTATGTTTGTTCCCTATAGAAATCCACACCGTTCGACCTATTTTGACCTAAGTTGCAACACAGGTAGATCTTGATACGGCGATTGCCATAGGCTAGGTCAAAACGGCTACCATCTGTCTGTCTGTATGTTTGTTCTTTAGACAAACCCACACCGTTTGACAGTTTTGATCAAACTGGGCACACAGGTTGGTCTTGATCAGGGGATTGTCATAGGCCAGGTCAAAAACGTATACCACCTGCTGTTTTTTTTTTTTTTTTTTTTTTTTTTAATAAAAATCTACACCCTTAGACCGATTTTTACCAAACTTGGCATAAATGTATGTCTTGATACGGGGGGTGTTATAGGTTAGGTCAATGCTTGGGCCGCAGCTAATAAGCTTTCCCTGAATCCAGACAAATCCAAAGCCATTGTTATAGGCTCCCAATCCCTCATAAGTTCTACTTCCCCTTTTCCAGCCCTTTACCTTAACAGCATCCCTATAAAATATTGTAAATCAGTTAAAAATCTTGGGATCATATTTGATCAGAACCTTTCCTGGAAAAATCATATTTCCCAAATTTCCCGTCGGTCCATATTTATCCTGAGACAGCTCAACCTCTCCCGCCATCTCCTGCCAACAAAGACCCGTCAACTCCTCGTAACCTCCCTATTATTCCCCCAGTTTGACTATGGTTGTTTGGTGTACGGTGGACTTTCTGGCGATCTCGAGGCAAAACTCAAACGCCTCATGAACTGTTTCATTCGTTTTATCCTCGGGATCCCCAGAGACTCCCACATATCACATTTCTACCAGGAGCTAAATTGGCTATTCCCTCTTTATCGTCGTCAGTACTTCCTCGGCTCAGTCCTTTACCAAGTAATTCAATCCCGTAGGCCTTCTTATATTTTTCAACTTCTTAAATTTAAATCCTCGGTTCACTCCCGTAACACCCGATCTCGTCCTTCCGATCTTTATATTCCTTCCCACCGAACAGCAATATTCGAAAAATCATTCGTCACCCGTGCCACCTCGCTATGGAATTCCTTGCCTTCGTTTGTCCGCCATTCTACCAACCTAGAAACCTTTAAATCCCGACTCTTCCACCACCTTCTATCCCTCCAAGTTTTACCCAACACCTAGTCAATATTGAAGCTGTACACTATATATTGATACTGATAGCACTTATAAGTTTTTAAGTTTATACGTAAAATTCAAAATTATTTTGTAATTTCAAAATTATTCCTATGGGACTTCTGTCCCGGAATAAGAATAAAACTTTTCATTCATTCATTCATTCATAAAGTCGTCTAGGACTCACAGTTGGGAGGTCACGGGTTCGAAACAGTTACAGATTAATGTTATTAGATTTTAATAATACTTATTTGGTTTCTAATTTATTTAGGCTTTTCTATATGCAGAAAGTAGGCGTAGCATGGCGCGCCGGGTAACAGCTAGTCTATAATAATATTGTTATGATCTAATACTCACATCAGAACCAGAATTGGAATCCGAATTCCCCATTTCCTACAAGATACTAGAGCAAATCACACAAAATAACATCTATTTATACTAATTACACTTGGATTATTATTTTATGTAATAATCTTTAAGATAATTGCCTTGTAAAACATTACTTTTACTAATCCATCTTCTTGGCTAATTCTTCAGGATTTCACCCCCCTCCCCTTCCATCATCCTTTCTCTTGTATAATCTTCTTAATTCTAAATCCCCTTATTCCTAAAGCTCCTCCTTCAGATAAACTAATTAACAATAATCTTTCCTTAATTAGGCTAATTATTATTTACATCAATGTATGAGAACAATCTGATAATTTGCATAGCCACTTCGATTGTGGCGAAAAATCAGTGATTTTTTATGAGTTAACCGCATGGAATATATAAATATATCAAGTATTCAGGGACCGAAATTAACTATTAATTTTTATTTCAAATGAATATCACTTAAACTTTAATTTTTATTTTTTGGAAATAAAAATAAAAGTTCATCGTAATTTCTAGATTTTATTATTTTTTTTAAAAAAATTGCCTAGTAATTTTAATTTCAAGGTCTTAAAAATAAAAATTATTTGAATAGTGTTATTTCAAAATTTTTTTTATAAAAATTTTGAATAACAGTTTTTTATTATTTTAACTTTAAACATTATTTTGAATTAAAAAAAACAAAAACAATATTAGTGCCATATTGAATAGATTTATTGATTTTAAGAGCTCGCACACATAGGGACTAATAATGAATAGAAACAAAAACAAGAAAAAAGTATTACACAAAAACCAATTCTAGAATATACAATATATACTCAAAGAAATCAATTGGATTTAGAGGAACTTTGATTCACTGATATAAAGAAATAACTTCTAATAATCAAAAGGTTACAAATCATGTATTTATTTATTTATTCCGAGGATAAGAGATATTTAATAAATGAGTTTCACTTTATCTTTAATTTTTATTATTGGGAATTAAAAATAAAAACTCCATCTTAATTGATATATTTTATTATTTTTTTCAAAAAATTGTCTAATATTTTTTATTTTAAAAACTTAAAAATAAAAATGATTTCATTACAGTAATTCATTAGTTTTAAAAATATAAATTATGAAGTAATTTTTTTGTCATAATTTTTAGGAAACATTTAATTTTTATTTCGGACCTTGCAAGTATTGGATGAGGTTATGTAAATTATGCTTAGCTCATTCATATATGTGGCCTCTAGAATCAAAAAAGTCCGTCACGCAGGAGCTGCATAACTAAGCACTTTCCTCAGAATTTGGGTAGTGTAGACTGCTTTCCAGAACAATTTGCTTAAAATATCCTACATAAATAAAATAAAAACATGAATAGTTCTCTTTTAATTTTGTAATGAATAACTGATAAATTATTAATTTGCTTCCAGAGTTATGTTTACACATGGTACCTACTACACTACGTAATAAATACAAAATCCTCATATTATCGTATTTTGATCTAACGCAGGAACAGGATACAGTCACTCTAGCGCTCCTTGCGGCGCCTTTGTGAACCTATGTTTGGCTGGCTTTTCTATTAAAGTATATTACAAGGTAAACCCCCTTTCCGATTGACCGATTCAGCTCATTTTTACAACACTTCTTTCTCATGAGTTACCCACGACGTATACCGTGTTTCGTTACAATACAGCAGAAATTACGACCGGTATGAGTATATTAGGAATTTGGGTCCGGAGTAAACCCCCCCTCCTAATGAACCGTTTTAGTTTATTTTTATATTTCACTTTTCTCTCTATATTACCAGTACGAATACCAAGTTTTGTTGAAATATAACAAATATTACGGCTGAAATGGTCAAATTAGTGTTTTGGGTTCGGGGTAAACCCCCCCTTCCGGTGGACCGATTTTGGTGGTTAACGAACTCGTTTGCTAATTGAATGCTATATACCAAGTTTCGTGACGAAAAAACAAAAACTCTGGTCGCTATCGTGTTAACAGACACACATATATATATATAAATTTTAACGGGGGTCATTTTCGGTGTCTACTAGGTAGGATCGATAAAGATTTGAAGAAATTTTTCAAAAATTCCGTCATGAGTCCAACCTCAATAGCTACTTTCCTTCGGAGGAAAGTGCTAACAAGACACATCATTGAAACCAATTTGTTCAGAAAACACAAAAAACTGAAAAAGTGCAACATTTGTATAATTTTCTTACAAGTTGTAAGTATCATAGAAGAATGCTTTTGAGGAATTTCAGAAGTTTATCTATTACTTTATCCATTTTGAAGGAATTTTTTTTTTCATGTGTCTTACTTAGTTTTAAAAAACGCTGATGTATGTCTTATTTTGAAGACAACTTTTTACTTCAACGTTAAAAAGTCCGACTCGCAGGAACTGCGTCATCTTAGCGCGGTTACACAGTAGCCAACTTACACAGAAACGGATAATTCTTAATCTGTATAAGTCAATACAATTATGTACTGAAAACGTACTTACTCTTTGACTACTGCTGAGAAGGCTCTATTCTAAACAACCAAAAATTCGTTGTCATTTTAAGTATCTTGTTTTACTAGCAAATTCGTTTTACTGTTATAATCAACTGTAAATATAAGCTTCATGGCGAATAAAATTTCATTCTGTCGTGGGTATAAATCTTTCTACAAAATAAGAAATAACGATAACTTCAGTTGGAGGCTATGAGGAAGGTTATATAGACCGGAGAATTCAAAACAACCTACGTCATCATGATTAGCCACTGCCATCTTGATTACCACAGCCACTCCAAACTTATTATCACCGTTTCTTAGCTTATTTTACTACTATAGTAATTTTACTGATAAATGAAATTTAAAACAAGAAACAACCAATTAAAAAGTGAGATAAACAAAGAGAAAAACCCTTTCAAAACAACAAAACAAACACTTTTTAAGTTTTAAGCGCTTATATCTCTGATTGACGTTGTCCCATCGAATATTGCTTCAGAACCTTTTTCGTAGAAAATTTAGTAAGCATTCGAATGGTCACCTTCCACTTACCACGATTTCCCAACCGTTATCGAGATATTTACGAAAAATGTATGAATATCCGAAAACTTTTCATGTCTATTAATAAAATAATTTTTTTTCGCATACTTCCTTAACTCCAAATATAACCAAAATTTAAACATCTTAGTTGGGATTAATTTCCAAGTTGTAGAAAATATTGCAATTGAATTCCGCGATTCTAAGTACTCACAAAAATATAATGACTTACAAAAACATTTATTCCACTTTTCTCAGGAACGGTTACAGATATCACCTTATAAATGGTTTCATTTGATTTCTTATGTTAAGAAACCTATAAAACAAGTACCTGCAAGCATATGAACTCAAAAACGTAAGCGTTACGATTATTTTGCGCGAATTTCGCCCCAAACACTATCTTCTAGTGGGCGGATTCTGCTGGTTAACGAACTTGACCTTTCAAATTAGACGACAAATTTTTATGACACATTTCGTTAAAATCGGACCATTTTTGAGCTTGCTAGAGCGCGAACAGACAAGCATATATATAAATATATACATAAATATATATATATATATATATATATATATATATATATATATATACAAATTTGGGCCACCTATATTTTCGTGATCTATAGGGTCTGAAACGTGAAAGTTTCTAGTCGGCACTAGCGGATTGCGTCATGAGGTCAACCTCATAAGCGGGTTCTCCCTATGGAGATAGGGAGTAACCGCGCTAAAAACAGCATGGTCTATTGAGTTTTGAAAACCCTTTTCTTTACCAGTATATAGAGGGCATTTTGAAGTTGTAAAATCAACTCTTATCTCAAAATCGTAAAAATGATTTTGAGATAAGAGTTGATTTTACAACTTCAAAATGTCCTCTATATACTGGTAAAGAAAAGGGTTTTCAAAACTCAATAGACCATGCTGTTTTTTAACGTTGAAGTAAAGTCTACAGTTAAAGATTGGCATTCGTCATATAGAAAATCACGGCGAGAGGAAGTAGTAGTAGTAGGAAGACTACGCATTGGCCACAGCCGTCTGACTCACGAATATCTAATGACAAAAAAGTCCGACTCGCAGGAACTGCGTCATCTTAGCGCGGTTCAAGTTTTTTTTTTTTTTTTTTTTTTTTTTTTTTTTTTTTTTTTTTTTTTTTTTTTTTTTTACGGCACATCTACATCTAGGTCATTAGCGCCGACATCCAGGGTGTAGCGAGGAATTTCACCAGCGAGCCGTGGGATGATAAAATTCCTGCTGGAGGTTGGGAATCGAACCCACCATCTCCCGCTTATGAATCCAAGGCGCTAGCCATTAGACCACGGGAGACCCCGGTTCCTGTTCATATCCCTATTCTCATTTGAAAAGCATAGAATAGAAACAGATAATATTTTCCTCGGCCTTTGTTCAAAGGGTTTTATGGCTATACCTGGGGTCAGGTCCGCAAGACCCTAGAATCCTCTTCTACCGATACTTCATTTCATACGTTTCAATGAATTGGAAAATATCAAAAATTTTCACATATTCCTGTGTTCTTTTACTATAGTAATAATTCTACAGATAAAATCAATTAAAAAATAAAATAAAAAAACCAACAGCATAAAGGCAATTGAAAATATTCAAAAGACGTCAACGAATCTTTTTCTCTTGGCAAGCTATATTTCTAACAATGAATTGTTTTTCTTATTTTGCCTAATCTGTTTTATTGTAAAATACATTATCCAACTATAAGCAATTAAAAAATAACAAGGAATAAAAACAGACAAAAAGAACAGTTCGAATAAGCAAAATCAATTACTTTAATGTTTTAAGCACTTATTTCTCCGATTGACATCGCCTAATCAAAACTTTCATCAGAACCTTTTTTGTAGAGCATTTAGTAAGCTTTCTAATGGTATTCTTTCGTTTACCAAGATTCTCAACCTTTTTCGAGATATTAAGGAAAATATACAAAGTTACCAAAACTTTTTAAGTCTGTTAATAAAATATTTTATTCTAACCCTTCCTTAACTCCAAACGTAACCAAATTTTCAACATATTAGTTTTAATGAAAGTAGAACATGCAGAAAATGTTTCAACTGAATCCCATGATTCTAAGTACCCAAACCAAAAACGGTATTCAAAAACTATTTTTCCAATTTTCTCGAAAACGGTTAACGCTATCGCCTTGAAAATGGTTTCATTCGTTTTCCTAGCCCAAGAAGCCTATAAAAAGAGTACGTACACGCTTATGAACTCAAAAACGTAAGCGTTACGATTTTTTCTGCGCGAATTTCGCCCCAAACTCCATCTTCCAGTGGGCGGATTTTGCTGGTTAACGAACTTGACCTTTCATATTGGACGACTGATTTTTGTACCAAATTTCATCAAAATCGGACCATTCGTCTTCGACCTAGAGAGCGAACAGACAAATATATATATATATATATATATATATATATATATATATATATATATATATAAATATATACATATATATATATTCAAATTTGAACCACCGTTATTTTCGGTCTCTAGGGGTTCTGAAACGCGAAATTTTCTTGTCGGCACTTCCGGATTGTTTCATTGTATCAACCTTATAAGCGGGGTTCCTCCCTATGGGGGAGGAAGGAACCGCGCTAAAATGCCGATCATGCAACACAGACCTGACAATCAAACATATACTGACTGAGTGCTACTTAAGACCTGATCTAGATATACCATATGACATGACAGAACTCCTTGGAGATGACAGCCGCCATATTGACACAATACAGACCTAACAATCAAACATATACTGACTGAGTGCTACTTAAGACCTGATCTAGATATACCATATGACATGACACAACTCCTTGTAGATGACAGCCGCCATATTGACACAATACAGACCTAACAATCAAACATATACTGACTGAGTGCTACTTAAGACCTGATCTAGATATCCCATATGACATGACACAACTTCTTGGAGATGACAGCCGCCATATTGACACAATACAGACCTGACAATCAAACATATACTGACTGAGTGCTACTTAAGACCTGATCTAGATATCCCATATGACATGACAGAACTCCTTGGAGATGACAGCCGCCATATTGACACAATACTGAAACATTTAAAGAACATAAACATATAAGATAAAATATAACACCTGAACGAATACCAAGCCAACACTTTCTCACAAAAGCATAGCAAACATATGAAAAGATGAGCTAACAGACCAATTTATGTTGCCCTCTACCGAAACCTATTGAAGAAAATGCACATCCCTACCAAGGGGATCCATAAAATAATCAATAATAATAATAATAACGTTCAAGTAAAAGTTGGCCTCAAAATAAGACATATATCAGCGTTTTTTAAAACTAAGTAAGACACATGAAAAAAAAAATTTCCTTCAAAATGGATAAAGTAATAGATAAACTTCTCAAATTCCTCAAAAGCATTCTTCTATGATACTTACAACTGATGTGTCCTGTTTTGATTCGAGACGCCTCATCGCGCCTTAAACATCTTGCCAAAATCTTGACGAGACGGACAACAAAACTATGTTGGTAGATCATGCTATACATAATAGCCACACTTTTAATTCTGACACAATTAAAATATTAGATAAGGAAAAAAAACCATCAAACGAAAAATAAAAGAAAATACACATATAATTAAAAACATGAAAAATACACGTTAATAAAAAAAACACAAATCAAATACCTAGATAAAATATTATTTAATTTAATAAACAAGACAACTTAAAATAGATTAATTTATTAAATGACAAAGACTTCTTTTGGAAAATCGACATTTACCATAAACTATGGATTTTAAGCAGCTGATTCGCAGTGGACATGATTGATCTTATCAGTCTAGACGTGGCCCTACCTGCGGAAGGTTCTCGGTAGCGTAGGCTCGAATTGTACATCAGTGTAAGTGCTCCTGAAGGGACGTCATAGGAAGGCCAAACATGTAGACCGAAATAAATGAATAGTTAGTGGTTTCTTTTCAATTTGACCTTCTGCCACTTATATATATATATATATATATATATATATATATATATATATATATATATATATATGTGTGTGTGTGTTTGTCTGTTTGTTCCTTATACAAATCTACACCGTTTGACCGATTTTGACCAAACTTGGCACACAGGTAGGTCTCCTAGCCTAGATCAAAACAGTCAACTTTTAAAATTTGGTCGAGTTTTTTGAAGAAAAATTGGCTACACTGAACCAATCAGATTCTGACGGCCATTTTGAATAATGTATCAAATTTATTTGTTGATGTTGTTGATAATTAGAATAACTCGAACTCATTGATGACTTTACATCATTATATAATCATGTAATGCAGTTTATTTCAATTTTATATCAACAGTCACTGTCTAACTAAGGAGTGCTGGCCTTTCTTTGATATGAGCTATCTACTCGCAGGCTGTGCTGCTGGCCTCTGTCGGCTGTTTTATGGATCGCTGTCAAATTCACATTTTGACGTAACTGGGTATACAGGTAGATACGGGGAGAGTCATAGGCAGAAAGTAGGTGTAGCATTGTGCGCCGGGTAACAACTAGTATATATATATATATATATATATAATTTAAACAAGTACCTAGACTTAGAATAGGAAGGTCTTGTTAAGAACAGGCCCGCCAGTGATTTTGTAATGATATTTAGTAACTGTTACTATGGAAACATAGTAAATATGACAGACTCCTATTTATGTGAGTACATGTGGAGGCAGAGAAACTCAAATGAAGATTTTTTGATAAAATCCTTAAGGACATAGTAGAATTTTGGCCTCCAGATGTACTTGGAGGAACTGATTAAAAGTATGATAATGTTTTTGGTTATGTGTAAAAAGTTTTTATTAAATAAATCATATGTTCCTTTAACCCATATTTTTTTATTTATCAATAAGTAACTGTTACTAGATAAAATCACTGGCGGGCCTGTTCTAAACAAGACCCTTATAGGATTCAGTGAACTATCACTCTATATAAAAGATTACAAATAAATTGAAAGTAGAAAATCCGATAATAATGGTGAGCGAAGACTAAAGTTATTAATATTGAAATGAATAATTTTGAATGACCATGAATAGAAGGAGAATAGAATCGATAATCTTATCAACAATTCAGAGAACTTTATAGAAGAAAATTCTAACACAGAACAACGATCAGTTATTATACTGGCTAGAATAGGGTGGTAACCTGTAGATAACTCGTACCTAAAATATTTGTTACTTACAAGAAAATGTTAAAATTTAAATAAATAATGTCACAGATATGACGGACGTTTTAAAATATATTTAACTGTTTTTCAAGCAAAACTCGTCAGTTTTAGCGCGGTTCCTCCCTCCCTCCATAGGGAGGAAACCCGCTTACAAGGTTGACCTCATGACACAATCAGGAAGTACCTTTCTATTTGGCACTTCCTGATTGTGTCAGGAAGTGCCTTTCTATTCGGCACTTCCTGATTGTGTCATGAGTTCACGTTTTAGGTCCCACAGATCAATAATATTTTTTAATTGCATTTAATAGTAATATTAATATCTTAATAAAATAAGTTATGAAAATGAGAAATGTATTGGTAATAGTGTTTCCCAAGACGAGCGTAGAGAATGTGGGGGGAGTCATTTCCGCTTAGAATACAATCAGTTTCCTGTTGTGGCGCCTGAAATCTTCCTTCTCTTTGAGATATCATTTCATTTTTGTTCACGAAGGATCAAAACCTAACAATAGAAGGATCAAAACCTAACAATAGAAGGATCAAAACCTAACAATAGAAGGATCAAAACCTAACAATAGAAGGATCAAATCCTAACAATAACTGCTTCTACTACTTTACTAATGACTAGGGAACGGATGTTCATTTATTTACATATTTTTTTCTGATTCTCAATTCGAAATGTTTGATGGAATTCTGCAAGATTTAAGTGATTGTAAAGCATTTAAACAGGTTTTTATTTACATATTTTGTCAAAAATCCATATTTTTACATATTTTGACTTAAATACATATTTTGATATTCTTTTTTATTTTGTACTTGAAAAAATAAAGGGGAAACCGAGAAAGAATGCTTTACCCATTGAGTCTAGATTTCTAATTGGAAGAAGCAAAGGTGGCTGGTAGCCATGCTTCCCCGGCACTAATGGTCTAGGAGCAAAGGTCGCTGGTAGCCATGCTTCCCCGGCACTAATGGTCTAGGAGCAAAGGTCGCTGGGAGCCATGCTTCCCCGGCACTAATGGTCTAGGAGCAAAGGTGGCTGGTAACCATGCTTCCCCGGCACTAATGGTCTAGGAGCAAAGGTCGCTGGTAGCCATGCTTCCCCGGCACTAATGGTCTAGGAGCAGAGGTGGCTGGTAGCCATGCTTCCCCGGCACTAATGGTCTAGGAGCAAAGGTGGCTGGTAGCCATGCTTCCCCGGCACTAATGGTCTAGGAGCAAAGGTCGCTGGTAGCCATGCTTCCCCGGCACTAATGGTCTAGGAGCAAAGGTGGCTGGTAGCCATGCTTCCCCGGCACTAATGGTCTAGGAGCAAAGGTCGCTGGTAGCCATGCTTCCCCGGCACTAATGGTCTAGGAGCAAAGGTCGCTTGTAGCCATGCTTCCCCGGCACTAATGGTCTAGGAGCAAAGGTCGCTGGTAGCCATGCTTCCCCGGCACTAATGGTCTAGGAGCAAAGGTCGCTGGTAGCCATGCTTCCCCGGCACTAATGGTCTAGGAGCAAAGGTCGCTGGTAGCCATGCTTCCCCGGCACTAATGGTCTAGGAGCAAAGGTCGCTGGTAGCCATGCTTCCCCGGCACTAATGGTCTAGGAGCAAAGGTCGCTGGTAGCCATGCTTCCCCGGCACTAATGGTCTAGGAGCAAAGGTCGCTGGTAGCCATGCTTCCCCGGCACTAATGGTCTAGGAGCAAAGGTCGCTGGTAGCCATGCTTCCCCGGCACTAATGGTCTAGGAGCAGATGCATTTAAAAAAATATATAACAAATTATTGTTTAACAATTGTATTATTCTTTTAATCTACTTACTAAAACTAGTGAATAAGCGAAAGAATCATGCCGATATCATTTTCCAAACCCGAGATATAAAATAATAAATTTTCAACCTATTTTATTTTATTTTACAGCTCCTAAGGCGCATTGGACGGAACGCTGGGACACATGTCGACCATTTTTCCATGCAAAAAAAATCACCAGACAAAAATGGGCATGATCGGTGACTCCACCACTGTATTATCCCCTTATGAAATCAAACCGGCGTCATCTCATAGACAATTTAAAAATGTATTTTGTTGCAAACAATGTTCCAAAATAATAATAATGTTCATCTTTAGAAATTTTAAACTTATTTTTCCCTCTTTTAAAATGAGCTCTTAATTTTTAATTATGTGTTGTTTTTTTTTCAATATGTTATAGAATTATAGTCATTTTGTTCTATATATTTTCAACTTTTGTTATTTCCATTTATCATAACAGAGTTCGTCCTAGTTATCTATGCTTTTCTTTTCAATATTTTATAGTATTTTTGGTATTTTTTTACTACATATTTCATTATAAATAGTTAAATATATATATGTACATATTTTGAATTTTATTTTACATGAACATGCGTTCCCTACTAATGACACTAGGGATATGAACGGAACCGCGCTAAGATGACGCAGTTCCTGCGAGTCAAACATTTTTTACAATACAGTGAATGCATCAACTTGCTCGGAGGTAAGTATCTAAATATGGATATATCATAGATATATTCCCCAAGAGTTATTCCTTTTAACCTTTTCTCTGTACCGTGTCATTGAGTGTCCTTCATCAGGGTAGGAATTATACATGAGAACTCCTATTAGTGGATATGCAAATTAGGTATACACGGAGAATTAATAAGTAGACAGGAGTCGGTGCATAGAGAAATAGACAGGCAGGATGCATATCCCAAGAATTGTATCATCTATGCAGACTTACATATCTACTATATATTTGTCAAATACCACTCACTCACTCACTCACTCATCTATCAACGCCCAGCCCAAACCGCTCGACAGAAAATTTTGAAAGTTTGCATGGACACTCCCTATAGAACGTAGGCACTCGCTAAGAAAGGATTTTTTGATATTCGAATTTTTAAGCATTTTTAGGGGGGTTTAAAGTTTGAGTTGGTTAGAGAAGGCAAGCCTAGGCAGCCTGCGTTGCTAGGACGATAAAGAACAGCTGTTACCTTACATTATCTATCTCATAGTTTTGTTTCTAATTGAGGTTAATTTCAACTATGATGGCAGACCTTGAATTACTAGAAATTAACTCTGATTTTGTCCCTCATAGAGTTTTAATTGCGTTTCTTTTCTGCCTGTCCCCGTCAGATAGGCTTGCCATATTTTTGGAGAGTTAAACCGAGACACATTAATATGGGATAGGCATACCAGGGGGGGGGGTTAAAAAGAGTACAAATTATAAGCAAAATGGTTGGTGAGTTTTAAGCCTAGCAACTAACGGGAAGGGGGAATCCTAAACTGTTAGTCTACCCAAACCTTAAAAATAAGAACGGAACTTTTTTTGCTACTTGATTTTCTTAAAACAATCTCTCAGCCAAATAGTAGTGTCTGGCAGCTGGCAGCGCTGTGCAGGTAGTTCCAGCGTTTTACAGTTAGATTACTTCTCATTTCTTTGACACTGTGAGCAGTAGTAAAAATGTTGATTGTGGAAAAGTAACCGATTTAAAAAAGATTCTTATAAACATGAATTCATTACTTTTTACATCTTACAGCCTTTTCCGGGACATTGATAAAACTGGGCGGGACACCGAAACAATTGCAAAATACCGGGACAGTCCCGGTCAAACCGAGATGTATGGCATATCCTTAGGTTTTCCAGGTGAGGTAATAATATCCGGAACCCTTGCACAGCCTCCTCGCCTATAACCTTGGTAATGCTCGCAAATATATTGGGTGTTACCATATGACTTCTTGGAAACAAACTTTTAAATTTTAACGCCCATTGAATAAAATATAGTATGACGGAAACCGTGCTGTAATAAACTGCACAGAATTGTATAGTAAAATTTTAATGAAACCTTATTTAACGCAATAAAATAACTACTTATCTGCCGTGACGAAGCACGGGTATTCAGCTAGTCTACTATATATTTGTCAAATACCACTCACTCACTGACCTATCATCGCCCAACCCAAACCACTTGACAGAAAAATTTGAAATTTTGCATGGACACTCTCTTTAGCATGTAGACACTCGCTAATAGAGGATTTTCGACATTCAAATTTTTAAGTATTTTTAGAGGGGTTTAAAGTTTTAGTTGGTTAGAGCAGGCAAGCCTAGGTAGCATGCGTTGCTAGGATGATAACAGAACAGGTGTTAACGTACTGTATCTATTTCATAGTAATATTTTTAATTAAGGTTAATTCGAACTATGATGGCAGTCCAAGAAATAAACTGTCCAAGGACTGTCAGGGAGGCCTAATTCAACCCATGAACGAAGACACTAGAAGAAAAAATCTTTACTGCTTGCTGGGGATTTCCAGCATATGAGTCCAGTGTTCTACCACTGAGCTAACCTCGCCCCCACGACTGGAGTTGAAGTATCCGGTAAGTAAAGTGAGAGAAGTTGTCCTTACAAGGCTAAGTATTGGACATCTAGGCAACTTAAAAGCTTGTTATATGGGGTTATCTATAGACCCCCATAGATTCAGACAGCTAAATACACCGCGGAATGTAGCAGAGGCCCATAAAAATTGACAACGTGATCAAGCTCCTAAAAATCTCCAGTACCGTAAAAATGGGTTACTTTGGCCCTAGGGTGTAACTTTGTCCCAAAACAAAAAAGTGTTTGGATCACGTGTAGCAGCAGCTGATGTTGTCAGATTCTCGTGCTAACTCAGGATTCTGCTAGGCCTGAGTACCTGCTAGAAGGTACCGACTGTTTAATAGTTCTAGTGATTTCCGCTAGGTCCTAGTAGACGTTGTTCACAGCCTATTGTAAAAGACATGTTTCTGTTCTCCTCAAACTTCCGTCTGCACAAGGAGAACTATAGATGTTTTAGCTGAAGTAAGAAATGAATATTGTAGCTAATATCATCCCTAACCAGGATGTGTACTGGAATATTGCTTAATTGTATTTCCAGTTCGAATATAGATCAATTTTAAATATGCTACTGGTAACTGTTAAATATCGGGTTACTTTGTCCCAAGAAAAAAGTGGCCCAAAGTAGCCCCTGGTACTAAAATTATGTTTGAATATTATGAAAAACGAAATTAAATATTTTTATAGAATATTTACTTTTTTTCTCCGTAATATATAAGATACCATCAATATTATTTTCATTCTAAATTTTAAAAAAATGCTGTATAATTACATACGAAAACCAGAAAATAGAAATTATCATGAGTATTGTCAGAGGCTAAACTTAAACGACTGTTTGGAAGTCATTAGGTCAGAAGAAACGAAAAAAAAAAAATGATTTGTCAATTATGTACAATTTTTAAATTTTTTTAAAAAATAAAGTGCATATGTATATATGTCTGTGGGTTGTTTCCCTTCAAAACAAGCGGGTTAATTGAATCCAAGAGAGAAATACAGTGATTTTTTATAGGAATATTTGGTTTGGGAGAAAGTTACCCAAGCTTAGGGGCTACTTTAGCCCAAATTTAAAAACAATAAAAAAATCAAAAAAAGTTTAAAGAATATAATTTTAAAAATATAGTCTTATAAAGAAAGATTACAACTACCAAAAAATGCCCTTTTAATGTTTATTTTATAATATTAAATATTCTTATCGAAACATGAAACAAAAAATATCATAAAACTGGGACAAAGTAACCCACTTTTACGGTATATATAAACTCCTGTAAACTATCATAAATAAATAACAAATAATATAAAGACAAAATGTAAAAAGTAATAAAAAAAATAAACAAATAAAAGAGGCTCTCCTTGTTGTCGACAAATGTAAAACAGACATAAATAAATTCTAAGAAGTAAAACCTTGCAGTTTCGCGCCCAAATAAATTTGCGCCCTACATCTATGGAACCAAAGGAGCGATTTACTTTATTCTGACAACAAGATATTTACCTTTAGATTGGCACGTCATAAGCCGAGTTTCAATATAATATAAAACAACTTACTTTATTAGGGGAATGTTAATATCTTGTGTCCCGAATAAACCCCCACCAAGGTGGATCAATTTTACTGTTTAACGAACACGTCTAAGCGTTTGCTTTGAGAATGCTACAGGTTTCGTCCAAAAAAATTGTTATTAGGCACATATATATATATATATATATATATATATATATATATATATATATATATATATATATATATATATATATATTTGACGAGGTAAACATTCTTCCATGAGAGTAACCTCAATAGCTAAATTTCTTCGGAAAGTGCAGAAATAAATAACAATAATCGATTTTAGCAACAAGTTAACTTAAACTCTTTGCCCTTGGAAGTAAATATTCAGAATAGAATAGACTAAAATAGGGGGAAATTGTCTACAGATAGGCATTCGGCTAGCAAAATCGATTTTTATAAACCTATCATTAAAGTAGATGACGTAATAACATACATATGTGCAATATTTTGTGCTCAGCAGTGAGGTAGGCAGAAGCACAATAATATAGGTAAATTTACAATATATTTTCATAATGATCCGAATATATAAAAAGTCCGTCACGCAGGAGCTGCATAACTAAGCACATTCCTCAGTAAAGTGATTAGGGTATGCTGTATTTCTGAAGGTGGAGCTTAAAGTAATTTGAGCACTCCGCGTCTAAGGACGTGGGTTCGATTCCTACTAGGGCTGGTGGTTTCTTGTGGGGGGGGGGGGGGGGGGGTAAGAAACGACATCAGCTCTATCCTGGCTAGAAAAGGTTGGTAGCCTATAAATAACCGATCCTGAAATTACCAAGACAACCTACTAAACAGAAACGGCTCTTCTAGTAAAACCTGATTCTTCCGAGATCTCTTGGAAATTAGAGAATTCAAAAAGAATGACCCAAATCATATATATTTCAACAATTCATATTTTGAATCGGTTTGCTTATAAAATATAAAATCTGCCAAAACCTCCACATGGGACACGCGTGGCTGATCTTGTTGGTAATAACTCCCACCAGTTGTTGGAAATTTAGAGACGAGACTAGAATTTAGTCAGCTGATCTAAAAGCCATAAAACTAGTACATTCTTTAAATAAAATACCACACAAATAAACACTTCACATTGTACAGGGTGTCCCAAAAATAAGGGTCATCCGTTGGCCAGAATATTCTCCAATGCGAGATCGGAAAAAATAACCCCATATTAGCCCCCGAAAAAATTGACCTTGAAATGTTATTCAAGGTCAAATTTTTTTATTGCATATTTCGAATCTACTAGTCATGAAGAAGACAAAAGTCAACGGCACCATAGGTCAGAAATGACTCCTTATGGTCAAAATGACCATTAACAGCGTATACGTGGGCCATTCCATTCCAATCGACAAATGGTGGCCGATTTTGATCATTTCTTTTTTGACATTTTTTAGTAACAACGCCTTACGCAAAAATACTTCGTTTGATTTTTTTTAAAAAGCATCTTCCAGTATAAAAAAATATGAGTGTATTGAAAAACGGCCCTCTCAGCGGCATTCATTGAAGAACCATAACTCACATTTTACAAAAGACAGGAATGCCTTCATGAGGTTATTCTCGAAGCTTATCAAGAGCTCTTTGCTTTAAGCTTTCAATCGCTAAAATTACTCAATAGGGATTTCACAGGTTATGTAGGAATTTCATGAACCATCGAGTCCCTCCCAGAAAAGAGGATAGAATAATTGCCCTCGCCTGATCCAGGCCTACTATGGAACTGAGATTGGCCCAAGCTACGGGAGTCTCGAGGATGACGGTCCACCGGATCCTTCGGGAAGAACGTCTCCCTTCAGATTACAGCAAGTTCAGGAGTTGAGGCATGGGGAACAGGAGCAGAGAGCATTGGTTTGCAGGTGGGTTTTGGACATGTTGGAACGGAATCCACACTTCCTGCAGCGGGTATTATGGACTGACGCAAGTTCGTTTTCCAATGTAATCGTCCACTGCAGGCAAAATGGACGAGAATAACATGGGCTTTTGAAAGAATTATGAGAAATTCTCACTAGGTCCTTAGTCGAGTGAGCAGGAATTTCAAAGCAAGGTTGGTAGCTTGCTTCAAGAATGAAGTGCGACATATTGAAGCTGGAGAACAGGCCCAATTGCTACGGCCGCTGAAATGACAATCTTACAATTTAAGTTTTTTTTTTTTTTTTTTTTTTTTTTTTTTTTTATGAAGAAACTTATTTTTCTGCCCAAGGGCGAGGGCAATTATTCTATCCTCTATTCTGGGAGGGACTGGCAGGTTCATGAAATTCATACATGACCTGTGAAATCCCTAATGAGTAATTTCAGCGATTGATTGAAACCTTCAAAAGGCAAAGAGCTCTTGATAAGCTTTGAGAATAACTACATGAAGGCATTCCTGTCTATTGTAAAATATGAGTTATAGACCTCCAATTAATGCCTCTGAGAGGCACGTTTTTCAATACACTTATAATTTTTTTATGCTAGAAGATGCTTTTAAAAAGAGTCAAACGAGGCATTTTTGTGTAAGGCAATGCTAGTAGAACATGTAAAAAAGAAAAATGATCAAAATCGGCCACCATTTGTCGATTGGAATGGAATGGCCAACTTAAACGCTGTTAAAGGTCATTTTGACCATTAGGAGTCATTTCTGACCCACGGTGCCGTTGACTTTTTTCTTCCTCATGACTATTAGATTCGAAATATGCAATACAAAAATTTGACCTTGAATAACATTTCAAGGTCAATTTTGCGGGGGTTAATATGGGTGTTATTTTTTCCGATCTCGCATTGGAGAATATTCTGGCCAACGGATGACCATTATTTTTGGGACACAAAGTTATAACAGCTAATAATGCAGTAAAATAAAAAGCTAGGCTAAACTAGCGACTCGGCAAAAGCTAGGCTAAACTAGCGACTCGGCAAAAGCTAGGCTAAACTAGCGACTCGGCAAAAGCTTCGAGAAATCAAGCACACTGTATGTGAATAGTCATTCAGGGAAAGATCTAACAGACGGACAGAAGTAATTATATGCAGTCTCAGGATTGGCCAAACACAACTACTTCTACATTTCATGAAGACAAACCCTACTAGTAAAAGCCCGGTAGCTATGAGTGTTAAGGTGTTATTTTTTCTTTAGAAAAAATAAAAGGCATCAGCCCTATCCTGGCTTGAATAGGGTGGTAACCTATAGATAACCCGTCCTAAAATTCCTAGTTAATAATGGACGTTAAAATTTAAATAAATAAACCCTACTTGTACCTCTGCAATACACAATTATCCATAAAGAGTAATCTCACAGACTGTACACTCAAAAAAACCTTAAAATACTTAAAATACCTTACTTTTCAATGGAAGCCAGTATATTTATGGCCTTGTCAAATACCTAATACACACACAAATACAAACAAGAAAATTTTAAAAAATGAAGTACAGCCAAAGCTACTTAGTAATATTGATTTATATTAGCATGCATTGACCTGACAAAAATTGAAGGGGTCGTGGCAAAATAGTGCCAAGCAAAACTTAACTGTAGCTCCTATATGTTGGATATTATGTGGGAGTCCCGCAATGATGCTACTAAAATATGACTACAAGCTCTGTATGCTACTTAATCTTGTTGCCCCTAACCATTTCAACTGTAGCTGCTATATGTTGGATATTATGTAGGACTATCAGTCTATGATGCAAATTCTACTAAAATATGACTACAAGCTCTGTATGCTACTTAATCTTGTTGCCCCTAACCATTTCAACTGTAGCTGCTATATGTTGGATATTATGTAGGACTATCAGTCTATGATGCAAATTCTACTAAAATATGACTACAAGCTCTGTATGCTACTTAATCTTGTTGCCCCTAACCATTTCAACTGTAGCTGCTATATGTTGGATATTATGTAGGACTATCAGTCTATGATGCAAATTCTACTAAAATATGACTACAAGCTCTGTATGCTACTTAATCTTGTTGCCCCTAACCATTTCAACTGTAGCTGCTATATGTTGGATATTATGTAGGACTATCAGTCTATGATGCAAATGCTACTAAAATATGACTACAAGCTCTGTATGCTACTTAATCTTGTTGCTCCTAACCATTTCAACTGTAGCTGCTATATGTTGGATATTATGTGGGACTATCAGTCTATGATGCAAATGCTACTAAAATATGACTACAAGCTCTGTATGCTACTTAATCTTTTTGCTCCTAACCATTTCAACTGTAGCTGCTATATGTTGGATATTATGTGGGACTATCAGCCTATGATGATGCTACTAAAATATGACTACAAGCTCTGTATGCTACTTAATCTTGTTGCTCCTAACCATTTCAACTGTTGCTGCTATATGTTGGATATTATGTAGGACTATCAGTCTATGATGCAAATGCTACTAAAATATGACTACAAGCTCTGTATGCTACTTAATCTTGTTGCCCCTAACCATTTCAACTGTTGCTGCTATATGTTGGATATTATGTGGGACTATCAGTCTATGATGCAAATCCTACTAAAATATGACTACAAGCTCTGTATGCTACTTAATCTTGTTGCTCCTAACCATTTCAACTGATAGTCCCACATAATATCCAACATATACCAGCTACAGTTAAGTTTTATTAAAAATGTTGCTTGGCACTATTTTGCCACGACCCCTGCAATTGTTTTAATGAAAATGTAATATGGCTGAGGGACTCTCTAAAATTTGCTTCAAGGGTGTCGCAAAATCTTAATAGAAGATACATCATCTGTCAGACGACTGAAAGTTGATTTTGGCGGCAAATTAAATTCGTTTTTTGGCGGGAATTGAGTTGAGTATTACTGACGTAATAGAGTAATGTCAATTAATGGGTATGTGCAATCTATTACAAGATATCAATAACTGGTTTTTATTTACTTCCCTAATGGCATTTTCATGGTCAAAATGATTTCTCTTCAGAGTAAAATTCTATATAAAGTTTTTTTGTTATTGGGCCAATAAAAAAACACCTACGCAAAATAATCACATGAACGAATCCAATAAACAACATAAATTTAATTTTAAGCCCACACCAACATTTTTTATGTGAATAACTAAGAATAAAGAAAAAGTTTTATTAAAAAAATGGCGGGGAAAAATAGTGTACATTTGATATAAACAACACAATAATACAGTTGTCATGACAATCGGAATACAACGGCAGTCGGTCCCTATCAGATACCGGAAGAGGAAGTTGTCATAATGTTAGTGTACAATTCGAATAAAATTTCAAACGGCTAGTGTATTTATTTAGAAAAACAACACACGACAGTTGTCAAAGGTGATAAACAACACAGAGGCAGTTGTCAACGTTAACAACAATAAGAATACTACAATTGCCTTTTCCTCTGATATAAACAACCCGAAATGACAGCTAGAGTGGGCGTACAGCAAACGAACAGGAAATAAAATCACATACAAATGCACTATTGAGAACAACGGAAGAAGTCTTCGATTTTTGATAGTCTTGGTTCTATCAAGATCAACAACTGTGGTTGATATCAACAGTGATAACCATCTTCTACATATGGTAACACAAGAATGATTAGATCAATAGTACAAAAAACATGAATATGAATTGGGTTGTTGAACGCGCCCTTCATGAATGATAGATAACGCTAAACATCTGTCTTGAAGCCAGAAATCACCGAATAGGTCCAAGAAATTATTAACAGTTTCGTTTAGGATAACCATAATTTAAACAAGAAGCAGACAAATATTAATGAAATATCGTCTAAACTTACGGTCGGATGTGAGCTGAGATATTCGATAACCTTCCTGTGCTGTGACATGGCTACGACTGAGCTTCTGGTGGCGGGGGCCCCCTACTTCAACCAACTGGGTCATCTTATCTCCTGCTTTCTACAGCTCATGACGTATTACTGGAGGTACGGTATCTTTCACTCTTCGTACCTCTTTGGCGGGAACTGTCATTTAGGGTTCTACCTCACTGCAAATTCTTTTTGGAACCAAATTATTTTAGCTGAACCTTTCTCATGACGCATTGATAGAGGAACTCTATCTTCCTCTTTTTTACCTCTTTGGCGGGAACTGTCACTTGGCGTTCTACCTCTCTGCAAGTTCTTCTGAGGGTCTTTACCTGAAGCGTCTGGAACCAAATTTTATTATAGCTGGTCCTCACTGATGACGTATTAAAAAATTAAATGTATCTTTTTTTATTTTACCTCTTTGGCGGGAACTGTGATTTAGGCTTCTACCTCACTGCAAATTCTTCGAAGGGGCTTTAGCTGTAGCTTCTGGAGGTACGGTATCTTTCACTCTTCTACTTCTTTGGCGGGAACTGTCACTCGGCGTTCTACCTCTCTGCAAATTCTTTAGGGAGTCTTTAGTTGTAGCGACTGGAACCAAATTATTTTAGCTGCAACTCCCTCATGACGTATTAATATAGCACCTGTATCTTCCTCTCCTTTACCTCTTTGGCGGGAACTGTTAATTAGGGTTCTACCTCTCTGCAAATTCTTCGAAGGGTCTTTAGTTGTAGCGTTTGGATGCAATTCATTCAAGGCAGCCTCTACGCTCGTTGTGAACTGCTAGAGACACTGAGAGTGTTTCTATCTTTTATCTCTTTAGCGGAAGCTGTTACTTAGTGTTTTACCTCGGTGCACCTGGTAGTGTTTTAGTTGTTGCACCTGGAAACAAATCATTCTAACAGTTCTTCCGCATATGGCGTTTTTCTTGACGAACTTAATTCTTTTCTATTTTACTTCTTTGAAGGTATCTTTCACTTGGATTCCTATCTCTGAGTAAATTCTTTGGTGTCGTTATTTGTAGCATCTAGAACCAAACCATTTACGTCCTCCACTCTAGCTGACCATCCGCTTATTACGTACTATAGGTACTGTATGGTTCAGCCTTTTTCTTCTTTGGTGCGCACTTTCACTTGTAGTTCTGTGCAAATTCTTCACAGAGTGTTTAGATATCGCCCTTAAGACCAAATCATTCAAGTGAGCCACTTCACTTATTAATATTGCGGGTACTGTAACTTTCTCTGTTTTACCTCTTTGGCGGTTTTTGTCACGCGGTGTTCTACCTCTGTATATATTCTTCAGAGGGCCTTTAGTTGTAGTACCTGATATGTAGCGTTTGAGGACCAACAATATCAACGTCATCGTTTCTATTAGGTCTTCTATATATTTGGTATACTTCTTTGGCTATTTTTGTCGATTGGCGGCCTAACGTACTGATTTTATTTGTGGGACTTTGTGGGCGGAGAAAAATCTATACATGACATTATTTGCTGTTTTTTTCTCGTGTTTATGCATTTTCCTAGTTTATATCTTTTTATAGCCCCCATTCCTTTAATATTTATTCAACTTTCTAATATTTATTTGTTTATTTAAACTCTTTAATTTTATTCCCATCCCCCTCTGAACATTGTATCATCATTGCCCCATTCCAATGAATGTACATATTTACTTATATTTCATTTTATTATTTAAGGCTTCACATATAATATTTGTATTAGTTGCTTTCTTTGTTTTGTTCTTTTATACTTTTGTTTTTCTTTATTCATATTTATATTTTTAGGTTAATTTCTTTATTGTTTATTTTGTACTTATTTTTATTCTTATGGGACGAAGTCCCAGAATAAAGTTTTTTTTTCATTCATTCATTCATTCATTAAATCTATACTTATTGAAACCTCAAGAGGGACGTCATTTATTACTGACATTCCCCTGAGGATATTATTTTAATAAAATGATCCCCACCTCCATAGTCTTCTGAGTGGGAAGCTTAGTCTTTTGATGGGACTCTATACTGATGACGTAGTTCCATTGGAATTAGATATCTCAATCTTGAACCTCTTTGGAACTTATTCTTACAGGAGGGACTATCTAACTCGCTATTGTCGGAGGAATTTCTTTTAAAAGAATTTGTCTACATACTAAAATTCACCATGGTTCTAGAGGCGCTCACTAAACATATATGTATATACACATATATATTACCAAGAATAGATTTTGGGCTGCGAAGTAGAATGAATATATAGTCTTCTGAGTGGGAAGCTAAGTCTTCTGACGAGACTCTATACTGATGACGCAGTTCCATTGGAATTAGATATCTCAATCTTGAACCTCTTTGGAACTTATTCTCACAGGAAGGACTGTCTAACTCAGTAATGTCGGAGGAATTCCTTTCACCCTTTCAGTGCGAGGTGCTGCGAAGTTCTATGAATATATGGAAAATCATGCAAAAATTGTTATATTAGTGCAACCTCACTGGCTATACATAAGCGGGATTAGCTGGAATTAAAAAATTGAGTTAGTTACATAATTTGTACGGAAAACATGAAGTCATTTTATGACTGCGGATTAAGGCATTTAATAATAAATTTAATAATAATCCACCATCCAGCCTAAGAAAATCCTACAATAAAACTCCACAATTCTCTGCAATAAATTATAAAATTTCGAAAACGACAAAACAATTCGAGCTCGTAAATATCAAAACAACCAAGAAAAAAATATAACAACTAATTTCATAAGGTTGTAATCACCGTCTTAGCATCTTAAGAATAGCAATAAAAAATAATAAGGCAGGGAGCGAGTGATGTGCGCAGTTGCATGGGGCTTTACTAGACAGTCTTCCCGAGTAACAGTACACCGCACACATAACACTAAATACTTACACTGACATAAGGTCCCCTACAGTACACACCCCAGGATCACTTTCCCTGGGAGATAGACCTGGCAGCACACACCCCAGGATCACCTTCCTTGGGAGATAGAACTGGCAGTACACACCTACAGTACACGCCCCAGGATCACCTTCCCTGGGAGATAGACCTGGCAGTACACACCCCAGGATCACCTTCCCTGGGAGATAGACCTGGCACTACACACCTACAGTACACACCCCAGGATCACCTTCCCTGGGAGATAAACCTGGCAGTACACACCTACAGTACACACCCCAGGATCACCTTCCCTGGGAGATAGACCTGGCAGTACACACCTACAATACACACCCCAGGATCACCTTCCCTGGGAGATAGACCTGGCAGTACACGCCTACAGTACACACCCCAGGATCACCTTCCCTGGGAGATAGACCTGGCAGTACACACCCCAGGATCACCTTCCCTGGGAGATAGACCTGGCAGTACACACCTACAGTACACACCCCAGGATCACCTTCCCTGGGAGAAAGACCTGGCAGTACACACCTACAGTACACACCCCAGGATCACCTTCCCTGGGAGATAGACCTGGCAGTACACACCCCAGGATCACCTTCCCTGGGAGATAGACCTGGCAGTACACACCCCAGGATCACCTTCCTTGGGAGATAGACCTGGCAGTACACACCTACAGTACACACCCCAGGATCACCTTCCCTGGGAGATAGACCTGGCAGTACACACCCCAGGATCACCTTCCCTGGGAGATAGACCTGGCAGTACACACCCCAGGATCACCTTCCCTGGGAGATAGACCTGGCAGTGCACACCCCAGGATCACCTGCCCTGGGAGATAGACCTGGCAGTACACACCTACAGTACACACCCCAGGATCACCTTCCCTGGGAGATAGACCTGGCAGTACACACCCCAGGATCACCTTCCCTGGGAGATAAACCTGGCAGTAGGTAAATATAATGCACTACCCACACAATGTGGTATGATGGTAAGCAAAGGAGTAGAAACAGTTATTGGTAGGGAAATTTATCTTTCGTTAAAAATATAAAATAAAATATTGGAGTGAAGGAAGTTTAAAGCGCCACAACAGGAAACAGACAGTGTCCTAAGCGGAAGTGACTCACACCGCCTTCTCAAAGTTCCCTCTAGACAAACACTGTTACCAATATGATTCTTATTTCCTTGCCTTTACTAAAATATCCATTTCAATGTTAAATAGGCTTAAGAAACAATTAAAAAGTGAAGGAAACAGTGAACAAAACAACACAGAGCTAATACACATTTCAGAAAATTGCTTCAGAATATTTTTTATAGAAAATTTTAGTAACCTTTCGATAGGTTATATTCCACTTATCACGATTTCTAAACTGTTTTCGAGATATTAAGGAAAATATACGCAGATCCCAAAACCTTTCATGTCTGTTAATAAAATATTTTATTCTAAACCTTACACACACATATATATATACAAAATTGAAACGTTATTTTCCTGATCCATGGGTTCTGAAGTCAACCTTATAAGCGGGTTTCCTCCCAATGTAGGGATGGAGGAACCACGCTAAAACCCGAAAGAGAATCTTAATGGAGTAATATCTTCCAGTTAGTATCCTCGATGAGGAAAAGTAGATTATGCCCCGATCAGATTGATCTGATCAAGGCAAGATGAAGGCCGAGCTTATCAGATCTAGGGAGGTTAAGATAGGGAAGGATGATCACCCTGAGGTCGGTTGTAGGTTCCAATCCCACAGGAACAACTTCGACAAGAGTTTATATCCAGTAGGACTTTCTTTCTATTATTTTTTCTTCGAGTTGTTAAGTTTGGCAACATGCAACAAACAAACAAAAAACAAAAAATCTAAAAGCAGTTAACATTGTGCCTAAATTAGATCCAACAAACCAGCAGTGCGACAAGCCAAGATCCAACAAACCAGCAGTGCGACAAGCCAAGATCCAACAAACCAGCAGTGCGACAAGCCAAGATCCAGCAAACCAGCAGTGCGACAAGCCAAGATCCAGCAAACCAGCAGTGCGACAAGCCAAGATCCAGCAAGCCAGCAGTGCGACAAGCCAAGATCCAACAAACCAGCAGTGCGACAAGCCAAGATCCAACAAACCAGCAGTGCGACAAGCCAAGATCCAACAAACCAGCAGTGCGACAAGCCAAGATCCAGCAAACCAGCAGTGCGACAAGCCAAGATCCAACAAACCAGCAGTGCGACAAGCCAAGATCCAGCAAACCAGCAGTGCGACAAGCCAAGATCCGGCCTACGCAAACTGTGTTTATATTACACCAAGTACTAGAGCCGAATTAAAGCCTCTCATAACTTTGAACCAGTTATCACCTGGTTCAAAGTGCATAACGCCGCAAGTGCGTCATCACAAATCCTCATGCTGTGGCGGCATGAAGCCGCAAGTGTGTCTTCACTAATCCACTCGCTGTGACGGCATGAAGCCGCAAGTGCGTCATCACATATCCACTTGCTGTGACGGCATGAAGCCGCAAGTGCGTCATCACATATCCACTTGCTGTGACGGCATGAAGCCGCAAGTGCGTCATTACAAATCCACTTGCTGTGACGGCATGAAGCCGCAAGTGCGTCATCACATATTCACTTGCTGTGACGGCATGAAGCCGCAAGTGCGTCATCACAAATCCACTTGCTGTGACGGCATGAAGCCGCAAGTGCGTCATCACATATCCACTTGCTGCAGCGGCATGAAGCCGCAAGTGCGTCATCACAAATCCACTTGCTGTGACGGCATGAAGCCGCAAGTGCGTCTTCACTAATCCACTCGCTGTGGCGGCATGAAGCCGCATGTGCGTCATGATAGCTACCTGGCAAGCTGGGAGAAAAAGTTAAAACGTTTTGGACATCGGCTACAAACCTCCAGGATCGGCTACAAACCTCCAGGATCGGCTACAAACCTCCAGGATCGGCTACAAACCTACAGGATCGGCTACAAACCTCCAGGATCGGCTACAAACATCCAGGATCGGCTACAAACATCCAGGGTCGGATACAAACCTCCAGGATCGGCTACAAACCTCCAGGATCGGCTACAAACCTCCAGGATCGGCTACAAACATCCAGGATGGTTCATTCATTCCTTCGTCGTCTCGGGGAGTGTTTCGAGTGCCTTATTCTGGTTCCTTCCGGGCTCAGACCTTTCTTCATCTCTCAGACCTTTCTTCATCTCTCAGACCTTTCTTCATCTCTCAGACCTTTCTGTGAAAGGGGTGTCCGTTTTTTACTTGTTCTTTCTGAAACCTATCATTTCAACCGAAATCCATCTTGTGGAGTATCAAATGAATCGTCTCGATATGGAGAACCTAATACTAAAGGGAAAAATCCTAAAATACAGAAGTCCTAAAAAGTTCAGTTGGAGCCTTTCCTCAAAAAAAAAAAAAAAGCTCGACGCACTTCCAAGTGTCATGTCCCCGCGTAATCCTCAACCCAAAAATCAACGGCGTCAACTCGAAATTCACCAACAAAAAGTATTGATTTCCCCCCAAAATAAATAACCTTGAAAAAAGAGGCCAAGTTCCAGGCCCCTCCCAAAACAGTTTGCCTATGAAAGTTATGATATTATAGTATTCGGCCAAGTTTTTGGCTCTTAATATATTGTCAAGAACCTAATAATACCCTCTCACTTATTTCTGCATTTCAAACTTGGCCAGTTTTCGTTAAGTGATGGCTGTTTTAACTTACATAGGTTACATTTTTTTGCTTCTGGAGTATACTACCACTCCTAAGTGTATGTTATAATTTAAATAACAATATTTATGTTATATATTATATATATATATATATATATATATATATATATATATATATATATATATATATATATAAATCACGTGTCTGTCTGTTTGTTTATTTATTTGTTTGTTTGTTCCTTATACAAATCTACACCGTTTGCCCGATATTGACCAAACTTGGCACACAGGTAGGTCTTGATACGAGAAATCTCCTAGGCTAGGTCAAAATAGTCAAATTTCAAAATTTGGTCAAAAGGTCAAAAGTTTTGTTCAAGAAAAATTGGCTACACTGAACCATTCAGATTGTGACGGCCATTTTGAATCGACTACTACTGGCCTCTGTCGGCTGTTAGATGAAGTGATGTTGTGCTGGCCTCTGCCGGGTATCATTATGAACTAAAACAAATTCACATCTTTGATCGATTTTCGTAACTGGGTATAGACAAAGGTGTAGCATGGCACACTGGGTAACAGCTAGTAACATATACATATCACAAAAGTGTGCTGACTTTGGAGACTGGGAATCGTGACGTCGGTTCGAATCGCGCCAAGTGGTTTTGCCTCTTGGGATATTGATACTCCGTTCTATGTTTAAAGGAAGAATATCGAAATGAATCATAAAGTAATTTCCGCCTTGTATTGGTTCAATACCTCGATTAGAGCATGTAATGGCGCCCTTGGCCGAGATTCCAGCTCCTACCCCTTATTACCAATCAAGGATCTTTATAGATTATATTAGTATACGACCAGAATGCTCATTTATCAGGAATGGAATGCAGTCAGAAATAACAAGCAAGTTCAGGAGATGTCGGTACATGGATGGGTGACCGTCTCGGAGCACTAGCTCAGCTGTGGGGTGGAAAACTGTAGATAGCTCATACCTCCGTGACGTGGGAGCTGCATAATTAATCATAGGCCATAGAAAGGCTTAAACTTGCCTATATAAAGGCAAAATAATTATTTTGTAGAGATTTAGCGAATAAGGCGGAAGGTCAATAAAACCACGCCACACACTTTTTAGTTCTCTTCCCTACATGTTAAGAGTCTAGACGAGGCCCTACTAGTGGAAGGTTCCATTCCTCAAGTTGAGGCTGAAGTTATGTTTTAAGTATATTCCCCTGAAGAGGCGCCAAAGTGGTGCGAAACATGTAGGGAAGAGAAATAAAGAGTGTGTGGCGTAGTTTTATTGACCTTCCGCCTTATTCGCCAGTTATATATATTTGAGCTAAGGGTTATTTAATGATTTATTTTGTAGAGATATCTGATTCTTTAACATAAGGCACTCTGAGGGGATAGTGCGGTCAGTACTATAATACGGCCGCCTGATTTACCCCTTTGCATGCTGGGTATGTCTAGGGGTGTGTAGCCCCCCCCCCCCACAAACGCTCCACCCTACAAACGATGACACTAGACAAATAAATCTTTCAGATCACGACCGAAAAAAATGAGCGAAGACGCTCATTTTTGCGCAAAAAAAAAATGCACAAATTAGATGCAGAAAAACCCCTAAAGTTATGACACCTGAATGCGGGACACCCTGTATATACAAATTTAAACAACCGTTATTTTAGTGAGCTATGGAATCTGAAACGTGAAATTGTCTAGTCGACCCTTCCGTATTGCGTCATGAGGTATGGATGTATGGAGGAAACGCGCTAAAAGACAGAAAGAAAAGTGACTAAAAGTAGTCTATTTTACTTCCTTAAAATGATAATTACTAATATTTAATTATTTTTTTAATAGTAATTACTTTAGGGTAATGTCTAGTCTTTAGTATACTATTATTCCTCATTATAATTCTAACGAATCATGTTTTATATTAATTAAAATTCTGAATGTTCTGCATTTAAAAAACATTAAATTATAGTGCATTATGTTAATGGAGTCCTAATAAAAATGCAAACTATGTAACTTTTTGCAAAAAGAGGTTAAGAAATTCTGATATTTATACAGCAGGAACTGAGAAATTTTAGCACGTTCTCATAAAAAGTCCGACTCGCAGGAACTGCGTCATGTTAGCACAGTTCCGCTGTTATCTCTAGTGTCATTTGGAAAGATTAAAATAGAAACAGTTATTATTTTGGTTCGACCTTTCATGAAATAGTTTTATGGCTTTACCTGGCAGGGTCCGCCAGCCCCCACCATCCACTTCTAGAGATACTTATTCCACAGTTCCATGCATTGAAAAATATCAAAATGTTTTCTTATTTTCTTGTCTTCTTCTACTGTAATACTAATTCTACAAAAACCCCTTCCTCATATAATTATATAAGTGTAATATACACACACACATATATATATATATATATATATATATATATATGCGCGTTTGTGTTAATCACAGCCAACAAATGGAATAATTGTTATATTCACAGATTAAATGCGAAGACCTCGACTATAATTCTGTAACTGGCGTGTTCTATCTAGTCGAGGAAGGCTAAATTCAAAGAAATAATTTGATCCAATATTAACCTCGGGATAAAACCCCAATTACTAACTAATTTACAATTCATGAAGCAATTCAAGAAAACCAGATTACTGTCATCATTGCGTTGTTTATAGCAAAAAATGCAAGAGAGCAAAACCAGCATTTATTGAACAATGATACATATGTATAAGATTTTATGATTAAACAATAATACAAGAATGAGGTCATCCCGTAAGTAATGTCGGTGTACTGTAGAATGTGTGGATCCAAGTACTTCTGCTAGCTCTTCTACTGTTACAACAGGATTTTCTTCTACAGTAGTCTGCAGGAGTTGGTCGTCAAGCTCTGTTGCTAGACCTGTACGAGGCTCGTCTTCAAGCTTACGGTTTATGTCGATGGACTGTAGAATGTGTGGATCCAAGTTTTTCTGCTAGCTCTTCAACTGTTACAACAGGATTTTCTTCTACAGTAGCCTGCAGGAGTTGGTCGTCAAGCTCTGTTGCTAGACCTGTACGAGGCTCGTCTTCAAGCTTACGGCTTATGTCGATGGACTGTAGAATGTGTCGATCCAAGTTTTTCTGCTAGCTCTTCAACTGTTACAACAGGATTTTCTTCTACAGTAGCCTGCAGGAGTTGGTCGTCAAGCTCTGTTGCTAGACCTGTACGAGGCTCGTCTTCAAGCTAGCGGCTTATGTCGATGGACTGTAGAATGTGTCGATCCAAGTTTTTCTGCTAGCTCTTCAACTGTTACAACAGGATTTTCTTCTACAGTAGCCTGCAGGAGTTGGTCGTCAAGCTCTGTTGCTAGACCTGTACGAGGCTCGTCTTCAAGCTAGCGGCTTATGTCGATGGACTGTAGAATGTGTCGATCCAAGTTTTTCTGCTAGCTCTTCAACTGTTACAACAGGATTTTCTTCTACAGTAGCCTGCAGGAGTTGGTCGTCAAGCTCTGTAGCTAGACCTGTACGAGGCTTGTCTTCAAGCTTGCGGCTTATGTCGATGGACTGTAGAATGTGTGGATCCAAGTTTTTCTGCTAGCTCTTCGACTGTTACAACAGGATTTTCTTCTACAGTAGCCTGCAGGAGTTGGTTTGTCGCTCGAAATCGTTCAAACCACCGCTTCACTTGTCGCTTACTTCACTTGTCGCTTGCCTGTATTTCTACAAGTTTTCGCTAAGTTTAAGGAACATTTTCTTCTTTGTCGAATTTCCGAAGCATAACATGGCGTAAGTGCTGTTTTGGGAGATCCATTTCAAATGAAATTTCAGCACAGAATAAATAAATTTCACTAACCAATGCGTGATAAATAGAAGTGTATTTAATGCTATAATAAACAAAAATAACTTGAAAAGGAGAGAATATAAACAGATAGAATATCAAAAACCTAAATAACTTATGGATGGCATATATATGATTTAAGACTCTAGAATGATGATATATGATAAAATACTATCATTTTATCATGATATATGATAAAAATACTCTAGAATAAGTAAAAAAATTGCGAGCAAGAAATGCAATAAAGTAACAGGTAATAATCACTATGTAGGCCAGGGTTGTGATAATAACTTATCAAGATTAATCTTCAAATATTACATGTGATAGGAATATACTCATAACATCTCTCTTTCTTCTTTCTCTGTCTTTTTATTTTTCCTTCTCTTTCTCCCGCTGTACTTTAAGTTGGCCATCAGTTCAAACCTCAAGGCAGATACTGGACAGTTTGGCTTCAAGGTTTGAACTGAACGGGTCCAGCCCACCCACGATAAGTTAATAAACCTCAAGGCAGGGACTGCACAGTTTGGACTCAACGGATCAACCACACATACGATAAGTTAATAAACCTCAAGGCAGGGACTGCACAGTTTGGACTGAACGGATCAACCACACATACGATAAGTTAATAAACCTCAAGGCAGGGACTGCACAGTTTGGACTGAACGGATCAACCACACACACGATAAGTTAATAAACCTCAAGGCAGGGACTGCACAGTCCAGTTATAGTAGACCCACTGAATATGAAGCAAACAGCCTCTTCTCGTAGACTTCCACGGCCCACGTTATTTGAAGATTTAAAGTCTTCTTGATGAGACCGTGTCAAATTGGTAGCAACCGACGTTTCGCTAGACGTCCTGCCGGCTTTTTTAGAAGGAAGAAGCCGGAAACATCAAATATCCTCTTGTCGACACACATCAGGTCTGGCTTGCACAGCCAAGACCTTATTGATCTGAATAGTTAATCTATTAGTTTTACCATTCTACTTCGATGGACTGTACATGTAACTGTGGTCTCTCCGTGTATGGGCACCCTTAGGGTACGTTTATGGTGAGGATTGATTCTGCGATACTACGATAGCTACTCCGATGAGCGCTGCCCCGATGTATTCTACATCGATGGAGGGTGTTCATGCTGCCTCACCATTGCATTGGTTCTTGCTGGGAGTAAAGTAACCTTCATCAGTGAATTCGCTTTTGTTTATGAAAAAGCTCTGCTTATGTTAGTGAGAAAAAATGAGCCTTTACAATTAGTTCGCGATGTTCCTGACAAAGAAAAAGGGATTGGTTTCTTACTCGGAAAAATTAATGGAATCCTATTAATTTTAGCGAGTTGGATAGACTAGAGTCGCTTAAATTAATATAATTCTATTAATTGCGAGTTGGATTGGCTAGAGTTTTCTTATATCTTCTTGAGCGAGCGGAAACGCATATCATGTAATGCTTAATAAATGTAAAAGATCCAAAATAGAGAGAGAGAAAAGGAATAAAATATGTTTGTTTACAAATATCGTTGTTTGTTATCCTTCATAACCTGCAAAACAGTCAACTTTAATGCTTAATAACTATTTTCATAGTTGAGAGAATTGATTTCGATCATATTAATCTTTTTATTAATAAATATTACTTGCCATTATCTAATATGAATTATAACCGTAGATAACGAGTCAAGTAGTAAAAGATAACCAGCAAAGAACCTGTAAGCTAATCAGTTAGCTTATCAGCGAGTATGAGTAACTGTTATATGTCACTTAACTAAATAAATACTTCAAAAGTAACTGGATGTAGTCTTCGCAAAAATTCCCAATTTTCTTTCATCTCGACAACGAAATAACCAAAAAAGAATAATCACACAAGATGAAGTAATGAGAGAGGGTAGGTGACCTGCGCACTAGAGTCCTTTTGAAGGAACCAATCACAGTCAGGCCCACATCGCGGCTTCCCTCCTCACTGCGAGGAGAAAACAAAATATTTGTTAGATAATGGCAAGTAATATTTATTAATAAAAAGGTTAATATGATCAAAATCAATTCTCTCAACTATGGAATAAGTTATTAAGCATTAAAGTTGACTGTTTTGCAGGTTATGAAGGATAACAAACAACGATATTTGTAAACAAACATATTTTATTCCTTTTCTCTCTCTCTATTTTGGATCTTTTACATTTATTAAGCATTACATGATATGCGTTTCCGCTCGCTCAAGAAGATATAAGAAAACTCTAGCCAATCCAACTCGCAATTAATAGAATTATGTTAATTTAAGCGACTCTAGTCTATCCAACTCGCTAAAATTAATAGGATTCCATTAATTTTTCCGAGTAAGAAACCAATCCCTTTTTCTTTGTCAGGAACATCGCGAACTAATTGTAAAGGCTCATTTTTTCTCACTAACATAAGCAGAGCTTTTTCATAAACAAAAGCTAATTCACTGTTGAAGGTTACTTTACTCCCAGCAAGAACCAATGCAATGGTGAGTCAGCATGAACACCCTCCATCGATGTAGAATACATGGGGGCAGCGCTCATGGGAGTAGCTATCGTAGCATCGCAGAATGAATCCTCACCATGAACGTACCCTTAGGGTGGGTTTACATACTTCTTGCAGGAAATATATCTCAGGTGTTGAATAGATAATTATCATAACCTGAGATATATTTCCTGCAATAACTATCAGATGTAAACGCACCCTTATTGCTCCTGATAGAAATATATATCTCAGACATAAATTGTTTGCTGTTTACATTAGTTACAGTTACTCTATGACATAAATATCCTGCAATTACTATCAGATGTAAACGCACCCAAAGGCCCACCCCCACACCAAAGCTGTGGTGGCAGCTCACAAAAACATGTTGTTGAGGTCATTGTTTTCTTCGACGACGATGATCAAGATTTTTTTGATATTATTAATCTTGTGAACATCTTGTTTGAGCACCCCTGATAAAGAAGATAGTTTTTCGCAATAATTTAAGAGTAAGTGTTTTAGAAATCCTTATCTTTAATAATGAAGATGGAGATAGTTAGCAGTTGCAGAGATACGAAGACAAGGTATAGTTGGGATTCGGCTAGGAGAAAAGAAATAGTTGGGATTCCGCTTTTTCTCCTAGCCGAATCCCAACTATACCTTGTCTTCTTAACTTTAATATGAAGTTATAGATAGAATCCCATAGATCAAGTTTAACATTTCGATGGTCATAGGATTTATCCCGCTGATCTCACATCATCCTTACCAGCTCTATCAATAATTCCTTATCAATTCTTGCACTCATAACATAATAAAATTGTATGTTTTAAATTCACCTGACACCCGTAAAGCTAGGTAAAAGTTGAAAACGTTTTTCGTTTTTATAGGCTTTATTTTACATAACATGTTCTTACCAATACGGAGAAATGAACTTACTTTTATTTTTAACTGAATAATTTGACATTTTTGTTCCATTTCCATGATTTATTAAATCTTTATCCTACAATTTGTATTACAGTGAATAGTTCTATATATAACTATATACACCCGGCGCTTATGGCCAAGATTTGTCGATACGCCGTAAAAAAAAAACTATACATAGCTCCTTATGTCATGGCATACAAGATGCTTAAAGTATTTTCGATTTTACCCAGAAGATGTATCATTCTGCTGAAATCTTCTTTGGTTTTTAATTTCTAAAATTAGCGCGGTTCCTCCTTAAAATGTTGGCTTGTTTAAATGAAAGTGTCACTTTTCTACCTGTTCCTCTTTCTAAGGTCCCAAACAAAGCTACCGTTACTGCCATAAAGCTGGAGATGTTAGGGCATCCACCATTTCTAAAATGACGGGCCAGACATTTGATAATATTCAACTTGTGTAATTCCAACTTCTGTGTAAGTTGGCTATTATCGGTTTCCTGTGCCTTGACGACTCAGTATCGCTTTTATTCCAGATTTTCGAGTAGGTGTTCACAATTTTCACGAAATATCGACACAAAAAAATGTTTATTTCTAGTCAAAGCTATCCAAATGACACTAGGGATAAAAACGGAACCGCGCTAAGATGACGCAGTTCCTGTGCGTCGGAACTTTCTTGAGTTGAGGAGGAACACACTAAACGTAACGTGATCGTTATTTACAATAAATTATGACTAGACTATGTTTGCCAGTAGATGTTTGGCTAAGAACGTTGGCATTGTTTGATCGTGACTAGGGATGCGATGCAATGAAGAAGAGATGCAACGTATGAAATGCTAAACACAGCTGTGTGTTCAAGCATATCCTCCTAATGCGAGAGTATGATTTCCGGAACGTTGCTTCGAGTGTGTTACGGAAGGGCGGTATGTACATAGACTATGTTTGCCAGTAGATGTTTGGCTAAGAACGTTGGCATTGATTGATCGTGACTAGAGATGCGATGCAATGAAGAAGAGATGCAACGTATGCAATGCTAATCACAGCAGTTTGTGGTCACAGTTCAAGCATATCCTCCTAATGCGAGAGTATGATTTCCGGAACGTTGCTTCGAGTGTGTTACGGAAGGGCGGTATGTACATAGACTATGTTTGCCAGTAGATGTTTGGCTAAGAACGTTGGCATTGATTGATCGTGACTAGGGATGCGATGCAATGAAGAAGAGATGCAACGTATGAAATGCTAAACACAGCTGTGTGTTCAAGCATATCCTCCTAATGCAAGAGTATGATTTCCGGAACGTTGCTTCGAGTGTGTTACGGAAGGGCGGTATGTACATAGACTATGTTTGCCAGTAGATGTGCGGCTAAGAACGTTGGCATTGATTGATCGTGACTAGGGATGCGATGCAATGAAGAAGAGATGCAACGTATGCAATGCTAATCACAGCAGTTTGTGGTCACAGTTCAAGCATATCCTCCTAATGCGAGAGTATGATTTCCGGAACGTTGCTTCGAGTGTGTTACGGAAGGGCGGTATGTACATAGACTATGTTTGCCAGTAGATGTTTGGCTAAGAACGTTGGCATTGATTGATCGTGACTAGAGATGTGATGTAATGAAGAAGAGATGCAACGTATGCAATGCTAATCACAGCAGTTTGTGGTCACAGTTCAAGCATATCCTCCTAATGCGAGAGTATGATTTCCGGAACGTTGCTTCGAGTGTGTTACGGAAGGGCGGTATGTACATAGACTATGTTTGCCAGTAGATGTTTGGCTAAGAACGTTGGCATTGATTGATCGTGACTAGGGATGCGATGCAATGAAGAAGAGATGCAATGTATGAAATGCTAAACACAGCTGTGTGTTCAAGCATATCCTCCTAATGCAAGAGTATGAATTCCGGAACGTTGCTTCGAGTGTGTTACGGAAGGGCGGTATGTACATAGACTATGTTTGCCAGTAGATGTGCGGCTAAGAACGTTGGCATTGATTGATCGTGACTAGGGATGCGATGCAATGAAGAAGAGATGCAACGTATGCAATGCTAATCACAGCAGATTGTGGTCACAGTTCAAGCATATCCTCCTAATGCAAGAGTATGATTTCCGGAACGTTGCTTCGAGTGTGTTACGGAAGGGCGGTATGTACATAGACTATGTTTGCCAGTAGATGTTTGGCTAAGAACGTTGGCATTGATTGATCGTGACTAGGGATGCGATGCAATGAAGAAGAGATGCAATGTATGAAATGCTAAACACAGCTGTGTGTTCAAGCATATCCTCCTAATGCAAGAGTATGAATTCCGGAACGTTGCTTCGAGTGTGTTACGGAAGGGCGGTATGTACATAGACTATGTTTGCCAGTAGATGTTTGGCTAAGAACGTTGGCATTGATTGATCGTGACTAGAGATGTGATGTAATGAAGAAGAGATGCAACGTATGCAATGCTAATCACAGCAGTTTGTGGTCACAGTTCAAGCATATCCTCCTAATGCGAGAGTATGATTTCCGGAACGTTGCTTCGAGTGTGTTACGGAAGGGCGGTATGTACATAGACTATGTTTGCCAGTAGACGTTTGGCTAAGAACGTTGGCATTGATTGATCGTGACTAGGGATGCGATGCAATGAAGAAGAGATGCAACGTATGAAATGCTAAACACAGCTGTGTGTTCAAGCATATCCTCCTAATGCAAGAGTATGAATTCCGGAACGTTGCTTCGAGTGTGTTACGGAAGGGCGGTATGTACATAGACTATGTTTGCCAGTAGATGTTTGGCTAAGAACGTTGGCATTGATTGATCGTGACTAGAGATGTGATGTAATGAAGAAGAGATGCAACGTATGCAATGCTAATCACAGCAGTTTGTGGTCACAGTTCAAGCATATCCTCCTAATGCGAGAGTATGATTTCCGGAACGTTGCTTCGAGTGTGTTACGGAAGGGCGGTATGTACATAGACTATGTTTGCCAGTAGACGTTTGGCTAAGAACGTTGGCCTTGATTGATCGTGACTAGAGATGCGATGCAATGAAGAAGAGATGCAACGTATGCAATGCTAATCACAGCAGTTTGTGGTCACAGTTCAAGCATATCCTCCTAATGCGAGAGTATGATTTCCGGAACGTTGCTTCGAGTGTGTTACGGAAGGGCGGTATGTACATAGACTATGTTTGCCAGTTATGTTTGGCTAAGAACGTTGGCATTGATTGATCGTGACTAGGGATGCGATGCAATGAAGAAGAGATGCAACGTATGAAATGCTAAACACAGCTGTGTGTTCAAGCATATCCTCCTAATGCGAGAGTATGATTTCCGGAACGTTGCTTCGAGTGTGTTACGGAAGGGCGGTATGTACATAGACTATGTTTGCCAGTAGATGTTTGGCTAAGAACGTTGGCATTGATTGATCGTGACTAGGGATGCGATGCAATGAAGAAGAGATGCAACGTATGCAATGCTAATCACAGCAGTTTGTGGTCACAGTTCAAGCATATCCTCCTAATGCGAGAGTATGATTTCCGGAACGTTGCTTCGAGTGTGTTACGGAAGGGCGGTATGTACATAGACTATGTTTGCCAGTTATGTTTGGCTAAGAACGTTGGCATTGATTGATCGTGACTAGGGATGCGATGCAATGAAGAAGAGATGCAACGTATGAAATGCTAAACACAGCTGTGTGTTCAAGCATATCCTCCTAATGCAAGAGTATGATTTCCGGAACGTTGCTTCGAGTGTGTTACGGAAGGGCGGTATGTACATAGACTATGTTTGCCAGTAGATGTTTGGCTAAGAACGTTGGCATTGATTGATCTTGACTAGAGATGTGATGTAATGAAGAAGAGATGCAACGTATGCAATGCTAATCACAGCAGTTTGTGGTCACAGTTCAAGCATATCCTCCTAATGCGAGAGTATGATTTCCGGAACGTTGCTTCGAGTGTGTTACGGAAGGGCGGTATGTACATAGACTATGTTTGCCAGTAGATGTTTGGCTAAGAACGTTGGCATTGATTGATCGTGACTAGGGATGCGATGCAATGAAGAAGAGATGCAACGTATGAAATGCTAATCACAGCAGTTTGTGGTCACAGTTCAAGCATATCCTCCTAATGCGAGAGTATGATTTCCGGAACGTTGCTTCGAGTGTGTTACGGAAGGGCGGTATGTACATAGACTATGTTTGCCAGTAGATGTTTGGCTAAGAACGTTGGCATTGATTGATCGTGACTAGAGATGCGATGCAATGAAGAAGAGATGCAACGTATGCAATGCTAATCACAGCAGTTTGTGGTCACAGTTCAAGCGTATCCTCCTAATGCGAGAGTATGATTTCCGGAACATTGCTTCGAGTGTGTTACGGAAGGGCGGTATGTACATAGACTATGTTTGCCAGTTATGTTTGGCTAAGAACGTTGGCATTGATTGATCGTGACTAGGGATGCGATGCAATGAAGAAGAGATGCAACGTATGAAATGCTAATCACAGCAGTTTGTGGTCACAGTTCAAGCATATCCTCCTAATGCAAGAGTATGATTTCCGGAACGTTGCTTCGAGTGTGTTACGGAAGGGCGGTATGTACATAGACTATGTTTGCCAGTAGATGTGCGGCTAAGAACGTTGGCATTGATTGATCGTGACTAGAGATGCGATGCAATGAAGAAGAGATGCAACGTATGCAATGCTAATCACAGCAGTTTGTGGTCACAGTTCAAGCATATCCTCCTAATGCGAGAGTATGATTTCCGGAACGTTGCTTCGAGTGTGTTACGGAAGGGCGGTATGTACATAGACTATGTTTGCCAGTAGATGTTTGGCTAAGAACGTTGGCATTGATTGATCGTGACTAGGGATGCGATGCAATGAAGAAGAGATGCAACGTATGCAATGCTAATCACAGCAGTTTGTGGTCACAGTTCAAGCATATCCTCCTAATGCGAGTGTATGATTTCCGGAACGTTGCTTCGAGTGTGTTACGGAAGGGCGGTATGTACATAGACTATGTTTGCCAGTTATGTTTGGCTAAGAACGTTGGCATTGATTGATCGTGACTAGGGATGCAATGCAATGAAGAAGAGATGCAACGTATGAAATGCTAAACACAGCTGTGTGTTCAAGCATATCCTCCTAATGCGAGAGTATGATTTCCGGAACGTTGCTTCGAGTGTGTTACGGAAGGGCGGTATGTACATAGACTATGTTTGCCAGTAGATGTTTGGCTAAGAACGTTGGCATTGATTGATCGTGACTAGGGATGCGATGCAATGAAGAAGAGATGCAACGTATGCAATGCTAATCACAGCAGTTTGTGGTCACAGTTCAAGCATATCCTCCTAATGCGAGAGTATGATTTCCGGAACGTTGCTTCGAGTGTGTTACGGAAGGGCGGTATGTACATAGACTATGTTTGCCAGTTATGTTTGGCTAAGAACGTTGGCATTGATTGATCGTGACTAGGGATGCGATGCAATGAAGAAGAGATGCAACGTATGAAATGCTAAACACAGCTGTGTGTTCAAGCATATCCTCCTAATGCAAGAGTATGATTTCCGGAACGTTGCTTCGAGTGTGTTACGGAAGGGCGGTATGTACATAGACTATGTTTGCCAGTAGATGTTTGGCTAAGAACGTTGGCATTGATTGATCGTGACTAGAGATGTGATGTAATGAAGAAGAGATGCAACGTATGCAATGCTAATCACAGCAGTTTGTGGTCACAGTTCAAGCATATCCTCCTAATGCGAGAGTATGATTTCCGGAACGTTGCTTCGAGTGTGTTACGGAAGGGCGGTATGTACATAGACTATGTTTGCCAGTAGATGTTTGGCTAAGAACGTTGGCATTGATTGATCGTGACTAGGGATGCGATGCAATGAAGAAGAGATGCAACGTATGAAATGCTAATCACAGCAGTTTGTGGTCACAGTTCAAGCATATCCTCCTAATGCGAGAGTATGATTTCCGGAACGTTGCTTCGAGTGTGTTACGGAAGGGCGGTATGTACATAGACTATGTTTGCCAGTAGATGTTTGGCTAAGAACGTTGGCATTGATTGATCGTGACTAGAGATGCGATGCAATGAAGAAGAGATGCAACGTATGCAATGCTAATCACAGCAGTTTGTGGTCACAGTTCAAGCATATCCTCCTAATGCGAGAGTATGATTTCCGGAACGTTGCTTCGAGTGTGTTACGGAAGGGCGGTATGTACATAGACTATGTTTGCCAGTAGATGTTTGGCTAAGAACGTTGGCATTGATTGATCGTGACTAGGGATGCGATGTAATGAAGAAGAGATGCAACGTATGCAATGCTAATCACAGCAGTTTGTGGTCACAGTTCAAGCATATCCTCCTAATGCGAGAGTATGATTTCCGGAACGTTGCTTCGAGTGTGTTACGGAAGGGCGGTATGTACATAGACTATGTTTGCCAGTAGATGTTTGGCTAAGAACGTTGGCATTGATTGATCGTGACTAGGGATGCGATGCAATGAAGAAGAGATGCAACGTATGAAATGCTAATCACAGCAGTTTGTGGTCACAGTTCAAGCATATCCTCCTAATGCGAGAGTATGATTTCCGGAACGTTGCTTCGAGTGTGTTACGGAAGGGCGGTATGTACATAGACTATGTTTGCCAGTAGATGTTTGGCTAAGAACGTTGGCATTGATTGATCGTGACTAGGGATGCGATGCAATGAAGAAGAGATGCAACGTATGAAATGCTAAACACAGCTTTGTGTTCAAGCATATCCTCCTAATGCAAGAGTATGATTTCCGGAACGTTGCTTCGAGTGTGTTACGGAAGGGCGGTATGTACATAGACTATGTTTGCCAGTAGATGTTTGGCTAAGAACGTTGGCATTGATTGATCGTGACTAGAGATGTGATGTAATGAAGAAGAGATGCAACGTATGAAATGCTAAACACAGCTGTGTGTTCAAGCATATCCTCCTAATGCAAGAGTATGATTTCCGGAACGTTGCTTCGAGTGTGTTACGCAGGGGCGGAAAGTCCATAGGCAGGCCTATAGCCCCTGCTCCTTTCTGCGGGGCACCACCGTCATTGTTCAAACGGACTATTTAGCAATGGGTACATAGGAAGCAACAAAACCCGTAGGAAACCCAAACTCTGAGGCACACGGGGGGGGGGGTTAAAGCTCCTCAACAGAGTAGAACTTCGAGAAGCTGTAGTCCATTGCAACCTGAACAAGCACCTTCATAGGATGAAGACAGTCAACTCCCCCTTCTGCAGATGGTGTAGAGCAGAAGAGACGCCGATACACATCATCCGTGACTGTGAAAGGCTAGATCGCATACAGCTTTAGGTACTTTGGTGATACAAAGGATACCAACCACGATCCAAGGGAAATATCCATAAGGAGACTTATGGATTATTGAAAGGTAGTAACACTCTGAAGAGATACAACAATGGGCAGCACAAGAGGTCGCACGGCCGCGGTGAGCTCCCTCGAGGAGGACAGCCTGAGAATATTGCATTTTATTGTGAAACGCAAAAACTCTAAATGTAGCATTAAAAGAGCTTAAAGCACTCAATAGTTTTTACTTTTAAATGGGTAAATTTCGGTATCTCGTAGGTACTATCGATGAAAATATAAAGAAACTTTTCAAAAATTCTTTCACAAGTGCAACCTAAATAACTACGTTCCTCAGAAATGTGCTAAGTTCAGCCATTATGAAAATAGGTTGCCGAAAATGTTTCCTGTTGAATATTTATGAATTTTGTAGTTAGTTGTTGATACTGTTAATGAATGATTGATTGTTTGAAGTATTGTTGATAGGATCTGATAAGAAATGACTTGAATTGATAACGAGTCATTCAGGATAATTTGTCATTGATCTTTCTCTGCTCCGGCTTACTCTCTCTCCCAGCAAAACAAAAATGGAAAAACCCCTTGAGACTATTATTAATTTCTGAAAGAATATACCTCCAGAATGAGTAGGCTCTGATCTTGAGTGGTCCTCCTTGTTTTTGTTCAACAGCCCTGATAAAGCCTTGAATTGTCGGTCTGTCCGTTTGTTCCCTATACAAATCCACACCGTTTGACCTATTTTGACCTAACTTGGCCTAAAGGTAGGTCAAGATCCAGGGAGTGTCATGTGCGTGGTCAAAATCGTCTATCAGCTGTTTGTTCCTTACACAATTCCACACCGTTTGACCGATTTTGATCAAACTTGCGAAACAGGTCGGTCTTGATCTGGGGAGTGTCATAGGCTAGATCGAAATCGTTTATTAGCTGTTTGTTCCTTATACAAATCCACACCGTTTGACCGATTTTGACCATACTTGCCAAACAGGTCGGTCTTGATCCGAGGAGTGTCGTAGGGTAGGTCACAATCGTCTATCAGCTGTTTGTTCCTTATACAAATCCACACCGTTTGACCGATTTTGACCATACTTGCCAAACAGGTCGGTCTTGATCCGAGGAGTGTCGTAGGGTAGGTCACAATCGTCTATCAGCTGTTTGTTCCTAATACAAATCCACACTGTTTGACCAATTTTGACCAAACTTGACACACGGGTAGGTCATGATCGGGGTGTGTCATAGGCTAGGTCAAAATCGGGTTGGACTCACAGTTCGCAGGTCTCGGGTTCGAAACTGTGAATCCGAAAAGTTACAGATTTGCGTTATTAGATTGTTGTATTACTTATTTGGTTTCTAACTTATTTTTGCTTTTCTAGGTACAGAAAGTAGGTGTAGCATTGCACGCCGGGTAACAGCTAGTTTTCTGATAAAAAATGGAGTTTTATTAAGACACAACGACCAAATAAATTATTGGTTTTGACTTCACAAAAATAAAACGTTTTGTAATTTAAAGAGCGAATGTCTTCATTTATAGATCTCGAATGTCGAATAAATAAGTTGTAGGTTGCAGATCCTAAGCCAATATAAAGTCCGAACATTAGCAAAATAGACGCATACAGCGTGTTGCACAATTCTATAGAAGCACAGCCAAAGAGCTTCAATCGTGACAAAGAGGCACGCGAAATGTCTTCCAGTCTCTTTGGACAACCAAACTCCCTTCACTTGAGGTTAAACAGTGGCAAAGAGAAATGCAAAATCAACTTTCCTATTCATGTATTGCTGAATATCACTCATTATAGAACGCTTCATTCATCTCCCAAAAAGAGAAGTACTTCTTCGAATTGGTCGAGAATTTTCGCAGTCCCCATGATATTATGTCAGAATAAAATAAAAATTCACAACGACCTCCTTTAGTATTTATTTCTTCTTCAAATCGTCATCTATTATTACGAAAATTACCCCCCTTAAAACTTATATATATATATATATATATATATATATATATATATATATATATATATATATATATATAGGTTAGCTCAGTGGTAGAGCATTCGACTAATATGCTGGAGGGCCTGTGTTCAAATCTGGGACACGCACTGAAGATTTTATGTAACAAAAAGGTAAGAATCAGATACCTCTACAGTATGTAGGTAGGTAGGTGTATGTGTGTGTATATATATATATATATATATATATATATATATATATATATATATATATATATATATATATATACATACAAATTCAATTTATTTCAGGAAAATGTGAATACAGGATTCCATATCAAAAGATTAGACGAATTCGTAAACTAAAAAAGTCGGTCCATCTTGTGGGGGTGTAATAATTTGCGCCTGACTCCGGGCTGAAATTATTAATTTGTCTATAGGGGAAACAATTTTTGATTTCTTGCAATGAAAGTCTCTGTATTCGTCGTGCCAAATTAATAAGAAAGATTGGTGTGTGGTCCATTAAGCGAGGGAGTGAATGGATGATTTTCTTTTTTTCTTTTTTCTTTTTTGTTGCCATAAATACAATTTTTAATGCTGAGCACATTCTCCTATGCTGAATTGGCCCTACCTTAACAAAAATAATATTTAAATAAATTCAAGTGCCTTTTTTTGGCACTTGAATTTCAGATGAGGGATACATGCAAATGAAAACGTATCTTTACAGAGAACTACTTGACGCATCGAAACCCCGTTTGCACGGTTCTTCCTTGTTTTGTTAGTTCATTTTAAAAACATAATGCAAAAATATGGATTTGCTCCTTTGAAAACTGTTGATATCTCAAACCGTTTAGTAGTTATTTCTCTTGTGGCCCGCTTATCTGGGCCACCCTGTGTGTATATGTATGTATATATATATATATATATATATATATATATATATATATATATATATATATATATGACGAAAATCTAGGAGTATTAAGAAAGCGGAAAGGAGGTAAAATATGACCTTATATTACGCTTCATAGATTCACTGCAGAAATTGAAATGGTTTTCCAACACTATAATTAGTTCCTTGAGAAGCCCAGATATCGAATGAATGGTTAGGTAACCAAGAGCACTCTTGCGACAAGGAAACCCGAGAACCGCAATAAAGGAACTTTTTTTTCAACAAGGTCGCGGAAGAATAATTCATTACACTTTAAATGGAGGACGCTTTGAGCAATGGCGAGATGAAAAAAAAGTTATAATCTTATTTTTATTTACTGCAAGGATTCTATTATGGAACAATTTTTTCGAGGAATGAATTCCGTGTACTGGGTGTAACAGCTGGGGTTCAATTATAAAGCTCAAAGAAGAAATTCTTAATATTGTGCTTTCTAAGAGAAAGTACTGAATGAAGGAATGTGCCTATTAAGGTGACACTAATTAAAGAATTTTTAAAAGTCTTCAAATCCATTCTAACTACTAGAGGTTGCTAAAATGATCATATCAGTTATATTTCATTCATACTTATATACAAAATACGTATATACATGTGTGACTTATCTACATGTAAATGAGGGGGATAGGATTTGAATAAAATTCATCTTCATATTGTTTCTTCGTCATGGGCTTATATAGGAAATAATTTGGGGGGGGGGGCTGGGAACATTTCCGAGGTATGGAATACTAACAATCTAGAACTTGGAATAGTTTGCCAAATAAAACACTACAACACCAAAAACAAAAAATATGTTTTCTGGACTGAGAGATCTTATTTAATTTATTTCTAAGGGTTTTATGGCACGTTTTTACAAATGGTAAAACTGAAGGAGAGCGTCCTCAGCTACGATTTTCTTCAAAGTTTGCACTATAACGTATTTTGATGCACTAAACACGAATCCGTTGAAAAAAAAAATCCCGCTCTCAACTAGGAAAGAAGTTATTAAAAAAAAAAGTTCACTGTTATGGCGGTTATAAAAGACTGGGTAAACAGCTTATATGTAAACACGCGCATGCGCAATAGTCCTTAATCACGAAGTGTAATTGAAATTCAGACTCACCTGTGGTAGCTGACTTAGTCGTAAACTGTCGCTTTTGGGCATACGTGCTATGCGTTTCCGCTCGCTCCGCTCGCTCAAGAAAACATCAAAACCCCTAGTCAATCCAACTCGCAGAAATGAAAAGAATTCTATGCCCAAAAGTCGTCCTAGGCAATCTTCCCTAACCTTCATAACAGTGAACTTTTTTTTTAAATAACTTCTTTCCTAGTTGAGAGCGGGATTTTGTTTCAACGGATTCGTGTTTAGTGCATCAAAATACGTTATAGTGCAAACTTTGAAGAAAATCGTAGCTGAAGACGCTCTCCTTCAGATTTACCTTACAAATTAAATCGAAATTTCGTGAGGGGGGGTGCAGGTAATTCTTATTGAGTTAGTACATACATATCGTCATGTCAACCCCCCCTCCCATGTCAAACTATCCCCATGTCAAACTATACATGCCCTATCATGTCAAACTATCGAATATGCAAATCGGAGCAAACTAGAGAACGAACATATTCTATCCATCGAGGAAGTAATATATTGAAAAATGGTCTTATTCGTTACTTTATTTAAGGCATTAAAGGATATTCTAAAGGGGTTAGAGTTGTGACAATTTGCGACAAGCCGTATCGTCCACAATCCAAGAGCAAAGTCTCCAATCTGAAAAACCAGTTTTTGCATATTCGATCGTTTGGCATGGTAGGGACGATATGTACACCTTTACTGTTCAGGAACTCTAAAATAATCTCTAATGTTTTTTTAAATATTGTTGCAGCTTTTTTCGTAATCACTTTTGAAGTGTTACTTCGATGTGTAAACATGTGATGGTCGACGTTTTCTCGGGTTTCCAAGAAGGTCCCACGTTTAATAACCGTATTTGTAACTTCTCTAATTGTTGGAGATTCTTTGGTGACCAGTTATTCCTCAGGTTCATCATCACTTCCTAATTCAGTGTTGTCTACTATTGACTTCACCTCGAGTAATTTACACTACTAGGAAGGAGGTGTGTTACTACGATGCTTCCAAGTGATTGTAGATTCAGTGAATTCTAGTTTGAGATTTAGAGGTGATGACTTATAATAGTTCTACTCATAGAGGTAGAAGTCTCTTCATAGGACGCATATTTTCGATATTCGAACCCTCCTTCCCGCCAAAACTTGAATTCCCCGGCAAACTTGCATCCTGTCTGAAACGTGCTTAACACTTTCGCTGCGGGTGTCCTTCCGGAAGGACACTAGCGATCCTACCCGCTTTCGAGTGCCCCTTCGGAAGGACACTCCTCCATTACTTTTCCCTTTAGATTCAAAATGCTCGTAGATGAAGGGGATTAACTTTTAAAGCTCCATGTAAAGACAGTATTCTTTGGGCTTTCCAACAGTGTTTTCAGTTTTAAAATCAGGTGACTGGAATAGTTTTTATGAAAAAAATTGTATAAGTGAAAAATTTAAACAAAAAATGCACCCCTAACTGAGGTATTCCCAACCAAAGACCGCAGTCGAAGTTTTAACCCTTAGACTAACAGCCACAAAATCATATAACTTCCTCCAGGCCAATCGGGGTTTCCAACTAAACCCTTTGTGGAAGGTATATTTACATTTAATTTTCAAGGTAATTTAATAACAAAATAGCGTGTATATCAAATTTATACACAAGGGCTGGTGGTAAGTTCTCTAATCATTGCTGTTCAGGAGGCCATGTTTACCAATTTGGGTCTCAATCCAACCCCTACACTGTGCATCAATTTGATACACATGCCATTTTTTAATTAAATTACATTGAAAATTAAATATAAATGTTGAAGTGTTAAGCTAGGGTGGAGTTGAAAGCAAGTTGAGCTGCCGAAGTGCAAGTCGCAATCTCCTGAGTTTAACCACACCAGACAGCTTTCTCATTTGCCTTCCTGAAAATCTGTAAGCATGGAAATGTCTGAATCTTGACTAAGTATGCAAGAGGAAAAATAAGAAGTGGAAGCCGGCTAGGCATTTTCAGTATTTATTTAAATGTTAACATACTTTTATACCTAAATAAAACAGCTTTCAAAGACGGGTTACCTACAGGTCAGCATCCTTTTCTAGTCAGGATAGAGCTGATACATTTTCTTTTTTCGAAAGTTAAGCCACCATCCTGTAGGGGGTGGTGAACCCACAACCATAGGCACAAAGCTCTTATGACCATTTGGTCTCCAATGGCTTCAGTATTTAAACACAAGTAGATTTAACACCATTCTCAGCATGGTACACAGCACCTGTAGCCATTCTTCACTGCCTGGGATTTCTCAAACAGACAGATACAAAATCCCTATCATCGGGAGAGCCCCCCTCGTATTTATCTATTCTAACAAACTAATCAACATTCTAGAAAATATAAACGCAGGTTAAAATGTCCTCTTAAGTTGGTTGTTATGAGTAGCAGAGAATATCTATTTCCTCCTTCCACCTTCGTTGTTGGGATTCATTCTTCTATCCAATTTTTGGCTTCTGTCCCCCAATAGTGTCCTGTATTTTCGAGTATTTCGCCTGACTCTTAATTGACTTATATTTTAATAATGAAAAAATGGTGAGAAACAAAAAAGAAAATCAAGTTATGAACCTGAATTTTTTTTAGTAGAAAGTGATAAATTCTACTGTATATACATATACAAATAATAAAGATTTTAGAGAGTTACAATAAATTTACACAAGCTTCAATGTAATCTGTCAGCCAAGTGTCATCACAAAACTATAAACATTTCTATATAGCAATGAAATATATAATTAACAATAAAATAGCAATTCTTCTATCTACATTCCGGCTTCTAACCACAATGGTCTCCTGTAATATTTCGCCCCAACTCCCATTGTAATCAGAGCTCCAACTATACTGATTTTTGTTGTCTATCCACATCAAACATGAGATCAATTCAGCTGAGTTTTGGGATTTCCGTATATTTTTTTAATATCTCAACAGTTGAAAGTGGATGTGGAAGGTAACAATTCAATAGCTTACTAAATTCTCTACAAAAACAGTTCTGAAGTAATTTTAACGGTACAATATCAGGATTGGAGAATTTAGACATTTTATCGGAGAACAATTCCCAATTTACGTATTTAAAATAAGAAGTGGAAGCCGGCTAGGCAATTTCAATATTTATTTAAATGTTAACATACTTTTATACGTAAAACAGCTTTCATGGACGGGTTACCTACAGGTCAGCATCCTTTTCTAGTCAGGATAGGGCTCATGCCTTTCATGGACGGGTTACCTACAGGTCAGCATCCTTTTCTAGTCAGGATAGGGCTCATGCCTTTTCTTTCTTATAATTATTATTATTTACAAAAATTATAATACATTTTTTTTTTACAAAAAATATAATTAATTAATTTAAATTTTAACGTCCATTTATTATTAACTACGAATTTTAGGACGGGTTATCTATAGGTTACCACCCTTTTCTAGCCAGGATAGGGGTGATGCCTTTTCTTTTTTCGAAAGAAAAGCCACCGCCCCTAGTGGGAATCGAACCCACGACCTTTGGCACGGAGTGTTAAGAGCTCACGCCTTAACCCTCACGGCTACCGGCTCTCCAAAAAATATAAAAGAGGAAAACTACATTTTTATGTTCTTATTAACATTTTATTTTTGTTATTTAATATTTTTTAACTTATTTTATATTTTATTTTCATAGAGTAATGTTATTATTTTTAATGAGATGAAGATAGTTAGCCGTTGAGGCGATAAGATGTCAAGGGATGGCTGGGATTCGGCTAGGAGAAAAAACGTCAGATCTTCGAGTAAAAATCTATATTGGACGTTTCTCTTGCTCATTCGTTCGTTGTCCTTTTTGTTGTTGCTAAGATGTTTCTCTGCATTTTGTTTTATTTCTGTTCATTTTTATACTTACTGTCAACTACCTTTTGTATAAAAACTACTTGATTACCTAATGCACACTTTAAAAAATATTGGTTCTTAATTTATGTTCATGTTGTTAAAAGATTTATTACTGTTTGATTATTCTCGTTTGTAATTATTTATATTTATTTTTTAGCGGAAGAAGGCCGCCAAAGTGCAGCCAAAACGTCCAATGTAGATTTTCAATTGAAGATCTGATTTTTTTGCCCTGGCCGTATACCAACCATCCCTTGAGTTCTTATTGTTAATTTCTATGTTAATGTTTACTGTCCTTCCTTAAGCGTTAATACTAATGCCATGTGTCCTGTAAAATGAGGTACATTAGTACAGTTTGGTGAAATTGGAACAAAATTATACTGCTCATACATTTGTCTGAGAGCGAACAGATAAATATACAGGTACATATTTGCCTGCTCATATTCTTTGGGCTAGGTTCGACCCTTTGGTATCAAAAAAAAAAAAAATCAGTCCCGTAACAGGCCACAAGGGCCCAGAGGGGCAGATACTGTAGAGGTATCTGATTCTTGACCATACGGCACACTAGGGAGATAGTGTGGTCAATACTATGCTCCGGCCGCCTGATTTTCCCCTTGGCTGCTTCGACTGCTAGAGTCATTAGCACCCAAGGTACCCATTATTAATTAAATTAATTAAAGGCTGGGTGAGCCTAGGGACGATCTGGGACCCCAAATCCAACTCTTTAACGGCAGCACTAGATGAAAAAATCTTTACTGCGCGCTCGGGTTTTGAACCTGGTCCTCCAGTTCATTAGTCGAGTGCTCTACCACTGAGCTAACCTCACCCCCCCCCCTTTGGTATCAGTTCAATGAAAATATCCTAGCAGCGTAGGTCTGTACCAATTTCACCACACTGTAATAATGTGACCCAATTTTACAGTAATAATGCAGAGTTTTATGTGGGAATAAAATACAAAAGTATTGTACATTTTTTTTTTTTTTTTTTTAAATTTAACACATTCTCTTCCTTCAACTTATTCTTAGGTTTTAACTTGAAATGATACAAATGTTAAATGAAAGAGATATTTTTGTGTGACTAGTAATAATGTGAAGAATAATCAAGTTTCATAAAATAGAATCATTGTTTTTAAAAAAAAAGAAAAGAGTATTTAAAGAAAATCAATGGTTGTACTGGGAAAACACAGGAAAAGTAATAAAATGTATATACTATAGAGTTCATACAATATTTTCAGATAATGAAAAATTCATGGACGTGTGTATTCTAAAATTACTTGTTATAATACTAATTTGAAATTTTTACCGCGGGATTCATTTATTCATTTACATTTTAGAGTCTATTTATATATTACACAGATTTTAAGGACAAGATTTCTACTGTTTACCACTCTTTTCTTGACAGGATGGGGCTAATACTTTCTATCTTTCTAAAGAAAAGCTACCACCCTTAGTGATAATCGAACTTAGGCATGGTGTGCTCACACCTTAGCACTCACGGCCATCGGGTCTCCGTCAAATAATTCCTGTAAAATCTTAAGAAATTGATTGATAACTATTTTTTTTTATTTAAATTTTAACGTCCATTATATTTTAGGACGGGCAATCTAAAGGTTACCACCCTTTTCTAGCCAGGATATGGCCACCACCCCTTGTGGGAATCGAACCCACAACCTTTGGCACTCACGGCCAATGGGCCTCTGATAACTAATTTTTGATTGAACTAATCAATGGAATCAACAATAATTATAGCTATAACTTAATCAAAATTGAGTAAGTATTAATGAGTTAATGATTATTTTTTATTTATTTATTTATTATATTATAAGTTAAGGCGGCTAGGCAATTCAACATTTAACAAGTATTGAAGCAACAAGAAAAATATAAGAAGACAAGGTATAGTTGGGATTCGGCTAGGAGAAAAACGTCAGACTTTCAGGAAGAAATCTGTATTTGGACGTTTCGGCTGCACATTGGCAGCCTTCTTCAGCTAAAAAATACAACTTATAAATAAAAAAATAAATATACAACTTGTAAGTAAAAAACAGGCAGAAATGAGTGTAGTAGATACATCAAGAAAATAAATTTTAACCAATCTTATTTTTAAACAATGAAAATACGGTAGTTGGAAAGTAAACGCATGTAGAAAGTAGTAAGTAAACAGTACAAAAAACTATTCAGTACAAAAAAGGAACATTTTTCATATAGTGAGAAAAAACAATCTATTCTATAAGTGAATACAATTTATAATAATTAATATATAGATACGTACCACTAGAGAATGCCTAGGGGGGAGGGAGCAAGACATCGAGAACAACTTAGGTAACCATGGTAGAATGTATGAGGGACAGCAACTACACAGGGGGTTTTATAGTTTTGACTGGGGGAGGGGTGAGGAAGCGGTATGTCGGTGAAGATGAAAGAAGTGCAATTGCTAGGTTGTAAAAGCGGGTTGTAAAGGTGTTAAGAGTTTTGGGACGCACAAGTAGAAAAATTGTCTGGAGCCTGGGAACAAAGATAAAAAGGAGGTCAGGACAATTTATGGAAGGCAGCGGAGTAAGCATGGGAGATGTTTGTCGGTTTTGTAATTAATGTTATTGGGGTTTAAGTTAATGTGGACGCATTCGGAAATCTGTCGTTTTTTGGTGTTTCGTTCTGTGGAAAGTATTTTAGTGTCGTCAAAGTTGAAAGTGTGTTTTCTTGTTATGGCGTGTTTTGCGAGGGCGGATTTGTGGATTTCTTTGTTTTTTATTGTCCGTTTGCGTTGTGTTATGCGGGAGTGAATATAATTTTTGGTTTCACCTATGTATACTGCATTACAGGAGGGGGTTTGGCAGGGTATTTGGTAAACGCAGTGGGTGGTGCAATCATAGGGAATGGGATCTTTGAGTTTGGTGTACAATGTAGTAAGTTTGTTAGTGGTTTTTAACCCAAAGTTTTGTGACGGGATGGCTTTTTTAAAGTCTTTGTGAGTTTTTCAGTCAGTCCTGATGTGTATGTCAGGGAACGAAATATCTGGGGGGAGGAGTCAAGGGAGGTATTCGTTCGTAAACGTCCAAATACAGATTTCTTCCTGAAAGTCTGACGTTTTTCTCCTAGCCGAATCCCAACTATACCTTGTCTTCGTATCTCTGCAACGGCTAACTATCTCCATCTCCTAGCCGAATCCCAACTATACTTTGTCTTCGTATCTCTGCAACGGCTAACTATCTCCATCTCCTAGCCGAATCCCAACTATACCTGTCTTCGTATCTCTGCAACGGCTAACTATCTCCATCTCCTAGCCGAATCCCAACTATACCTTGTCTTCGTATCTCTGCAACGGCTAACTATCTCCATCTCCTAGCCGAATCCCAACTATACCTTGTCTTCGTATCTCTGCAACGGCTAACTATCTCCATCTCCTAGCCGAATCCCAACTATAACTTGTCTTCGTATCTCTGCAACGGCTAACTATATCCACCTTCACTAAGAAAAATATAAAATTTATTTTGTCAAATTGTCTATCATGTATAAGTAGAGATTTTGTATTTAAGTCACAATGTGTTGTATGTCGTAAGGTTTAAATATTTGATAGTATGTTGGCCAAAAGTTGGTAGTAAATGTAAGTAGATTTTTATTTTAATGGAATACGTAACATCTTCTCTTTTGTGAAAGAACCTTTTTCTCCCTTATTTTTTTTCATTTTGATGTGTTGTTTTCTTTTTTTAAGAAAGAACATTCTTCTAGAATGTTGGTCCTCTTTAAGTACTTAAATATTTGTCCAATATATTGGCCCCTATCACCTAGTAGGTCTGTCAGTTTGTACAGTAAGTCATAGTTTTTTCTAAATATACATTCTGTCAGTAAGTGTTTTATGGTCAGTGTTGAGTTACAATAGTCAGATTACGGTCTCTCCTGTCTCATCATGAGGTGTAAGTGTGTCAGCAGTGAATGGCCAATTCTTAAGCGACATAATACAACTTCTTCTGTCCTATAGTTGAGAGAAGAAGTTATATTATGAGCATCCACAACTAAGTTGATTAGTTCAAAATAATACTGAGTGGAAAAATATACTAGCTTCAACTTTCTACTGCCAAGGTTTTAGCTCAGGAAAAGGGCATAACTAGGGGAGCAATGTAAAGTATGATAGATTTATACTTCTTAATTTTTGTCATGAAATGCTTTGTTATTTATATCTTTATCATTCTACACTTGCTTGGAAGTTAAAATCACAACGTATACAACTTACATAAGTATTCTTGTTTTCCACGTTGGAGTATCCCTCCAGCGTGGGAGTTTATTTAACTACGTATTTTGATAATGCACATAAAATAATAACATAAGTATTATGAAAAACGGTGTCACATCATTAAGAAGAATAAAATCCAAATTGTTCTTAGCCTGTACCATTTATACACTCGAAGACAATGATTTATTATATACCTAGTTTGTTTTTAATGTCAATCAATAAATCTCCAATTTTCTTCCAAGAGTAGTTAATCCCTAACGGAGGGATTAGTGTGCTGTGCATTAACAAGGCATTGTAAACAACGCCATCATATAAATAAATTGAGTATTCTCACTGCATGTAACCTAATTGATGATAACTTTAGCACTAAAACATAGGAATGATGTAAACAATATGAATTGATATTGAAACATATGTTCCTTTAAGAAGAGTTATTTGGAAAACAGTTTTATTTATTTAAAAGTAAGCACGTCCATTGAAGATTTATTTTGTAAGACTTAAAAGAAAGTTTAAACATATATATATGTACTTACTGTCCTTTGCTTCTTAGTGGTTTCTCTTTGATCTCCAGTCATATTTGTCGATAAGGCGGTTTAACACTAAACACAGTGCACAAATGATAATAAGAAGGGCGTATACTAGTTTCGAGAGAAATTAATTCCAAGTGAAGGGCATAACTAACCAAAAATACCCGAGAAAAGGCCGGCACTTGGCCCACTTTCTAGCTTCACTCCCGTATCACTGTTATCAACGTCTTCTTGACCTGATATCACAGGCTGTTATCACTTTTGAAGTAACTTCAATCTAGAGAGAACTAACATATTTCCATTTTCAATGTTCGATGACTAGTGTTAACCATTTGATGCATGATTTTTTTTTCGCATAAAAAAAAATCTGAGAGGTAGAAATAGGCCTCAGGATAACGGGAAAAATACAGAAAAAAAATTCATAGATCTCTTCTTCTGAGATACATCAGACAGTACATCCTCAAACAAATCATTCAAATCTGAGAAGGGATCGTTCAAATCGTCGCCATTTACCGCTAAAACATTGGCTGAAAATACGCCGAGGTTCAGAAAGAACATTCCGCACTATCATCTGGTGCTGTGAAATATGAAAAATCTGTTTCTCCTCTCCCCTTTATCGATCAGATAAAGGGATCCATCGCTCGGACCTCAGTACCAGATGAACGATGGTGCCCACAGGAAACAAATGAATAACCACAAAAATTGGCACAAAAAAATAAAACTTCAATAAAACAAACTTTCACTTCGTAAAATACACCACTAGTACTAAGGAGTACGATTTTTTTTAGGTCAGAATGGACGTTTTTAATAGTATTGTGGCGTTGCGAATCGGGTCCCCTCGGGATGAGAAACGAGACTCCTGGTTTTGTCAACATTAACTTGTTTATTCCTTCTTGCGAACCAAGTACAATGCTCAAAATCTTCCAGTCCCTTTGACACTTGTTGATGATTACAGGGAACGAAATATTACTTGAAAACACTCGACATAGTGCTCTGGGAGTGTAAAATAGAGTATGATGCCTGCAAACATCACGATGCAACAAAGGGTTAACACCAATATTATATAAAATAGAATATGATGCCTGCAAACATCACGATGCAAGAAAGGGTTAAATAAGCTTTGATCAATGGTGTGAAATATATTGAGGGCGATGAGTTATATACTTCTCCTCGTAAACAGCTCCAAAGTAACACTAATTCTCCTGACTCAGTAAGTATATTTAATATTAGCGTTGCCCCCGACTTCGTCCGCGTCGATAGTGAACCGATTTAGTTTATTTTTACAACATATTTTTCTATAAATGTGTCCACAACAAATTCCGAGTTTCGTTGCAATCCATCAATAATTACGGCCGGTATGAGTGAATAACTACTTGGGGTCCAGAATAACCCTCCCCCCCCCTTCTTGGTACAATCACGAACTCGTACAATCATTTGCTATGGGAGTTCTATATATGTACCAAGTTTCGTGGCGAAAACAAAAAATGTTCGACGTGATTATTTACTTTGGCATAACTTTTTTATTTATGAACAAATTGACATGAAATAAACGCTAAATGTTAAGTGAAGCTTGCCGCAATATATTAGTCAAAACCCCAACTAAATCGGATAAGCCGTATCTGAGATTAGCATGCACAGACAAAGAGACAACAATTCTAAAAAATCATTGGTTTGGGTACTATTGCGTTGATTAAGGTCCCCGATAGTATTTCTTCCCATATATCTTCCATGTACAGACAGCAATCCGTTAGAATTTTATGATATGTATAGATTTTTCCATCATACGTCTCAACATCCTTTTTTCTTACCTACATATGTGGCTTTAGACTCCAGCAATAGTCATTGCAGCGAACAATTTGGCAGAAATTTAATTAAATCTACAATATTAACAACATGGGCGTATATAAGGGGGGGGCTGCAGCCCCCCCCCCGAAATTTTGATTTGATGATAAACATTGGTCGTAAAACCCTTAAAAATAAATTAAATAAGATCACTTAGTTAATAAAAAAATAGTTTATTTTAGGTGTAATAGCGTTTTAGTTGCCTAAAACTATTCCAAGCTCTAAATTTTTCATATTCCATACCCCGGAAATGATCTCAGCCCCCCCCCCAAAAATTTTCCCAGACCCTCCCGAAATTATTTCCTATATACGCCCATGTGTTAACATGATGTTTCATTTCCTGACTTCTAATTCTAGAGAAAGACAGAAACACGAAATTGAAGATAAAATGACTCAAATCCTTCGTCCTTCTGAACAAGTATATAAACCGCCTTTTCAAGAAAAAAGCGCCAGTGTAAATCATAAAATTTTAGTTTTAAAAAAGGTTGGTCCCGACACGGACTTGGCATATACGATCCTCTAAGAAAGCTTTTATGGAAAACAACTAAATGACTAGTGGTGGTGTCTTCTTCGGATTACAGCAACTGTCGGTGCCAATTGCTCGGGAGGGGTTCCCAATTGCTCGGGAGGGGTTCCCAATTGCTCGGGAGGGGTTCCCAATTGCTTGGTGCCAGTCTGATGGCATTCAGACCCCAAAACCAGCTATTTGTTTATTCTTTGGTTTCAACCCGCTTAATAGTAGCTTCTGCAGATCTTTGTGCTTTGCGCGCAGCAGAGTGGTGATGTATGAACCCAAACTGGTAGAATCTGATGGCGGAGGTTTCTTCTAGATGTCGCCGTTGCTTTTTTTTCTGAGGATTTTACCTACAGTTTGCCAAGGGAACCTAATAGTCTTAGTATAACCACCCCTTCTTAATAATCACTACAACGAAATGGAAGATAGAATTTCCGGGATCTATTTGATCCTCTTTTGGCGCCTTTCGGGTCCTCAGATTCTATATCTCCTCAGGAGTTATTTAGTCAGTAAGTAAGGGTGGGTTTACACTTGCTAGTTATTGCAGGATATTTATATCAGAGAGAAATTGCGACTAATGAAAACCCACCCTAAAATGTATGTCTGCAATAAATTCTACCATGAGCAATTTATTGCAGACATACATTTTAGGGTGGGTTTACACTTGCTAGTTATTGCAGGATATTCATATCAGAGAGAAATTGCGACTAATGAAAACCCACCCTAAAATGTATGTCTGCAATAAATTCTACCATGAGCAATTTATTGCAGACATACATTTTAGGGTGAGTTTACACTTGCTAGTTATTGCAGGATATTTATATCAGAGAGAAATTGCGAATAGTGTAAACCATGTAAAATGTATGTCTGCAATAAATTCTACCATGAGCAATTTATTGCCGACATACATTTTACATGGGTTTTCATTAGTCGCAATTTTGGAGATGAAAGAAAGAGCGGCGGAAGCGGTGTTGTAAAGTAAGGTGTCATAAAATGCTGTGTTAATGGAAGGGAGACAGGTATGAAGGACAAAATGCAGGCGGTATGGAGTATTAGGGATATTACTTTACGACACCGCTTCCGCCGCTCTTTCTTTCATCTCCAAAGTACCCTGTTCATTGGGTGGTCCAGAACCCCCCCCCCCTCACCAACTCCTTTCCCCTAGGTTTCTTTGTATCAACAGTCAGAAATGATCCCGCATCTGTGAGGTATAGTTCTCAATTTTCTCATCGGTAAGCCCATCTTGTTATTCTTATATCTGTCCTCCTAATAATCTAAGCATTACTATAGCACATTGTTCTCCTAACTGTATATTATGTTTTTCTTTTCTCTTTTTTCTTTTCATATATGTATGTATGTGTGTATATATGTGTATGTGGGCATATATATATATATATATACACATATATATGTGTGTGTGTTTGTGTATATGGATATATACATGTATGTAGATTGTTTTTTTTTTTTTTTTTTTTTCGTGTTTAACGGCGTATCAACAATTAGGCTATTAACGCCGGGCTATCTACAGGTTGCCACCCTTTTCTAATACCAACAGCACGTGGTCGGTCACCCATTCAGGTTCTGACCACGCCCGACGTTGCTTAACTTCGGTGATCTACGGGAACCGGTGCACTCAACGTGGCTATGGCCGTTGGCATGTATGTAGATTGTATTACTAAATATGTCCTACTTGTTTTTACAGCCCTGATGAAGGCTTGAATCTCATGCCGAAACCATTTTCATTTGTAAAATGTAGTTTTATTAAGAAGCAGTGACCGAACCCCGACAATCCCTACCTCGCATCATCAACGGTCAACGATCTCCTCTCAATGATTTACAGTAATTGCTGTCCGATGGTCTGCTTTCAGACCGGGATTAGCGTTACTCTTCCCTAAGATTCTCCTAGTTTCTCTCCAAACACTGGGTTTAGATCTGAAGAACAGGATTTGTAGTATTTAATTTTCTCTGTTTCCAGAAGTAACCTAATTCGACGGCATAATCTAGAGTAAACCAAGAGCACTAAATAAACACAGGCTCTCGGCAAACACGATCATAAACTCCTATCTTATAGAGTAGAAAAACAGGTTGACACTCGTCAAAGATAGATGATAAATGGTTGAAGCTTTCCTTAAAACTGTAATATATCTCTTCTTCATTGGGCAGTAGTCAGACAGACTACAAATTTGCAAAAAAGAAAACTCCTACTCATCACTGGCAGCCCTAAGAGTTTCCAGCAAGAAGTCTAAGTGAGAATGCAATAAATAAAAACCTGTTGCATCACATAGCTTTATAAGAATACAGAAGATCTTCCAGCCACTATAGTGAGAGAGAATTAACTTGCCACTCGGCTGTGTCCAATAGGGGAAGGTGGAGGCGTCTCTAGCCAATGAGGGCCTTGCTGGGTTGCCACTCCTCCTTATCCTAGTCCCGAGCCAATGCAGAACGGGGGCTGGGAGGGTTGTAGAACTGGCAACGTCGAGCCCCTCTCAACGCTTTCCCCGCGTGACAAGTTATACCCCTCCTACTCTAGTTATGATAGTTTTCTGCCTCATGATTCCAAGAAGTTTGCATCACATATTTTTGAAAGACAGCCAGGCGACTTTTTCCAGCAGACTTAACAGTCCTTAAAAATGCTCATTCATTAATGACAGGTTTTGAGGTCATCGCAGACCTACAATCCTCATTAGACAGCATAACATCTAGGTTCGAAGGGTGGAAACTCCATCTCAATCCATCGAAGACTCAAGCAAAGATATTCGCACTGAGGCACTTCGATGACAGGACTTCTCCTTGCTTGCGGATTGGCCAGGCCCGAGTTCCTTGGACTCCTAGGGACCAAAGTGTGCGCTACCTTGGCGTTCACTTCGACACTAGACTGACCTGGAGACTTAACATTAACTTAAAACTTCAATTGGCTCACACACGATTAAACACTACTATACCCACTTTTAAACAAAAAAAACACCACTTAGGCAAAAATGCGCAGTTCTACTATACAAAACTCTATCACTACCACTGATAACTCATTAGCATTTCTATTGGTTCATTCCTATGGGCAATTCCATTGGCAGTTCTTTCTGCCGTTCTAGTCATCGTTTTGTGTTGTTTTTTTTTTACAAGTTATATTTTTTGTTTCTTGTTTCACTTCTTAATGTTCTTTGTGCTGTTCTTTCGGCTAGGGAAATGAGCAATTCTTTTGAAGCAATGTTAAATTCCATATCGGCCCATTTTTCATCGAAAAACCAGTGATATATATTACCAACGAGTTTTGATATAACCTTGAGCGGAAACGGATAGCAATTATGCAATTAACATAAGTGCTAAAGTTATGTTAATGTTCTAACCTAGGAAACCAGAAGCACTTATGTTAAAGGCATAAATGCTATGCATTTCCGCTCGCCACACGTTATATCGAAACTCTAGTCAATCCAACTCGTTGATAATATTAATAAATGGTCTTTTGGTCGCCATATTGCCACAACTTCATTTGAGTTCTCCTTACGTGATCCGGATCCCTGAACGAGACCCACTACTCGAGATCGGTGCAACTAGTACGTAAGTTCCCCCATCTTTACAAAATAAAAGCTTAGTAATTATTGTAATAAGTAAGAACAATTGTATGTTGACATGTTCACTAAACCGCTTGCTGTTCCTAAGCATTTATTTTGTAGAAATGGTATTGGTCTTGATTAATAGTAATTGTGTGAGTCACTGGATCAAGGAAAGGTGTTGAATTATACAATTTGTATTGTAATCCAGTGCATTCTATATTTTGGCGGTCCATGAAAATACAGTTAAATCTGGAATGTGAACCTGAAGGGTTATGTTATTGTGTTCTCCCCTGTTCCCATGTTTACTTTTATGGAGGCAGCTTCCTAGACTCTGCAATTAACACTAATTCAAGAAATACGTTGTACATCCAACATAAAAATATATCCACCTTTTACCAAGCACTCCCAGAACAAATGATCGAACGAGTTTGTTAACCAGCAAAATGTGGAGGGAGGTTTACTCTGGACTCACATTATTAATTTATCTATACCAGCCATTATTTATGTTCCTTGTAACAAAACTCATTATGAGCTGTAGATAGTTAGCCATCGAGGTGATAAGCAGTCAGGGAATAGTTCAAATTCGACTAAGAAAACATCAATAAGATTTGGAGGTAGAAATTTTCAGGGCTCAGTCGTGGTATCTTAATAAAAATACATTTTTTATATGACAATGTGTTTTATTGTTGTTATACATTTTCATATAAAAACTCTAGTTTTATTAACCCTTTCGATGCAACACCCGAGAATACTCACGGGAGAAAGATTTTCCTCAGAGGCGACGCCCGAGTATTCTCGCCACAGCTGTATCTCTTGATTGTGAGCCCTCTTTAGCCTTGAGAGTGTACAGAGTGCTCTAGCAGGATTGGGGGATATTTTCTGGTTTAACCCTTAACTGGTAACATACAAATTTTGAACGTTATAAGTAACATGCGTCTGTGAGGCATGTGCACAGTAAAAATGTTCTTAGGGCATTTTTTTTTTTTTTGTGAAATGTAAATAATAAAGGAGTAGCTTATTATAATAATTAAAACAAAAAAATGTCATTTCTACATTTAAAAATCACATCTAAAAACAAGCAGTTGTTTCGGAATGAAATAGAAAGAGAAATATAGGAGAGAAAAGTAAGTAAATTTGGTTTTAAATAGTTATTGTAGGTTTGCTATGTACCTAAAATGAAGTAAATAAATCGTTTCAAGTAATACACGTCGTCGTTCACATCAGATAAACATGAAAATGATGATTAGTAACGAGCGCCTAAGTAAAAATTTAAAAAAATACAGGTGCTTACGGCCGCCCTAGGAGAGGGAGGGAGTTTGGTCCCCTTGTGGAGGGAATAGGCAGCTAGCCCACGTCGCATCGAAAAGGTTAAGATGCCACGACTGAACCCTGACAATTTCTATCTCTATCAATTGTCAACAATCTCCTCCCAATATATAAGGTTTTGGTAGTAATTGTATTGATGTTTTCCTAGCCCAATCTCAACTATTCCCTGACTGCTTAAAACTAGTTATGTTTCGCATGCCCAACTAGTGACAAAGATGTGTTGTGAAAACACGTGAAATCACTCCAATAGAGACTGACTCAGGAAACAAATTATTAATTTGCCTGTAATGGTTGTAATTTTTGCTTCCAATCAATGAAACGATATACAGGGTGACACAGAAAAACGGGAATGTTTGAAATGAGTAGTGGCAGCCATGGGCAGGTGGCAGCACTACGGGTTCGTGACAGTTAGAGAGTAGACAATCTGCCATTTCAGTAATCATGGATCAGTGGAATGGAGAACAGCGTGTGTTAGTCATAGAAATGTTTTTTAAAAACAATGATAGTTTGATAGCGGCACTTAAGGAGTTTCGCGGTTTTTATGATTTAGGATGTGATGATGCTATTCCGTCAAAACATAAATGATGAAATGTTGGGTTAATAACTCTGAGGAGAATGGATCTACCTTCTAAAAGAACCAACAGGAAGTCCAAGAAGTGTGCTTCTTTCACCACATTAATTTACTCAACTTGTTTAATTTCCGCAACTTGTTCAGAAAGTCATCCTCATGGTTTATTTGTGTAGTCATTTGTTCACAGAATCCTAATCCTAACCGGTAATCGTTGTACCATCTGTAGTTTGTACGGATGAAATCTTAAATCCAGATGAAGAATTCTGCGAATTGAACACCATGGGCTCCATAAGACAGACTCGCGTGCAACATCAATTATAGCTGGGACACGCACACTTCTTGGTCATCCTCTTGGTTCTTTTTGAGGGCAGTTCCACTCTACTCTCTAACTGTCACAAACCCGCAGTGCTGCCACCTGTCCATGGCTGCCACTACTCATTTCAAATATTCCCGTTTTTCTGTGTCAACCTGTACATTGTGACTCACTAATGACAAAGATGTGATGAGTAGGCAAGCAAAATCCGTCCATTGGGGGTTTACTCAGGAACAATTTATTTTTTTTTTTTTTTTTTTTTTTTTTTTTTTTTTTTTTTTTTTTTTTTTTTTTTGAGTCAGGTGTTAATAACAAATATATTTTTGTTTTGCTTTGTGAGGCTTCCATAAATAGCCAAACAGGAAGAATAAATGTATAACTAGCAATGGAAAGTACTTCAAATGAAATATTTTTCATTAACTTCATACAGTAAACATGTATTTTCCAACACATCCTGAAAAATCAGTATGTTTTTGTATTTTCTATAGTCTCACAGTAGAATGCCTACTAAATGCACTGTCTTCCTATTAGATGCTCCTATCCACTTTCATCACAAAATCCAACTGCTCTACAACAGGGAAAAAATCAAAAGAAATAGTACTATTAAGTAAATAAAATTATATTTAATAATTTTAAATAGATTTACATGTGATTAAAATGTCATGTATATATATTTATAATAATCAAACATCTTATTTGAATAAAGTGTACGTATTAAAATAAAATACTCACACATATACATATACATATAATATAATATATAAAATGAACAACATTGTTATATAGATATATAGATAACAGATATTTTCAGTGCCAAGAGGTTCATATAAATATTTTACTGATTAGTAGCCTATAATAATCTCATCAGGGCGAGTGGAAATCGCCCGCCATCCCTACGCTCACTTCTAGGTAGCTTCTACACTTTTAATTCAACTTCTAACAATAGCCCCTAAAAAGATGTAACTTATTTCGATTCCAAAAGTACAAAACTTGTCAACGTATGTATATATATATATTCTTATATGAATAATTCTTCAACAAGTCTTATCATAGAGATATAACAATTCTGCGTGTAATGTGTAATTTAAATACAAAACTAAATCAGTCTAATAGAAATTAATTGAAAGCTAATAATTAAACAATATTCCTTTTAATGCTGTCATTAGTAATCCTTTGATCCGTAGACATTCTTACCAAACACTTCTCAAAATATTTAAACTTTTTATTAACAAAATATGTACAATGTTTCTTTTATAACAAAAAATAACAATCATTAAAATTTGAAAATAAAATTAGAAACCCTTGGTTTAAATAATATAATTTTAAAATCGAAGACAAAAAGAAAGAGACTAGAGAATTTTCACAGTTTACAATATAAATGTACTTCATTTGGTTGTTTGTGGGTCATAATTATTAAAAAACCTCTACGCTTTCTAAAAATTGAAAGTGTGACTTGTGACGAGCCTAGGTCCTTAAAGGTGAAGTTGTAACAATGTGGATGTATAGTACAGACAGTTTTAGATTTACCGAAATTCCTTACAAACCCACGACCGTTTTATTTATTTACTTTTATTAAATAGGATCTTTTCAACACTTAAATTTACGATTTATTAAGCTATCCCTACAATCGTTTTGTTAAAGTAAATAAAACCTTCAATAAAGATCTTAATTTTTAATGCAAATATAAGAGTAATACTTTTTTTTCTGTCAAACGATTTCTGTTTAGCTTGAGGAAGAATTTTGCTTTATAAAGTGTTACCAACAAACCACCATTACAGTTGGGATTTCTAGATAACATCTTAAAGGTATCTTCAGACAATAATTTCAGGAGGATAGTAAAATCTTTTTATATATTTTAATGAAATGAATTCAATTCAATCAGTTTGAAGCTAGAAATAAATAAATGCGGAACATATAATGACATTGGTCTTAAGAAGAGAAACGAGTAACTACCAAAATTCACTTTGTCAACAAGTGTTTACAAATTTCTACACGGCTTTACATTGACTGACCAAAGCCATGTATATGTTAAACAAATTAAGATTAAAGCACAGAAAAAAAAAGCTAAATTACAGTATAATTATAAACAAAATGTTGAAATATGAGTAAAATAAATATTTGCATAATTTTCTAGACAACACAGGGCTATATTAAGTAAAGTGTTATGAGTAACGACTTCCCAATGCCTCGAGTCGACAATAGAAGTATATATACAATTCATGTGAAGCATTACTTATTTAATGGTGTTACTTTACTTTGTGAGAGAACAACATGTGATGTAAGTTGCACACTAAATTCTATTGCGGTTTAAATTTAAGAAAACACAAGCAACTTTACGAAGATCAATAATTTTGTCCTTTTTCTTCCGAAATACATCTTTATCTGCACTGGTAGCAATAAAGAAAACTCACTAATATTTATTGATACTTTTTCTTTTTCATTCCCAAAAACATTAATTGTCCACAGTAACGTTACAATCTGTTGTATTAAAAACTACCTTATAGTTAGATAGTTAATAGAAAATAATTGATAAGTATAAAATAGAGCATAATACTGCATATATAATAAGGTACTTGATCGAGTCCATCAGGTATGTAAAAGAAGAAAAAAGTAAACACTAGTGGTACACAAATATAACATAATAATTTTAAAAAAGTCAGTTGATGAAGTCTTTCAAGCTTTCAATATAATTATATGTATGATATATTATACATAACAACCATATATACATAAAATAAATAATTACATAATAAACACAATGTGATAAATTAAAACAATATTTTGAAAGGAACAAAGTTAAACATAAAAATTGATGTATCTTATACTAAAATCATAAGAAGATTAAACAAAAATCAGATCTGTATGTACAAAGAAAAAGAGGAACCAATAAAAAAAGTTAACTCGAAACAAAATGGCTAACCAAAGGAACAATCTAATAAAAGAAACTACTAAATATTCTTAAGTTTTGATTTGTTTAAAATTCAATGTTTTCTCTTGAGAATTATCTAAGTCAGTCTTCGCAAACACGTAGCATTCAGTAACATAAAGAAAACAGAGAAAAATATAAAGAGACTTTCTGTGCTTAAAATATAATTCCAGTAATTGGAGAGTTAGAAATGTAGGCCTTCATCGAGTATCAATCTTCATCAAAATTTAATTACATTTTAAAATTTCATTATTTATTTTAATTGATCCCTATGATCAAACGTAAGAAAAAATGTCAGAAAATCCTTTAAAAAAGTAAGACATGATTCAGTAGGATTTTTGTCACTACTTTATTTTAGTCACAAGAGCATCGATGAATCTAAGCTTAGCTTTGGCGTTCTTATAGTCGGTGTAGAGTGAGTCGAGAGGATGCCTGTCTTGTTTGTGCGGCTTCCGTCCTGTCTTCGCTTCAAAGTCTTGTTCGTATTCACGCAAACTACGACGCAGCCTCTTCTTCTCCTCCCTTGTTGTACGTGCCAATTCCACCAGTTCATGTCTGAATGCACAAATTTATTAGCTATAGTTACTAACATTTTAACATTATGGAATATATTCAAATTGTCCAGCGTTAATAGTTCAATTGTTGATACACTGATAACTAATTTTTAACAGAATGTAAGAAAAATCCATTTTTAAAAACTATGCTCCCACCTAATTTAAATGTTTTAATATGGTTAATGTTTTAAAATAATTTTTAATCAGGAAAATGAATAACCGGATGTTATTAGGAGAGGTGGCTATAATTTGGTGGAGATTGGATAAATGATTTTTGCACCAAATTTTATAAAAATTGGTCCATTTTTGAGCCTGTGAGAGAGTGAACAGACAACAAAATAATTGGACCACTGTTATATTCGTGATATGAGTTCTGAAATGTGAAATTTTCTAGTTGGCACTTCCGGAATGCGTCATAAAGTCAACCTCATAAACGGGTTTCCTCCTTATCGAGGGAACGAGGAAACGTGCTAAAAGAAGAGGCCTTAGGTCTATCCTGGCTAGAAAAGGATTGTAACCTGTAGATAAATATTTGAATTTTTTACTGTCAGACATCCAGAAAATATTATTTATTTTAACAGGAAAACCGTTAATGCTTATTCACCTGAGACAAATTGAAATGCTTTTACGTCAAATCGTGTGAAAGGAGAAGAATGAAATAAATCAGACAGTATTGAAATAAAATAACTAATTAATTTTGTACTTACGGAGGCAAAGCATGAAGGTCAGCCAATAGGGACTCCTGCCGATTTTCTGGAGTAGGTTCGTCGTCTATAGGCATAGGAACCGGAGAGCTAGGTCTCGGCTGTGGGACTGCTGCAGGAGAGAACGCACGAGGTTGCGGAGGAGTGAATTCCATAGTTTCATGTTCGTGGATAATACCAAGCTCTGATACGCTCTCTTTCACTTTCGACTGCAACAACATTTATATGGATTAAGGGCTGGGGGACCTTGTAACATTTTTTTTTTTATGGGCTTAAATCCTTCCTTAACTAATCAAAAATGATACCCTAGAGTGTTTATGTGCTGGAAAAGTTTTTAAATGTGCCAAAAATTCGATTTTTCAACAAAAGTCCCGATACATGTAAACAATTAAAAACCATTTTTTTATTTTTATTACATAAAATTAAGAAAAAATAAAAAAAATAGGTAAAATATGAACATTTCAGAACATTAAACTTTAAAGTTGATTTCCTCAAAACTATGTTTTTCAAATTGGGTGATACGGTAGCGCTTTCAATTGTCACCCGATCAACTTCAAAAATTATCTCCAGATTCCTAATATTTGCTTGAATAAGTAGAGATTTTTCCATTTATTGAATTATTACCATGTTATGACCGATTTTTGACGGATTTATTAATAGAAAATGAAGAATTTTTCACAATTTTTGAAGAAATTAATATTTCTATGAAATCCTACCTACTTTACTAGATTTAACCTTCTTCTTTCAAAATAAATTTAGTTTTTTGTTCTATATTAAAAATGTCCACCTGCAGACAATCACCTGAGAAAAAAACGGGTTTCTGTTCGTGGGAAATAGCGCCGCCATTTTGTTTTGGTTAAGGAAGTATTACAAAAAAAAAAAAAAAAAAATGTAATAATAGACGTGAAAAGTTTTGGGAACTTCGTATATTTTCCTAAATATCTCAAAAATGCTTGGGCTATTATAGTAAGTGGAAGGTGACCATTCGAAAGCTTATTAAATTCTCTACAAAAGCTGTCCTGAAGCAATTTGTGTTAGGGTGATGTCAATCAAAGAAACAAGTGCTTAAAACTTTGAGAGTATTTCTTTTGTTCTTCTGAACGGGTTTTTGTCTTTCCTTAACTCACTTTTTAATTGGTTGTTGTTTGTGTTAAATTGCATTTATCAGTAAATTTAGTATTTTAGTAAAAGAAGGAAGAAAATGAGAAACTTATTGGTAATAGTGTTTTCCTAGAGCGAACGTTGAGAAGGGGGGGATCATTTCCGCTTGGGATACTGTCAGTTTCCTGTTGTAGCGCCTTGAAACTTCCTTCTCTTTGTGATTTTATTTTATATATTTAACAAAATATCAAACCTACCAATAACTATTTTATCCCTTTACTAATGTCACTAGGGATATGACCAGAATTCGTTAAGAAGATGCAGTTCCTGAGTGTCGGACTTTTTTTATTTTTGTTGTCAAATACAACTTTTGATGGTACTATTTTGAATATTTGTATATAAACTAAACCCTTCCTATATTTCACTTGCTTTAAGAAATGATTTTTTTTTTTGATTTTTTTTTATTTTTTTTTTTTTTACGGCGCATCTACAACTTGGCCATTAGCACCGGGCTATCTACAGGTTGCCACCCTTAAGAAATGATAATAATCTAATAATTACAGGTGCATGACGTAGAAGAGCACGCTTAAGAGTTCTATATCGTTCGTAGAGCGAGCGAACTAGTTCCCTTTCTTCCTTCGTATGCGGTCTTCCGTATGTTGCTTCGAGACCTAGAAGTGCTTTCTGCATCGCAGACTTTTCTTCAATTACCTCCTCTGGAAACATTTCATCTATATTATCTCTTCTTCCAGCTGCTGTTCGTTTCTCAGCAAGTTTCTGAAAATAAAATATAAATTGTAAAATATATCGACTGCTATTTGTATTTATTAAAATTAACAATGAAGAAAATATGAATTTCTCTTTCTACTTATATATTTTCAGTTATTGGTTTCAGAACAGGGGCAATGTACCTCAAATGGACAAGGAAGAATCTAAAAATCTTTTAAATCTGAAGATAGTCAGGGTTTGATTATAATCTATAATATAAAAATGAATCGCTGACTGTGTTGCTAAGCGCAAATCTCGAGAGCTGCTGAACCGATTTCACTAATTCTTTATTTATAATATTCCTCGAAGTACGAGGATGGTTTTTACTGAGAGAAAAATTAAAAAAATTGCCACAGTTAAAAAAAAAAAAAAAAGTCGCGTGTCACAGTGTTTGTTGCCAAACTCCTCCGAAATGGCTTGACCAATCATTATGAAATTTTGTGAGTATATTCGGCAGGACTGAGAATAGGATATACATAACTATATTTCATACCCCTAATTGATGAGGGTGGTTCACCCCAAACATTTTTTTTTTTTATGTTTTGGAAAAAAAAAGTTTTATATTTATGTTTTTATGATTTGGCATTGCAAAATACATACACCCCTAAATATTAACGCTTCTACCACCAATCCCCATTTTTTAATAGCGATATTAGTACTTTGATCATAATAAATAAATTTTGATCATAAAATTTAGTTTTATTCACCAGAAGATTGTTTCACAAAGAGAAATATGGAGGCGCTAATAGCCAAATAGTTGATGCGCTGTTATAAGAAAAAAAAAAAAAAAAAAAAAAAAAAAAAAAAAAAAAAAAAAAAAAAAAAAAAAAAAAAAAAGCTCCAGATTCTGCATGAAAAACTCTGAATATGAATAAATAAAAAGAAAAATATATGTAAATAATGGAAAATTTATGTGTAAATGCTACAACAAAGGAATTCAACAGAGGAATTCAACAGAGGAAGAGAGTGGGGGAGGCAGGTAGAATTGCGTAGCCCTACAAAAACAGTGACAATTACGAATCCCCGGAAGTCCCGGGATTAAGTTAGACTCTGGTAAAACTGAAATTTCGTGACATGGTTTCAAAATTCATGACTTTCCTCATTTTCATGCCATATTTTCAATTTCGTTACTTTTTCGTGTAGTAGACACCCTGCCTTTGCTTTGCCTTGTCTTGATAGGCGATGTCCTGAACTTACTCAGGCTGGATTCAATCCAGCATCTCTGGAGTGTAGGTTGATATACTAACCACTCTCCTACGAGTCATATTTAAGTATTAGTCAGAATTTAGCACAAAAGAATAATTTTTCAACTTGTTTGAATAATTGAGAATTTGCATAGGATATCATGTTACAAATTTAAGTACTTGCATGATTGGTGCCAATGACCATAGCAGCCGATGCATCCAAATCAAAATCAAAATAAAAACTTGCATGATGATTTTCTATTTGTTGTGTATAATATGTATTTCGTCGATCTTACCTTTTCTATTTCTGCTACAACTTCTTCCTTGATTACAGGCCTGTGTTTATCAAAGCCACTTATTTTGCTGCATTCTTCTTTAGTACCTAAAATAAAGATGTTCTTATGGATGTGAACACTTTCTTAATATAAAATAAAAAAAAAACATTCTAAGATGAAAAGCGTAATTCTGCTGTTAGAGATGCTCAACTAACTGCAATATGCTTCCTGGAGTACCTATTCCTATTTTCCTAATGAAACTAATACTTTCAAAATTTATTATTTTATAAAAATAAATTTTCAAATGCAATAACAAATTTGAATAACAAATAAATTACAGAGATTGGAAAACATGAGAAAAATCCAATCTTTGGGATGCATAAAAACCATTATCCACACATATTTTTTTTTTTTAAATTAATGGCGCTGGAAGCTGCCCTCGGCCCTCTCAACTGCCTTTATCCACTTATTTTGATCAGTAGTAAGTCTGCAGAACACTCCAACCATCCTTAGGTCCTCAGCCACCGAGTCCTTCCACCTTTTCCCTTAGGTCTTCCTCGTGCTCTGGTTCCATCTGGGGTTCCATACTACAATATCCTGCTTGCTCTGTTATCATCCTTCCTGAGAGGCGCTGAATTCGCATAAAATGGGGAACTCGTAGATCATCTTAGAAGTCATAGATCTCTTTATTCTTTCTTATTCAATAAACCCCATTTTCCTTGATTGGTCCCATTATGCATCTCTGCACCTTTCTCTCGAATCTGTCAATTACACACTTTTACACATTTTTTTTAAGCAAAGAAAAAAATTCCAGAAGAATAAGGAAATTTATGTCAAAATAAAGAATAGTTTGATGGTTAACCCTTTCTCTACTGTTGACTGCTCCAGGTGTACCATTTACTTGGATACAAGTCGGAGGAAAGTCGGGCAACACATACTGTTGACTTGTCCAGCAGTCGAGAGCTCCTCGTATATGTCACATTCTTTCTCTTTTCATTTTTTGACTTTAGAGCTATCTAGCATTACCGTAGCATACTTGTAGTATCACTGCCTCTCACTAGAGGATATTTGAAGTGAGTTTTTGGCTGTCTGATCAATTCAGGTGTGTTACCCTTTCAGCCTTGTCAAATTATCTTAAGTTCTTATACCTCTGTCCATCCTCAGTAGCATTGACTATACATTTCACTTCATAACATATAGGATAAATGGTAAACATATATACATACAATATAAATTTGTGGTGAAGTTTTTATTGTTTGACCTTCCGCCTACCACGAAAATAAGAAGATTAAGAATAAGGTCAGTTGAAGAATAATTGTTAAAACTTTATTTTAAATAAATTTATTCAATTTAAAAATAATTCACACTCAAAATTAATTAAAGATAAATACAAATTAATAATGATAGTAAACAAAACAAAAATCAGAATTATAAAAGACAAGCTTTAACTTAGCGAGGAGATCGCTCAAAGCCAAGGTGTGAGTTGCTATGAGCATGAGTGGCAAAAGTATCCCGTACAGAAGCCCGAGGCTTGGTGCGAGTATCCCGTACACCAGAACCCTTCGTCTCTCACTTGGTACGGAAAGTGTTAAAGCAAATGTTATGAACTTTAAAAATGTATTACTTTACAAAAGCAATTTTTTGAATGCAATAAAAAATTTGAAAAACGAATAAAAAAGGCGGAGAAAAATGAGAAAAAAATGTACATCTTTGGTATGCATAAGAACCATCCACAAATTTTTTTAAGCAGAGTTCCAAGAAGAAAGAAACTTTTATCAAAATAAAGAATAGTTTGATTATTAATGACTTTTTATTGTCCTTATAGTGGTATAATAGAGATCTTATTGTATAATATGAATTTTTTTAATTTAATTTTGAGTATATAAAAGACTTTTTAAAAAAATAAAGATTTAAATTATATAAAAATATAAGGAAAAAAAATTGAAATATAATTGGTATGTACTAACTCTTTAGCTGTTTTCGTAGTTTGCTCAGCATTGCACACATGCGTTTAGTATCAGGGTTGGCCATTTTGTCAGCATGGGATGGTCTAAAACCGAACTCTTTTTCAAAACCATCTTCATATTTCTTCAATTTTTGTTTCAATCTGAAAAATAAAAGATGAAGTTTAGATGAAAAAAAGGAGTGTGTGTGCACGCACATTTACTTGGCTGTGTGTTTTTGGATGCTTCGATTGCAGTCATTATTAGCACAAGTATGTGTGTTTTTACAAATGATATGAACTACAGAATCCAGTATCAGGATATTAATCCCAATAAAATCAAAACACTATAGTAAAAGCGTTGAGTGGTAGCAGATTTCAAAGTTAATAATTACAGTGTTTATGAGAATTTATTAAATTTAGAACCTATTCATACGGACAGAAAACATGGTAAATCCTCTATTTTATCTTTCATAACTATTGGATAGTCCAGAAATTATTGCAGGATTACTTGTTTTCATGAAATAATTGCGGGATTTCTTGTTTTTGTTAAATCCCTCACTAGAACATAAACTATTTACTTAATAAGCGGAAAGGCGAATTCAAGTAAGATGGGTAGAACCTTCCAAATTTTACGTTTAATTCTTATTGTAACTTTTTGGACCTTATTGTCCTTTTACAGGCATTATTCTGTAGTTATACATATTTTATATAATATTGGTTATGAATTTCCATAATACTATGATAATTCATAAGGTTCTACCCATATTAATGGGATGAGTCAGAAAAAATGACCGTTTTCTTTGTGTTTGAACTTTGCATCGTAATTCCTCTCTTATTTACATTTGGGAGCTAAGAATTGTGTTAAGAAGTTCATGTTTGATCCCGTCTGAATGATTTGGTAACCAGCATGCCCTCTATCTGGGCTCAGTATTTCTATAGCTTCCCTTTGTTCACAATGAGACTACAGCACGGAATTATCATAATTTTGCTTTATTTTTGGAAACGGAAGTTTTCAGCAGCTGAAGCCATTCGTTTAGTGCTTGAATTTGAGGATGAAGACTCTTTGAATGAAAGGATGATGAGAAGGTGGTTCCAAAAATTTAATGAAGGTGATTTGAGCCTTGAAAAGAAATCTGAATCAGGGCGTGTTTCAGTAGTCAATCAGAACGCTCTGTGCACTGCTATTGAAGCTGATCCTTCAAAAAGCAATTCTAAGAGGTTGTATTCAGTACAACTGCAGAGAATTTATGATGTTTTGGTTCAGCGGTGTCCAGGCTTAGTCAACAGGAAGCAAGTCTTGTTCCAACAAGATAATGCTAGACTCCACACCTCAGAGTCTTCTCGCCCTATGAAACAAAATCTAGCTGATTTGGATGGAATCGAGCTTCTCCCTCACCAGGCATATAGTCCAGACCTAGCACCATCAGACTACCACCTGTTCAGGTCAATGGCTCATTTCCTTCGTGGAAAAACACTCCACAACTTGAATGAAGTTGAAAATGGCGTTTATGAGTTCTTCGATTCTAAACCCAAAGAGTGGTACCATCAAGGATTTCTACAGCTGGCTTCCAAAAGGCGTCAAACCATAGAACGCAATGGTATATATTTTGATAATTAAAAACCTTGTAAGTAGAAGAAAAATAAACTTTGATTTTTACCTATAAAACGGACTGTTTTTTACTCACCCCATTATTTGAATTCTACCCATCTTAAACTGTTTACATTTGAGAATTTATTTCTTTGTGCGGATGTTTTCACTTATTAATTCCCTTCAAAACATATTTTTGTTCTCTATAGCATTTCACTACTCGGATATAATCCAGTTTGTACTAAGATGTCAAAGCATGATTTTCACCTAATTTTGTTTTATGAGATCGAACTTGGCCGGCACAAGGCCAGAAACATGAACAAAATCTTGAGTGATGGTAGTATGAATGAATGCACTGTGCAACGGTGCACAGGAGGTGCTGCCGGATTGAAAAAATTCGGGAGGGAGATTTCGGCCTAGAAGAGAAGAAAGGTCCCCACCTCTTGATGATGTTCTGAACCTTTTGTCGAATAAAGACCTAGAACAACTGTTGGAGAACTTGCAGAGAATCTCTCGGTCAGCAAATTGACCGTCGCTGACCATATTACAAAATAAATATGGAAAACGCTGGCAAAATAAGCGGGATATTTAAAAGAAGGACTGAATTCGTTGTTTGTAAACATAAAACAATGATATCTGGACTCTTGTACATTTTCTGACAAGAATTTAAGCTATATAAAAAAGTAGATTTACAAGGAAAAAAATCAATACAATTTACTTACTTGTTAATTTGCATGGTAAGGTCAAGGTAGGTTGGATCATCATCAGGTTGGACACTTGTGAAAGTTCTTTTTGTCATGACAATAGAATTTCGAGGAGATACCATTCTTTCTTCAGACTGAAATAATATTTTAATTTTTTTATTCAGATTGCTAAATCTTCACATCATTCTTTGAAACTTGTCCAACAATTATTATTCAAAATATTATTTCCAAAAAAAAAAAAAAAAAAAAAAAAAAAAAAAAAAAAAAAAAAAAAAAAAAAAAAAAAAAAAAAAAAAAGAAGTTGTGATTACAGATATAAACATGGTTAAATTCAAATAAATCAAATTTAAGTATACACTTGGTAGGTATTGCAATTTCCTTTAAATAATTTAATTCGTACAGACTTTTTCAAATATATAATTCATAAATAAATCTTAATAACATTCTTAAAACAGTAGCTGCACATTCCTCTGCAAGGTGTTTAGTTTCAAGTTCCTCATTAATGTGCTTCAACTTACCGATAAAATAAATATAAAAAGTTTATCTTTTTTAAAATTTGTTAGCGTACTGATTTAAAACAATCTAAAAAAAAAATGATAACAAGTCAATGAATGGTTGGGATTCGGCTAAGTGATCCACCATAAGAGGTACACTGTATTATGGGCCAAATTTTCAAGACAAAAATCGTTGCACTTTCGGTTTTTTGTTTGTAGGCTTCCAGGTCCACTTTTTATAGGTTCTGTAACATAAGGATATCTGTAACCAGTTTTGTGAACAGTGGGTAAAACTAGTTTTTCTAAATAATTTTCAATTTGGGCACTTAGAATCGTCGGATTTAATTTAAATATTTTCTACACGTTTGAAATGTATCTAAAGTAAGATATTTAAATTTTGGTTACAATGGGAGATAAGGAACTATTTATAATGTTGTGTTACTTATTTTTGTTGACAAAATATGTTTTTATAAGTGATGTTTATTTGTCGATCTAACACATTGCTTTTATTGGTTTAATTATTTTTTTTTTAATTCTTCATTTGTGTTTGTTTTTTTGGCTGACGAAGGTTACCAAAGAGTAGCCGAAACATCCGGAATATGGATTACTCTAAAAATTTGACGTTTTTTCTCTTAGCAGAATCCCAACTATTCCTCCTTTTTTTCTTTTTTTTTCTTTTTTCCCCCTTTTTTTTTGGGAGCATCGATTTCTAGGATCATTAGCACCATTTTTTTTCTCAATTTTTGTGAACGATGTATATTGAGCTATGTTGGAAGGAACCAACAACTATAGCAGGTATAGGCAAATTAATAATTTGGGTCTGGACTAAACTCGCCTCCTAGACGGAGCAATGTTGGTAATTAACAAACTCATTTTCGGATATTTTTGCGAAGACCACATCCAGTTACTTGTGTAGGATCTGCAGTGATTATAACAGTGATTCAGCACATGCGCATAACTCATCAGCATTTCTATTGGCCTATTCCTATGGGCAATTCTATTGGTTGTTGCTGGTAGTAAAGTAACCTTTAACACTCAAGTCAATCCAACTCGCAAAAATCAATAGAATTCTATTCATTTTAGCGAGTTGGATTGAATAGAGTTTTGATATCTTCTTGAAATAAATATAAATATGTTATAGAACCACTGGATAACAAAAATCGGTGAGAAGGCTCCTAAACTTTACAATTACATGGGCGTATATAGAAAATAATTTCAGAGGGGGCTGGGAAAATTTTGGGGGCTGAGACCATTTCCGGTGTATGGAATACTAACAATTTAGATCTTGGAAGAGTTTTAGCCAACTAAAACGCTATTACACCCAAAATGGAATATTTTTTATGAACTAAATGATCTTATTTAATTTATTTTTAAGGGTTTTATGAAATTTTTACCGATCAACTCAAAATTTCGGCGGGGGGGGGGGGGGGGGGGGGCTGCAGCCCCCCCTTATATACGCCCATGCACAATTACCATTGATTTTTATAATATTAATAATTAATACTATTATTAATACTATTACTATTATTAATATAAACTTTTTATTAATAATTATTGCTTGCTGAAATATATTCTACTAATTTTAATTTATGCTTTACAAGCCTAAAAGTATTACTAAGCCTAAAAATACAAGTTATTAAAGGGTTAGTAAGAAACCATATTATATAAATATATTAGTAAAAAAAAGTTACTTTTATTAGTGATTGGAGTGATTTTAAATCCTTTTCATCACTATATTAACTTTTGATTACTATATTTATATAATATGGTTTCTAACCTTAGATAACATGTAAAGAAGTAATTGATAACCTGCAAGAACCTGTAAGTTAATCAGTAAGTAACAAAATCACTGTTTAAAATCACAACAGTTACTTCAAAGTAACTGGATGTGGTCTTCACAAACAGACCCCTCAATTGTTATGGGAATGCTGCATTCCAAGTTTTGTGATGAAAAAACGTGGCTGCTATTGTCTTAATGCTTAATGATATTTGGAATGATATTCTTTCTTGAGTTCAACCTCAAAACCTACATTATTCCAAAAGTACAAAAAAGATAAATGTGTGTTTAACTGAGACAAGTAAATGACTCACAGGTGGAAGCATTGTATTCCAAACAGTAACCGGTTCATCGGTAGGATTCTGAAGTATCTTCATGTCGAGAGTAGGACTCGACACTCCAGAAATAGGGGAAGGCGACCGCTCCTCTTCTTCTTCCTCTTCTACGTCTAAATCTTCTTGCTACAAGCAAATACACAGGTAATAGATTATGAAGAAGTATGGAAGACAAAAGTCGGTCATGCAGAAACTGTCTAACCATGCATATTCCACACTGGTTAGTCTATGAGAAAGGGGTCAATTGAGCCAAGAAAAGTTTAGCAATTTTTTTCTAGTTGAATTAAAACAAAATAATAATTTTTTTTTCATGGATTGGCGGTTATAGGTATATATTATAATTTCCGATACATAATTTAGCCAATAAATAATAAGATTTTCCAAAAATTATAAATCTGTTTAATTATAATGTCTGTGAATGGATCAATCAGGGCCGCCATATCTCAGAGCCGGGCCCGGGACCAGATCATGGGCTCCCACTTCTCACAGCCGGGCCCCCACTTCTCAGAGCCAGAATAAAATTCTAGTACTTTGCTATAGGACTCTGGGCATTGTAAAATTATTTTCATCTTGAATTTTGAGCAAAATGAGAATAAAAGCCGACAATCGGTGCTGCAAAGGTCACTTTCAGTACTTTTTTTCCAATTAGCGAGGATCGGCCCGGGCCCGGGCCCGGGACAACTGTACCCGGTTGTCCCCCCCCCCCCATGTGGTGGCCCTGGGTTCAATTGACCCCAGCCAAGAGGCAATTGAACCACTAATTTTAGAAACTCGAAGAAAAGCTTTTAATAAATAGTTTATTACTTATTACATCACAATAACAATATTGCACATTTTAATGAAAAAAATAGTAGGGGAAGGTGTTGTACCTCTGACCATATTGTACCTTTGACCACCGAGGCATTGGCGGCATGTAGCAACATTTTATAAATTTTGGTGTAATTAGTGTTTAGCTTCTTCACTAGAGGGCTTGTGTAACCTACTTTGGATTATTCAAGTCAAAGAGGATTCGTGCAAAAAATATTTATCCACTTCTGTCATAAAAATGTAAGTTATTTATTGATGACGTTTTGCCTCATAATATTTTTTGTATTATGTCTTTTTAGATGAATATCTTTTGACAAAGTAGCTATTACAATAAGAAATATGGTGTAGCTTCTGAAATTGATTTATCTTAACCCTAAAATTTTTAGCATGCTTTTTAATTTGCACAACCGGGTTGTTGTACCTCTGACCAGGTCAAAGGTACTGCAAACCTGAGTAATTTTTTCATAATTCAACTTTTATGTTCTTCTGCTACAACTTTTTAAAAAATAATTAATGTTGGTTGCTTCAATTGTTCAAAGAATTTAAAAAATAATAAATTAAATGACTTCAAACTGACTTTATCAATCCTCAGTGTAGCAGTTTGAACGTATCGCCCCTTATCGTTCCACTTGAAGTTGTAAGACCTCATCGAAAAACCCAGGCAAGGAAAATGTCAAATAGGGGCTGGCCTAAAGGGAAACCTCGTAAGCTGACAGATATTCCTGAAAAGCTAATTATTGAAGGTGAAAAAAAAACACCACCCTAAACGTAAGACACCACATACAAATAAACCCCTTCCTAAAATCGTGGTAAATAAAAAGAAAATTATTCTAATGGCAGTTCAGATTCTGATACTGAGACTGAAATTTCTTCAGGAGAAAGTGACGTTGATCTGTCTGATAAATTTCGCGAGTTTTGTAGATGACCAGCAACAATTTGAAAAAAAAAAAAAAAAAAAAAAAAAATCAGTCCCGTAACAGGCCACGGGGCCCTGAGGGGCAGATACTATAGAGGTATCTGATGCATGACCATACGGCACACTAGGGAGATAGTGTGGTCAGTACTATGCTCCGGCCGCCTGATTTTCCCCTTGGCTGCTTCGACTGCTGGAGTCATTAGCACCCAAGGTACCCATTAATAAATTAATTAAAGGCTGGGTTGGCCTAGGGACGGTCAGGGAGGCCGAATTCAACCCATGAACGAAGACACTAGAAGAAAAAATCTTTAGCACTTGCTCGGGATTTGAACTCAGGCCTCCAGTTTATTAGTCCAGTGCTCTACCTCTGAACTAACCTCGCCCCCAATTTGTACCTTTGACCACTGTACGATTCTTTTTTAAAAAAATAATAAAAAATATTAAATGTAAAGCTAGAACCTTGAAAAAATTAAATATGATAAGCAATAAAATACTAATTACAATGAAATAAAAAAAAATGAATTTAGCCTTGATATTCAAGCAAGGAAAAATTAAATTTTGCAAAGTGGTCAAAGGTACAAGACCTTCCCCTATATCATATATTATTATATTAATTATTTTCACAACCATAGCAACAAAAAAAAAAGTCCGTCATACAGGAGCTGCATAACTAAGCACTTTCCCCTGAATTGGGTAGTGTCCAGTGCATTCCTGAATAATTTGCATAAAATAACCTATATAGATAATTAAAATAAAAACATTAATAGTTCTACTCTTTTGCATTTGTTATGAGCAGCTGTTTCAATTATTAATTTTGTAAGTAATTTCCTTCCAGAGTTTTGTGTATGCGTGGTACTGCACTAGGTAATAAATACACAAAGCTTCACATGTGTGTTGGTATAAATGCCGGTTTTGCTGTGTTCACGATCCTTTTTAGCTTTGTTAGCTGATGTACCTTGTGGTAAAATATGTATTTGTAAGGGAGTACAGATATTCACTTGATCGTGATTAGTTTTGTCAAGTAGTATGTGATTCCTGATGGTAGTTGAAGTATTCAATTGTATAGTAAGACAATTGTTTTCAACATTAACAAAAGTGCTAGATACACAGCAACGAATTCTAAATTTTTATTTGCCTAAGTTTTTTTTTTAAGGAGGGGGGGGAGAGCATGCTTCATGCTCTCTGTGGCTCAACCGACTCTAGAATTGATGATCCAATTGACATTGACCGCATATTATAGAATTATTAGTAAATGATAAATTAAAATATTATTTATTTATTTGAGTTTTTGAGTGACCCTGAATGTCAGGGTTTAATATATTAGTATCTAACTCTAAGAAGAGGATTCTTTTTTTTTCTTTTTTTTATTTTTTAAGTCAATTGCCATTTGGCCCAATTGACCCCCTCTCCTATATACTGAGTTTTGTTGTAAGGAAGCAACAATTATGGCCCGTACAGGCATTAATTTGGTCCTAACCAACACCTAATGGACTGATTTTCCTTATATTTATAATACCGTTTTCTCTTTAGCTCTGTATATTATATAGCGAATTTAATTCCAAGGACAAAAAATGTATACCCGCTATGGGTTCATTAAAAATGGGTTCCAGAATTGTGGGTTTCCAGCAAATCTCTAATCAGTTCAGTATCTTGTTGGTAAATAAACCTATCCAATTGTTTGATGTGGGAGCGCTGTTTGCCGAAGATCAGAGCGAACGAACCTAACTGAGGCCACTATTGAGTTAAGACACACAAACTTAGTACGCACACATTTATAAGTAACACAAATTTTTAGGAAGGGTTATCATTCCCGGTTGGGTTATGATACTAGACCCGCAAACCTAACCGGGAATAACGTAATAAGGTCCTAAACCAAATACCTAGGGTTTAGGACAAGGCCCGGAGTAGTGGGATAGAAAGAAAGCTATCTGCTTATGCATATGCCACGACACCAGGCCCAAACGTTATAAATGGCAAGAGAGAACTTAATTTCAATATCAAATTGTTAAAGGTTCTTTCTGTTTTCTTTTCAATTGTTTACTGTAATAAGTATTGAGCCACACAAACACATACAACAAAGTACGCAAAATATCATATAATATAAACTTCTTGGGTCTCCCCGTGTTCCAGTGGCTAACGCCTTAGATTCTTAAGCGGGAGATGGTGGGTTCAAATCCCACCTGCAGCAGAGATTTTTCTTAATTCAGAGCCCGTTGAGAAAAATCCCAGCTGCACCATGGATGTCGGTGCTAACGGCCTAGATGACGGTGCGCCATAAAAAAATAAAAAATTCTTACTTTTAAAGGTGCATTAACATCTTCTGATGGTGTGCTCGGGATGCTTTCATAAATTACAGTTTTATTCTTCAAGTGCTGTCTTGAAAAATTTTTAATTTTTGGACCTCCTGACGAGTCGTTTTCCTGTAAATAAAAATATACTTAATTGAGAAAATGTTAATATTCATCTCAGTTATTCTCAGTAAAATTAATTATGTTTACGGAGCCTGAGCATATTTGTTTATGTTTTATTAGTGAACTTTGAGACAAAGTTTTAGGTATCAGGTCATCCCATAAGTAATGTCGGTTTTAGTGCGGTTCCTCCCTCCCTCCATATTTAATATTCTGTCTGTTTATGTTCTCTCCTTTGCAATTACAGCATTAATCTTTATGTTCTCTCCTTTGCATTAATTTTGTTTATTGCAGTATTAAATACACTTCTATTTATCATGTTTTGGTTGGTGAAACTTATTTAATCTGTGCTGAAATTTCATCTGAAACAGTTCTCCCAAGACACCACTTACACCACGTTATGCTTTGGGAATTCGATAAAGGAGAAAATGCTGCTTTAACTTATCAAAAACTTGTAGAAATATATGGCGAAAATGTCATTAGTGAGCAACAAGTGCAGCGGTGGTTTGAACGATTTCGAGTTGGAAACCGCAAGCTTGAAGACGAATCTCGTACAGATCGACCAATAGAGCTTGACGACGAACTACTGCAGAGGAAAATCCTGTTGTAACAGTCGATGAGCTAGCAGAAAAACTTGGATCAACACATTCTGCAGCCCACCGACATAAACTGAAATTACTTACGAGATGATCTGATACAAATGGTAGTTCTAGAATATTTTAAAAAAGGAGCAAGCCAATAGTAATAATTTTATTTTTAAATATTAAATGATTTCATGTTTCTTAGATGATAATAAAACAATAAAAGATGATGGAAATTACCATCATAGTCGATGCACACAAATTAAAAAACAAACAATTTGTAAAAAAAAAAGAGAGAACACATACCTTAGCTTGTGACGATGTCCTGAAATGCTTAGTCCTTCTTCGACGGACTTGAGGAGCAAATCGTTCACTATTTCTTCTCCTCTCATGTTCGCTTTCTTCATAGAGATCGCTAGCGTAGCCTACAGTACTTGTTAGCTGGAGTGTGTTATCTCTTTGCCTATTTGGGGAACAGGAGTTGCGTTCATGAAGAGGCTGTGTAGCCTTTCTCACAACCTGGAGGGTAGTGTTCAAATATTACAATGGATATCCTCAGATAATACTTCTCTTTAGAGAAAAATTAAGAAATTAATGAAAATCTATAGTATACAATATCTTGGCAGAACGTTAAAAAATGAGGACTAGATTTCAAGGAGTGAACATAACACAGGCACACACAAAAAAAAGAAGTGGTATTTTCCAAAGATACCATTCCAGAGTCCATTTCATCCCATCACGTCAGGTTTAAGAGCATTTGAAGGTCAAATTTCGTATGAAGTCGTTAAAGAAGAAATAACTAGAGCTTCCATGGTTTTGAGGGTTGCTGAATTCGAATCCGAGTTCTGTTTCACCACATTGGCACAAAATCAAGGTAATTTCAAGAAAAAAAATGTTTATTTAGCAAACAATGAATCAACAGACAAAATTCTTTTTTTTGCAAAATAGACATAGTCCTTTAAATGAACTTGATTTTCTGCTGATGGGGTGAAACAGATCTCGGATTCGAATTCAGTGACCCTCAAAACCATGGAAGCTCTAGTTATTTCTTAAGTTTAAGAGCATTTGGCCTTCAAATGCTCTTAAACCTGACGTGATGGGGAGAAACGGACTCCGGATTCGGATTCAGCGTGTCATAATACATAATAATATATGTATGGTGTCTTTGGAAAATATCAGTTTTTTGTGTGCCTTTTTAATTAATGGTTCTGATTTATAGCAATTCAACCAATTATTTCATAATAGAGATCAAACACCCCATTATTGACTACCAAGTGAAATAGCTCAGGCCTCATAATAACTCTTACAGTTTTTTTTCTTTAAACCTTTAACTGCGGTAGACTGCATATAAAGTCAAAATCTCCCAAGCCCCTACTCCAGACAACTGCAAAAGAAGCTCTGGCTCCGTATTGTTTTTACTGCTGTCGACTTGAAGGCAAGTTCAAACTTGTCGACGTCTGTTGGCTCGCTAGGGAAATTAATAGTACTGATAGCTATACTGAGCTGATAGCAGCTCAAGGTAGTTATGCCAAATTCTGTGGTTATAAAGAGCTTTTACGAACCTGCATCAACCTTTCACCCTCAAGAAATAGTCGCATACTGAATAAAGCAATATGAGAGGGAAAAAAGTAGTAAGTACTTATTATATATAAATAAAAAAAGGTAAAAGTTGGTATTTAAAGTATTGGAAAAAAGTAAATATATATTGCAAGTGGGCTATAGAAAAAATTAAAAGCATTCAAAAAATGAGGATGGAAAGTGTATTCAGCAATGGAGGCTCAAATCGTTTGGTGGGTTTGCAGCTTGTAAAATATCGCCCTCTCAGCATTTAAAGGGTTCTCAGTGATTGTTTGGGAATGAAACTCTATAAATACCTGCCAACTAATCATAGGACTCAATACAACATTCAGGAAATAAAATATGATTGTCAACTAAACAGTAAAACTATGTAGTAAAACTAGCATAAATATTGGTATCTTAATAAAACTACATTGTTTATACAAAAATTAGTTTTATTTTTGACGACATTGCGGCATGGAATTGGGTATGATCATCATTTTCTGATGGATAAATACAGATTTGTCAGAAAAATAAAGCGCATTTTCTAATAAAAATGTAGTGTTATTAAGATACTACGACCGAACCCTGACTATATCTATCCTCATATAAAAATTATTATTATAAGCAAAATAATGTATTATAAAAAGAATGATTTTTACCTGTTGATCGGATTTGTTTCGAGACTTTGAGAAATCTTCATGACTGCTCACTCTTCTGATACTATCGTTGTTGTCCCCACAAACATTCGACTCATTTGTGATTCCACGAGGCCTTTCTTCACTATTAGAACTGAAAAAAAAAAAATGCTCATTATTAAAACGTCAGCGGATATGTTCAAAAATTCTATGAAGAGGCCCATCTTCTGATGGTAAGTAGAAATGAAGCCATTTATACTTATTGAGAAAAAATGTTAGCTATTTCTTTCAAATTAAAGCAACCGGATGGAGAGGGATTTTGTAGAGTTTTTAAATTAATGAATTTTATTTATTTATTTATTTTTTTATGGGGACCGACTTCTTGGCCATGAGTGCCGACATCCCTGATGCAGCTAGGGATCTTCTCAACGAGCCTGAGATGAGAAAATTCCTGCTGCAGGTGGGACTCAAACCCACCATCTCCCACATGAGAATCTAAGACGTGAGCCATTAGACCACAGGGAGACCCCAAATAAGTTTATTCAATTAAAATTTAACAATTTCTTCAAAAGGGTTCAGCAATTGCTACTTTTTACATACATATGCACATTTTGAAAACAACATTAAAACCAGCATAGTATAAAAATATATCATATAGTATATTATAATCGTAATCATATCTCCATGGTCTGTGATTGTAATTGTAATCATATCTTGTAAACCTGTGATTATAATCGTAATGATGATTATGATTAAGCCCAACTCTGGTAAGTAGACAGTAACTATAAGTGGGAGGTTTCCTGTAGTTGTAAGTTGGAAATTACCAGAAGTTATAAGTGGGTTACCTGTAGCTAAAAGTGAGTGGTTTTGTTGTAAGTGGGTGGTTACCTGTAAGTGTCTCCATAGCACTTGACTGAATGGCGTTTCACACAATCCCTAAGCCACTCTTTAATATAAGTGTTTTCCATCTCCATGTTTTAGACAGACATTAAACAAATTTATCACTAGGCCTGACCAAATAAAATAAACAACCATTTTGTAAGCATCTCATTGAATATTTGAATGTAACATTTGAAGATAGAAATATTTTTGGCATTTTATAAGAAAACAAAAAATAACCTTAACATGCACCATGAAATTTAAACAGATGTGATCTAATTAAGCAAACATAGTAAACAAAATCCTCAGATAAATACTTATTTAGGTGGAGAAACTTAGCCAATTGCTGGCTAAATAAATAAACAACAAAACTAACAACCTGTTGCTTCAAGGAAAAAAAAATAAATCAGTCCAGTAACAGGCCATGATGGCCCTGAGGGGCAGATACTATAGAGAGGTATCTGATTCATGACCATACGGCTCACTAGGGAGATAGGGTGGTCAGTACTATACTCTGGCCACCTGATTTTCCCCTTTGCTGCTTCAACTGCTAGGGTCATTAGCACCAAGGTACCCATTAATAAATTAATTAACCTTTTCGTTGCTCTGAATGAGTTTAACTCTTGTTCGACTAGCAGGACTCCAGACGCTCTACACGAGTTAACTCGTGTTCAACTGTCAGTGCCACTGACGCTCCACATGAGTTAACTCGTGGTCCCGTTAGCCCCGTATGTCGCTTCTCCGATCTAGTGCTATTAACTCGTAAAAAATCAGTGAGACCTTATCAGATCTTCTTCGTATATTAATTTAAATTAAACATTGTGCAAGTCTATTATTATGTATACAAAAAAAATGTAAAGTCCTACAATCGACATTGTTTTATCAATTGTTGAAGGTTGAAGCTGGCGCGCCTCACCGCCTATTTGCAGGCAATATATATATATATATATATATATATATATATATATATATATATATATATATATATATATACTCAATATACTCAAAATCGTCTCTCTAACCATATTGTTGCTGTTTGTATCTTTTTGTCACAATTTGGATCATGTGTAGTTCGGTCGGTATTATTATATAGGTAGTATACACGATATCATTCAAGTAATTATATCATCATTTCTTATCTGAGTCATTTTCTTTTCCATGATAGAAAATGTATTTTAGTTTAGTATAATATTACGAATGTAAAAGATATATGAAATTATAAGTTAATAATTCCAAATATATAACAAGAGGATGCTGAGAGAGGCGAAAGAGTTGAACGGTAGCGAGATAGAGACAAGGAGATATTGGCGAGCGTACGGAGGAAGTTAGATGTATAAGCATCGAGTGTACCGGGCGCTGCGAGTAGTTTCATTCGTCAGCAAAGAAAGGGTTAAAGGCTAGATTGGCCCAGGGACGATCAGGGAGGCCGAATCAAACCCATGAACAAAGACGCTAAAAGATAAAAATCTTTAGTACTTGCTCAGGATTTGAACTCCACCATATAAGCCCAGTACTCTACCACTGAGCTAACCTCGCCCCTTCAAGGAAAGAAGATATATTGTCTTTCTGTAAAAGAGTTGATGCTTCTTTCTAAGCTGAAGGCAGGGCAGGGCGTGTTCTCTGCTTGGCGAGTCTTTCAATGTATTCAGAATATATCAGAAAATTCATTCATTTCTCCTCTTTCATTAATCAACCTTTAATTTTTGTACTGATATTTTTTTAATACATTTATTAATAGTTTTCTCAAAGCAGTAACCCGGCAAAATTGCCATTTATTTAGTGCTACATGTTCACATACCAAATGTATATAACATTTAATTTATACAATTTTATCATATAATAGATAACAGCTATTATTAGCTCTCCCCATGGTCTAGTGGCTAACGCCTTAGATTCATATGTGGGAGATGGTGGGTTCGATTCCCACTGTTGGCAGGAATGTTCTTATCTCAAGGCTCCTTGGGAAAATTCCTTGCTGCCACCTGGATGACGGTGCTAATGGCCTAGATGTCGATGCGCCATAAAAAAAACAGCTATTATTGTATCGACCAATGGACTCATCCCAAAGAAAGTTACAAATTACTTAAAACTCTTGGCGGAATTGATTAAAGACGCACAACAACCGGTACTGCTCAATACTGCAAGAATAGTTCAAAAATCCTTGAAGGAACTCCTGTTATAACATACAAATATACCAAAAAACAAAATATAATAAAAACAACAATTGTTTCGATTGGCAGTAGCCCCCAAAAGAATTTATCCCAAGAAACGGAGAGGAACACACCCATATAATAATAATTATAAATAATTTAGATGAACATTTGAAGATTCCATACAAGACGTCTAAAGTACTCGCAGAAGATCCACAGAACATAGACAAAGGTCTCGAAAACAAGTTAATGAATCTAAATTTTTATTCCATGAATAAGGGCAGATTCATTATGACTGAAAGTTAAAATTATTTTAATAATTTTGACAGGGGTCTCCCGTGGTCTAGTGGCTAGCGCGCTAGATTCATAAGCGGGAGATGGTGGGTTCGATCCCCACCGGCGCCAGAAATTTTCTCATCTCAGGGCTCGCTGAGAAAATTCCTGGCTGCACCCTGGATGTCGGCGCTAAAAGCCAAGATTTGTTGATGCGCCGTAAAAAAAAAAAAAAAAAAAAAAAAAAAAAAAAAAAAAAAAAAAATAAAATAAAAAAAAAAATTGATTCTACTAATACTTGGCTTTGGCACAGCACATATATGTCTCGTACTGGGTTCCACTGAGGTGCGGCAGGCAAAATAGCCCAACTACCTTAACTTATGATGGCTATAACTTCTCAAAAAAAAAAAAACGACACCTCATAGTCCAATAGATGCACAGAAATAAAACAAATTATTAGAAAGTATATGTCCCGTAACATACACGAAGGAACGAAATCGGCATACGGGATACCACTGTCCCATACCTAGCTGATAAAAAACTTAAAATGCATATACGCTTTGTGCAGAGTATGTAGGGAATCCGGGTTACTGCCTAAATTGTTTTAATATGGACCATGAACCCCAATCGAATAATTAATTAAGGTTTTTAAAAAAATATATTTGAATTATAATTTTTGCATTGTTACGCCTTGTTAAAAACTGGAACTTGTTAAACCTTTTTCTTTTTTTTATATTTAACTTGATTCTTACGATTTCTGTATATAATATTTGTAAAGTTTGAGAATATAACATAGTATGTATTTTGCATTATCAAGTACTCATTTGTTTGTTATCGATTCCCATTCCTGCTTCAAAGTAGTTATATAAAATTCAGTAACAAAAATATTTAACAATAACATTCAGATTTTTTTTTTTTGGACGTCGTATGATGTATATATACCGTACGTATATATACCCTCAGCATTTGGAATCCCTACGGGACACATGTGTCCCGTACCGTCTCTACGACAAACCACTGAAATTTCGTGCTGAAGCCAATGTGTTAATTTCAAATAAATGAATCCCATATTCAAATAATACAATTTAAAATACATTCTTGATTCCTTAGAAGACGTAACTTGGTGTGCTTATTGTCATAAATTAAGTAAATAAATAAGATAAATATTTAATTTATTATAGTATAATACCATTGCTTAAAGAAGGGTCTAAAAAAATAAATAAATTGTCATTACCGTACGAATTTCCTCTCGTTATCCAATGATGTAGAATCCTGTCTCTCTTTACGTTTTCTTTGCTTGTTCTGTTCCGAACTTTCTGAAAATCTCGGTTTGGAGTTTCTATTCAAAGCATCCATTTCACAATCAGGTATTATTTCCATTTTGAGAGATCTGAAAATAAAATTGAAAAATAAGGACGAAAAAATCATCTGAATTCCAAAAGAGTCTAGATAGATAACTCATTTTGTGAAACCAATGTTGGCAATAAAATGTCGAGATTAAAGGTGAGCATACAATTACGAGATACAATGATTCATCATTCAGTGGTGGGGAAAATGATTCATAATGTTATCAGGCGTATATCAGATGGGAAAAACACATATCATAATAAATAATAATGAAATTCTATGTATATAATACTGTATGTATATAATTCAATATCATATAATCACCATTATTAGCTGCTTGGTAAGCCACTGTAATAATAGAGAAAAATCAGACACTAAACAACAAGAGATAACTGGCACAGAACCAAAATTATGCCATTAGAAAAGAAAAAACATGACTCAATAGAACGAAAATAAGTCAGAAAGAGATTTCTTGACAACACAAAATAAAATCTTCGTTATTTACTATAAAATAATCTTATAAATAAAGATGAATTTTGGTTATTTTAAAACAATATTTACAAGACAGAAGCTAAAGGGAAAATTAGCAAAAATAAATTATAGAATAAATGGTTAAACTTGGTTTGTAACATCCATTTAAAACATAAATACTAATAACCACAGTGTTTACTAATACATAACAATATATATATATATATATATATATATATATATATATATATATATATATATATATTAGAAAAACCAAAAACTCCAGGTCTTCAGCACAATTAATTAATTTTTGGTTTTTCTATTTGATGCAGTACCGCTTAGCCAAATCAATGTCAAGATTATATATAATACACACAATGCGTGTATTTACAACAAAAAAAAATGTTTTCATAGCCGAGTAATTTCAATAGATTATTAAAAAAAAAATGTGTGATTGTAAACGGTGATAAGCTTCCTTATTAAAAATATTTTTTGAATAAAAACAGATTGTTATTAAAATGTATTTTTGATCATTAGCTCATTATGTTTGATTATTCAAATCAACATTTCAAGGAAATACATTACAATTGAACAGCAATTTAAATGCAATCAAATTCAGAATTAGTAATTCACATTGATCATGATATATATGTTATACGCATGAATAATTGAAAAATTAAGATTTTTTTTTGTGTGTGTTTAACGGTGTATCAACAATGGGGCTATTAACGCCTCTACAATATAATTATCAAAAAATCGAAGAAATACGCATTTTAGATCCAGAAGGTGAAAAAATTTGTCTTCCCACAAAATTTCTTTATCTTGCACAGAGCCTTTCAACACATATATAGAACACAAAACATAAATATATATATATAAACACATAGATCATTTATTATTTAATTAGTAACAATTAATTAATTGAGGAATGTATACAGTATTGCACAAAAAAAAAAAAAAAAAAAAAAAAAAAAAGATGACAAACTAAGGCTCAATCTTTATCTTTTGCCATGTAATTAAAAATGTCTTGTAATAATAAGAAAAACACCTTACAACCAACTTCCTTATTAAGAGAAAATGTAGATAAAACAAATATACAGACTCCCACACTCACATACAAAAATATAGCATGAATGAGAGAACAATTGGGCAAGACTAATTGGGGTAAAGACATTTGTAAGCCAAATAATATTAATGCTATCTTTATAATTATAATATAAGAGTTGGAAGATAATATAAGACAAACTAATTTCTTTTAATTATTTTTTAGTAACAGAATAAAAATTAGTATTATTAATTATAATTTATTTAATTATAAGTATATTACAATCTTTGCTAAAAATTATTTATCTAATTTCATGGAATTTCACAAAGAAAATACATTAGAAATGCGACAGCTGAAAATTAGATTATAAAGATTTAGAAAAAATCATAGTAATTTCAAGACATTGAAATTCTAATTAAATTTGTTTTATTTATTTATCAAGAACAGAAGCGGAAGATTAAAATGTTAAATCTTAATTTGAACTAAACCTACTACATGTCTGGTGAGATTTCCTCAGTAAATATTTTCAAGAAGGAGAATGGCTTTCCGATTTGTATATGAAATCATTGTGGCAGGGGGGGGGGGTGTGGAGTATTGCACATACTACGATGAGGATGTAAATAACTTGGATTAGAGCCAGCCAATGGACAGAATATCTTGGACACACCTCCGATTAGCTATTTCTGGATAGCCTCGAATCTGTATCAACTATTACGACTGATGACAGGGCGCGAGATAAATGGAAGTAGGACGCATTCACTTCAGAGAGTCTAGCCATTATACACAGTTAGATAAGTAATCTTAAGTTTAGAAAAAAAAATTAATAAACCACATTCAAAGAATTTATTTATTTTAAAATAATTGGAGACCCGGTGGCTGTGAGTATTAAAGCGTGAGCACTTAACACTCCGTGCCAAAGGTTGTGGGTTCCATTCCCAGTAGGGGTGGTGGCTTTCGAAAAAAGAAAAGGCATCAGCCCTATCCTGGCTAAAAAAAGGGTGGTAACCTATAGATAACCCGTCCTAAAATTTGTAGTTGATAATAAATGGACGTAAAAATTTAAATAAAATAATTGAGTTTTTATTTAGCTCTTAAAATTACTGACCTGGATCTGAAAATCCCTGAATATCCAAGGATGAGACGAGTGATTAGTTGGAGTGTACTGGCTGAGAAGTACGCAGGCGTAATGAGAGGAGCAAACACTGACGGTACGTACGTCAATGCTGCAGGATGCATTGATGTGTAGTTGTGTAGTAAATGCAGAAGAGTATCTAGTGAGTTATGTCTAATAATACCAAGTGATAAAAGACTATCAGAGAACCAGCAGTTTTCATCAGGATATTCTGAAATAATAACATTTTTATTAAAACATGAGGAAAATAAATAATTCCGACTAGCACTAAACAACTTATAAGTAGAAATAATAATCAATTATCAGGCTCTACTTATACGGGTGTATTATTATTAAACATTTATTTTAGTCCAAACCTCTCCATCTACCAAGAGCGTCGAGTCACGATTTTTTAAAGCTCGAGATTTTTTGAGTTTTTAAGCCTGCCAAATGTAAATCACCTCTAATTTCTTAAATTTTTTTTTTCATTTTCATTAATGAGACAAGAAAAATTGTTGAGAATATAGTGTTGTAAATCCAGAAACGGTTTTTGCCCAAGGGAACTGAAAACTTGTTTTAAAAGTTCTCATGGGACTGTTCTTGTGAGTCTGTTAAAGTGGAACTTTTTGAAAAAGTTCAATAACTATTTTGAGCTCTGATTAATACAATAAAAACCACAGGGGAGCTTTTTCCTGATTAAAATCGAATAAATTACATTTTATCCATAAGGTAGTTTTTTATTTTACTATAAATCTTGACTACCTTGAAAATTGTAAATTGATATAAGAAGGTGCAAGGTCACTATTTCATCAATTTTATTTTAAACACGTTTGGGCCCAGCGTCCGAGAGATGTGTTCTGCAGACCCAGCGTCGTGGCATATGCGTCAGCAGATAGCTTGCCTTTCTTTCTATCTCCACTACTCCACTGTCCTAAACCCTTCATATTTGATTTGTGACCTCATTACGTTATTCCTGGTTAGGTTTGCGGGTTTAGTATCGTATGATACTGAATCCGCCCGAAAAATTCCTTCAGCGGGGCCGCTGTCATGGCGTATTTGACATTTTACCAAATTGTAATTAATCCACTTTTTTTTTTTTAAAGTAAATTTGAAAAAATCCTCAATAAGTGAATGGAGCAAAATGACACTAACTTTTCATTATTGTTATGAGATCAGTAGTGGCTTTCTGAGGAAGGAGTGGTTGAGGGAGTTCACCGAGCCACACGAGGAGAAGTAGAGCAACCGCAGTAACATCACACGAAGACTCAATCTCTGTAGTCCCGTCCTTGTTCAAGCGGGATTTTAGTTCATCAACCGATGAACTGCAGCCTCCACGCCATAAGCCTTCAATATTTAGTCCTAAAACAATAATTATCTATTGGAGCAATTGTAGTGAAACGTGCACAATTCTTTTTTTCTTTTTTTTTTTTCAGTTAATAATATAAATTAAACACCATTCTTTAGAGAGTAAATTTGTCTTTGTAGTGAAATTTGATTGTAATAATAGCCCAGAATAATAATTTAGCTCTTGGTAATAAAATATAATGATTCATTGCTACTTGGTTTAAGGAGACTGCGTATGTGGATAAACAAAAGTTTGAACATTTTTCATAAAACACAGAAATATGCATTTTTTAGTTGATTATTTAAAACAAAACACAGTTATTCTTCTATCAGAATCAGAATTAATAAATCGAGAAAAACAGGTCAAAATTAAAACATTTTATTATGTAATTCATGTTCTGGCAGAGCTGAGTTGAAAACTCTACTTATACGTTACTGGGCTGATTTTCCTCTATTTTGTATTACCTAAATGTTTTTTATCATAAAGATATCTCATCAGGAGCTTCTCAAAAATGATAACAACCTAACCACCTTCTCAACGTGAAGAAAAAAGAACTTTGGCACTATTCATAAGCTGATTATTATCTAAATTAGACCAATAATTACAGCAATACTTTATTCCACAGAATTGGCTGAGATGTTTCCTCCATTACCAGAAGCCCTTACTTAAATCTTTAGCAGCTTTAGACAATATAGATACAGAATCCCTCCACCATACTGAACCTTTGAGTATTAACCCATACGAGACTGATAGCCACCTTCATGACAATGGACCGATATGCCTCGTGGCCTGATAACCACTTTTGTGACAAGGCCATTCCTTAGCTTCAGGACTGATAGCCACCTCTGTCACAGCTTTTTGTGATATTTAGCGGTACATTATGGAAGCCCTAGTCACTCTAGTATCTGCTAGAGTTCATAAGAATACAGTTCCCCCAGAGTTACAGAAACACAGTACAGGTGAGTTACAGAAATACAGTTAGAGGTTTCCCTCTGCTACCCGGTCCTTTAACATAGTTTGGGTCCCTCTGAAGGGCTTTATTTATGTTTTATCTCTTGATGTGTACATAGAGATCATGTTCCATAGTTATAAATTCAATGGGGTGATATTTGGCTTGATATTATTTTTAAAGAAGCAATTAAAAAAAGTTAAAAAAATAAAAACACAATTTAAAAATTAAATAAACAAGTTTTTAACTAACCTGCCATTGACTGACCCAAAGCCCAAAATGAGAAAATGGTGACAGAGAACTTTTTACAGAAATAAATAAAAAATGTGTATTAGGAGAAATGAGAAGAGATGGGCATGGAGCTGTTTCAATACCGTCGTACCATGTTATTTTCTAATTCATGTTCTGTTTACCACATGTTCCGTTTACCTATCAAGTTCTGTTTACCTTTTGTTCATGTTCTTTTTATTTTATTTTATTTTTGTTAGTATTTATTATGTTAATGTATATATTTTTTTTCTCCCTTAACCATTTGTAAATAATATTATATGTATTGGTTCAAATAAATATTGATTGATTGAGTAGTACCAGGAGCTCCACGGGTCTCTTAAGTATTAACTCAGTTTAATTAATTTTATTAATGTAAACAGAAATATTTTTGGTTATAAGCTTCTCAAGAGATGCCAGAAGAGCTTGAAACATGTAGAACACATTTAATAAATAATTTGGGGTGCTAATGACCTCAGCAGTCGATGCACCGGGGGGGGGGGGGGGGATAAATAAAAAAATAATAATAATAATTTGGAGCTGAAGTAATGGTGTATTTATTAGTATTGCCTTGCACCATACTTAAGTGAATTTAGTGACATCAAAGGTCACTTATGCATTCCGTGCCAAGGGTTGAGGGTTCGATTCCCACTAGGGGTGGTGGCTTTCCTGTGGGAAAAAGAAAAGGCATCAGCCCAATACTGGCTGATGAACGAGTAGTAACCTACAGATAACATGTCCTAAAATTCTTAGTTAATTATAAATGAACGTTAAAATTTAAATAAATATAATCAAAGGTCCAAAAAACATAAAAAAGTGTTTATAAGGCAAAATAATTTGAACATTCATTCAAGACTATTACTTACCATGTATTTCAATGAAAAGGCAAATGTTGTGGAGTATAACAGGTACAGAGGAAGATGTCAGCCGGAGTTCCGCTAAGGGCACGCCAAACACCCGTCCTGACAATTCCTTCTTTTTAGAACTGTTACCTCCAAGCATTCGACGCATGAGGCTCAATCGACGAACGTCGTCTTCCTATAAATTTAAAAAACAATACATACTAAGTAAAAAAAAAATAATAAATAAAAAATTTACCTCTCTTAAGAGGGAAGGGTTGAGAGACACCTATGACAATCCTATTTGTCAAATAGAAGTTCCCAACACAAAATGTTGAGTTGACCACTGGGCTTCACAAATATCAGTTGTTCATATATATATATATATATATATATATATATATATATATATATATATATATACACACACACAGGTGAGCTGTACTTTAGAGTCACGGTATAGTCCTCAGAACTATAGCTGATTGTTGTTGAGGAAGTCACTTAAAAATAAAGAAGTTTTTTTTTTTTTCTTTCAACTTGAGAATAAGGACTTTAAAAAAACAATATTATGTTGGTTGATGGCTTAAAACATTGTTAATCAAGCTGAAAAAATAAATAAAAGAAAAACAATTAAAATACATTAAAAAATATAGGGGCTGACATTTAAAAATACATTATTAGTGGGTTTAAGACAAAACACGTTGAAAAAAAAGTTCAAAAGTAAATGTTAATTTGTGTTTCTCAGTTGAAAAAAAAACAACAAAACAAACAATACTGCAGTCAAAAAGGAGCTATTAAGCTATAGGATCATCAAACATTTTCAAAACATCAAGTACAGAGAGGCAACTGAAAAAATTCAAATTACATTAATTGGAATCCTTTAAATACAGAAATTTAAAAATTGCTATGCACCAAACTTTTTTCCCCACAGGGTTTAGGGCCCAATTTAGACACTTCTCTAATATTTTTGAAGTAGAATCAGTAAAAAACGTTTGGTTAAAATTAATGCAGTGAGTACTGTTATTCTTAAATGAAAGTAATATGGAAATAAACAGCATTGTGAATTAATTGAACCTACTACTGTCAACCGATAATCAAAATGGATAACTATGAAATTAGTTTAACATTTAGAAAAAAAAAAGGAAAAATTGTTAAAGTAAAAAAATTAAGTTTAATGATGAACAGACTTCATGTATAGAGAATATAATTTCTCTACACAAAAACAAATAATATATTAAGAGACGAGTAAAAGTACCTTTGTAGGTGGCGTTGGTTTATAAGAATCTTCAGCAACAGTTACTGAATTATTACAAAGATTAGGTCTTCTCATGATGTCACAGCAACCAAATCCCCCTCCCCACCCACACTGAAATAAGAAGGAAAATATCATTATATTCTTATCAAAAATTGAATAGAATGATTTTAAAATGTAAAAAAATTACAGAATGCAAAGTTCTGTTTATAAACAACTTACTTGGCGCTAATAGCCACGATTTGTTGATGCGCCGTAAAAAAAAAAAAATAAATAAATAAAAAAAAAAAAAAAAATAAAAAAATAAACAACTTACTGTTCTGAAGGCCAGAACATCTTTGATAACTACAATAGCTTGTTGTCAAATTAGGAGGATCAGGGTCAACTTACACACATCTCATTACAAAATATATAATTCATTGAATACATTTTTTTTTTAATTATATTTTTTTTAAATTGTATTTATTACGCATTCTCAGTAAGAGTTTTCAGGGCCACTAATACACGATTTGCACTAATTTATGGGCAATGAAGTGTTTCACATTCTTGGTAAGGGTTTTCAGAGCCACTATTAAACAATTTGCACTATTTTATGGACAATGAAGTGTTTCAAATTCTCGGTAAGGGTTTTCAGAGCCACTAATACACAATTTGCGCTAGTTTACGGGCAATGAAGTGTTTCACATTCTGGTAAACCGTTTCCAGGGCCACTAATACACGATTTGCAATAGTCTATGGACAATGGAGTGTTTTATGTTGGAAAGGGTTCCGGGGACACAAGAACCCTCTTCAAGAACTAGGTTATAAACAACATTGTGTAGTTTCGCTTACGGGCCCCTATAAAAGTTTTTCGTTTGTTAAAGGCACTTATAAGCTTTAAAATAAAAATTCCAATGAAGATCCTAAAATGTTTTTAATTATTAAAAAGGGGGGGGGGTTAATGTACTCTTTCTTATATGACATTTTTACATAATATAAAACAAACAAACGAGTAATTTCTAAAATAGCTTTATGAACTAAAACATACATAAATTAACTCAAACATTTCACCTGACCTGAAGAGAAAGTATATCGAAATGTTCATAGAAACATTAAAGATTTCACTTAACAACTTAAGCTTTAAATGAAAGAAAATCAATGTAAATTCTGGCCGATTTTCAATCAGTTTCCACTTACAAACATATTCCAACTTGTTTTGAAAGTTTCAAAAATTTAAAACAGTGTTAAGAATTTACCATAATCTCTATTTTATGATATTACTATCATCTTCCATAACCTGCTGGAACTTTTTATTGAGAAGAGAGAAAATTTTTATGGCTTTGAACAGTCATTAACAATCATCCCTTGTATGCTTAAATATAAACATGTGTGTTTGTATATTTATATATATATATATATATATATATATATATATATATATATATACACAGTAGAACCTCGTTTACCCGGATCAACTGGTACCAGGACCAATACGTGTTAACAAAAATCCGGGTTATCCAAAGAATGACGGAAAAATGAAAAAACATATAAATTACCAAAATATTTTTAATGGAGAAATTATTATCAACACCCTTTCACCTAAAAACACGTATACTGTATGTACTGTAATAGCATGTGTATTTGCGCTGTACTCAATATAGCTACAACTAGTCTGTAGCAAAAAAGGCTGTGAGCTTGTGCTGTCTCAGTTTAGTGTATCGGTTACGAACAGCGCGATCTGCATCTGCTTTAGAATCTACAATAGAAGTTCACAACGTTTGCGAGGGACATTACCACCCTAAAATGTCCTTAGAAATCATCTTGAAACAAAAGCCTTCAATGCGTTTTCTGTTCTTTTGCCTTTCAGGTCGATGTTCCTACTCCAAACTCAGTAGTAATGTTCTTTAACGATTCTCCCTTATCAATTCTATAGTCACAACAAAGTTTTTACGTTTCGTATAAATCGCGGACAACGAGCAAACAAAACTGCAAAACAATACTGTACCTCGACCGAGACGCTAGGAAAATTTGCGTACATTATCCTAGGAAAACTTGTGCATTTTACCTACAGATAATAGTAATTTATTGTCTGTAAAACAAATCTTCATATACTAGACTGAACAAGATAATTAATTTTTCAAAACTGGTCCGGGTCATCCGGACGTCTGGGTTAACGAGGTTTTACTGTATATATGTTATCTATGAGTTCCGATATGTAAAATTTTCTAGTCGAGGTCATATTCGGGTTTCCAACTAATGGAGGGAAGGAGGTAACACACTACCCACCATTGATACCCCCCCCCCCCCCCCCCCCCCGTTATTATTAAGAAGCTTCTTGAAGCCATTCCTATAACCAATAATTAGACTCCGAAGAGTTTGTTATCATAAAACTTCAGTCGGTTGACTGAAAATCAACTGTGAAAAATTCTCTCTACATATGCATAAGAAACGTTAGTGAGAAAGATGATTAATTTTTTTCCGAGTTTTCTTCTAGAAACAAAATTATCATCAATCATGTTAAGCCGAATTCCCCCCCCCCCCCCCAGTATTAATGGAAAGTGAGAAAAAGATAAACATGTAAGCCTGAGCATAGAACCGAGTGTCCATACTGTAACACAAACTCTAGTGTCAACCACCAGAAATTCCTTTTCTGAGCCTCTGGGACCTTGCGGCCTAATAGGACTGATTCATTTTTTAGAGAATAAAATAGTAGTTAACACATGAAAAAAATAAAAGTATAAGTACAAAATAAGTAATAAAACAACCTTAACAAGAACATCATTTTTTTTTCTCTAAGTAGATGGTCTTTGCATTATGGAAAATAGAAGCAATTTACTTCCTACACAAATGTTTCCAAGATTAAAATTTAAAAAAATAAATAAATAAAAGCAGAATAGATCATTGATCTAGGAGATCACCGAGTTGGTAATAGTTACGCTTTGGTCATAATAAAACTACATTTTTTAATACAAATAGTTTTAATTTGATATATTTTAAATTATTAAAAGTTTACTTGTTCAATCTGAATTTTAAATACTATGTTTTATATATTTTAAATTCTTTATTTAAAGCTATTTTTTACTCTTTTTATTTTTATATTATTTTTTTGATTAATTAATTATATCAGCATATCACGTTGCTATATATATATATATATATATATATATATATATATATATATATATATGTATGTATGAGCATATTTTGTAGTGCTCTATCAATAAATAAATTTGAATTTTAAATTGATATAAAGAATTTAATATTTTAATAACTTTTGAGTAATTTAAAAGTGTATTTATCTATGTGTATATATATATATATATATATATATATATATATATATATAAAAATCACGTGTCTGTCTGTTTGTTCCTTATACAGATCTACACTGCTTGACCAAACTTGGCACGCAGGTAGGCCTTGATACGGGTCAAAATAGGGACTAGGCTAGGTCAAAACAGTCAAATTTCAAAATTTGGTCAAAAGGTCAAAAGTTTTGTTTAAGAAAAGTTGGTTACACTGAACCATTCAGATTCTGACGGCCATTTTGAATAATGTCTCAAATTTATTTGTTGATGCTCTTGATAATTAGAATAACTCGAACTCATTGATGACTTTACATCATTATATAATCATGTAATGCAGTTTATTTCAATTTTATATCAACAGTCACTGTCTAACTAAGGAGTGCTGGCCTTTCTTTGATATGAGCTATCTACTCGCAGGCTGTGGTGCTGGCCTCTGTCGGCTGTTTTGTGAATCGCTGTGGTGCTAGCCTCTGGTGGCTGTTTCACGAATTACTAGACTGATATAAACAAATTGACCAATTTTGACGTAACTGGGTATACAGGTGGATTTTCATACAGGGAGAGTCATAGGCAGAAAGTAGGTGTAGCATGGCACACTGGGTAAGAGCTAGTATATAATAAGTTTGTTTGTAAGTAATCTAAATTAACCATATTAAATATCTATTAATTATTTACATGAGCAAGAGGACACAGTTTTCACATCATCTATTAATTGAAAATAAATAAACATTTATTTATATATTTTGCTAATACAGTAGAACGCCGATTATCCAAACACCAATTATCCGATTCGACTCCCTAAAGCACGAACAGGAAACATTCAACTAGAGTATTGTTTTTTCAGTTTAAGTTTGTAGGTCTTTTTTTTTTCTTTTTTTTTTTTTTTTCTTTTTCTTTTTCTTTTTTTTTGTGGTTTATTGTTGTCTATGTGATAATGAAATTTTTGCTGTTGAACTAATATAAAACACGTAGCAATAGTTCGTTCTTATAACTGATCTAGAGGTAAAGATAAGTAATTTTTTAGTTTGTATGATTTTTTTCAATAATTTATTAATTAATCTGAGTTGAAAGTACTTTGGAACATTAATAAATAATATTTTACAACGTAATATAATCGTTTCTTTTTTTATTACAATTACATGTCCAATTATAGGAATTTTCGATTATCCGAAGCAACCCCCGGTCTCAATTAATTCCAATAAACGGCATTCTACTGTACATGCATTTGACAAGCTCTAGATTCCACAACATTTTTCAATTTTAATCATATTTTGTTATTTATTTTAAATAATGGGTGAAATTCATTTATGAGGAGATTTTTTTAAGATATGTTGATGTAGAGTTTTGCACCAAACAAAAAAAAAAAGAAAATAATAATTAGTCCCTTAACAGGCCACAAGGGCCCAAAGGGGCAGATACTGTAGAGGTATCTAATTCTTGATCATACGGCACACCAGGGAGATAGTGTGGCTCACCACACTAGTGGGGGATAGTATGAGAATAGTACTCATACTATTCTCCGGCCACCTGATTTTTCCCTTTGCAGGTACCCATTAATTAATTAATGGCTGGGTGAGCCTAGGAACGATCTGGGACCCAAAATCCAACCCTCGAACCACGACACAAGAAGATAAAATCTTTAGTGACCCACTCGGGTTTTGAACCTGGGTCGTCCAGTTCATTAGTTGAGTGCTCTACCACTGAGCTAAACTCGTCCCCTTTGACACAAACAAGCTTATAATAATTCTATTATAACTGTTCTTTAAAAATTTAGAATAAATGACACATAAGACAATGACCAGAAATGATACGATAATGGCCATAATGATGGGAAAATGAGGAAATTTGTTTTTGCATGTTCAACAAAATACCTAAAAACAAAAAAAAAAAAAAAAAAAAAAAAAAAAAAAAAAAAAAACAAGTTTGAACTTTGAAGTTGAGTTTGAAACATAGTAACATGATATTAATATTTGGCAATTTTAACTACAGTATTTTTTTTTTCTTTTGAAGACATAAAACTTTAGCGCCTCCCTATAAAATTCTAATTTGTTTTTTTGTTGAGTGGAGTAGGTTCGAAACATTCTTTTCTTATTTTCTAAGCTATTGCGAGGAAAGAGATCGAGAAGAGATGAATAGACTCGTCAGGATCTGAAACACTTGATTCAGCGCTAAATTATTCATGCTCCACAATAATTGCACTAAATCAGCAGATTTATACATTTCACAGCGATTCTATTCCTTTTATAAATTTTTATTATTATCTCTCTCTTTTAATTTGATACGAGGTATTGATTTGAACAGAAAACAGAAAACTATTCAACATTTGGAATAAAATACAATTTCCAAAAATCCATTTATAAAATTATTTTCCCCTTGGTAGTTTGTGAATATGTTTATATTTGAGATGACTTGAGGATAACACACAATAAATTACATATTTCCTTGCCTGTGAGTGGAAACTGCCTTGAAAATTAGAATTTCTGCATGCGTTGCCCAGCTTCTTGGCAACTTTCTTTTAGGTCAATCTCTCATTTCCAGGTCAGGTCTTCTCTCACATTTCCTTTTACTGAAAGGCACAATCATATTGTTAAGCAAAATTTGTCAATTAACAAGGCTTCAAAATAATAAATTATGAGCATACCATAATAAAGACCAAATAAAAAAATAATTGAATATCTGGTGCCAGAGTTAGATGGGTATAGGACATTTATAATCTAAAAATACTTCTACTGTAGGGTAATTTCTGTACTACTGGAATTATGCCCCCTAATTTTTTTTCTTTTTTTTTTACGGCACGCCGACATCGATACAACATCGGCAATATTTAGTCTTCCCACTCCTGTTAATCTCACATTTTAATTATAATATTTTGTTTAAAATTGCAATTTTTCTACAGCACATCGACTTCTATGGCCACGAGAGCCATACTATCTACTACAAAGCCAATTTTTTTAAACAACAAAGATGAAGAGAATTTCTTCACCAAGACCATCTCTGAAAACAAAGAGCCACCTCAAGCTGGGTTTGAACCAGCATCTTTTCTGTGGAAGTCTGAAAAGCAAACTATAGCCCCAGAGAGCTTATTCCGTGCACACTCTCCACTAGAGTCTGCTGCTCTGAGGAGTTTTAGCTTTCTTGCAGAGAGCTGTCTGCCGGTGCCTGCCTGCCAGAAAGGGTCTGGGTAGGTTGCCCAGTGGAGGTATCGATTCCTGTCACCCATAGTATGCAAATAGGCGTATATTTCTTCATCCCTATCTTCCAATTATAAAACTATCATTATTCAAATTAAAATAAACAATTTGACTAGGCAAAAAGAAAATCAATTCCATAACTTTGCAATACATGAATCATAAATACCCTCACACTTCACGGGCGTTAATGGATAATATGCTGACACGCCAAAAAAAATAAATAAAATGAAATAAAGAATGTAATAGCAATAAATAAATAACTGGAGAAATAATATTTACAAAAAAAGAAGAGTTAACTTCAGCCCTTAACTCGAGCTGTTGAATAAGGATTTAGCAAACAAGGTTTAACGTAGACTAGTCAAGCCTAGACTAGTCAAGCCTAGACTAGTCAAGCGTAGGCTAGTCATTCATAGACATTGACACAACAAAACCATTCAAACCTATAATTACCTCTATTTACCCACAAAATATTTACTTATCTAAATTACTTCCTGTAGAAGAAAATTAGTCTATTTTAGCAAGAAAAGACTCTATTCAAATGTAAATATTATATATTATGTGAATATTTGTAAAACAATTTGTAACACATTTAAATACCATGTTTTTGAAAAGTACTCAATGTTAGTTATTATCGGTTAGCAAGTTATGGAGGTTTATTGTAATTTTGCCTCTTTATTTTAGTATTTTGATTGGCGGTTGTCAAAACTTTTGTCTTACTTGTAAAAAACAATGTATTTTTACATTATTGAAAATTCTAAATAAAGATATAACAAAAAAAAAAAAAATGTGGAAATCACTAAATAAATTGAAGGGTAATTTATTCTAATAAATTCAGTTACAATTATTTATCTAACTAAAGATAAATAAAATAATAACAGTAAAAAAAAGAAAACATTCTCTTAATAAAAAATAAAAAAAGATGCAAATGTAAGTATGCATTAGTAAAAAATGTTAAAGTACAAAAGAGTAATGTGTTTATATACAAAATGCAAACTGATAAAGAGTCTACAAAAATATGCAATTTTCTATGCTGTACCTCATTAGTTGAAGTTGCGTATGAAGCAAACAAAAAGCGTTGACCAAAGCCAAAAATAATCTTGTATTACTGAAAAGATAAAATAGAGAAATAAAGTATAGAAAAAGAGATTTCAATCCACAAGTAGTTTCTGAGAGAAGCGAGCATTCTTTCTGATCATGCGTTTATAGAAATTTACAAAAATAGAAAAGTTAAAAGTGTCTACGGAAGATTTTCAATTACATCTCACTTGGTGTGGTAAGGTTATCATTAAGATGTCAAAATAATAATATTGTACATATAGAATCATGCAAAAAAAAATTTGGAAGTTTATAATTTTTTTTTAAGGCTTTATAAACTGAGAAGTGTGAAAAAAAGGCATATTTCAAGAGCATGACTAATGATGAAGCCACCGCTCACTATGAACGTTTCTTCTGCATTTCTTATCAGCTGATGGATGAGTGACTTCATCAATCATCTGCTGTTTGTTTCATTACACAGGCACAGGAAATAAAAAAATGGTCTTTTCATATGTTTTTATGTATTTCGACTCGCTGAATCCGAATCCAGAGTCCATTTCACTCCAGCCCGTCAGCTTCAAGGGCATTTGGAGATCAAATTTCCTATGAAGTCGTATAAGATGTTTCGTTTTTTTTAATTTTGTATGCCTGTTTTATTAGATCCTGTGTTGACTGACTCACTAATACCTCGTGACACTACAAGACAGACCAACTTTTCAGTACTGTAATATGACTGACAGACTGCATTTCTATCAAAAATTTAAACTTATACAATTTACCCTATTCTTTTTTTTTTTTTTTTTTTTTTTTAGCTGTAAGAAGTGTAAATGTTATCGAGTGAGATACTTCACCAGAATCTACTGATCCTAACCCATAAGCTATTTTATGGGGTATTACGAAGGTAGATTTAGTGAGGGTTCGGTCTTGATATCTTAAAAAAAAACTACATTTGTTATAAGAAAATGTGTTTTATTTTTTGCCGAAGTTTTGGCTTGATATTGAAGTCTTTATTAGAGCAATGAGAAGAAGGAGAACTATGCCCTACGAATGCGCAATTATTTCTGAATGTCTCATTCAAAAATCATTGCACATCCGTGAGATATAGTTCTGAGAAATGATGCACATCATTCTAATTCTGAGACATTTTATTGACCACCCAACTATTATGAGGTCGGAGTAAAAGATTATTTAATTATTAACTACATGTTGAAAGAACCAGTAACGATTTGAAACTCTACTGTCATATTTTTCTAAAAACTAAGAAAAAGAAATAAAATAAAAAAGAAGAAAGAGTATAATTGCTAAACTAAACAACTCCTAAATTTCTTAAACAAAGCTGGTATAAAACCATATTTTACTATGTAAAACTATATAATAAAACTATGTGGAATACCTTTTTCTTTCATTTTGTTAAATGCTTTAGAAACATTAATTCTTGAAAAATACCTTTTTAACAAACCACTAGATTAATGACGCTTCTTAAAATTCTAACAATAAATAAATCAGAATTATAGTTAGGAAATAACAGAAAATTAATAAAAACAAAATGAAGAATGTGAGCAAAAAATAACTATTGATCAAAAATACTAAAACTGAGTAAGCAAAAAGTGCAATACAAAAATATAATTTTGATGAAAACTCACGATACACTCCTTGGCTATGTTCCACAGATTGAATGTTTTAATGGATTTTTCTTTCAGGAGTATTGTATTAATTTATGACTCCAATGGATTTGTTTAATTCTTCTCTTGAATAGCTTCGTGCACGGTTGTTATAAACATAAAATATATACACATATGCACATGTGCGTGCACTTCTTCTTTTTTTTTAGGGTTGCAGATGTTAATCCAGTTCTGTACTGTTGGTTTTGGTTTATCTCGAAAGTGTGAAGAGTTGAAACGAAAAATGCTGTTAGGATGTGTCGCCAGGTGGCAGAGAAAACCGTTCTGTTATCAGAATGTATATTATGCAGGTAGTAAGGCTAAGGGTTCATATCCCTGTCTCGGCACATCTTCTGCGCTATTTATGGTTGTTTCAAGAAATGAGTTGAGACGAGTCGTAAGGTCAGCATTTACGCAAACCCCACGACCACCTACAGACTTGTCTCCTTAGTTTAGAAGTTCACTCTTTTCTCCTTATCTGAAACAAAACAAAAAAACGACATTATTAGTAATACTATTGAAATAATTTCAATTGCATTATAATTAATAAAACATAATACTAGTATTATACAAAATGATTAAAGTTATTTATTCAGAAGAGATCAAGCCGTTATTCAGAATGCAGAAATAGTCAAAAATAAAATTAGATCTAAGCCTAAAAACTGTTACACCCGTAGGTGCAGATTCTGGAGCTCCTCCAGAATGTGAAGAGTAAGAGCTCTAATCTAGTGGCGAATCAGCTGAATAGCAGCGGTGAAGTTTATCAGCTGAATAGCAGCGGTGAAGTTTATCAGCTGAATAGTAGTGGTGAAGTTTATCAGCTGAATAGTAGTGGCGAAGTTTATCAGTTAAATAGCAGCGTTGAAGTTTATCAGCTAAATAGTAGTGGCGAAGTTTATCAGCTGAATAGTAGTGGCGAAGTTTATCAGCTGAATTAGTTACGGTGAAAAATGAGAAATTTCCCCAAAAATCTAAACTTAGGTATTAATTTTTAACTCATTAGCTTGCCCAGAATTTCCATGCTAATAATCTCATCAATCCTCTTGGAGGCCCGGTTAAGGCGTGAGCACTTAACACTCTGTGTCAAGGGTCGTGGGTTCGATTGCTTTTTTTTTAGAAAAAAGAAAAGGCATCAGCCCTGTCCTGGTTATAAAAGGGTGGTAACCTACAGATAACCTGTCCTAAAATCTTAGTTAATAATAATGGACTTTAAAATTTAAATAATAATAATCCTCTTGGATTGCTTTAACACAAGGTCCATTCCACAAATTTATATATATATATATATATATATATATATATATATATATATATATATATATGAATATAAGTATAGTGTTAATATATGGGATATTTTCGTCTAGTAAGTTGTGAAAGTCATGTGGAATTGTTAGGTGGTCTCGTAATCAGACCACCTCTCTTACATCTGCAGTCAGTATGTGTTTAACGGTTAATAACTAATGAAGGATAAATATGAGTAATAACTATTGTTCTCGTAATGCTATTAGTACTTACTCTATCCTTTTTTAAGAATTCATTATTTCCACCTTGGCTATATTTTCTATGACTAATATGACACAATATTATACTTTTTACTTACACAAAACTGCATTGTTATTTAATACACAAATGCCACATTTAAATTGTTGGCTAAACACAAATTAGATTACCATGGATGGTATTCCATCTCTTTCTCTATGCACACAAAAATACTTTTATGAAACCATTTTTGTTATGTATCTTTGAGAAATGTTTATATTGATATAAATAGGAAATGGATTGTATAATAATAAAGTAGATATCGGATTAAATGAAGACTTGGACTCGAAGAAACAACGGGAGGATAGAGAAGAAGAAAAAAGTAAATAACACAAGTATTTAAGGAGATGTTCGATCAATAATTCCTCTAAAGTACCAGCTTAGTCGTCGCATGCTTCCATGACAAACATACATTCCACGACGCTTTCAATTTATTCTCAGTTCAATTTTCAAATTCAATTACAATAGAAAAACAAATAGTAATAAACGTTCTTACTTATACAAATTTGTTTGTAAATAATTTACTACAAAGTGTCCCTATTTTATCCAATTACTACATTTAGTAGAGACAGAAGCTAATAATTCTGCTCATATTTAGTAACCAATATGCTTTATTAATACCGGTTTAACTTGCCCCCCCCCTGTAGCTTACTAAACGTAATTATCAGGGTATGTTTACAGGATAAATGAAAAAAAAGGCTGTCACGCAGGAGCTGCATAACTAAGCACTTTCCTCAGAATTTGGGTAGTGTAGACTACATTCCTGAATAATTTGCTTAAAATAACTTTTTTAAATAAAAACATGAATAGTTCTCTTTTACTTTTGTAATGAGCAACTGTTCAATTATTAATTTTGTAATTAATTTTCTTCCAGAGTTATGTTTATAGATGGTACTACACTACTTAAAAATACAAAAAAGCTTCATATTTTCGTCTTTTGATCTAAAGCAGGAAGAGGATACAGTCCCCATAGTGGCAGAAAGCGCACCTTGCGCCAGCTTTGCGAACCACCGGCGGGCTAATTCTATTGAAACATAGTACAAAGTAAACCCCCTTTCCAATAGAACGATTTCGCTCATTTTTACAACACTTTTTTTCACATGAGTTACCCATGATGCATACCGTGTTTCATTACAATACAGCAGAAACGACTACGGTATGAGTATATTAGGAATTTGGGCCCGGAGTAACCTCCCCCCTCCTCCCCAAATGAACCGATATAGTTTATTTTTACAACCAATTTTTCACTGCAGATTACCACTACGAATACCAAGTTTCGTTGAAAATGAACAAAAACTACGGCTGGCATGGTCAAATTAGTTTTTCGGGTCCGGGATAACCCCCCTCCTGCCGGTGGATTGATTTTGGTGGTTTACGAACTCGTTCAATCGTTTGCTAATTAACGCTATATACCAAGTATCGTGACGAAAAAACAAAAACTCTGGCCGCTATCGTGTGAACACACACATACACACACACATATATATATATATATATATATATATATATATATATATATATATAAATTTTAATGGGAAACATTTTCGGTGTCTACTAGGTAGGATCGATAAATATTTGAAGGCGTTTTTCAAAAATGCTGTCATTGTAGAAAACAACCGATTCATAAAAGATTCTCAAAAAGATAAATTCATTACTTTTTACATCTTACAGCCGTTTCCGGGACATTAATAAAACCGGGCGGGACACCGGGACAAGAGCAAAATACCGGGACGTATGGAAAGCCTATATATATATATATATTTATATATATATATATATATATATATATATATATATATATGGGGGGGATAGGGGAGTTGAAAAATCGTGCCCTATTGAAAAATACCGCGTGTAGATGGGTACAATCTACTATATATTTGTCAAATACCACTCACTCACTCACTGACCTATCATCGCCCAGCCCAAACCACTCGATAGAAAAATTTGAAATTTTGTATGGAGACTCTCTTTAGCATGTAAACACTCGTTAAGAAAGGATTTTCTGATATTCAAATTTTTAAGTATTTTTAGAGGGGTTTGAATTTGTAGTTGGTTAGAGAGTAGGCACGCCTAGGCAGCAAGCGTTGCTAGGACGATAACAGGCCAGCTGTCACCGTACTGTATCTATTTCATAATATTATTTCTATTTGAGCTTCATTTCAACTATGATGGCAGACCTTGAATTACTAGAAATAAACTGTGATTTTGTCCCTCATAGAGTTTACCCTATACTTGGTGATGGTCCATCCGAGGTAATAATATCCCGAACCCTTGCATAGCCTCCTCACCCATCAGCATCCCCAGTCAGAACACTTCTTGGTAATGCTCGCAAATATAATGGGCGATCCAAAATGACATATTGGAAACATAAGTTTTTAAATTTTAATTGACATTTATTATTGGTAACGAATTTTAACATGTACTGGTTAAACTGCTGTTACTGGTAACCTATAGATAACGGGTTATCTTTCCGTTATCTGTTTCTTGACACTGGTCCGGAGCGCCCCAATGTCAAGAAACATTATACTTTGTTTACTTATCAATTGATGAATAACTTATAGTATGATGGGAACCGTGCTCTAATAAACTGCACAAAATTATATAGACGCGTTAATTTTGATGATACATTATTTAACGCAATAAAATAACTACTTATCTGCCGTGACGAAGTGCGGGTATTCAGCTAGTTAATTAATAAAACTTTTTTTATTTTTATTTTTTTAGGGATGAAGACAGGAGATGTTTATTGTTCCCAATCTCATGATCCAGTTTATTCCGAGCACGTACCTCTGTCCTACGTGAGGAAGAAACGCGCTTTCCAGGTCTAGCCGGCGATTCGAAGCGGCTGGTCTCCGATATCTCTTGAGGTTAATGAAAATCAAGTTAAAACACATCGCACTAGTATTTCTAAAGTGACAACTCAAAGTTCTGTGTTTTTCAGTTCTGACTATGAAAGACATTGGTAAATATCTCTTTACCAACCATCAAAACTGTATGTACCTAGCTTCAGGGCTTTTACGCCAGAGGGCACTTGTGTCACTCTTCCTGGTTTAATCCTAAGGCCCCTACATAGGCAAGAGTGACACATTTTCAGTTGAGTTTTATTTTGAGTCGTGTCACTTTAGAAATACCAGTGCGATATGTAAGACTGGCAATAATATGGAAGAAGGTGTTCGCCCTAAAGTTCAACTACTTAACTAGACTATATCTTCTATACGGACGGAAGCAAAGATGGACACAGAGTTGGCTGTGCGTTTTTAATATACAAAAACACAGACTTTGACAGACAGAAATTTCGACCCTCATAACATTGTACAAATAATCAAGCTGAACTATTTGGGATTTATCAATCCTTCAAATACACAAAAACAATACACTTTACAGCGAACATACAAATAGAGGAGAAGGTGGTAATATGAGCCCCCAATTTGTTTTTCCCTTTTTTTGTAATTGCCTATGAAGTTTTTTTAGAATATTCGTTCATAGCATTAACTACAATTATTTGTGAACATACTTATAAAATAAGAACTTTTTTCGGTAGTTTTAAGTATATGAAAAAAAAAGAAATTTTACGAATGTCAATTTGTTATTAAATCTTTTCGTGCTGGTAATATGAGCCCCTAAGAAAGAGAAATAAAATGACTTATGTATGACATTTTCATTTATTACAAAATCTTCAAAATGCATTACAAAGTAGAAAATAATTTATAAAGTAATTTGGAAAGCGTTATTAAGGATCCATTTAATTGCTTTATGACTTTCTCTTCTCAATCACAAGCGTTATTAAGGAACCATTTAATTGCTTTATGACTTTCTCTTCTCAATCACAAGCGTTATTAAGGAACCATTTAATTGCTTTATGACTTTCTCTTCTCAATCACAAGCGTTATTAAGGAACCATTTAATTGCTTTATGACTTTCTCTTCTCAATCACAAGCGTTATTAAGGATCCATTTAATTGCTTTATGACTTTCTCTTCTCAATCACAAGCGTTATTAAGGAACCATTTAATTGCTTTATGACTTTCTCTTCTCAATCAAAAGCGTTATTAAGGATCCATTTAATTGCTTTATGACTTTCTCTTCTCAATCACAAGCGTTATTAAGGAACTATTTAATTGCTTTATGACTTTCTCTTCTCAATCACAAGCGTTATTAAGGAACCATTTAATTGCTTTATGACTTTCTCTTCTCAATCACAAGCGTTATTAAGGATCCATTTAATTGCTTTATGACTTTCTCTTCTCAATCACAAGCGTTATTAAGGAACCATTTAATTGCTTTATGACTTTCTCTTCTCAATCAAAAGCGTTATTAAGGATCCATTTAATTGCTTTATGACTTTCTCTTCTCAATCACAAGCGTTATTAAGGAACTATTTAATTGCTTTATGACTTTCTCTTCTCAATCACAAGCGTTATTAAGGAACCATTTAATTGCTTTATGACTTTCTCTTCTCAATCACAAGCGTTATTAAGGATCCATTTAATTGCTTTATGACTTTCTCTTCTCAATCACAAGCGTTATTAAGGAACCATTTAATTGCTTTATGACTTTCTCTTCTCAATCAAAAGCGTTATTAAGGATCCATTTAATTGCTTTATGACTTTCTCTTCTCAATCACAAGCGTTATTAAGGAACCATTTAATTGCTTTATGACTTTCTCTTCTCAATCAAAAGCGTTATTAAGGAACTATTTAATTGCTTTATGACTTTCTCGTCTATTTGCTAAAATCACAATCGTAAATATTCTTGTCACATTCAGCGCAGTGATTTTATGCCCACACTTCCCAGATTATGCGTTGCACACACAGTTCTCCGAGGTTATCTGATAAAAATAGGTCCATGTTTTTCTGGGGGAAAATCAAGTATGAAGGTACAAAGGTTCTTTCCTCTCAATCCAATGATTCGCGGGATTTTACTTTGAACAACTGATATTCCAATCTCATCCACATTAAACACCCTACCAGCTGGATAGTTGTGTTTGGCGTACTCGGCTTCCTGGATAGCGAAGAAATTGTCAACTGCTTCTTTGTTTAATCCATTAGCTCATGAAAACGATGTTGCAGCTGGTTTCAAAACAGACATAACATTCTTGTGGCGATTCATGAAGTGGTCGAACCAAGCTCTTCCAACTAACCCATCTCCTGTGAAAGGGTGCTCAGTTCAATTTCTTTCACACAGTTGGTAAGCCACTCTGTGAAAATTACAGAGCCCTTAAGTTTGGGGGCTCATATTGCAACCCTTGCCATGTCAGGATTTCAACACGCATAACGATACATTTTTACTTGAAAAATTACATTGTATCTACACAGAAATAATGTCCTCTACACGAGTCAATAAGGAACTAGATGGATTTTGAATGGACATATATACTGTAATTATAAGCAAACGACTTACTTCTCAAAGGTTTTCAGATCAAGAAAGCAAATAAACCATATTTCCGCACAAACTATCAGCTGCAACTGAGCGAAAACGCTCCAGTGTTGAGAGCCTTTAATGAACTATCATTTCAAATTATCACCGCCAAAGTGAGTCCGCTGTATGAGTAGATATTGAGGGGGCTCATAATACATAAGGGGGTCATAATACCACCTTTACCTCTACAAATAAATACTGATAGTAAACTTTCTTTAGAAACATTATTGAATAACAGCCTTCAGGGGGTCACCCGTGTTATAGTGGCTAGCGCCCTAGATTCATAAGCGGGAGATGGTGGGTTCGATCCCCACAGGCGGCAGGAATTTTTTCATCTCAGGGCTCGTTGAGAAGGTTCCTCGCTGCACCCTGGATGTCGGCGCTAATCGCCCAGATTTGTCGATGCGCCCTTATATATAATAAATAATAAAGGAGAAGAGTGTAGAATTGTGGCAAAAAAGATGGGAAGAATCCACAAAAGGCCGACATTTGTATAACTTCATTCCAAAAATCACTAAATCATAAGGACTACATACAGACTGACTCAGCTTCTGACAGGACATGGACAAGTAAATTCCTACTTCTACAGGTTTAACATCAGCCGCATGTCCTTGTGGAGGAATATACAGAGCAGACATACACACACCTCATGTATGACTGCCGACTCACCGATGACCGCGTGGTTACAGGAGCTGGAACGCGTGGTTACAGGAGCTGGAAACCAGTAACAGGCGAGTCATAGGCGTATATAAGGGGGGAGGGCTGAGGGCAGCCCCCCCCCCGAAATTTTGATTTTATGATAAAAACTTGTATTAAAACCCTTAAAAATAACTTAAATAAGATCACTTAGTTCATAAAAAATATTTTATTTTACTTGTAATAGCGTTTAAGTTGGTTGAAACTATTCCAAGCTCTAAATTGTTAGTATTCTATACGCCGGAAATGGTCTCAGCCCCCCCCCCCGAAATTTGGTTCAATATACGCCCATGAGGCGAGTCCTGCTCTAAAGTACAGAAACTTCAAAGGAGCTTTGAAATCATTCAGCAACCAGATCAGGGAAGATCAAAATCTTGGAAGATGAAAAGAATAACGTCGTTTTATTATTTTATTTTATACGTCTAATGTTTACTTCAATATGATTTAAGTTTAATTTATTATTAATTTCATATTATTTTAATTATCCACTTTAATTATTTCGAAAAACCCTGGAGGTAAAGAACACCATGTCCATTTTTTTATTAAATTGACTTAACAACATGTTGTTAATGTGTATTTTCTGATGCATATAATGATATAGTGCCTATATTATAGGCACTGTGTCCTGTTCCCATAAATAATGAAGATAAGACAGTGAACACAGATAACAATATGAAACATTTTCTTTAAACTGTTTCTATAAGTAACGAATAAACAAATTTGAATCTTCAAAGTTATGGAAAATTGGCTCTCCTGAACGACTACAAATATGTGACATGGTATCCTCAACCTCCGGGGTACAGATATGTATTTATGTAACTGTTAAATATTGTAAACAAAATATAATGCGATATGCGATGCATGTAGTAAATAAACAGCCAAACCTCAGGGTTACTGAGCTATGGAAATAAATAAATAAAGTTATTTCAGCCAACCAACCAGCCAACCAACCAACCAATCAACCAACCAACCAACCAGCCAACCAACCAGCCAACCAACCAGCCAACCAATCAACCAGCCAACCAATCAACCAGCCAACCAACCAACCAACCAACCAGCCAACCAACCAACCAGCCAACCAACCAACCAACCAACCAACCAGCCAACCAACCAACCAACCAACCAGCCAACCAAACAACCAACCAACCAGCCAACCAACCAACCAATCAACCTGCCAACCAACCAGCCAACCAACCAATCAACCAGCCAACCAACCAGCCAACCAACCAACCAATCAACCAGCCAACCAACCAGCCAAACAACCAGCCAACCAACCAGCCAACCAACCAACCACCAACCAGCCAACCAACCAACCAGCCAACCAACCAACCAATCAACCTGCCAACCAACCAGCCAACCAACCAACCAGCCAACCAACCAGCCAACCAACCAGCCAACCAACCAACCAACCAACCAGCCAACCATATGAAAAGCGGCGAACCAAGAATCCATAAATGCCCGTTATTAAATTTACAGCACAGCCAAAGATGGAAAACCAGTTTGACGGGGGGGGGACATTGTGGAAAGCCAGTTTGAAGGGGAAGATATAGTGGAAAGGCCAAACCAATCATGGTGATTGTTACAGGTTAGGTTTATTTATTATTATTTTATTTTATTATTCATTAGGAACTTAGCGCTTAACAAAAACGTGAAAAAGAAGAAAGTAAAAAAAAAGTCCGTCTCGCAGGAGCTGCATAACTAAGCACTTTCCTCAGAATTTGGGTAGTGTAGACTGCATTACTGAATAATTTGCTGTAAATAACCTATACACATAGATGAATAAAATAAATAAAAACATAAATTGTTCTACTCTTTTGCATTTTTTACTAGCAGCTGTTTCAATTATTAATTTTGTAATTAATTTCCTTCCAAAGTTTTGTGTATGCGTGGTACTACACTACGTAATAAATACACAAAGCTTCACATTTTGATCTATTGATCTTGATGAGTTTCGCGAACCTACGTTTGGCGGGAGAATTCAATTCAAACATAGTACAAAGTAACACCCCCCCCCCTCCAATAGACCGATTTAGTACATTTTCATATCACTTCATTCTTATTAGATAGCCAGGACTTATAAAGAGTTTCGTTACAATACAACAGAAATTACGACCGGTATAAGGAAATTAGTAATTTCTGTCCGGAGTAAACCCTCCCTTCTAGTCAACCGATTTAGTATATTTTTATAACAAATTTTTCTCTTCAGTTGACCACAACGAATACCGAGTTTCGTTAAAATATAACAAATATTACGGCTGGTATTGGCAAATAACTACTTTGGCTCCAGAGTAAACCCCTCCTCAGGATGGACCGATTTTGTTGGTTAACGAACTCGTTCAATCGTTTGATGGAAGGATACTGCATTCCTGCTAATTGAACGCTATATACGACGTTTCACGGCGAAAAAAACAAAAACTCTGGCCTGTATCGTGTTAACGGACACATATATAACTATATATGCATATGCATATATATATAAATTTGAACGGGGGTCATTTTCGGTGTCTACTAGGTAGGATCGATAAAGATTCGAAGAAATTTTTCAAAAATTCCGTCATGAGTGCAACCTCAATAGCTACTTTCCTTCGGAGGAAAGTACTAAAAAAAAAAAGAAAAAAGTTCAATGAATTATTTACAGCTTGGTGTATAAATGTGTGTTTTTCATATATTTGAGTAGTGTATGGATGTGTGGGCTATCTTCTGTCAGTAAGTCGTGGGGCATATTTAAGTTAATGAGTTGTCTGCAGTTTGTAAGTATATGTTTAACTGTCAGAGTCTCGTTGCAGTATTTACAAGTTGGTCTGTCCTTTCTTTCTAGTAAGTAGGAATGGGTAAGTAGAGTGTGTCCAATTCAAAGCCTGGTTAGAATAACAGCATCTCGACGAGAGAAGTGTTTCGATTTGACCAGGGTTTAGTTGTATTTTTAATTTCTCGCAACATTGTTTCTGCTTTAAGCCACTCACTTTCACCTTGAGGTTTTGTAACAAGGAGTCTGCACCGAACAAACCCAATGTTCAAAGTTTCAGTTTTCACAATAATTGCTGGTTTTTGTGCTATGGATCGAAGGTGAAGTGTACCTGTAGAAGTATGAAATGGTAAATAGGGAAAGCCCACGGTAAATGGCGTGTGGTTATGGCGAACCACAAACCTCGCCATAGAAGACATCCAGCAGGCTTGAGGTCTATTTTAGCTACAGTTTTGCAAGCGTTTAGCTATTCAAGTTGGAGAAATCAATGATATTTTTTTTTTTTTAACACCATCGTATCTAGATAGGAAAAGGTCGACTCGCAGGAACTGTGACTTTCGCTTAAACTAAGATATTTAAATTTTGGTTACCATTTGGTTTTAAGGGTATTATAAATATATATATTGTAATGAGAGACATAAGCAGTTTTTGGATTTTCGGATATTTTCTTAAATTCCTCAACAACGGATGGGAAATCGGGATAATTGGAAGGTAACCATTCGAAAGCTTACTAAATTCTCTACAAAAACGGTTCTCAATTATCCGGAGAAATAAGCGCCGAAAAACTTCAACAGAAGTGTCTAAAAACTCCAACATCTAATTTGCTTCGATTATGAATATACCTACTGTTATACCGTCGAACTCGGAATTTTTTCAAAAGGGAAAAAACGGTTTTGTTTTTTTTTCCTAACTTTCTTCGAAATTACTCGGTCAAATTGAAACGGTTTGCTATTCAATCGATGTAGAATTTAATGATCTAAATGTTTGGTAACAGTAAATTTTCTATTAAATTCTTTGTTTCACAATAATTTTATAAAATCCGTAAAAACACCAAAAATGTCGAGATTTTCGCCACATTATCGCTCTAGCTCAACTCAGAAATTGTGGCAAACTTCATATTATAGATATATCTTGTTTATTTGAATAAATAAAACTGCTTACATACTTTCGACGATTTATTTAAAAAAAAAAAAAAAAAAAAAAAAAAAAACTATTTTCGTAGCTAATTTGACTGTACTAAGTGAAATGATTTCATCATGAAAGGAAACAAGTATTTTTAAAAGATTTCCAACTCATTGTCGAATCTTGGAGGGATTTGGAAATAGCTAACAACTCCATAGAACTCCCTTATTTAATTTTAATTAATCATTTTAGATGATATACCACAATACAAAATTAACTATAATTTTGGTTTCAGAATGCAAAATTAGTTGCATTTCAAAATAAAGTTGATGAATTGAAATTTATTTGGATAACAATACAAATAAGACAAACACGTTTGAATTAACGAAGTGAAATAATATAATGCCTATACTTGGCAGAATAAATAACTTTTTATTAACTCCAGGTTTTTGGTACCAAATTTTAATTCTTTTTTTAGCACTTTCCTCCGAAGGAAAGTAGCTATTGAGGTTGGACTCATGACGGAATTTTTGAAAAATTTCTTCAAATCTTTATCGATCCTACCTAGTAGACACCGAAAATGACCCCCGTTAAAATTTATATATACATATATATATGCATATATATATATATATATATATATATATATATATATATATATATATATATATATGTGTCTGTTAACACGATAGCGGCCAGAGTTTTTGTTTTTTCGTCACGAAACTTGGTATATAGCATTCAATTAGCAAACGATTGAACGAGTTCGTTAACCACCAAAGTCGGTCCACCGGAAGGGGGGGTTTACCCCGAACCCAAAACACTAATTTGACTATGTCAGCCGTAATATTTGTTATATTTCAACGAAACTTGGTATTCGTAGTGGTAATATAGAGAGAAAAGTGAGATATAAAAATGAACTAAATCGGTTCATTAGAAGGGGGGGTTTACTCCGGACCCACAATACCAATTCGCCACTACCAGCCGTGATTTTTGGAATATTTCGATGAAACTCGGTATTCGTAGTGGAAATCCACAGGTAAATAACTGTTGTAAAAATAAACTAAATCGGTTCATTAGGAGGGGGGGTTTACTCCGGACCCACAATACCAATTCGCCACTACCAGCCGTGATTTTTGGTATATTTCGACGAAACTCGGTATTCGTAGTGGTAATCAACAGGTAAATATGTGTTGTAAAAATAAACTAAATCGGTTCATTAGAAGGGGGGGGGTTTACTCTTGACCCAAATTCTTAATATACTCATACCGGTCGTAATTTCTGCTGTATTGTAACGAAACGCGGTATACGTTGTGGGTAACTCATGAGAAAGAAGTGTTGTAAAAATGAGCTGAATCGGTCATTCGGAAAGCGGGGGTTTAATTTGTAATATATTTCAATAGAAAAGCCTGTCCGACGTAGGTTCACAAAGCCGCCGCAAGGAGCGCTTTCTACCACTAGAGTGACTGTATCCTGTTCCTGCGTTAGATCAAAATACGATAATATGAGGTTTTTTGTATTTATTACGTAGTGTAATAGGTACCATGTGTAAACATAACTCTGGAAGCAAATTATTAATTGATCAGTTACTCATTACAAATTTAAAAGAGAACTATTCATGTTTTTATTTTATTTATGGAGGATATTTTAAGCAAATTGTTCTGGAAAGCAATCTACACTACCCAAATTCTGAGGAAAGTGCTAAGTTATGCAGCTCCAGCGTGACGGACTTTTTAGTACTTTCCTCCGAAGGAAAGTAGCCATTGAGGTTGGACTCATGACGGAATTTTTGAAAAATTTCTTCAAATCTTTATCGATCCTACCTAGTAGACACCGAAAATGACCCCCGTTAAAATTTATATATATATATATGTGTGTGTGTGTGTGTCTGTTAACACGATAGCGGCCAGAGTTTTTGTTTTTTCGTCACGAAACTTGGTATATAGCATTCAATTAGCAAACGATTGAACGAGTTCGTTAACCACCAAAGTCGGTCCACCGGAAGGGGGGGTTTACCCCGAACCCAAAACACTAATTTGACTATATCAGCCGTAATATTTGTTATATTTCAACGAAACTTGGTATTCGTAGTGGTAATATAGAGAGAAAAGTGAGATATAAAAATGAACTAAATCGGTTCATTAGAAGGGGGGGTTTACTCCGGACCCACAATACCAATTCGCTACTACCAGCCGTGATTTTTGGTATATTTCGACGGAACTCGGTATTCGTAGTGGTAATCCACAGGTAAATAACTGTTGTAAAAATAAACTAAATCGGTTCATTAGGAGGGGGATTTACTCCGGACCCACAATACCAATTCGCCACTACCAGCAGTGATTTTTGGTATAAATTCGACGAAACTCGGCATTCGTAGTGGTAATCTACAGGTAAATATGTGTTGTAAAAATAAACTAAATCGGTTCATTAGAAGGGGGGGTTTACTCCTGACCCAAATTCTTAATATACTCATACCGGTCGTAATTTCTGCTGTATTGTAACGAAACGCGGTATACGTCGTGGGTAACTCATGAGAAAGAAGTGTTGTAGAAATGAGGTGAATCGGTCAATCGGAAAGCGGGGGTTTAATTTGTAATATATTTCAATAGAAAAGCCCGCCAGACGTAGGTTCACATAGCCGCCGCAAGGAGCGCTTTCTACCACTAGAGTGACTGTATCCTGTTCTGCGTTAGATCAAAATACGATAATATGAGGTTTTTTGTATTTATTACGAAGTGTAATAGGTACCATGTGTAAACATAACTCTGGATGCAAATTATTAATTGATCAGTTACTCATTACAAATTTAAAAGAGAACTATTCATGTTTTTATTTTATTTATGGAGGATATTTTAAGCAAATTGTTCTGGAAAGCAATCTACACTACCCAAATTCTGAGGAAAGTGCTTAGTTATGCAGCTCCTGCGTGACGGACTTTTTTCAAAGTTGGGTAGAATTTATACATACATAAATTAAAAATGTATATGAGATTTATCATAATGACATGTATGTAAATAGATGAAGAAATGAAAATTGAAATTTTGAAAACCTAAAGTGAATGAAAAAAAAAAAAAAGTCCGTCACGCAGGAGCTGCGTGACCCTTTCATCATGACATTTTCTATGATGGCTTATGATTAGAGCCCGGAAGTTAGGCAAAATGCCTTTTTTATCTGAATGGATATATTGAAGAATCAGATAGAAATAAATATGTTTCCGTGCATTTAGGAAGTGTAGAGACAATTTTTATTTTGCCTTTATTGCCTATTTAGGCTTCCGTTGCCTTTTTTGCTCGTTATGCAATTTTTTCTGCGATTTAAACATTTTAAAAAGCACCGTTCATCGAAGACAAAAAAGGTTGCACAAATTAAATTACATATTGCCGTCACAAATATCTATTCGTAAGCTTATTTTCCCAACCCATGGATGGAATTGAAGGTTTAAAAATAACAGAACCTTCCTTAGTAGAAGGAATGCTCGAGCATAATAAATAGGAGGAAAGAGAGAGGATGAGGGAAGTAAGTCACTTCTCCTTCCTGACACCCCTTTTGCTGTGACAATCCGTAATTACCTGGGATTCCGGATTTCGAAATGATAAGATAATGCAGAGGAAGTTTTTCCATGCTGAAAAACATTTTTTTTCTTAGAAGGTCTATGAGAGTTGATACTTTGAAAAAGCATCTTGTTGTTGCTTGTAAGAAGGGAAAGTAAGAGTAAGTACACTAATTCTGTGATAAATTGATAATAAAGAAATGAATGAGTATTTAAAATACATATTTTCATTAATAATGAGTGAGATTCCTCTTTACCTTCACTTCTAATAAATGCCTATTTTAATTACAATACTGCCTATTTTCAGTATTTAAAGTGCCTTTTTGCCTGCCTATTATAACCAAAAATAAATGCCTAACTTCCGGGCTCTACTTATGATACTTTATGAATATTCATTCTGGGTATACAAAATGTTACCAGCTTATTACTAAAGGACAACAATTACCAAAGGAATTGAAGGAGGAGGATGATAAGAAATCCTTTTACAAAATAATGTATGAATTACTTGGCAGGACACAACTTTTATAAAGTTAAAGAATTTTTTCCCACTAAATAACTCCTTGCGCACTATAATTTTTGTTACTTGTTTTATGTAATAATTATTATATTATGATATATATATTTTAAATTGTATAACAATGGTTCGGTTATTCAATTATACTGTCAAGCTCTTCTATATATTGTTAAAATCTTTTAATGTAAATCATGGACGTTTCTACTTCAACTCATCTGTAGGTTAATGGAAATAAATATTTATTTATTTATACACATTAGGAGTAACAATAACTAATTTATAGAAAAATTTAAAATCACAAAAAAACAAAAAAAAGTCCGTCACGCAGGAGCTGCATAACTAAGCACTTTCCTCAGAATTTGGGTAGTGTAGATTGCTTTCCAGAACAATTTGCTTAAAATATCCTACATAAATAAAATAAAAACATGAATAGTTCTCTTTTAAATTTGTAATGAGTAACTGATCAATTATTAATTTGCTTCCAGAGTTATGTTTACACATGGTACCTATTACACTACGTAATAAATACAAAAAACCTTATATTATCGTATTTTGATCTAACGCAGGAACAGGATACAGTCACTCTAGTGGTAGAAAGCGCTCCTTGCGGCGGCTTTGTGAACCTACGTCTGACGGGCTTTTCTATTGAAATATATTACAAATTAAAACCCGCTTTCCGATTGACCGATTCAGCTCATTTTTACAACACTTCTTTCTCATGAGTTACCCACGACGTATACCGCGTTTCGTTACAATACAGCAGAAATTACGACCGGTATGAGTATATTAAGAATTTGGGTCAAGAGTAAACCCCCCCCCCTTCTAATGAACCGATTTAGTTTATTTTTACAACACATATTTACCTGTAGATTACCACTACGAATGCCGAGTTTCGTCGAAATATACCAAAAATCACTGCTGGTAGTGGCGAATTGGTATTGTGGGTCCGGAGTAAACCCCCCCCTCCTAATGAACCGATTTAGTTTATTTTTACAACAGTTATTTACCTGTGGATTACCACTACGAATACCGAGTTTCATCGAAATATACCAAAAATCACGGCTGGTAGTGGCGAATTGGTATTGTGGGTCCGGAGTAAACCCCCCCTTCTAATGAACCGATTTAGTTCATTTTTATATCTCACTTTTCTCACTATATTACCACTACGAATACCAAGTTTCGTTTAAATATAACAAATATTACGGCTGACATAGTCAAATTAGTGTTTTGTGTTCGGGGTAAACCCCCCCTTCCGGTGGACCGACTTTGGTGGTTAACGAACTCGTTCAATCGTTTGCTAATTGAATGCTATATACCAAGTTTCGTGACGAAAAAACAAAAACTCTGGCCGCTATCGTGTTAACAGACACATAATATATATATATATATATATATATATATATATATATATATAAATTTTAACGGGGGTCATTTTCGGTGTCTACTAGGTAGGATCGATAAAGATTTGAAGAAATTTTTCAAAAATTCCGTCATGAGTCCAACCTCAATAGCTACTTTCCTTCGGAGGAAAGTGCTAAAAAAAAAAAAATAAATACAGCAATGAAGAATATCTTCAAAACCTTGTAGAATCACCCTAAGTTTTTGTAGAAAGTGATAGAATATACCCTGGTGAACAATGGGGCCATTTACTCTTTCAAAAATAGCCTCCAAATCTTAACCAATCTCAATGCATTTTTTAAAAATTAAAGCTAATAAAATTTAGAGCAACTTTGTCTAGCCTGATTTTTGTTTCCCTTTTTTTATTAAATTCCGAGCAAATAATTCATGAACTATTACAATTGAACATAAAATAATATTTTCTTTGTCATCTAACTTAATATCAGCACTGATATTGTTGAAATTAAACATTCAAATTCTGATTAGACTTGGAAAAGAACTGACAAATCTTCATAAAACGTAAATTTATCTTAATTTAACAATGAGATTAATTGAAATAATATGATTTTTGAATGATTTGAAAATAGATTTTTATTTATTTCAAGTCTGATCTGATATTAAGTTAGATGAAAAATAAAATATTATTCTATGTTCAATCAAATAGGAAAATCAGGCTAGTCAGAGTTGTTCTAAATTTTATTAGCTATAATTTAAAAAAATACATTGAAATCGGTTAAGATTTAGAGGCTGTAGCCTTTTTTGAAACAGGAAATGTCGTTTGGCCCCACTGTGTGTCGGGTGGTCCGCCTAAACCTGTATCACCTGCATTTATATATATATATATATATATATATATATATATATATATATATACACACACACAAAAACTTAAAAAGCCCCCTCCGACAGATAAAATAAAGCTAAAAGTTGCATAAGGCCCCACGTGCCCCGTTTAGACTCACTTCTAGCACACATTAGAGTTGAGTGTGTGTGTGGATGTGTTGATGATGATGATGTTGATAGGGATGACCTCGACAAGGCAACTGGTGGAGGTAGGTTCGATCCGAAGAAAGCGATCGTTAGCAGACGCATGCGCCTCGACGACACTACGCCCTACGTGGCGTAGCTATCTTGCTGGGAGATGAAGGCACAACCATCCGGATGGTGATAATGTAATACGGTGAAAATACACAAATATATCAAATATTCAATGAGAAAGATATAAAATCCCTTTCTACCCATAAATATGGGGGTGAGGTTAGCTCAGTGGTAGAGTACTGGGCTAATATGCTGGAGGAGCTGAGTTCAAATCCCGAGCATAGTACTAAAGATTTTTATCTTCTAGTGTCTTCGTTCATGGGTTGGATTCAGCCTCCCTGACCGTCCCTAGGCCAACGCAGTTTTTAATTAATTTATTAATGGGTACCTTGGTGCTAATGACCCTAGCAGTCGGAGCAGTAAAGGGGAAAATCAAGTGGCCGGAGAATAGTACTGACCACACTATCTCCCTAGTGGGCCGTATGGTCATGAATCAGATATCTCTATAGTATCTGCAACTCAGGGTCTTCCTGGCCTGTTACGGGACTGATTTTTTTTTTCTACCCATAAATATACAAATTTGAGCCACCGTTATTTTCATGATCTAAGGGTTCTGAAACGTGAAAGTTTCTAGTCGGTACTTCCGGATTACGTCATGAGATCAACCTCATAATCATCAAATATTCAATGAAAACCATCAAAAAACATTTTTTCCTAATAAAATTTTGAATCGTTTCAAACCAAATATTTTAAATTCTGCCATAAAGAAGTATTTTATATAATGCCTAAATTATTAATTAAATAAAACATTAAACTTGTAAATTTACAGTTAAATAAAATAAAAAGCTTGTGAGGCAGAAGTTGCTTAAACTGTTCACAAAAATCAGCAAGACAACATAAAAAAAAAAATTAAAATAAAAAAATCGCGTTCATTATATTTTTGGTTTTGTACGCTCTGACTTCAAAGGTAAAATATACATATAATGTTTTTAACAGGGGTAATTTTTGGAATCTAGAAGGTACGATCGATGAACATTTGATTTCTTTAATGAGTGCAACCTCAATAGTTACATTTCTTCGGAAAATATTAAAAAATACTTCCGGTAAACCTAAGGCTAATAAAATTACAGTAAGTTGTGAGAAATGTAAAAGGTTTCAAGGTAGATTTTCAACATGAAGGAGTAATTAACGAAATTCTCTCAAAACGGAGACCTTCGTCAAAGACCAAGGTAAACCAGTTTTGTAATAGTTTTTAATATTCCACCGTAGACATTCAATGCCTGGCTCATTACATTAATATATTCGCGTAAAATGAATATATTCTGCCATGCTAGTGGATTTACTTAAACCTGCCACACCAGTCGTTCGGCGATCGGATTGGGTGGCCCACCCCGCGTATAATAGGCACAAATCCGTTAACAAAAAAACTGATATCAAATATTTAAATAGTATATTTTTTTAATTTTCTGAACAATATTTAAGGGGGCGAGGTTAGCTCAGTGGTAGAGCACTGGACTCATATGCTGGAGGACCTGAGTTCCAATCCCGAGCATAGTATTAAAGATTTTTTCTTCTAGTGTCTTCGTTCATGAATTGAATTCGGCCTCCCTGACCGTCCCAAGGCGAACCCAGCCTTTAATTAATTTATTAATGGGTACCTTGGTGCTTATGACTCCAGCAGTCGAAGCAGCCAAGGGTAAAATCAGACGGCCGGAGCATAGTTCTGACAACACTATCTTTCTAGTGTGCCGTATGGTCATGAATCATATACCTCTATAGTATCTGCCCCTCAGGGCCCTCATGGCCTGTTACGGGACTGATTCGGATAGATATTCTCTTGCATGTTTACATACTGCCGATGGTTGGTACCAGCCAGAGACCCCTTCTCTGGGTATTAGTGGAATCACCTAATGATGGCCAGTCCCCTAGGGTGAGGAAGCGAAGGTTTCGACAACGGTCGTCAGGTGGCTCCCCGTGCCGCAGGCGGGAAACGCATTTTCGGTGGCTCGGACCGACTGTGTAGGCTAGAGCCTGACAACTCGACATGAGCCTCGTCAGGAGGCTCTGAGGCAGCCCCTCCTACTGACTCGGGGGCAGTAGGCCGATAACCTGCTCCTCCTAAATCGCCTCATCATGAAACCTCAAAGAGGTAAAGCCAGACTGATTATTGGTAACAGACTAAGGAACCGCCATTAGGACATAATCATTGGACACTGGAATGTTTTATCATTATACCGACCCGGAGGTCTACAATGCCTCCTGAAAATAATTGACAACTATAAACTTGACATCACTGCACTACAAGAAGTAAGATGGACCGGCACGGGAATCCTCGATAAGCGCTACCATACAGTCTATTACAGCTGCCATCACTGCACTACAAGAAGTAAGATGGACCGGCACGGGAATCCTCGATAAGCGCTACCATACAGCCTATTACAGCTGCCATCACTGCACTACAAGAAGTAAGATGGACCGGCACGGGAATCCTCGATAAGCGCTACCATACAGCCTATTACAGCTGCCATCACTGCACTACAAGAAGTAAGATGGACCGGCACGGGAATCCTCGATAAGCGCTACCATACAGCCTATTACAGCTGCCATCACTGCACTACAAGAAGTAAGATGGACCGGCACGGGAATCCTCGATAAGCGCTACCATACAGCCTATTACAGCTGCCATCACTGCACTACAAGAAGTAAGATGGACCGGCACGGGAATCCTCGATAAGCGCTACCATACAGCCTATTACAGCTGCCATCATAACAGACATTCCTTGGGTACGGGATTTATAGTGAGAGGTCGGATGAGAGAAAATGTAATTGATTTTTTCCCAAGAAGTCCAAGGCTGTGCCGTTTAAGAGTCAAGGGCAAGTTCTTCAATTACAGCTTCCTGTGCTGTCATGCTCCGACAGAAGCTTTGATTACAGCTTCCTGTGCTGTCATGCTCCGACAGAAGCTTTGATTACAGCTTCCTGTGTTGTCATGCTCCAACAGAAGACACTGACGATAATGAGAAGGATGAATTCTATGAGATGTTGGAAATGGAAATTGATTTGTGCCCAAGAAATGATGTGAAAATCCTACTGGGAGATTTTAATGCGAAGATTGGGCAGGAGGACATTTACCGTCCCACTATTGGGAAGTAGAGCCTGCATTTGGAATGGAATGACAACGGTAGGAGACTGGTGAACTTTGCGGCTTCACGGAGTTTGGCGGTTGGGTCTACCTTCTTCCCAAGGAAAGATATTCATAAAGCGACATGGAGATCCCCAGATTGCCGTAGATTCAATCAAATTGACCACCTCTTGATCTCGTCTCGGCATAGATCTGATTTGCTCAGTTGCAGAACTTTTCGAGGGGCTAACACGGATTCGGACTACTTTCTGGTAGAATCCAGGGTTAGGGCAAGAATCTCAAATAGTGGCCAGGAAAGAAGGGAGAGGCTTCCGAAAATTAATACAAGCAAACTCAAGGATCCAGAGATGTGCTTGAGATACCATGAGGATGTAACGCAGCAATTGCAGTATGAGATGGGTGCACTGGATGCTTCTCCTGATCTTGATCAAGTGTGGACGGGCATTAAAACTGGTGTTAGGAAAGCTGCAGAGGAGACGCTGGGAGTGTGGCGGCGAGACGCCAGGGAGGGTTGGTTTGACCTGGAATGTCTTGAAGGCACGAATGAAAAAAATAGAGCCTACAGGAGTATGCTCCAAAGAAGATATACCAGACTTGCCACTGAGGAGTATCGACGATGCCGACGAGAGGAAAAAAGAGTACATAAGAGAAAGAAGAAGGCTTGGGAAAGGAAGAAGCTGTAGGATATAGAAGATCTGAGGGTCAGGAAAGAGGAGGAAAGAGCAGTTTTTCAGCCCAGAAGTATTGCATGCAGGAATAAGGAGGGTATGCTGCTCACTAAGAAAGAGGACGTGTTGGAAATGTGGGCCAAGCACTTTGAGGATATCCTGAATGATGACCTGGAGGGTGAGGGCACCGAGCCTGTGGTACTGGTTGAGGAAGAGGAAGACTTGGAGGCTCCCCCAGAATTGGAGGAAGTTCAGGAGGCAATATCCAGACTCAGGAATAATAACAGCCCGGGACCAGATGAATTGTCAGCCGAACTTTTTAAGCATGGCGGAGAAGAGCTGTACAGGGCCTTATACAACCTTATTATGGAAATCTTGATCAAAGAGAAAATGCCCAAAGAATAGGTCAAAGGCATAATATGCCCAATTTTCAAAAAAAGGGGAGCGAATGGTGGCAACAAATTATAGAGGAATATCACTATTACCCAGCGCCAACAAGATCCTCTCAAGAATCCTCTATGACAGAATCTACCCACATGCAGAGCGGATAGTTGGTCCATACCAGACCGGCAAACCAACCGTAGACCGGGTTTACACCCTACGAATATTAATGGAGAAAGGAGTGGAATACAGGCTGCCAACACACCACCTCTTTGTGGATTTTACGAATGCCTATGACAGCATTAAAAGGCCCCAGCTTTTTCAAGCGCTAATAGAACTAGGCATACCGCAAAAGTTAACCCGGTTAGCAAGAATGACCATGTGCGAGGCCCACAATGTTGTCAGAGTTATGGGAGGCAGCTCTAGAGAATTTCGCTCAGACAGAGGTCTCCGGCAGGGTGGTGGTCTTGCCTGTTTGCTGTTTATATTAGCGCTGGAAAAGGTGGTTAGGGATGCAGGCATACAGAGAACCGCCACTATAGTGAATCGAGGAATACAGCTTCTAGCGTTTGCGCATGACATAGACATAGTGGCTAGATCCAGGAATGCTATGAAGGAAGCATTTATTGCAGCACAATACCTGGGACTGGAGGTCAATGAAAGCAAGACCAAGTACATGGTGGTGGCCGGAGAAGGTCGCCGAGAAGAAGGTGCATCCATAACTATAGGGTGCAGCACAATACCTTGAACTGGAGGTCAATGAAAACAAGACCAAGTACATGGTGGTGGCCGGAGAAGGTCGCCGAGAAGAAGGTCCATCCATAACCATAGGATCATTCACCTTCGAGTGTGTCCAGGAGTTCATATACCTGGGAACATTAGTGACGTCGAACAACAACATGGCCTGTGGGATAAGCCGGCGAATTCATGCTGCAAACAGGTGTTACTTCGGACTCACGAAGCTTATAAGAAGCCAGCTACTAACCAGATCCTCCAAAGTCAGACTCTACAAAACACTGATCCGCCCCGTTCTGACCTACGCCTCTGAAGCCTGGACCATGAGCAAATCCGACGAAAGGAATTTGCTAATGTTCGAAAGAAAAATCTTACGTCGGATTTATGGACCGCTTAGGGAAGGGGACGTATGGAGGCGGCGTAAGAATCAGGAGTTATGCGACCTATTCGGAGATTCGGATGTAGTTCGGTATATTAAAATTGGGAGACTTCGCTGGGCTGGACATGTTGCACAAATGACAGAAGAAGGGATTCCCAGGAAAACTCTGGAAGGCCACTTGGACCGCACCAGAAGAAGAGGAAGACCAAGGCTTAGATGGGCTGATGCAGTAGCTGCTGACTCAAGGAGTCTTGTCAATACCCCTAACTGGAAGGCGGCGGCATGTGGCCGAGCTGGATGGCGGAAGCTCTTGGAGGAGGCCAACACCCAACTCGAGCTGTAGCGCCATTTAAGTAAGTAAGTAAGTAAGTTTACATACTGAGAGAAATAGCTAGTGATTTATATCATGGATATGTATACGACAGTTCTGGATTTGTTGAAATTTGGGATAAATGTACGGCCCGTTTACACTCATACATTTGTGTCCTGTACTAGCAAATAGTCAATGTTTACATCTGTAGGTATAGATTATGGGTGGTGTGATTAAAACGGAGTTGATGTTACCACTTCAGTATTTCGAAGTTGTAACTACCTTTGGTGTGATTAAACCGGACCTACAACTACCCCCTGTAGATATATCTCGGTTTTCCCGGAGAGCTAGTTACAACTTCATTCTTGGTGTGATAAAAGAGGAGCTACAACTACCTAGTTGTAGTTATATCTTCGTTTTCTTGAAGTCTCAGGAGGAGCAGACTTCACTTTTGTCAACTATTCTTTAAGATCAGGATTATTACTATTTTAATTATTACTTTGGTGCCGGGACTTATCTAGGAAATAATTTTTGGCTAACGCGGAGTTTGGGGTTATTTTACAAACCCAAACAAATTTATTTTTTCTGGACTAAGTGATATTATTAAATTCATTTTTGACGCATTATTACCGATTAAATCAAATTAAATTTCGGGGGGGGGCTGTGGATATAGAACGTGTTTTTAGGCTACTGAAACAAAGGTTCTCAATTCTTGGGAATTGTGTAAATTTATCAGTTGAAAGAATACCAAAACTAGTAATGAGCTATGTTGTACTGCATATAATATAGCTAAAAATCTTGAAGACCCTTTAAATTTTGAGGAACATGACCTGTTGCAACAAAAGTTCGTGGAGAAGAAAAGCGAAATAAAATGTTAGCCTTTTTATCTTAAAATTATCAGAATGCCTAACGCCTAATTAATTAGTATCTTTGATTCAATATAATTTGTATAATAAATCAAGTTGTACATTACTCATTTTGTTTATTTAATCAATATAATTTTTTATACAACAAATCTCTATCTAGAGATTTCTTATCAGTTAATATTTCATCTTCAGATGGAGATTACATTTTGGGCAACTTAACTACTGCTCAAGTACAAGAATGAATATAGCAGAGACTGACAAGGAAGAGTACTAATGAAAACAGGAATTAAAACCAGTATGGGTAGGAAAGGGTCTACAGGTTCCAACATGGAAGACAGCTACTACTACAGGGTAGTTGTATCTACCCCTAGTTGTAGCTTCAGTTTTCCAACTACCACTCCATCTAGTTTTAACTACAGAGTGGTAGCCTTTCTTTAATCATATCCATCTGAGTTGAAGCTAAAACTACACCGGAGTCTCTACTAGGTAGACACCTCCCTATGTCTCGTTTAGGACCAGGGAAGACATTGAGAGGTTAGACGAAGGAGATAGTGTTTAATGTTTATCAATACTTAGGTTGACAACAATTTGTCCCTGTTGATCCTCAGAACCATCCCACAAGCGAAGTGATTGGTGTATCAGTTACATCAGAAGGAGTCGTTCCCGCATTTTTTCCTGCACCGGGAATATAGACTACGCCCTTCTCTCACCTACTATTTGAACAGGCTATAGATATCCTCTTCTTGTAGATTTGTAGATTACTCCTAAAATATAAGAATTACTCAAGAAAATAGAAGCCATAACTCCGGAAAGCCATCAATCTTTGAGACAGCCGAAGGGAATAAAGAAAGCGAGAGTATTGTGTTGGTATCCCGGTCAAGGCTGCGTTTCCTGTCATTCACAAATACCAGTTCGGGAAGTGACAATATGGCGGCAGGCGCGGATGAATAATTAAATACATTTCTCAGTGTGTTATCAACAAAGTGTGTAGTTTGTGTCGCATTCTTCTAAAATTATTTATTTAAATTTTAACGTACATTATTACTAGCTACGAATTTTTGGACGGGTTATCTATAGGTTACCACCCTTTTCTAGCCAGCATAGGGCTAATGCCTTTTCTTTTTTCTAAAGAAAAGGCATCAGCCCTAGTGGGAATCGAATCCTCGACCCTTGACACGGAATGTTAAGTGCTCACGCCTTAACACTCACGGCTACCGGGCCTCCTCTTCTACACTACTTTCTCACTATTTACTTAATTGGCGAGATCCACATCAAGGGATCCACATCTGTTCAAAAGAATAAAAAAAATAAAAATAAATTGTAAAAAGAAAGCTAATAAAGTAATAGTTTAAAAATTGTTTTTACTTAGATAGAATCCGATAATAGGTGATAAAATAGGTGTTTAATTATAATAATAATCAATCTAATAATATGATGTCCAACCGTAAAAAAAAAAGTCCGTCACGTAGGAGCTGCATAACTAAGCACTTTCCTCAGAATTTGGGTAGTGTAGACTGCTTTCCAGAACAATTTGCTTAAAATATCCTACATAAATAAAATAAAAACATGAATAGTTCTCTTTTAAATTTGTAATGAGTAACTGATCAATTATTAATTTGCTTCCAGAGTTATGTTAACACATGGTACCTACTACACTACGTAATAAAAACAAAAAACCTCATATTATCGGATACAGTCACTCTAGTGGTAGAAAGCGCTCCTTGCGGCGGCTTTGTGAACCTACGTCTGGCGGGCTTTTCTATTGAAATATATTACAAATTAAACCCCCGCTTTCCGATTGACCGATTCAGCTCATTTTTACAACACTTCTTTCTCATGAGTTACCCACGACGTATACCGCGTTTCGTTACAATACAGCAGAAATTACGACCGGTATGAGTATATTAAGAATTTGGGTCAAGAGTAAACCCCCCCCCCCTTCTAATGAACCGATTTAGTTTATTTTTACAACACATATTTACCTGTAGATTACCACTACGAATACCGAGTTTCGTCGAAATATACCAAAAATCACGGCTGGTAGTGGCGAATTGGTATTGTGGGTCCGGAGTAACCCCCCCCCCCCTCCTAATGAACCGATTTAGTTTATTTTTACAACACATATTTACCTGTGGATTACCACTACGAATACCGAGTTTCGTCGAAATATACCAAAAATCACGGCTGGTAGTAGCGAATTGGTATTGTGGGTCCGGAGTAAACCCCCCCTTCTAATGAACCGATTTAGTTCATTTTTATATCTCTCTTTTCTCTCTATATTACCACTACGAATACCAAGTTTCGTTGAAATATAACAAATATTACGGCTGACATAGTCAAATTAGTGTTTTGGGTTCGGGGTAAACCCCCCCCCTTCCGGTGGACCGACTTTGGTGGTTAACGAACTCGTTCAATCGTTTGCTAATTGATTGCTATATACCAAGTTTCGTGACGAAAAACAAAAACTCTGGCCGCTATCGTGTTAACAGACACACATATATATATATGCATATATATATATATATATATATATATATATATATATATATATATATATATATATAAATTTTAACTGGGGTCATTTTCGGTGTCTACTAGGTAGGATCGATAAAGATTTGAAGAAATTTTTCAAAAATTCCGTCATGAGTGCAACCTCAATAGCTACTTTCCTTCGGAGGAAAGTGCTAAAAAAATAAATAACAAAATAAAATAAATAAATACTAATGAATAATATAAAATGGAGTAATGAAAAAAAGTATTTAAAAACATTACAGCAAATAAAAAATATATAAATGAATGAATCGGTCAAGAATTATTGTACGGTAGCAAAATATGTGCTCCTATCTGATAATATCCTTTCTTATTACGATATGCAAATATGGGCTCCTATCTGATAATATCCTTTCTTATTACGATATGCAAATATGGGCTCCTATCTGATAATATCCTTTCTTATTACGATATGCAAATAATCAGGGTAATAAAACATCAAGAAATAGTTGGATTTCAGCTAGGAATATATCAAAAAGTCCAACTCCCAGGAACTGCTTCATCTTAGTACGTTTCCGTTCATAATTCCATTAGTAAAGGAATAGAAGCAGTAATTGGTAGGTTTTAGTCTTTCATGAAAAATATAAAATGCTTTTAGGCGCAACAACAGGAAGCTGACAGTATCATAAGCGGAAATTTTTACATCCTCTTTCGCAACGTTTTCTATAAGAAAACACTATTACCAATGTGGTTTCCAATATTCTTAAAAAAAAAAAAATCAGTCCCGTAACAGGCCACGAGGGCCCTGAGGAGCAGATACTATAGAGGTATCTGATTCATGACCATACGGGACACTAGGGAGATAGCGTGGTCAGTACTATGCTCCGGCCGCCTGATTTTCCCCTTGGCTGCTTCGACTGCTAGAGTCATTAGCACCCAAGGTACCCATCCATTATTAAATTAATTAAAGGCTGGGTCGGCCTAGGGACGGTCAGGAAGGCCGAATTCAGCCCATGAACGAAGACACTAGAAGAAAAAATCTTTAGTGCTTGCTCGGGATTTGAACTCAGGCCTCCAGCTTATTAGTCCAGCGCTCAACCACTGAGCTAACCTCGCCCCCTTCCAATATTCTTACCTTTAGTAAAATACTCATTATACCATTAAACGCAAAATAATATTAAATTAAAAAAGAAGGTAAACAGAGACAGAACCCTGTCGAAAAGAACAAAATTAACACTTTCAAGGTATTAAGCACTTATTTCTCCGACTGACATTGCCCCATCGAAAATTACTTCGGAACCATTTTTTATAGAGAATTTATTAAGCTTCCGAAGGGTCACCTTCCACTTAACACGATTTCCCAACAGTTTTCGAGATGAAAATGTTTTCAAAAAGATGAAATATTTTCTTTTTCCCTTGAACTTAATTCTTGCTCTTGACGTCTACCATTATCACAATCTCTTCAATATAGACATCACACATCCCTCCTCCCCCAAGGAAACTTCCCTTACCACATTCCCTCTCAAAACAGAAAGGACGAATTCATTCTTCAGCAAATTCCGCCAATTAGAGGTACCATTGAAAGCCACTATCGACTATCGAATTCTTACTATATTTGAAGAAAATACGCCAAGAACCGTTGGAAACTAAAGTTGTTCTACAAAAATTAGCAAAATCGACCCTCTCATTGTTAACAATAAAACTAATTGTGAAACTTCCTAAATAATGATAATGTTTCTGAAAATCATCTAACTGAGGATACTTGAAACATTCCAAATATGATTTTTTTTTTTTTTAATAATAATACGTAAGTAGAGCCCGGAAGCCTCGTAAGTAGAGCCCGGAAGTTAGGCAAAATGCCTTTTTTATCTGAATGGATATATTGAAGAATCAGATAGAAATAAATATGTTTCCGTGCATTTAGGAAGTGTAGCGACAATTTTTATTTTGCCTTTATTGCCTATTTAGGCTTCCGCTGCCTTTTTTGCTCGTTATGCAATTTTTTCTGCGATTTAAACATTTTAAAAAGCACCGTTCATCGAAGACAAAAAAGGTTGCACAAATTAAATTACATATTGCCGTCACAAATATCTATTCGTAAGCTTCTTTTCCCAACCCATGGATGGAATTGAAGGTTTAAAAATAACAGAACCTTCCTTAGTAGAAGGAATGCTCGAGCATAATGAATAGGAGGAAAGAGAGAGGATGAGGGAAGTAAGTCACTTCTCCTTCCTGACACCCCTTTCGCTGTGACAATCCGTAATTACCTGGGATTCCGGATTTAGAAATGATAAGATAATGCAGAGGAAGTTTTTCCATGATGAAAAACATTTTTTCTTAGGTCTATGAGAGTTGATGAAAAAGCATCTTGTTGCTTGTAAGAAGGGAAAGTAAGAGTAAGTACACTAATTCTGTGATAAATTGATAATAAAGAAATGAATGAGTATTTAAAATACATATTTTCATTAATAATGAGTGAGATTCCTCTTTACCTTCACTTCTAATAAATGCCTATTTTAATTACAATACTGCCTATTTTCAGTATTTAAAGTGCCTTTTTGCCTGCCTATTATAACCAAAAATAAATGCCTAACTTCCGGGCTCTAATCATAAGTAATAACTATATGATGTATAAAATCAATGTTTTATGTATCTACTGTTGTTGTTGGTTACCTTGCTCCTGAGAATTGTCATTAGGTACACAGCTCCTGCGTGTACGTTCTATATAAAATATGTTGTTGAATATAAATGTATAGTTACCTTAAAATAGTATAACCACGTTAATAGGCCACACCTGTATGTTAGTAGACATATTGTAGGGTCATCTGAAGGTATTCAATAAAATGGTTGAAGGGTCGATAGAAAGCTCATTGATAAGCGGTTGGAGTAGAACGGGTAGTGACAGGTAGGGATTGATAAGAATGATAAGGATTGATAAGAATGATAAGGATTGATAAGAATGATAAGGAATCATAAGCGCCTGGAGTAGAACGGGTAGTGACAGGGAGGGATTGATAAGAATGATAAGGATTGATAAGAGAGGGAGACGTGTATAGGTCGGAGTAGAACGAGTAGTGACAGGTAGGGATTGATAAGAGAGAGGCGTGTGTAGGGGAAAGTTCGGCCTAGATGGGAGGTCGTTCAACCTTCATATCTCAATCATTTCTCCATCTCCTGTTTCTATCTACTTGCAGGATCTCGGTGGCTATATAGCCTGTCAGGAGGGCTTTATCTTTTTTTTTATTTTTTTTTTTTTTATTTATTTTTTTATATATTTTTTTTTTCGGCCATTCACTGCTGACACACTTACACCTCAGACGAGAGAGAAGAGACCGCAATGCGAACATTGTAACTCAACACTGACCATAAAACACCCAATGACAGAATGTATACTTAGACAAAACTATGACTTACCATACAATATGACAGACCTATTGGGTCATAGGAGCCAATATATAGTACAAATATTTGAGTACTTGAAGAAGACCAACATACAAAATTATAAAAGGAACTCTATGACTAAATTGATAACAAAACAGACAATAAACAACGGATCTAAATGGCTCAATATGGAAGGAAAGGGTTGTTGATGTACAGAAAAGATGTTATGTATACCATTAAAATAAATATTGAAAATTGTACTTAAATTATTAAATTAAATAAATTTACAATTAAATATTAAATTAAATTTTCTACCTACTGGCTTCTAACTTACTGTAGACAAGTACTAACACCTTACTGACAGACATCCAAACCATTCTAACTGACTATTATACCTGACATCATAGACTTCTTCAGTTGAAACAAATTTGATATATATATATATATATATATATATATATTTTTTTTTTTTTTTTTTTTTTTTACTTTTTTTATATCTTCAATATTTGTTAAAAGTTGCATCGCCCAGCCGCGTCAACTTATTAAATAAATTATTTTCAGGCATTTTTTTTTTAATGAATTTTAAATACCGTTCATTCATAAAAATATAAAACCAGAAAATCGTAGGGTCCCCGTAGTGGAGTGGCTAGGACGCTGGATTCTAAACTCCAGAGGTGCTGATTCGAATCCCACTTGTGAAATGTTGGCTTTTTTAACGATGAACTCCCTGGAAAAAATAACCTTGGCCTAGTTGCTGAAAAAAAGTGTAAACAGAATTGGAGGGAGAGGGAAAAATAAATACTAAAGTAAATTCCTCGATTAATCCAATTGAGTCGCTCATAAAAGTAAAAAATTCTGAGATATCCTGATGCCTTTTCTTTTGAGAATAGGAAATTCAACAGCCTTATCCAGTCAAGAAAATGATGGTAACCTTTGGCTAACTCCCCCCAAAAATGTGTTTAAGTCGAAATGTGAAAAGGTACAACTTGTAGAACATTAAAGTGAACCCAGAAAAGTGCTTTCATGTTACATTCACTCTTAATAAAAACGCCTGCCCTCCTGTGTTCATTTGCAGCAGTCAACTTCCAGCATCGAATGAAGTGCGTTACCTGGGACTTCTACTAGACAGCAGACTCACAGAGAACCCACACACACGACTAAAAAGACAAGAGCTGAACAGGAGATTTGGACTCCCACGACGACTAGTCGGCCCTACTTCAAAGCTTACGACACAAAACAAACTCACTATTTACAAAACTATAATCAGACCTATCTGGAATTACGGACTTGAATTATGGGGAACAGCAAAACATACAATGAATACAAGCATTCCAATCCAAAGTCCTTCGTAGAATAGTTAATGCTCCCTTTTATGTCTCCAACAAAACCCTACACAACGACCTAAATATCCCCTTCGTAAAGGACCTCGCAACATCCAGATTACTAACGTTTCATCCCTAATTGTCATCCCAGCCAAATCTTAGAGGTCAATCCCTATCCACTCGGACCCATCCTAAAGACCTTCCCAGGAGGCTTAAGAGGCTTTGGCCCCGTGACCAGCTACCATAACAGCAGTTAAAAACTAATAAAATTACAACATATCTTAAGAAGAATCAGTAATTCTTGGCTCCTTCCAAATACTGTAATTGTCTTATACTACTTAAGCGAGCACAATTAATTATTGTCCAAATCATATATTGTACAGATTTTAAATAAACATTAATAATTAATGTTATAAATAATTATTTTTTTTTTATTTTCTTAAATAATACTGTAACAAAATTAAAAAAACTAATTTAGGTGATATTAGTCTTATGTAAATACTTATTACTTATTGGTTCATATATGTATGCTTACATATACAGTACACAGACACGCCAGAATAAAAATGAGGAAGAATAACAACATTACAAAAATAAGGGACTCAATTTAAAAATATGTAAATAAATAAGAGAAATTACTGCATAGTCTGTTATGTACTGTATAATAATAATAATTAATAAAATAAAATACAAATAACAACAGAACTAAACTAATAAAATAAATAAAAATGGAATGGAATAACGAAAATTTGGGATAGTTTAATGTTTATATTTTTTTAATATAAGTTTAGTGCCCTAAAATGTTTGATTATTCTCTCGATTTATGGACTACCTTCAGTAACATTAATTAAAAAGGCCGTCACGCAGGAGCTGCATAACTAAGCACTTTCCTCAGAATTGAGTAGTGTCGAGTGCATTCCTCAATAATTTCCTTAAAATAACCTATATTGATAAATAAAATAAAAACATAAATAATACCTGTTTCAATTCAATTCAAACATAGTACAAAGTAAATCCCCCCCCCTTCCGTTAGACCGATTTAAAAATAACCTTCCTTTAAAAATAAGTCTTCCATTTTTACAACACTTCTTCCTTATTAGATACCCAGGACGTATACCGCGTTTCGTTACAATACAGCAGAAATTAAGACCGGTATGAGCAAATTAGTAATTTGGGTCCGGAGTAAACCCCCCCTCCTAATGAACCGATTTAGTTTATTTTTTCAACACATTTTTCTCTATAGTTGACCAGAACGAATACCGAGTTTCGTTGAAATACAACACAAATTATGGCTGGTATTGGCAAATAACTACTTTGGCTCCGGAGTAAACCCCCCCCCCTCCCCAGATGGACCGATTTTGTTGGTTAACGAACTCGTTGAATCCTTTGATTTGGGAATTCTACATACCAAGTTTCGTGTGGAAGAAACAAAAACTCTGACCAGTATCGTGTTACCGGACACATACATAACTATATATATATATATATATATATATATATATATATATATATATATATATATATGTATGTATGTATGTATATATATATATATATATATATATATATATATATGTATATATATATATATATATATATATATATATATATATCACGTGCCTGTCTGTTTTTCTGTATGTTTGTCCCTTATACAAATCCACACCGTTTGACCGATTTTGACCAAACTCGGTACATATGTGGATCTTAATCTGAGGAGTGTCGTAGGCTAAGTCAAAAACCCCTACCAGCTGTCTGTATGTATGTTTGTCCCTTATACAAATCCACACCGTTCGTCCGATTTTGACTAAACTCGGTACACATGTGGATCTTAATCTGAGGAGTGTCGTGGGCTAAGTCAAAAACGTCTACCAGCTGTCTTTCTGTATGTTTGTCCCTTATACGAATCCATACCGTTCGTCCGATTTTGACCAAACTTGGAATAATGGTAGGTCTTGATACGGCGATTGCCATAGGCTAGGTCAAAACGGCTACCATCTGTCTGTCTGTATGTTTGTTCTTTATACAAACCCACACCGTTTGACAGATTTTGATCAAACTGGGCACACAGGTTGGTCTTGATCAGGGCGTGTCATAGGCCAGGTCAAAAACGTCTACCAGCTGCTGTCAGTATGTGCTTTTTTTTTAAAAAAAAATAAAAATCCACACTTTTAGACCGATTTTTACCAAACTTGGCATACATGTATGTCTTGATACGGGGGGGGGGTGTTATAGGTTAGGTCAAAGTCGTCTAGGACTCCCAGTTGGGAGGTCACGGGTTCGAAACAGTTACAGATTCGTTTTATTTGATTTTAATAATACTTATTTGGTTTCTAATTTATTTAGGCTTTTCTATATGCAGAAAGTAGGTGTAGCATGGCACGCCGGGTAACAGCTAGTATATATATATATTTCAAAAATTCCGTCATGAGAGCAACCTTAATAGCTACTTTCCTTCGGAGGAAAGTGATAAAATGGGATTCAAATTGAACTTAATACATGTTCAGTTTGTGTTTCCATACTTTCTATTGAAGAGAATGTATCGCTGAGTATGTTGATCTGTTTACGTAACCAAATTGGAAGCCAATTGCTGGAACTAGTGTAATAAATTAACAATATTTCAACAAGGATCAGAAAATGATTGACCAGGTCATTTCCATCTGCTCAAGGAGATGGTGGCGACATCTTGTGTAGCTTTCAGTCTCTATAATATTACATCATAGGATCTGAAGCGAACTGAGAAAGTAGAATATTTCATAATAATAGCTATGATGAAAATGATAAAGAATGTTGGTATGAAAATAACAATAATGGTTAGTACAAAACATGTAAATAAAAACCAAATGTTATAGTGATCAAAATTTATATCTATATGTAACCACTCTTCCTAAACATGTGGGGTGGATAAGGGAGTTTTTCGACGGTTTTTAATATAAAAAAATTCCGTTTAGAGCCTTCTGCTCAATTTCAGGAACATAAATATGCTTTAGGCCCACCTGACAAACCTATGTAATGTACTCTATAATCTACAGTCATCTTTTTCGAACATGGCCACTGGGCATGCGCGAACGCCAGCAAACACTATTCTTTGTAACACATACAGTCTTTTCTTCGTATATGGCCACTGCGCATGCGCGAACGCCAGCGGATTCTTTGTTGTGTCACTTTTTTGTAACGGGTTCTTCCAATTAAGTCACCGCTAAAGCATATTTATGCTAAAAAAATAACTCAACCTACTGCAAGCGGGACTTGGCCCCCCATCTCGTCGAATCCCAGGCCTTAGCCACTGGACCACGGGGAGACGCAAGAGGCGGGGGGGGTGAGAATTGCATTGTCAAAATTTACATGTTAGGCGCTATTTTAGATGTCTCTTCTGGTGCCAAATACTTACTAAACTAAAAATACAGCCTGATTGCACGAAGGTGAATAATCCACTTCAAAGGCCACGTCAAGAATACGATTCCTACATATGGTGTCAATCAGTTGTGAATAGTCAGCTGAGTTGAATCGATAGAGCCCAAAGAATAAAAATCGATCTTGTAAATCGACTAGTCGACTAGTCATCTACTATATATTTGTCAAATACCACTCACTCACTGACTGACTCACTGACCTATCATCCCCCAGCCCAAACCACTTGACAGAAAATTTTGAAGTTTTGCATGGACACTCCCTATAGAACGTAGACACCCGCTAAGAAAGGATTTTTTGATATTCGAATTTTTAAGTAATTTTAGAGGGGTTTGAATTTTTAGTTGGTTAGAGCAGACACGCCTAGGTAGCAAGCGTTGCTAGGACGATAACAGGTCAGCTGTATTATATTTATTTCTTAATATTAATTCAATTTGAGGTTTATTTCAACTATGATGGCAGACCTTGAATTACTTGAAATAAACTGTGATTTTGTCCCTCATAGAGTTTACGCTATACCTGGTGATGGTCCATCCGAGGTAATATCACTGTTCTGCAAAAAAAAAAAAAACTTTTCTCCCCTCCCTTGAACAATTTTGCCTGTTTCTCATGTTTTCAGGTGTGCTGAGTCCGAATCTGAACTCAGAAAAATTCTATCACACTCTGATTTTGAGAGAAAAGAGGAGAAACTTGGAAAAAATGAAAAATTGTATTTGAAAATTACTGTTCTGCACGAAAATCCTCCTTCAAACCAAAACATGCTTTCTTACTGTTTTCAAATGTGCTGAACACGAATTTGAAGTCAGGTTCTGTCTATCACGCACAGTTTCTTGAGAAATTCTAGTTTTTTATCCAAAAATGTGAGTTTTTTTGTAAATTTGACGAATTTTTTTTTGGCATCAAAACATAGTGGAAAAAATTCAAAAGCCCGATGATTTTGAGCGCAATGAAGTATATTTGAACGAAAAAAAATTTGTTGGGAATATTACAAGTGGTTGAAGAAATATGGCTAAAAGTGTTTTTTCAGTTTCTGAGAAACTGAAAAAAATACTTCATTGCGCTCAAAATCATCGGGCTTTTGAATTTTTTTCACTATGTTTTGATGCCAAAAAAAAAATCGTCAAATTTACAAAAAACTCACATTTTTGGATAAAAAACTAGAATTTCTCAAGAAACTGTGCGTGATAGACAGAATCTGACTTCAAATTCGTGTTCAGCACATTTGAAAACAGTAAGAAAGCATGTTTTGGTTTGAAGGAGGATTTTCGTGCAGAACAGTGTAATATCCCGAACCCTTGCACAGCCTCCTCACCCATCAGCATCCCCAGTCAGAACACTTCTTGGTAATGCTCGCAAATATTATGAGTTGATTTGATTGATAAATGAAATATAAGATTTTGTCTATTGAATTCATAAAATATTAGATTACAATACTTTATACCTGATTCTATTAAATATTTTGTAAATTCGAATACATGTTTATATTGCTTAAAGAAATCACACAATTTTAGTATCTGCTCGTGCCAAGCATTGTGCTTAATGAGTCCTAAAACATAAAACTTTCCTGATTGAAAAGACCGGGTCCGTTCAGCGGGGAGACCTTTATTCCTTTATGTATTTTTTTTTTTTTTTTTGCGTGTTTAATGGCGTATCAACATTAGGGCTATTAACGCCGGTCTGTATATAGGTTGCCACCCTTTTATAATGCCAACAGCACGTGGTCGGTCACCCATTCAGGTACTGACCACGCCCGACGTTGCTTAACTTCGGTGACCTACAGGAACCGATGCATTCAACGTGGCTATGGCCGTTGGCTCTTTTATGTAGTAAATCCTAATATGATACATTTTGATCCGTTCTGAAACTAGTTTAGGAATAATTTAACTCGATCATTTGTAATGAAATATTTAATGTGCACTTCCCAGTCTAGGTCGACGAGGGATGAATAATTTAGGGGTGACATAGAGGAATATTTACTCCACTATCATAGGAAAATACAACAACTACCTCTTTGGAGATTTAGAATAAAGTTTGATACGAAGCCAAGGTATGGTTGGGATTTCACTAGGAGGAAAAACCGTCAGATCTTCAGGCACAAATCTATATTGGATGTTTCGGCTGCACTTTGGCCTTCTTCAGCACTAAAAAATGCCCAGGGGGAGAGAGGGAGGAAGACCAAGAAGACATTTAGGTGACCATGGTTAAATGTTGACCATTTGACCTCTAAGTTTCGTGGTAATAATTTACCACATCCTCAGGTGCCTTTACCACCTACAAAAATTTCTTAAATATCAATAAACAGTTGTCATAAATGACCTAAGATATAATTCTAGGTTTTTCGGAATCCTCATTATTTTATCTGCCATATTTACATTATATTTGTCTTAAGCGTCTACTAAAGTAGAATTCCCTGAAACATCTTCTAAACTTCTAGAATTATTACAAAAAAATAAAAAAAGAATGGAAGCTGTAGAAAATATTATCTTGTCCAAATTAAACTAACCAACTTGTACCAATACATCAAAACTTTCTAATGATGATTTAAATTATCATTCTTGTTATGACTTACTTCTCCCTTCTATTTTCCTTCGATATGGAAAACCAGGTTTTTACTTTGATTTTTTTTTTTTTTTTTTTTTTTTTTGTCTTTTAGTTTCCCCTTTAATCCACATATTTTCCTAGTTTAGTTTTACTATGTTGTTGTTTTTTTTTTAGTGGTAGGAATAGCTCATTCTCCCATCAATGAGGTTGGCGTGATTTCATTTAGATTGTGTGCCTTTTTTGCAACCATATCCACCATCTCATTCCCCTCTACACCTATGTGGCTGGGTGTCCATATGAACATTATTGTGTTTCCTTGCATTTCATGTGTATGAAGGTAAGTTTGATTTTTATGGACTAGTAAATTGTTTGGGTAAATGTCCTTGAGGCTGTGGCTTGCAACTAAACAGTTTATGTAGATGAAGATTTCCGTTTGACTCTGGGTTTTGGTGTAGAGCTAGGCCTATGGCTGTGAGTTCAGGAGAATGAATCTAGCAGAGATTTTGCTCGTGTTTCGTGGGTTTTGGTGTAGAGCTAGGCCTATGGCTGTGAGTTCAGGAGAATGAATCTAGCAGAGATTTTGCTCGTGTTTCGTGGGTTTTGGTGTAGAGCTAGGCCTATGGCTGTGAGTTCAGGAGAATGAATCTAGCAGAGATTTTGCTCGTGTTTCGTGGGTTTTGGTGTAGAGCTAGGCCTATGGCTGTGAGTTCAGGAGAATGAATCTAGCAGAGATTTTGCTCGTGTTTCGTGGGTTTTGGTGTAGAGCTAGGCCTATGGCTGTGAGTTCAGGAGAATGAATCTAGCAGAGATTTTGCTCGTGTTTCGTGGGTTTTGGTGTAGAGCTAGGCCTATGGCTGTGAGTTCAGGAGAATGAATCTAGCAGAGATTTTGCTCGTGTTTCGTGGGTTTTGGTGTAGAGCTAGGCCTATGGCTGTGAGTTCAGGAGAATGAATCTTGCAGAGATTTTGCTCGTGTTTCGTGGGTTTTGGTGTAGAGCTAGGCCTATGGCTGTGAGTTCAGGAGAATGAATCTTGCAGAGATTTTGCTCGTGTTTCGTGGGTTTTGGTGTAGAGCTAGGCCTATGGCAGTGAGTTCAGGAGAATGAATCTAGCAGAGATTTTGCTCGTGTTTCGTGGGTTTTGGTGTAGAGCTAGGCCTATGGCTGTGTGTTCAGGAGAATGAATCTAGCAGAGATTTTGCTCGTGTTTCGTGGGTTTTGGTGTAGAGCTAGGCCTATGGCTGTGAGTTCAGGAGAATGAATCTTGCAGAGATTTTGCTCGTGTTTCGTGGGTTTTCTCCATTAAATGTGGCGCATGTTGGGGAGTCGTTAATTTTGAATTTATTTGTGGTTGTTTTATCGTCTATAATGGGAAGATTATGGGACGTGGTAGGTTCGTATTGTTTTGCAGTAAAACGTCTGTTGTGGTGTTTATTCTAATTCCGATTGGCTTTCTGGATGAAGGTTTAGTTTGAATTTTCGACAGTTCCTTCTGTTGAACACAGAAGTTGGTTGTATCACTAGATATGGCCTCTGAATATGATTCCTGCAACAGGAAACATATTCGTTGCACATGTGCTTAATAATACGTATGAACAGAAAGTCGCCAACCTCCAGTGATCTCCCACTTTTACCTGTTCATTGCCTTATCATTATTTTTAAATATAAAATAATTAAAGACCACCATCTGAAATTATCTGATTGGTCCTTGACTGGTTAGCGCGGGAAAAGGAAAAGTCGCGCCAAATAACGCTGATAAGCCATGATAACTTCATGAGTCCCGCCAATTCTCCATATAAGTAGATAATGCCGGCAAATTATACAGCTGTGCCAGCTATCAAAGGCAATATGGCGGCCTTGTCAAAACTGGAACTCTAGTTAAATATGGTATTTATCTTCCTGTACTCTCCTGAGTAATTAAGGGGAGGGGTCTCAAGTCCTCTACATTTAGGAAGGCAGAAAATGGCTGATATTTTGGATTTAATGTAAGCAGAACACTAGCAAGTTAATCATTAACTGTATGAAAGGTTGTCATGGCAACAGAATACTAGAAAGCTTATCATTCAGCCTATGAAGGGTCGTCATGACAACAGAATACTAGAAAGCTTATCATTCAGCCTATGAGAGGTCTTCATGACAACTGAATACTAGAAAGCTTATCATTCAGCCTATAAGAGGTCTTCATGACAACAGAATACTAGAAAGCTTATCATTCAGCCTATAAGAGGTCTTCATGACAACTGAATACTAGAAAGGTTATCATTCAGCCTATGAACGGTCGTCATGACAACTGAACACTAGAAAGCTTATCATTCAGCCTATGAATGGTCGTCATAACAGAAAATATCCAACTTGATTCACAAGCTGGGATTTGAACTCAGTTCTGCAAATTTACATGAAGCCAGGCATAAAAGTCTTGAAAGATTCTGAGGTAGAATGCACTTTTAAATGTTTTACTTTCATTTTATTTGAGGAAAATTCAATTTCTTCAACCACTAAGGACGCAACAAGGAAGCCTGACGAAGTCGGAGATGAAACCGACGAAATATTGCCACATGGAGAGGAGAAACATACACGAGTTTACGTTTGCTCATTCACAATGTGCTCAGTACGTTTCCATTTAAAAAGGCAAACCTCAATCCTGCATACATTGCCACAGATCTGTGTCAAGTTCTTGTTGCGAATTCAGAAGTGTTTGTTCTCAATATTTGCGGACTGTCATAACTGTTGCGACACCAACTATAGAGCAGACATCCCACCGTGTTCATAGGCCGCCATGTTATTACAGCTACTTACTAATGACAAACCACAGTCCTGTCTGGTCTTGGTTTATGCCACAGTTCGGTATAGACGGTAATATGGCGATCAACTGGTTATGGATAACTCTTAGAAAGAATACCTATTTAAATCTCAAAAACATCTATTGAGACGCTAACTATAGAGCAGACGTCCCAACATGTTCATTGGTCGAAATGTTATTAACGCTCCTTAGGGTGCGTTTACACTAGGATAGTGCAAACGCACCCTAAGGATATATAGCAGGATATTTATATCAGAGAGAAATTCTGACTTGAATATATGTCAGACATAAATTTTACATGGTTTCCTTTAGTTAGAATTTCTCCCTGATATTAATATCCTCCAATAACTATCCTAGTGTAAACAAACCCTTGCAAATGACAAAGCTCATACATGTCCGATTTCGGTTTATACGGCAGTGCACTATAGTGGGTTTTGCAGTCTGTCATAGGCAACATTTATTTTCATGTTTCCTGATAATTAAACCCCACAAAAGTGTCTGCTCTTTTTTAGTTATTTTCAATTATTATTGCATGTTTATTGAAGACGCTGTTTAATTCGCAGAATAAATAAAGCACTTAATTTAATATTTTTAAAAAATAGGTACTTTTTTGGGTTCGTTTTATTTACATTTTAATCCCCTTAAAACTGCTTGCCTTATTTATTATTCATTGTAAAATTGCCTTAATTTTACATTAAAGATTGTGGCTTGTGAATAAAACACTTCTCTTGAGGCAACCATATTTTTGTGTACCTTTCCCCTCTGCATACCTGCTGTTCTAGCCAACACAATGTGTCGGGTAAATATGTCATATTTACCTTCTTATCTATCCAAGAGGTGCAATATAGCAACATTTCAAGGTGCATAAAACATTTTATGAAAAGTGCATTACCAGCTCTCCGACTATATTAGAAAGAACACTGAGCGTTTATATTTAGAGCTCAACTACATTTTAGTCATGATTGCAGATTGACTAAGATATTAGAAAACCTGATACAATTCTTCCAAGCGTGTCATACTGTTTGACATTCCGGTCGCTTCTTTTGATGTTCCCGCTTTAGTGTCCTGACCAAGTACGGTCGTGGAATCTGTTTCCTCACCTTGTGCCATATTAGGTAAATGGCTCTGTCAGCACTATGCACGTGCTGTCTACCTTATCGGGCCGGTCTATAGACATCGTGTGAGTAATGGTTATACTGCTTACACGAATACTAGTCGATCGGGTTAGACTGCCGCATGTCAACCTCAAGTCTCAATCAGCAACAGAAAAAAAATTAGCATGAATATGCTTTAGCGGTGACTAAACTGGAAAAACCTGTTACAAAAAAGTGTCACAAAAATGTGTCCGCTGGCGTTCGCGCATGCGCAGTGGCGTGGCCATGTACGAAGAAGAAGACTGTATGTGTCACAAAAAAGTGTCCGCCGGCGCGTTCGCCCATGCGCAGTGGCGCTCGCGCATGCGCAGTAGCCATGTACGAAAAAGAAGACTTTATGTGTCACAAAAAATTGTCCGCTGGCATTCGCGCATGCGGAATGGTCATGTACGAAAAATATGACTGTATGTTATGGAGTCATTACATAGGTTTATCGGGCAGACCTAGCGTTTCTGTTATATATATATATATATATATATATATATATATATATGTATATATATATATATATATATATATATATATATATATATATATATGTGTGTGTGTGTGTGTGTGTGCGTGTTTTATTAATAAATAAATATATGGAATACTAAGAAACAATCTATACTGTCTAAACAAAAATCATTATATTGACCAAGGGCAGACAATTCCAACTCAAGAATCCTCAGGATAAGCTGATGTTGCATGTAATATTCATACGCTTCCTATATGACATGATAACTCGATGTCAAGGAGGACTCGAGTTCGATACTAGGAGCGCACTAAAGATTTTATCTTATAGAATAAGATAGATGAAATCCCCGACCTTCTCTCACCCAGCCTTTAATAGCAAAGGAGAAAATCAGATGGCCGTATTATAGTACTGACCACACTATCTTCTATCGTGCCGTATGGTCCAGAATCAAATACCTCTGGAGTATCAGCCCTTCTGGGCTTTCGTGGACTGTTACTGGACTGATCTGCTTATATATTTAACGCTTAATTTTTTAGCCTTTGGTATGTGCGTGTAAATAAATTATTATTTTTATAGATATAATTTTGAAGGTACTAGCAGGAAAGAAATCGTTTGGTTATGAGGTATTGTTATGCCATCTAACAAAACTGTTTGAGTTGCTCTTGACGGGACCGAAATTAATTTTGGTAGGGACGGTATAATGATATTTACCACTTAGCTAAAATAACTCCTCCGATGAATAAGACCAAATTTATCATAGGAAAGGATGGAAATGTTGATAGTGAATAAGTTATTGTGTTGAACCCTGCTGAGGAAGTTTCTGGTTTATTATCTTTCTAAATAGTTACTTGAGTAAGTTACGGAGCTGGAAATGTATAGAAAGTACAGCAAATTCCTATCTCTTTATCAGTTCCTGGTTTTGTCAGTGGAATGTGTCAGTGTGATAAAGATGAAGATAACAAGGCAGTGATGTCTCCTTTACTTCCTATCGTCATATCTAAAAGGGTTATTTGCGGATTTTTCAAGAAGCTTTCATTTGCAATGACATTTTTTATATATATATATATATATATATATATATATATATATATATTATTTTTGAGGTTTCTTCGCTGGGGAGAATTATTTGTGTTAATACGGCATTCTCCAGCGGTCGATTTATTTGCGTAATATTTCGCAGAAATCACATTCTGCTTCTTCAGACGGTCCATGGCTTTAAATTTTTTGTATACTTGTTATTTTTTAATAATCCGAGGGATAAGTGAGAAGATAGGCAGACTGTTCATAAGTCGAGGAGTAGACGTCGCTTTTCGACCTTTGGATAAAATAGGCGACTGGCTAGGATCGGCAAAAGATAAACAGAGGCTGCAAGACAGAGGCGTTTATCTTCTCCCTTGTGACTGTGGGACAGTCTACGTAGGACAGACTGGGAAGAAAGTAGTCACTAGAATAGGCCAACAGTGCGCTGACTACCGTCTGAGACGCACAAAAACGTCTGCCGTTGCAAGACATGGTAAAGAATGTCCCGGGCAAATGCTTTTTGACGAAGCCAGAGTCCTAGCCAAAGAAGACAATCGTCAAAGAAGGCTAGTAAGAGAGGCTGTCGAAATATTCAAGCCACCTAAGACTCTGAACAGAGATGAAGGTGTCATTCTACATCCTACATGGAAACCCGTTCTCAGAACTATTGAAGGAAAATCGGGTGGGAGAATACAAGCAAGCGCAAAGAAGCAAGACGTAGAACAGTCTCAAAGCAGTCCCATCGGCTCTATTCTATGTCAACAGGCCTCGGTACAACAATGCACATCTGAAACTTGCCATATGGCAATATGATCAATCGAATATTTAGGTTATTAAAAAATAACAAGTATACAAAAAATTTAAAGCCATGGACCGTCTGAAGAAGCAGAATGTGATTTCTGCGAAATATTACGCAAATAAATCGACCGCTGGAGAATGCCGTATTAACACAAATATATATATATATATATATATATATATATATATATATATATATATATCTTCCCTGCCTGTTAAGTGATTCAAAGCTATTTGGAAAATATATAAACATATGCATGAAGCCTAGCTGGGGGCTTGGATAATACTTGCCGGAGATGTAAACAACCACTTGAATCTATGGGAATATGTTATCAGTTGAACTTGGATGTTTCAATCTATGAATTACATAGAAAAACATATAAATACATATATTCAAATATTTAAAGCTTTTGAGGGAGTATTGAACTTTATTAATTCCTTGTCATCTGTCTTTTATGTAAACACTGTAGGATTTTCAATTCAATTATTAATTAATTTTTATTTATAATTTTGTTTTTCTTTTCGACATATGGGCCATTAGACCGACATCTAAAGTGCAGCCGGGAATTCTCTCAACGGGCCCTGACATGAGAAAACTCACTGCTACCGGTGGGACTCGAACCCACCAGCTCCCGCATGAGAATCCAAGGTGTTACGGGGAGACCGCTATATTTATTCATAAACGTGATTTGCGTGTAAAGATATACCCGTTTATGAACATGCACAAATATGTTACTATTTTTTATTAATAATAGGGGAAAAAACATTTAAACATATAATATAATGTTATGTTTTTTACAATTTTTTTGTTAACATCCTTTAGTTTCTCAGTATTATTTTCAAATTTTTAATACTTCATCAGGGTCATCCGTGAATTTTATTTTTTATTTTTTAATGTCCGTATACAATAGTGTGCTTTTTTGGGGAGAATTATCTGCTAGCTACCAACCTTAACCTTTTCTTGCCAGGTAAGGGGAGATGCCTTACCTTTTTCTGAGAGAAAAGCCACTCTTTAGGTGGGAATCGAATCCATGACCCTATATTAATAGGGTCACACACATTATGAAATGTGTTCATACTCATATCCACCGGCTCTAAATATTGAGCTTTTAATGTTGCGATATATTGCGCAAATCGCCTTTGTTCGAAATGCACAGAAATATAAATTCTAATCCAAAACTTAAGAATTTAAATAATATTAATATAAATAATTACCCATAAACATGACCACTAGAAGTGTAGGTAAATCAGCAAAGAAATAACAAGGAGACTGAAAACTGCTGGCACTCTTTAGAAACACTGACCAGACTGTTTGCAGTTATAGCAGAGTCAGCACTACCTTGCACTCAGCTGGCCGAGGGTTCTACAGATCTACTGATAATGCTGGATCAATACCTCCTCTTATCGCCTCGGGTAGAATACAGTTTATACACGTACTAGGCGCAAACTCGATCTAGAGCTCTGTTCAAGGTTCAGAACGATGTAGGAGAATAAATATATATATATATATATATATATATATATATATATATATATATATATATTTATTTAAATTTTAATGTCCCTTGTAATGACCTGAGAATTTTAGGACGGGTTACCTAAAGGTAACTACCGTTTTCTACCCACGATAGGGCTGATGCCTTTTCTTTTTTCTAAAGAAAAGCCACCATCCCATAGTGGGAATCGAACCCACGACCCTTGGAGTAACACCACCCATCAGCTGTAACGCATCCCATGAAATGAAATATCTCTCATCAGGCGTGACTACTCTAATCAGCTGTACGCATCGCATCAGATGAAATATATCTCATTAGCCGTAACATCTCTAACCAGATGTAACACCTCCCATCAGCTGCAACACCTCTCATCATCTGTAACGCATCCCATCAGATAAAACGCTCTCATTAGCCGGAACACCTCCTATCAGCTGTACCACATCCCATCAGATGAACTATCTCTCATTAGCCGTAACATCTCTAATCAGCGGTAACACCTCTCATTAGCCGTAACACCTCTCATCAGCTGTAAAGCATCCCATCAGATGAAATGTCTCTCATTAGCCGTAACATTTCTAATCAGCAGTAACACCTCCCATCAGCTGTAACGCATCCCATCAGCTGTAACACCTCTCATCAGCTGTAAGACCTCTCATCAGCTGTAACGCATCCCATCAGATAAAACGCCTCTCATTAGCCGGAACACCTCCCATCAGCTGTACCGCATCCCATCAGATGAACTATCTCTCATTAGCCGTAACATCTCTAATCAGCGGTAACACCTCTCATTAGCTGTAACACCTCTCATCAGCTGTAAAGCATCCCATCAGATGACACACCTCTCATTAGCCGTAACTTCTCTAATCAGCTGTAACACCTCTCATCAGCTTTGACACATCTTATCAGATGTAACTACTCCCATCAGCAGAAACTCATTTCATGGAAATGGACCGGAATTTAGCGCGCTACCTTGAGATCGCATTGACGTTCCATTCCCTGTGACGTTTTCGGGGATTTAGATCATGGCTAAAGCATGGTCGAAGCGTAAAAAAGGATATCTACCCCACAACAGACCACAAGGGCGCAGAGGGGTAGATACTGTAAAGGTATTGGATCCTAGAGAGATAGTGTGGTCAGTACTATGCTCCGGCCGCATGATTTTCTCCTTTAGAGGTACCATTGAAGGCTGAGTGGGCCTAGTTACTCAAAATCTCCCCCTATGTTGTGCATACGATAGAGATATCAGTTAATAACATACATTACTGTCATTTAAGGCTAACCATGGTTAACTATCCCACCATGAGGCTGGCTAGTGGTATCGGTTATTTAATTCTGTCTCGGCCCAGATGTTCAATTGAACCCATCAATAAATCCTGTTCAATATTTTTATTTTTATTAATACTTTATCGAATCTGAAGCGACTAAACTGCGACAACAAGATTTAAGAAAAGTGTATGCCAATGTTTTCAGCGTTAAAACAAACAACAACAAATAAATATTCGAAAAAAAGGGGTCGTGAGTAAAGTGCTACGTAATAACTAGGAGAGTTTAGTTCTCTGTAGATTCTTTTTAGATGTTTCAGTGGCTCACTTCTTGTCCTCTTCTATATATTATCTCTTTTATTCATAACAAACTCATATGCTTTTTAGATGTTTCAGTGGCTCACTTCTTGTCCTCTTCTATATATTATCTCTTTTATTCATAACAAACTCATATGCTTTTTAGATGTTTCAGTGGCTCACTTCTTGTCCTCTTCTATATATTACCTCTTTTATTCATAACAAACTCATATGCTTTTTAGATGTTTCAGTGGCTCACTTCTTGTCCTCTTCTATATATTATCTCTTTTATTCATAACAAACTCATATGCTTTTTAGATGTTTCAGTGGCTCACTTCTTGTCCTCTTCTATATATTATCTCTTTTATTCATAACAAACTCATATGCTTTTTAGATGTTTCAGTGGCTCACTTCTTGTCCTCTTCTATATATTACCTCTTTTATTCATAACAAACTCATATGCTTTTTAGATGTTTCAGTGGCTCACTTCTTGTCCTCTTCTATATATTATCTCTTTTATTCATAACAAACTCATATGCTTTTTAGATGTTTTAGTGGCTCACTTCTTGTCCTCTTCTATATATTATCTCTTTTATTCAAAACAAACTCATATGCTTTTAGCGCGGTTCCTCCCTCCCCCATAGGGAGGAACCCCGCTTATAAGGTTGATACAATGAAACAATCCGGAAGTGCCGACTAGAAAATTTTGCGTTTCAGAACCCCTAGAAACCGAAAATAACGGTGGTTCAAATTTGTATATATATATATATATATGTATATATTTATTTATATATATATATATATATATTTGTCTGTTCGCTCTCTAAATACAAGACGAATGGTCCGATTTTGATGAAATTTGGTACAAAAATCTGTCGTCCAATTTGAAAGGTCAAGTTCGTTAACCAGCAAAATCCGCCCACTGGAAGATGGCGTTTGGGGCGAAATTCGCGCAGAAAAAATCGTAACGCTTACATTTTTGAGTTCATAAGCTTGTAAGTACTCGTTTTATAGGCTTCTTGGGCTAGAAAAACGAATGAAACCATTTTCAAGGCGATAGCTTTAACCGTTGTCGAGAAAATTGGAAAAATAGTTTTTGAATACCGTTTTTGGTTTGGGTACTTAGAATAACGGGATTCAGTTGAAACATTATGTGCATGTTCTACCTTCATTAAAACTAATATGTTGAAAGTTATGTTACGTTTGGAGTTAAGGAAGGGTTAGAATAAAATATTTTATGAACAGATATGAAAAGTTTTGGAAACTTCGTATACTTTCATTAATATCTCGAACACGGTTGGGAAATCGTGGTAAGTGGATTGAAACTATTTGAAAGCTTACTAAATTCTCTACAAAAATGATTCTAAAACTATTTTTGATTAGGTTATGTCAATCGGAGAAATAAATGCTTAAACTTCAAATACGTCTGTTTTGTTCTTATGAACGGGTTTTTGTCGTTCTTTTTGTAATTTTTGTCTCTTTCCCTTGGTTTTTTATTGCTTTTTATTTCTTTAATTTCTTATGTTGTATTTGTAAGGAAAATGTATGTGTGTGTAAAACAGGATAGGTAAAATGAGACCAATTTTCTGTTGTCAGAAATAATGAAAAGTTTTGGGAACTTCGTATAATTTCTTAATATCTCGAAAACGGTTGAAAATCTTGGGAAGCGAAAGGTTACCATTCGAAAGCTTACTAAATGGTCTACAAGAAAGGTTCTAAAGAAAGTTTTGAATAAGCGAAGTAATGTCAGCTTTGGATTTGTCGATTTCCTTCAAATGTCTTGAAACTGTCGAGGCTCCTACTCTGAGTTCTTTGGCATATTCCCTAGTGTTTTTAATTGCTTATAGTAGTCAAATGTATTTGTCAATAAAACAGGATACGTATAATTAGAATCAATATTTTGTTTGTTAGAATTCGATGATGCCGTATGAATATCTAGATTACAGTACTGGTGTTGTTTTCGTTCTTTAGAATTATTCTTGGTATTCCCTATTTTCATCTGTTACCCATAGTTTTTTATTGTTAGTAGGTTTTTCTTATTGATTATAGAATATAAATCTATTTGGCTATAAAACAGGATACGTAAAATTAGTGACAATATTTCGGAGATTTCTGAGCGAAATACTTTTAAGATTTTCTACCACCACGAACGGCTTTTTTCCTCTATTTTTATCCACTAGATAGGCTTTATTTTGCATATTATTCTATATAAGTTTTATTCAGCAGGGGATTCTGATGAAATGTCGTGTTTTTGCTGTGGATTTTAAATACGATGTATCTAAGATTGGATAACATTAGCGAGTCTACATAGTTAAGAACCGACGACGGAGGATTATTTCTTGCTATGATTTAGTCTACATATGTATATTAAGTACTAAATCCAAAAAATAAACTTCACAACGGTTAGATACTATGAGCGTATATGGTGGTTCAATGCCCGTAGAACACAATGGGGCCGCAGGAAATTTACCTGCTAAGAGTTAATCCTCAAGAGCTGTAAATATACCCCAGGTATCTGCCGACACAAATACAAAGCCTAGGCGGAGAGCACCCCAAAAACACAGATCCAAAAATAGGTTATATACTAAATATTCATAAAGACTACTTAGTTGTAAACCGATTCATCAATTAGCAATCAATAATTTTCAACAAAGGTTATATACTAAATATTGATAAAAAGTATTTAATTAGAAAAAAATCAATATTCCACAAGACTTGTTTTTGGTCCATTTGTGTCTACTCCGTAGACTTAATTAGGTATATTATTCTATTGTAGTTGGGCAACTAAACTTTGTTTTATTTTGTTAAATAAAGTTTTTTTTTTGACTTGTTATTCGTCAAGACTTTTATTTGTCCTTGTGTATTTACTAGATACGTTTTATTCGGCATATTATTCTATATAGGCTATATTAGGCAGGTTATTCTACTCAATCTTGTGTACTTCTTCTTGATCCTTCTGTACATGGGCGTATATAAAAACAATTTCGGGGGGGGGGCTGAGACCATTTCCAGGGTATGGAATACTAAATATTTAGAGCTTGGAATAGTTTTAGGCAACTAAAACGCTATTGCACGTAAAATAAAATATGTTTTATGAACTAAGTGATCTTATTTAATTTATTTTTAAGGGTTTTACGAGAAGTTTTTATCATCAATTCAAAATTTCGGGAGGGGCTGCAGCCCCCTCAGCCCCCCCTCATATACGCCCATGCTTCTGTATCCTCTAGAAAGGCTTTATTAGGCATATTTTGTATTGATTTATAGAGCTTTGCTTTAGAATGAGAGCCAGATTCTGTAATTTCCGCTTCTGTGTAAAAGTTAGCTACTGTCGGTGTCCCTGACGCCTTAATATCACTTTTATTCGAGATGTTCGAGAGGATTTTGACAATTTTCACGAGATATATAAAAAAAATAAGTTTATTTCTTTTCTAAGCTTATCAAATGGCACTAGGGACATGAACGGAACCGCGCTAAGATGCTGCAGTTCCTGCGAGTCGGACTTTTTTAGATGTTTCAGTGGCTCACTTCTTGTCCTCTTCTATATATTATCTCTTTTATTCATAACAAACTCATATGCTAACGAAAGAAATTGTAATAGAAAATTAACACACACACACACATATATATATATATATATATATATATATATATATATATTACATATGGCCAAGGTCAAAAGAATAGTACTCCTATTCTCTTTGTTCTATTTATTGTTTGTACGCCCTACACGTTTCGTGGCCTTTATGCCACCTCCTCAGGGGCCATTACATCCCTATGTGTGGATAGCTCGCCACCCATACCAAGACTTGGTATGGGTGGCGAGCTATCCACACATAGGCATGTAATGGCCCCTGAGGAGGTGGCATAAAGGCCACGAAACGTGTAGGGCGTACAAACAATAAATAGTACAAAGAGAATTGGAGTACTATTCTTTTGACCTTGACCATGTATAAAAAATAAATAATTATACGTAAATAAAGGTCAGAAATACGTGGAAAATAATATATATATAATATATATATATATATATATATATATATATATATATATATATATATATATATATATATATATATCCCTTAAGATTCCTTTGCTTGTTTTCGTTACTTAAGCATGTTACTTGTTGCTTGAGTATTTTTGTTATTCATCAGCCTCCGTCATCAGCGATAGTTTTATGCTGTTATATTTTGCAATAATCCTATTCCGCATCCATAGACTTGTGGCAACAATTTGTAGTTCAATATTATAAAAAAAAAACAAAAAAACTTTGATTTATTAATTGTGACGTTTAATGACGGAATTTCGTTTTAGAGCCTTCTGCGCAAATTCAGGAACATAAATATGCTTTAGGTCCACCCGACAAACCCATATAAAGCGCTGTATAATATAGTCTTCTTTTTCGTACTTGGCCACCGCGCATGCGCGAACGCCTTCTTGTGACACTTTTTTGTAACGCTAGGTCCAACCGATAAACCTGTATATGTAATTACTCTGTAACATACAGTCATATTTTTCGTAAATTGCGCATGCGCGAACGCCAGCGGACACATTTTTGTGCCACATACAGTCTTCCTTTTCGTAAATGGCCACGCCACTGCGCATGCGCGAACGCAAGCGGACACTTTTTTGTAACACATACAGTCTTCTTTTTCGTACCTGGCCACTGCACATGCGCGAAAGCCAATCTGCATGCGCGAGCACCACTGCGAATGCGCGAACGCCAGCGGACACTTTTTTGTGACACAGTTTTCTTTTTCGTACATGGCGCACTGCGCATGCGTGAACGCCAGTGGACAATTTTTGTAACGGGTTTTTCCTGTTTAGTTGCCGCTAAAGCTTATTTATGCTAAAAAAGCTACAGTAAGGCGTGCTGTTGGCATTTATTGGGCAGATATATGGATTAGGAGTAGATAGGAAGGTATGTTTGTTAGCAGCATTTAGGCGGGAAAACCTCTTGGCCGTCCGTGCCCTACCATGTAAACATGTCACTAGACCGTACATCCATGATGCTCTTGGATTAGTGTGCTTTTCCTAATTACTATTCATATCTGGATTCCCACTAGGGGCGGTGGCTTTTCTTTCGAAAAAAGAAAAGGCATCACCCCTATCCTGGCTAGAAAAGGGTGGTAACCTATAGATAACCCGTCCTAAAATTCGTAGTTAATAATAAATGGACGTTAAAATTTAAATAAATATAATATCTGGATTTTTTTTTCTTTTCTTTATATCATTTTTTCTTGAGTCGCATCCAATTAAGCCGATTGTCAAAGATTACTCCTAGGAACTTGATCAAGAAAAGGATTTTCATGAGATCCAAGCTATGTGGAGGAACCTGCTGTGGCGTTCGCACATGAGCAGTACTGTTCGCGCATGCGCAGTGGCGCTCGTGCATGCGCAGTAGCCATGTACTAAACATACAACTGTATGTTATAGAGTACATTCCATAGGTTTATCGGTTAGACCTAGCGTTACAAAAAAGTGTCAAAAGAAGGTGTCCGCTGGCATTCGAGCATGCGAAGTGGCCAAGTACGAAAAAGAAGACTATATGTTATACAGCGTTGTATATAGGTTTTTCGGGTTGACCTAAAGCATACTTATGTTCCTGAATTTGATCAGAAGGCTCGAAACGAAATCATTTCTTTTTCTTTTATATTGGCATTTAATCTATCATTCAAAAGGAATATAGACTCCCTCTGAAGCGATTCGAAAATTTGATGTTGTCCTTGAATGTTTTACAAGAACTGGGTAATGCGATCATGTGTTTATGAGTTGGGTTATAACTGCAAACTTCTCGATATAGCTTCATTCTTGGCTCATATTATTCCACACATTGGAGGAGAGCGTGGCTTTCGCAGATCTATGTGGCCCTGCTTTTGAACATATGGAGATAAGCGTTAAAATCGTCGTGACCCGATAAGAACTTGTTAACGTGGAAGTGAGAACCAAACCAGTCACTGGCTCCTCTGTCGGCTGGTGTATGGGAATATTTCAAAATCTCTGCCACTGATGCTAAAGATAAACTCGTCAATAAAAAATTTTGAGAAAAAAAGGCATGTCAGCAAAAACACATCTAGTCAATGCACTAGAGATAGCGCCGACATCCAAGGTGCAGCGAGGAATTTTCTCAACGAGCAGTGCGATGAGAAAATTCCTTCCGCCGATGGGAATCGAACCCATCTCCCGGACGAGAATCTAAGACGATAGCCACGAGACCACTGGGAGACCCCTGCACTAGAGATATGAACGGAACCGCGTTAAGATGACGAAGTTTCTGCGAGTTGGAATCTTTTATTTCCATGGAGCAAACGCTTAACAATAGTAGGGTTTGGTAAACACCTGTTGATAGGAAGCGTAATATGATTGCGCAACATAGAGGTATAAAAAAAAGGGTTGTAAAGAGGTTGCTTTGGACGCAATATGAAAGGCTGTGTGATGAATAGAGTTGAATATATAATGACTTATTGATGAAAAAGAGATGATTGGGGTCGGGAGTATTGTATAGGCCGGGAGAGGAGCAACAAGGTCAAGTCGAATCAATAGCTGGGTGTGTACAACAATCGTGGTGTATTACTATCAGAACATCCCTAGTATACGGGGAAAGGTCACACGAGCCGGCGAAATCACCGGCCGGCAGCTACTCAACGCCGGATGGCTGCAAAAGTCCATGGGAGCGAATGTTAAACCACACACGAGCCGGCGAAATCACCGGCCGGCAGTTACCCAACACTGGATGGCAGTGAAAGTCCATGGGAGTGAATGGTAAACCACACACGAGACTGCGAAATCACCGGCCGGCAGTTATCCAACGCCGGGGGCAGCAAACGTCCATGTGGTGAATGGTAAACCACACGCGAGCCGGCGAAATCACCGGCCGGCAGTTATCCAACGCCGGGGGCAGGAAACGTCCATGGGAGTGAATGGTAAACCACACACGATCCGGCGAAATCACCGGGCAGAGCACAGTGGGGCAAAAGACATTTCGTGTTTCAAAAAAGGCTACAGCCTCTAAATCGTAACAGATTCCAATGTATTTCTTTTATAAATGATAGCTAATAAAATTTAGAACTTTGTCTGGCCAGATTTGTGTTTTGTTTCCCTTGTTTATTAAATTACGTGTAAATATTTCACGAACTTTTACAATTTAACATAAAATAGTATTTCATTTTTCATCCAACTTAATATCAGCACTGATATCGTTGAAATTAAAAATTCAATTCCTATCTATTCAAAAGGTTATTAAAGTTTCTACAAATCCGATGCATATGAGATTCTTGATAGAGCCATCTCACTCGGAGAAATCGGCGCTAAAATGAAGTAATATCAGCTTAGGATACTGTTCCTGTTGTGGTGCCTAAGATCTAGCTTTGCTTTGAGATTTCATTTTAAATTTTTACATAACCTCGTTGGGGGCGAGGTTATGTAAAAGCTAGATCTTAGGCACCACAACAGGAAACTGACAGTATCCTGTTGTGGTGCCTAAGATCTAGCTTTGCTTTGAGATTTCATTTTAAATTTTTACATAACCTCGTTGGGGGCGAGGTTATGTAAAAGCGAGATCTTAGGCACCACAACAGGAAACTGACAGTATCCTAAGCTGATATTACTTCATTTTAGCGCCGATTTCTCTGAGTGAGATGGCTCTATAAAGAATCGCATATGCATCGGATTTGTAGAAACTTTAATAACCTTTTGAATAGATAGGAATTGAATTTTTAATTTCTACGATATCAGTGCTGATATGAAGCCATTCTCTTCCTAACCTACATATATAATGCCGTACTCAGAACAACATATTTCCACATCCTCTGGAAATTTTCAGTTATACGGATGATCCCAAAGCCTGGTAAGCCTATTCATCAACCTTCGTCCTATATCACTCCTTCCAATAATGGGTAAAATCCTTGAAAACTCCTTCTCAAACGCCTTTATCCACTCCTGGATCCCATTATCCTATCTTCCCAGTTTGGTTTTCGCCACTCTCACTCCAATATTCACCAATGCCACCGTATCGTCGACAGCATATCCTCATCCTTCGAGAATAAGCAGTATTGCTCTGGCGTTTTCCTTGACGCAGCTCAGGCGTGGCACCAGTGCTTGCTGTTCAAACTCAAAGAAACCCTACCTTCAACATATTACGTACTAATAAAATCCTACCACTCCGACCTTTTTTCCAGACATTCTATGGTACCACATTAACTCAAATCTTCCTCCAACGTGCCGGTGTCCCACAAGGTGGAATTCTCAGTCCCGTTTTGTTCCTGGCTTATACGGCTGACATCCCTTCCCATCCCCAAACTTCCATCCACATGTTTGCTGACGACACCGCTATCCTCACTGTTAACCAAACCCCAATTCTTGCTTCCAATTCCCTTCAAGAACACCTGTACCTACTTCAACCATGGCTAAATAAATGGAGAATCAAAGTAAATGCAGAAAAATCTAGCCATGCAACATTCACATTTCGTAAATCAAGCTGCCCGCCAATAACCCTCCAAAACATTATAATCCCGCAGAAATCGCAAGTAAGGTACTTAGGACTGATACTAGACAAACGTTTAACTTGGAAGCCACACATAACACAGAAAATACAGGAACTAAACAGACGCTTTAGACTTTTATCGCGCTTATTGGACAAACGCTCGTAACTTTCATTGACTAACAAACGACTTATATACAATACCATACTCCGACCAATATGGACTTATGGACTAGAACTATGGGGTTCCACTAAACCTTCCAATTCCTACAGAATACAAACAATGCAATCCAAAATCCTTGGAAAAATATCCAATGCTCCTTACTTTGTCTCGAACCTAACCCTCCATAATGACTTCAATATCCCCTTTATCCAATCCCTGGCCAAATCAGTCTATCAGAAGTTTCATTCCAATCTCCCCGGCCATCCAAATCCTTTGATAAACTCTCTATCCTCCTTCCATAATCCACAAAATCCTCATAGAAGGTTGAAGCGACGGTGGCCTAGAGACAATTTGTTTTAACATGCCATCTGCAATGCTCAAAATTTATTGTGGGTTTTGTAATTGTACATATTCCCACATCACGCCTTACATTGTTAATTTTCCAAACCCAGCAAAATTACTGGAAATATGTATACATATTGTTGTGATTATCAATAAAGGTTTAAAAAAAAAAAACATTTTTTACATATTTAAATTTTCACGGACGATTTAGACAACACATTAACTGTTTCAATTATAAACTTTCCGAAAGACACTAGGGATAAGAACGAAAACACGACGCTTCGTCTTGTTTCTCTGGTTCGCCTTTAGTTCTCTGACAGTTTCTAGTTGAAGTGAATAGCACCATCACCTATGAAACATTCAATGTCCTATTATTTAATCCCGGGACTGAAACGTCCCTCCTAGCATTTTGTTACCCATAAACCACCCGTAAAAATTAAAATTAAAACATTGAATTTCTGTTGTAAACTTTTTCAATCAGGTTTATGAATCAGCATTCCATGGAGTAAACATTCGCCTTTCCTATTCTCAAGCACTTCTAGAACTTTGACTTGGATTTCCCAACATCCGGATCTGGAGATTCGCCCTTTCTCTTCCAAGGCCTTGAAATGTCTTCGCTACTCACGTATGGTCGTAGGCGTAGAGAACCTTGAAACATCTTTATGGCAAAACACTCCCATACATTGCCTTCAGCTAACCTATCCATCAGACTTTCTGGGGAATGGATAAAAGGAAAAACTTTCTATCCCTGATGATGCCTTGATATTTGCACCGAAACACATTGCCAATCTCAAAGCAAAATTCTTTTAATTGTGAACTTATTCCAAACACCAACAACGAAACCGCGACCAGCAGAATCCCTAATTCCAAACCAACCCTCAACTCCTGTTACATTATTAAGAAGTTCTTAGTTAATGATGAATTAATACTTGCGCTATGGAAGAAATCATTAAAGTTCTACGAATCTGATAGTTGAAAGAAAATAACGGATGGTCCTATTAGGTGCAAGGTCAGCTAACGGTGCAGCAATGAAAAATGCAACGACATGATGTCAGCTGTTCGCAAAAACCACATCCAGCTTGACAGGATATTAAGGAGTAACAAAAACTTATCAACAAAAAAACTACAACGTGAAAGATTTGATAAAACTATTAAATAAACTTCCGATATAATTATCAAAGAAGAAAAGAAAATATTAAACAAGTTTTTTTTTTATTTATTAAATATTTTAACTTTAAAGTTTATTCATTAATATTACAATTTTTAGGACGGGTTATCTACAGGTATCCACCCTGTTCTGGCGAGTATATGACTGATGTCCAAAAAAGGGCAGGTGAAAGAAAAGCTACAACCCCTAGTGGAAATGGAATCCACAACCAGATATAATTCAAATTAAGGAGTTATAGGCTTTTCGAATATTTTGTTACCACTATTCGAAGGCTAATTGAGTTTCGTGACAAAAAAAAAAGTCCGACATTTGACAATCACAGCTATATCCTGTTCAGATAGACGTTGCATGGGCGTATATACAAAATAATTTCGGAGAGGCTAGGAGAATTACGGGGGGGGGCTGAGAGCATTTGGGGGGGTATGGAATACTAACAATCTAGAACTTGAAATAGTTAGCCAACTTAAACGCTATTACACACAAAAAAAAGTTATTTTTTCTGAACTAAGTGATCTTCTTTAATTTATCTTTAAGGTTTTTTTTTTTTTTTTTTTTTTTTTTTTTTTTTTTTTTTTTTTTTTTTTTTTTTTTTTTTTTTAACGGCGCATCAACTATTTGGCTATTAGCGCCGGGCTATCTACAGGTTGCCACCCTTTTATAATGCCAACAGCACGTGGTCGGTCACCCATTCAGGTACTGACCACGCCCGACGTTGCTTAACTTCGGTGATCTACGGGAACCAGTGCACTCAACGTGGCTATGGCCGTTGGCTTTAAGGTTTTTATTACACATTTAGACCGATTTCGGGGGAGGGGGCAGCAGCCCCCCCTTATATACGCCCATGAGGTGGTGGAGTTCGAAGGGAAAACGATAGCGTCGCCTATGTTCCCCTGGAGAGACTCCCTGGGAAAACCTTCTCTTCTTTTATAATCTTATCACATGGTAATATTCTCACTGGTTTCAAGTAATTTCAGCCTCAGCTTTGGCTAAGTATTGATAAACATTATAGTCCAAGAGCCAGCTACGCACTTTTCATGAAGAGTTTTATGCATCTTGAAATTTTGCTATAATGTACATCTTGGATATATAAGAAGGTATATATGTGTTTCCTGGACATACCTTGGAGCACCAGGTACTGCGCATAGGGGAAAGGTACAAAAAAATATTTCCCAAAAATTACGTTTTATTCAGAAGCCAACTATCTTTAATGTAAAATTAAGACAATTTTACCATGAAAATATGGCAGACACTTTTAAGGGGTATAACACGTAAAAAAAAACAAAAAACAATTAATTGTTTTTATTCTAATATTAAATGAGAGTTTTATTCGCACTGCCATCGAAACCGGAACAGCTGTACAAGATCATGTGCGCAAGAACCAATGAGAAAAAACAACCAAAACTGCGCGGTCGTCTCATGCACTCTTACGGTTACGCGCAGTGTATTGCAGTCTATCATAGGCAACATTTATTTTTATGTTTCCTGTTAATTAAACCCCACAAAAGTGTCTGCCCTTTTGCAATTATTTTCAAATATGTTTACTGGATAAAGCACTTCATTTAATATTAAAAATAAAAACTAGGTACTTTGTTGTTGTTTTTTTTTTTTTAAATTTACATTTTAACCCCCTTAAAAGTGCCTGCCTTATTTATTATTAATTTTAAAATGTCCTTAATTTGTAATTTTTTTCATTAATAATAGTTGGCTTCTGAATAAAACACTATCTTTGGGCAATATTGTTTTGCACCTTTCCCCTATGCGCAGTTCCTGGTGTTCCAAGGTATGTCCAGGAAACAAATACTTACCTTCTTATCTACCCAAGAGGTACACTATAGCTAAATTTCAAGGTGCATAAAACACTTCATGAAAAGTGCGTTACCAGCTCTTGGACAACTGTATATGCGCAGTACCTTGTGTTCCAAGGTATGTCTAGCCAACACATATATACCTCCTTATCTACCCAAGAGGTATACTATAGCTAAATTTCAGGGCGCATAAAACACTTCATGAAAAGTGCGTTGCCAGCTCTCCGACTAGTATTCTTTCTAAACACTTCATGAAAAGTGCGTTGCCAGCTCTCCGACTAGTATTCTTTCTAAACACTTCATGAAAAGTGCGTTGCCAGCTCTCCGACTAGTATTCTTTCTAAACACTTCATGAAAAGTGCGTTGCCAGCTCTCCGACTAGTATTCTTTCTAAACACTTCATGAAAAGTGCGTTGCCAGCTCTCCGACTAGTATTCTTTCTAAACACTTCATGAAAAGTGCGTTGCCAGCTCTCCGACTAGTATTCTTTCTAAACACTTCATGAAAAGTGCGTTGCCAGCTCTCCGACTAGTATTCTTTCTAAACACTTCATGAAAAGTGCGTTGCCAGCTCTCCGACTAGTATTCTTTCTAAACACTTCATGAAAAGTGCGTTGCCAGCTCTCCGACTAGTATTCTTTCTGAACACTTCATGAAAAGTGCGTTGCCAGCTCTCCGACTAGTATTCTTTCTGAACACTTCATGAAAAGTGCGTTGCCAGCTCTCCGACTAGTATTCTTTCTGAACACTTCATGAAAAGTGCGTTGCCAGCTCTCCGACTAGTATTCTTTCTGAACACTTCATGAAAAGTGCGTTGCCAGCTCTCCGACTAGTATTCTTTCTGAACACTTCATGAAAAGTGCGTTGCCAGCTCTCCGACTAGTATTCTTTCTGAACACTTCATGAAAAGTGCGTTGCCAGCTCTCCGACTAGTATTCTTTCTGAACACTTCATGAAAAGTGCGTTGCCAGCTCTCCGAGTATTAAATACTATCATCCTTCCCTGACCTCTCAAAGCCTTCTCTGCTCCTAAACGAGACATAATCAGTTTTTAGTGTTTCACATAGAGTTGTTCATTGAAATGGCAATTTGCAGATGGCGGAATCCACCTGAACGATCCATCTGATTAGGAAAGAGCAAGACGAGCTAAAGGATCTGAAGAAGTCTTTAGTAACCATGGGCATATATAGGAAATAATTTCGGGGGGCTGGGACCATTTCCGGGGTATGGAATACTAACAATTTACAACTTGGAATAGTTTTAACCAACTAAAACGCTATTACACCCAAAATAAAATATCTTTCATGAACTAGGTGATCTTATTTAATTTTTTTTAAGGGTTTTATGACACATTTTTACCATCAAATCAAAATTTCGGGAGGGGGGGGGTAAGGGGCTGCAGCCCACCCCTTATATACGCCCATGAAAATTTCAATATCCCTCCCCCCACTGATGACAGAAATAAACTCCAAAAGGAATGATATTATTTTTGCTGGGATTTTAAGAAGGGTATTTCCGTGCTGGTTTAGTCTATTTCTGTTCGGCCTCCAGTGGCCTCTGTCTTTCCCGACTCCAACCAGAACTCTCAGTATTCTCATTATTTCCCAGGCCATTAGCTCCGAGCTAGTTATAGGTTGCCACCCTTCCTGGGAGTTTTTCAGCGAACACATGAATGAGAAAACTCTACTTGCTACCAGAGGGAAACCGCATCTGCTTAGTTATAAATAAGACACAATATCAGGGGGAGATCCTTGTTAATGATTAGAATGTCATTATTAAACATTTTGTCCGCGGGTTAGTTTCATAATGCCATATTTTGTTAATTATTATTAATTTTATAATTGTTTGCATGTAGGTAAAAAAAAAAAGTACTTGGGAGGACCTGAGTTCAATGACAGATCATTAATATGTAGTAGAAATAGCCGCGGTCCTAAGATGTAGCCTTGGGAGACAATTCCGACAATAGTGCGCTTGTTGCATTTCTATTCTAAACTAGCTGTTACCCAGTGTGCCATGCTACACCTACTTTCTGTCTATGACTCTCTCCGTATCAAGATCTACCTGTATACTAGTTGTTACCCAGTGTGCCATGCTACACCTACTTTCTGTCTATGACTCTCTCCGTATCAAGATCTACCAGTATACTAGCTGTTACCCAGTGTGCCATGCTACACCTACTTTCTGCCTATGACTCTCCCCGTATCAAGATCTACCTGTATACTAGCTGTTACCCAGTGTGCCATGCTACACCTACTTTCTGCCTATGACTCTCCCCGTATCAAGATCTACTTGATACCTAGTTGTCTATACCCAGTTACGAAAATCGGTCAAACGATGTGAATTTGTTTTAGTTCATAATGATACCCGGCAGAGGCACAACAGCGCTTCATCTAACAGCCGACAGAGGCCAGTAGTTGTCGATTCAAAATGGCCGTCACAATCTGAATGGTTCAGCGTAGCCAATTTTTCTTGAGCAAAACTTTTGACCTTTTGACCAAATTTTGAAATTTGACTATTTTGACCTAGCCTACGAGATTTCTTGTATCAAGACCTACCTGTGTGCCAAGTTTGGTCAAAATCGGTCAACGCTGTAGATTTGTATAAGGAACAAACAAACAAATAAATAAATAGAAAGGCGATTTTTATATATATAGATATATACTGCAGCCTTCTGGTGAAAAGTTTGGACCACTCGACTCACGATCAGAAAGGTCTCAGTTCCAAACTCGGGCGCGCAGTTAAGTTAAACATCAAAATTAATTGGTTAACCTCCAAAGTGGGAAAATCGGGTGGCCGGAGTGTAATACTCAACTCACGATCACTCTATCAAGATTCAGTTACCTCTACAGTATCAGCCCATAAGGGCCTTTGTAAACTGTTATGGAACTCAATTATTTTATTTATCAATCCAAACAAAAACCGTCAGCAAACATCTATTTTCACCATGAGCATCCTCTAACTGAGTCATAACACAAAATTTTCAGTTTTTGGTCAAATTAACCTATCTCTCTGCCGAAGCGACTCTGTAAAATCTTCAATTGGAAAGACCAATGACACCTCCTAGCTCCTACCAGATTGGGTTTCCAAAGAGGTACGAGCCAAGGGCTAGTCAACAAGAGAATATTGTGAAACGGTAATCAATTCACCTCTACGTCTATTCACCGAGTCCATTCACCTTGATAAGAAAAGATATTTTGAAATAGATTATAAACATAACATCTGGCGCCTACTGGTGTGATTAATATCAATTTTCATTACTGGTCACGGTTGTCGGAAATAATAACTAGTTAAAAAATGAATGGGAATTATAACACACTGCTTTATTTGTTTGGAGGTCCGGTGGCCGTGGGTACTTAGGAGGATCGTGGGTTCGATTGTGGTGGTTTTACTTTCGAATAATAGAAATGCCATCAGACTTACACTGACTAGAAAAGGAAGGGTAGGGTAACATGTAGAAAAATCGGTGTTATGTATAAATGGACGTTAAAAATTTAAATTTGTTTACTTAAGAAGCATCTGTCAGCGATGAATGAACTGTCAAAAACTAATTATAACAAATTATTTAGTACGTTATTCAAAGAAAATCTAAGTTGAATTGTTCAATGATTGTACACCATTGTAGGTTAGTTTTTCAGGAGTAGAACAACACATTAAGAAAACTTCAGACAATCTTGTGGTAATTGTTCTCTGACAGAAGTCAACGAATGACTTATATATGTGTTTACGATCAGCTATGCAAGTAATTGTTGCAGTTCTTTTGTACATTCTGAAGAATTTTCTGCAGCGATTATTCGTTCCTTACGAAATAATGCATATTCGTTGAGGGTTTGACTTTCGCATCTATCTGTCCGCGATTGAAGTAAAATTGCCAGAACGCACGAGTACACAGTCCTATATTATTGGGTTTGCGCAAAAATAACCCAGGTTTAGGACTAATTTGTTCCAGATGGCTAACAGCTGTTGAGCGGTCAACACCAACTTCTCTCGTGTAGCTTTGGGAGTGGTTTTGCGAGTGTTTTATTCTACTAAAGCCTTCAGTTGGTCATGATCAACAACAGAAGGACTACCACGACCTTCCTTCACTTCAAGATCAAAATCACCAAGACATTGTTGGAACCATCGGTGCACTGTACATTCACTGTTGCTCGCTTCGCGCGCTTTGAGCCGACCATGACGAAAATTTGTTTTGATATGGGGAATTTTAGAGGTCCTTACATATAGATAAAGTAACCCGAACTAAACTAATCTTTGAGATAAAACAACATTAATAACCATAGTTTATAATCCATTAACAAGACCTTAGATTATCATTGTTTACATGGCAAGCACTTGCCTAAAAAAACTGAATATAACTTTAGACCAGAGGCGACCAAAGATGGGTCGCCATATTCGAGCAGCTTGGCTATATATACATATTTCGCTATTATACCCCGATCAGTTAGATGGAATATTACAGTTGCGCATGCGCGAACTTCTGGGAGGGAAATTTTCCCTTTCTGTTCTTCCATTTAATGAACAAACATTTACGTGAAACATTATAAAAGTCCGACTCGTAGGAACTGCGCCATCTTTGTGCGTTTCCGTTCTTATACCTTGTGCCATTTGGAATAGAAACAGTTATTAGTTTAATGAAATATGACGTGATAAATGTAAAAACCTATTCCAATAAAATTTCAAAGAAAAGGAAGATTGTCGGGAAGATACAGGAAATAGTATCCTAAGCGGAAATTACTCCTTCCCAACGTTCACTCTAGGAAAACACTATAATAAATACGTTTCCCATTTACTTAACTTGTTTTGCTAAAATATTTATTTCATTGTTTAATGTAATTAAAAATACTAAAATACTCATGTTACGGTTTAATGCGATTTAAAGAAACAACCAATTGAAAAGTAAGATGAACAGATTAGATTCCTGTTTTGGAGGGCAATAAACAGGCAAGGTTATTACGCCCTTCTTGTGAGATGAACAGATTAGATTCCTGTTTTGGAGGGCAATAAACAGGCAAGGTTATTACGCCCTTCTTGTGAGATGAACAGATTAGATTCCTGTTTTGGAGGGCAATAAACAGGCAAGGTTATTACGCCCTTCTTGTGAGATGAACAGATTAGATTCCTGTTTTGGAGGGCAATAAACAGGCTAGGTTATTACGCCCTTCTTGTGAGATGAACAGATTAGATTCCTGTTTTGGAGGGCAATAAACAGGCAAGGTTATTACGCCCTTCTTGTGAGATGAACAGATTAGATTCCTGTTTTGGAGGGCAATAAACAGGCAAGGTTATTACGCCCTTCTTGTGAGATGAACAGAGAAAATAAGTATAATTTCTGTTATTCTTAAGGGACGAAGTACCAGAATTAAGTTTTTTTTTTCATTCATTCAAAATAAACATACTTTTATATTTATAATATAGCTAAAATAATATATATATATATATTTTTTTTGTGTTAAATTCTTTTTGATACAGGAGGCAGTTGTTCGTGAAACATCAGGCTATCTAGTAGATTAATGTATGTGAATAACTAATTAAAAATTATTAGATTCTAAAAACAAGGTACCCAATTAATTGGCAGGTTTAAGGAGTTTTAAGGTAGGAGGTACTAATGAGATGTGTAGAAACAACGTTTTAATTTTTAAATGAATTTGGTTCTATTATTTATCAAATTAAAAATTCTGTTGTTAGAATGACAATTAAAAAAAAAAAAAAGAAGAATCCTTTCAAGACTTTTTGAATTTAATAAGCATTTTATTGCTGATTTATTCAATTTGAAAGCGGAAAGGCTTCAGCAATCCTGAATGAATATTTATTAATGCAAATTTAAATTACCTCAAGCCCAGTTTTAGTAAGTGATAATTGTTCTGTTTTTTTAAGAATTAATGTATTTGCCAATATAATCAATTCAATTCGGTTATTATTACCTGACTAAACCAGCAGCATTAGAATATTACACTGGCTTTTAATTTCTAACATCTTCAGGGCCTCCGAGAAGAATTATGAGCCCCTGTCCAAATAACTTCACGGGCCCCTTAACCCCCCTCCTCTATTAATATTAGCAAAAACTATTTAAAACTGACATTTCTCTAAAAACAAAATTAAATACATTTTTAATTGAACAGAGTTCAAAATTCAGTTATTATCTTAGGTACATTGGCACTTCCTGGAGCTACAAATGTTTTGACTTACAATATTCGGACGTTATCTGTAAGACATCTAATAGATAGATGGCAAGAATCCTGGTACAGCACGACTGATGACAAGCTTTGAGAAATCCAGCATACTGTACTTATTATTCAGTAAAATACTACCACGCTAAATTAGCGGCACTAATGGTCCAGGGGTAAGAAAAAAAAAAAAAAAAAAAAAAATTATGAGAAAAAGTAATTTTATGTGTCGGGATTGGCCATACACATCTGACTCACTCCTACATTATCTCAAGACAGGTGTGCATTTTTTTCACCTTTGCACCTTTATTAATAGTTAAACTTACTGCCAAACACATTTTGTCTAATAACTACCTATCTACCTAATGGGCATTTATTTAAAAAAAAAAAAAAAAAAAAAAAAAAAAAAAAAAAAAAAAAAAAAAAAGATTGGTTCAAAATTTATTGTCATGATGGTTAAAAGGCTCCTTACTGCCTGATTATTCTAGCTTGGAATTTGTGTATATTTGTGTTTTAGCTGAAGAAGGCTGCCAAAGTTCAGCCGAAACGTCCAATATAGATTTCTACTTGAAGAAGTTTTTTTCTCCTAGCCGAATCCCAACCATCCCTTGACTTCATAATGACTTCAACCATCTCCACATCATAATGAATAAATCTGTAATTTCATTCTGAATAATGAATAATATTTTCATCAATTATTCAGTCATTTGATAAGTAATGTAACTTTTTTTTAATCATTATTGAATGATTTCTTTGAATGAAAATTGTTATAGAATAAAGATTATTTTTTTGAATGAAAATTAGTATTGAATAAAAATGATTTATACGAATGAACTTTTTTTAAACTCATTAAGTTAAATAGCAAAATAAATAATACAATTTTTTTGTGTTAATATGTATTTCTAAAATTAATTAGGGTATTTGTAGGTAAATTATAAAAGGTTGGCAACTGATTAATTTGGATTTTTTTCTTTTTATATATTTTATTTATTCACTGCTTTCAAGCCCTCTAGACTATTTGATGAAGGTATCCAGTGGATATTGCAATATGAAGCCATATAGACTATTTCGTCAAGGTCAAATTCCAACTTGGCATGTTAGTTTTTCATTTTAACGCGTGTTTGTCTAGGAGTGGATTCAAGAAGAGAAGTAAAATTATTAAGTCTAGAACGTACAACAATGATTTTGATCTTGTAATAAAACATCTATTTTGTTGAATTATAAATTTGTTTTGTAATCCAGTGCCTTCTATATTTTGGCGCTTCCATGTTAATACAGTTGAACCTGGAATGCTAACCTGGATGGTTGTGTATTGTGTTCTTCCCTGCTCCGACATTTAGTTTCATAGATGCAGCTTCCTAGACTCTGCAATTAGCACTAATTCAAGATATTTATCTATTATTTATTATAATAATAGCTCAGTTATTATTATTATTTTTTGTTTGTAAGTACGTTAAGTGAAATTTATTGTTGCTTATGTATTGAATAAAAGAATTAATTTACTTTATGTTTGTAATACATTTTTTTATTTATAACTAGCTGTTACCCAGTGTGCCATGCTACACCAACTTTATATTATATAGTTGTAAGGAACAAACATACAGCTGGTAGATTTTTTTCACGTTGCCTATGACACTTCCTGTATCAAGGCCTACCTGTGTGCCAAGTTTGGTCAACATCGGTCAAACGGTGTGGATTTGTATAAGGAAAAAACAAACAGACAGATGATTTTGACCTAGCCTATGACACTCCCCGTATCAACCCCTACCTGTGTGCCAAGTTTGGTCAAAATCGCTCAAAAGCTGTGGATTTATATGAGGAACAAATTGAATGGCATTTTCTTTTATTGTTCCACAATATAGTATCCTTATACTGTGGGAGTTCATTTAGGTTCTGCAGGTTCCACCTTCCAATACTCCCTGCATTACAATCAAAGTAATATACATTTTTTTTTATAATTTTTTTCTGAGTTTTAAAAGTATAATAATAATAATAATAATAATAATATTAAAATAGAGAAATATGATAGCGTAAAGATAACAACTATAATAATAATACAAATAAAAATAGTAATAATAACATTGAAAAAGAAACAAATTACAATATCAAAATTATAAATTAATTGAAAGAAATACAAAAAAAAAAGAATGAATATAAATGAATCAAATAAAATAAAATAACTGATTAATGAAAAGAAAACGTCCGTTCTTGCAATGGCTTATTCTTGCGATTGTGAAAACAAAATTCAATCAGGATTGTGGTCATGAGAAACTGTTCAATTATTTACAGCAGCATTACTTTTCAAAAACAAATGCACTACTTTTCTCATTTGTTCCGATACTAAACATAAAGGTATGAATTCTGTATACGCACTTTTGATAAGATTATATGATATAATAATAAAAAATTATGATTTGTCAAAATGAAATTATTTACAGTGATAATCCGTCTCAATTTAAAAATAAATATATCTCAAGATTGCTTTACATACTTTCAGCAAAATTTCACAAAAGGTTTTAGCGGAAATATTTTACTAAAGCTCATTATAAACGTGTAGTAGATAGGGTGGGAGAAAGAGTAAAATTCTTGGTCTCTAATGGAAGTTATGAGCAAATCTGAAACTAAAAATGTAAAAAACTCAGTAGAGTTTGCTAATGTTGCATCTAGTTTAATGACAAACACTACAATTCTCTGTATGAGCCAAGTAGATATTGAGCCTGCTATAAGTTCGGACAATCCATGGGTTACTGTTAAAGACATAGTTTTTATTAAGCAAATGCATGTGATAAAATGCAATTCGCAAATCAAAAATTCAACTATGGAAAACAAACTGAAACCAGCAAGTTAACAGATCAAAAACTTAATATTTCAAATTTTAATGTTAGTTACTGGTGTGCAGTTACATGTGATAAAAATTAAGTTGCATTTCATTTTATATTGCCCAGCAAACCCTTCACTGAAGTAATGAATGTTTTGTACATGTAGGTAGTTTTCATTCTGAATAGCTTTGGGTTATTTTTTATAGTTTTTAAAATAAAATTGCTGTACTATAAAAAATAATATATTGTTAGCTAAAATTTTAATTGAACAATTTTTTGTCTTTAACGGAAAAAAAAATTAAAGAGTGAAAAAACCATAAATTTTATTTTTTCATGTGATAGTGTATACCTTTTATAATAAAAAAAATACTTGAGTGATTATCTTTTTACTGTTTGAAGATATTCCACTTAGTGTGGAACGCCATATTTAATTTTTAAAAAATGTATTTTAACACTTTAGGATTTTTTCAGACCATTTGTAATTACTTTATGCTTATATTATTTTTTTTTATGGCTTCCATATTTATTGAAGTTGATTTTAGGTGGTACGGTAAAGAACTAAAAGCATTTAAATAATTAAAGTTCTGTACTGATCTATGGGTTCATGTTGGAAACAGTTTTTATTAAGCAAATGCATGTGATAAAATGCAATTTGCAAATAAAAAAAAATCAACTATGGAAAACAAACGGGAACCTGCAAGTCAACAGATCAATAACTTAATACTTCAAATTACTTACTAATATATGATATTAGTCCAAATTCTGAGAATATAAGGCTCTAATTTAGATAAACACAAAATTTTCTTATGTCATATATAAATGATTTTAGGTGATATGGTAAATAACTAAAAGTATTTAAATTATTAAAGTTCTGTGCAGATCCATGGGTTAATGTTGAAGACATAGTTTATGTTAAGCAAATTAATCCAAAATCTGAGAATATAAGGCTATAATTTAGATAAACACAGCATTTTTGTATGTTACATATAGATGATTTTAGGTGGTACGGTAAAGAACTAAAAGTATTTAAATTATTAAAATTCTGTACAGATCCATGGGTTAATGTTGAAGACATAGTTTATGGTAAGCAAATGCATGAGATAAAATGCAATTCGCAAATACAAAAAAATTAACTATGGAAAACAAACGGGAACCTGCAAGTCCACAGATCAATAACTTAATATTTCAAATTACTTACTAATATATGATATTTGTCCAAATTCTGAGAATATAAGGCTATAATTTAGATAAACACAAAATTTTTGTATGTCACATATACCTAGATGATTTTAGGTGGTATGGGTAAGAACTAAAAGTATTTAAATTATTAAAGTTCTGTGCAGATTCATGGGTTAATGTTGAAGACATAGTTTTTTTTAAGCAAATGCATGTGATAAAAAGCAATTTGCAAATAAAAATAATCAACTATGGAAACACATCAAACTTAAAAAAAAAAAAAAAATAGGTTAATTGCTTCTAGGAACCCAGTGTTGTCCTACATCTTCAAAAAAAAAAATAAGAAAATTAATCTTATATGATATTATTTTTCCAAATTCTGAGAATATACGGCTATAATTTAGATAAACATACAAAGGTTATAATTGAAAAGTTTTGTTCGCAAAAGAAAAACCTTTCGCAAAAAAAAAAGTTTTGTTCGCTTGTTAATCTCTACCTAGGCAACACTGGAAAGAAAATGACAGCTGGAAAGTCAACAGATCAAAAACTTAATATTGCAAATTATTTATTAATATATATTAGTCAATATTCTAAGAATATAAGGCTATAATTTAGAAAAACACACAAATTTCGTGGAAACTAAAAAGTTTTGGAAGTTAGATAAACACACCAAACTTAAAAAAAATTGGTTAATGGCTTCTAGAAGCCCAGTGTTGTCCTACCTACATCTTCATCAGAAATTAAGAAAATTGATCTTATATGATATTATTTGTCCAAATTCTGAGAAAATAAGGCTATAATTTAGGCAAACATACAAAGGTTTAAACTGAAAAGTTTTGTTCCCAAAAGAAAATTTGTTCGCAATAAAAGAAGAATGTTTTGTTGGCTTGCTAATCTCCACCTAGGCAACACTGGAAAGAAAATGGCTATTTCTGACAATTCACTCTTTTATATTTGACAGTTTTGAACTCCTTACTCCCGAACTGTGAAACCTAGAAGATTTTGAGCTAGCCTAGGAGATTTCCCGTATCAAGAAGTACATGTGTGCCAAGTTTGGTCCAAATTGGTCAAACGGTGTGGATTTGTATAAAGAACAAACAGACAGACAAACTTACAGGTGATTTTTATATATATAGATAAGAACATCAAGAAGATCATCTTGCTGTTCATTGAAGCAAAGCAACAAATAGATTGACATACCTTTTAGTCCTGTGAGCGGATCAAGGTGGTTGTAATAATTGTATAAATAAATAATAGGCATAACCTTCCTCTTACGGATAACAATCAATAAATTAATGAAGCTAATCTACCCTAAAGGTAGGCATTTCTAAATTATTTCCAACCTCTTTAGTATACAGTTGTAGATTTCATAAAGGGATTTAATTTTTGAAGATTTTCAGTTTGCAACTTGATAGATATCAACTTAGAGATAGATATTAAATGAAATGCCGGAGTCAAATGAACAATTCTATATAAATACTATTATTTATTTATGAGTTGTAGATAGTTAGCCGTCAAGGTGATTTTTTATTGGTTTAATTACTCTGTTTATTAATTCTGCATTTAGGTTTCGTCTTTCAGCTGGCGAAGGTTACCAAAGAGTAGCCGAAACATCCTTAATACAGATTTTTACAAAAATGTTATTGATGTTTTCCCAGCCGAATCCCAACTATTCCCTGGCTGCTAATTATTTATTTATGTTGCATGATTCCAACAATGAGGACTGACAAATTTGGAAGTTTAAATAGAAACATCAGTTTTTAAACAAAGTAATTTACCAAAACAAATAAATTGCAGCAAATCATAGATGTTGAAAATAAATATAATTATGTAAAAACGTAGCAAATAAAAAAATAATAAATAACAAATACAACTGACAGAATAATAAGGAAGTAATTCTTTTAAAAAAGTGAGTAGCTGATTTTGGTTAAATTTTGTCACATATCAATTATGTAAGTTTTTAAATATTGTTTGTAAATAATGGCTACCATTGGTCAAAAGTATTGAAAGGACAGTGGGTATGTGTAATTGTTCTAGTCCCTGGCAGTCATTTAATAACTATCTTAGCGTGCCCTTGAACGGTGAGGAATATTTCAAGGTTTAGACTGTGCAGTACAAATCTTGAGATATTCCTAACCGTGTATGAGACTGCCTTGAGGCCAACGTTTTACTGTACAGTCCATCAAAATGGAATAAAACCAATAGATTAAGGGTACAGTCCAATGAGGCCGGAACTGTGCAGGCCGGGCCTGATGTGTGTGGACAAGAGGATATTTGCCTCACATACAGTGGGTCTACTATAACTGGCCTGTGCAGCCCCTGCCCTGAGGTTTATTAACTTATTGTGTGTGCTGTGCTAGACCTGTTCAGGCCAAACTGTGCAGTCTTGGCCTTGAGATTTGAAGTGAATGTGTACGGCCACCTTCATAGTTAGCAGTTCATTGCACTGCTTAGATTTTGGTTAGTTATTAAGTGCGGGTGAGTAAGTAGAGAATGGCCAATACAGAATCAAGTTAAAACTACCTCTTCACTACGATTAAATCTTATGCTAAATCCTCATTCAACTACTGTTTGTTTATTGTTTTAAGTGTTGTACCATACCGTCTGTCAACAAAATTGTATTTGTTTTGTGCAAAATGTCATTAAATCACAACATCTTTGGTTTATTGTCATGGAAATTGTATAAATAAATGACATAATTCCATGAGCACATGAAAAGAATGGACCCTTCGAGACAAACAAAGCAAATTGTTAAATTTTACGAAAATCAAAGTATTTGCATTTAAAATTATTGTGACAGTACAAGAAGATTTTGACAAAACATTATTGATTGAAAAGTCAGATAATAGGAGATAAAACAGAATATTGTATGATAAAAAGAAGGCAAGGATCTTGGTCTCATGACAGAAATAGAGCTCAGAAAGAATGAAACAAGTTTAGTCACAAATAAAATCAACTTGTTGAAACAGTTTTAATTGTAATTTGTGTGGTACTACCTGTACCTGACATAAATAATAAAAATAATTCATTATAAAGTCTAATAATAGCTTTGTCATTGAAGTTCCGAAACGTTTAGGATAAAATGGTATTTTTTAGGTTAAAATCATTTAACCTTAAAAAATGGTAAACATTTATACGAAATGTTTTAGATAAATAAAATGAATATTTAATCACCTAGAAAACAAGACAGTTATAATGGAAAACAATAATAACTTTAAGTAAACCAATGAAATAAGTATTTCAATAAGAAGGTTATCAAAGAAAATGTATTTATAATATGTGTAAATATAGTCGCCCTGAAATGTGTAAATATGAATTGACAGTAGAGGCGGTTTGAACCGGCAAGGCAGCCTTATGACTAACTACAAGTGATTAGATATGGAACAGTACTCACTTATCAATGAAACGATATCAGTAGTCAAACAATAATAAAACTTTTCTACTCGGCGAAGTAAAAACGATCAAAACGAGCCCGCCATCGCTAATAAACAATCTAAAGAACTGTCAAAAGTAGAAACTAGAACAATCCAACCTTTGACACCGCTCAGAACTGGCAAAATATCAATTCTTCGTCCGGTATCTCGGTCCAGGGGTCCGAGTATAGCCGACTGTAGCCGAAGATACCCGATCAGGGCCTGGAATATTCCCAGTCGGGAATCTGGCTCCAGGGGTCCGAGTATAGCCGATATTAGCCGGAGATACCCGACCGGGGCCTGGACACAGGTATTAGCGGTTTTTCTAATTTTCGGTATGGGTACCTAGAATCGTAGGATTCATTTGAAATATTTTCTACATGTCCGAAATTCATTCAAACTAAGATGTTTAAATTTTGGATATGTTTGTATTTAAGGAAGTATTAAACGCAAAACATTTTTTTAACAGACATGAAAAGTTTTGGAGGGAAAACGGTTGGAGAATCGTGGCAAGTTGAAGGAGACCATTTGAAAGCCAAATAAATTCTCCACAAAAAAGGTTTTGTATAGATAGAAGTTTGAATAGCTTTGCTACATGTTGAGATAGAACGCTCATTTCTGCGTCCCTGAACTACAAATGAGATGCAGAATAAACCCTTAAAGTTATGCCATCTCAATGCGGGACACCCTATATATCTAAAAAAAATTCAATTTGCTTTTCTCAAAATTCTCATTTTGTTAGTTACCATGTTTTACGACCGAGTCTCTCAATTCTGTCCAGATTAAATCCTTCTGTTCACTTACAGATCTTATGGAAGTCCGAAACGGTGCAGTAAGAATTAAATATAAGATTTAGAAGTTTTTTGCCCCCTTTATTACGGCGCATCACGGGAGACCCTTAGAAGGCTCTGCTCATCTTCTGAATTCGAGTAGGTTCATGCGTGAGGTTTCCCCACAATCATTTCCTGTCTCTAGAATTAATTAAAACGAATAAATCCCCATTAGCTATCCGTAGTAATCCACGCGATTTCTTCTATCGAAATACAAACATTAAATTCGTCTGTCGCTATTCAGTAGAATATTTTATTCATAACCTTCGGCGAATTTTATGTCGCGTTCCAATGACTTCGTAGAAGTGAGGAAATAATGGATTCCGTACTTGACCCGACTTACCTCTGTGTCCTACTAATGTATTACCTCTATGGTCTTTCCTTATATCGGAACTAACCTTCACCTTGAAACCTCACAGTTCCTTCAGTGAGTCATCTTCCTGTTTGCATTATTTAGATTCCTCGCTCGTCCAATATGTATCCAGCAATATACATACAAATATAATTCGAAGGGTCAACAGTCTCGCCAATGAAGCAACTATGAACAGAACTACATGAAATTGAGATGTCGCAATTTGCTGTAGTTGTCCGTGTATTCAATGATACAAATATACGCCAATTCGGCGTGGGACGAGCAAGTTTTCTAAAGATCAATTTTGAAGAGTTTTTCCCAGTCTTTCTTATGAGGTCGATCTGAAATCCGGAAGCCCCAAAGCGAGATGTCCACGGCTTAGCCATAGCTCGCGCTCTCTCTCTTTCGAAAATGCGACCTCAAAGTAGCGCGCTCATTCCTGTTAACTCGCCGCTCAGTCCAGGCCAGTTTATGCTCATCTCCTGTTAATTAAGACTTATCCATGATCTTAATTATTTCCTATTAAAGAAAATTATAATTTCTCTATTTTTTTAATGAAAATCATTTTTGGTTATTGAGAGATCTCTGACTGGGATTGTGAAGATAGATTTAGTCAAGGTTCGGTCTTGGTATCTTATCTGTTTACAGACTGAACCCAGCCCAGTTGAATATTTAAGGGTTTCTTATTATTATTAGCTTTATTATTTTTATATTAAAAAATTTCAAGACTTTTATTAAAACAAATTTCTGCTGCCGTTGTGAATCGAACTCACCATCTTGCGCTTATGAATCCAAGGCACTATCCACTAGACCACGGGAGACCCCGGGTAGTTCTTATCCCAAAAGAAGCACTGGAATCAGACATTTCCTCTGAGTTATCAAAACACAAAAAATCTGTTCTTTTATAATTTGAATTGTTCCAAATTAGACACACCTCACTCCTATTTCTTGTCACCTCATCCCTAATTACCCGATGAGTTAGTAGATAGTGGAGGGAGTCTTATCTATCTTCCAATGCTGAAAAAGTGTAGGTCTGAAATCGGCCATAACAGTGTGACTAGAGACACGTGAACATTTAAATCTGAATATGATTGTAAAGAAACAATGAACTTAAACAATATATATATATATATATATATATATATATATATATATATATAAAATATTCGTATTGATTATAAATTAATACAAATACGATATATACACATTCGTTTAATTTCATTGTTTGATAAAATTCATATATTTATATTGAATAAAGAGCTTGCGAAAGAAGCGATTCGCTCTTTTTCATATGGTGGCGGTAGAAACCACTGACAAACCAATATATATATATATATATATATATATATATATATATATATATATATATATATATATCAATAGACATACATATATATTAGAAAAAATTTCCTAGAAAAAAGCCTGGAAATTTAAAGTTTTGAAATATTGTGTCCATTACTTCACTTCAGGTTAAGTCATACATGTTATTATAGTTTCTACAATTTGTGAATTCTAAATGTGATTGTAGATGTTTGTATCTTTGAGGTGGGTGATTATTGTGTTTATGTGTGGACTGTCATCTGTCAGGAGTTCTGTCATGTCGTATGGCAGGTTTAATCTGTCTCGTTGTTTGCAGTCAGTTAGTATGTGTTTAATAGTCAAGTTTTTGTTACAGATGGCACAAACTGGTCCGTCCTGTCTCGTCATTAAGTGGCGATGTTTCAGTATCGTATGCCCGGCCGCAATCGAGTAAGGACAACCTCGTCTCTTCTGTTCGATCGGTTGCTCGAGGGCCAAACACAAACGGTATTCTTGATTTCCCTTAGTTTATTGTTTGTCATGTTCGTCCACGTTTTTTGCCATTCATTTTGTAAGTAAGTTTTTTATGTTAGTGTGTAAGTCCTGTACCGTTAATTCTTGCACGTCAACTGTACATTTGTCTGTAATTTGTTAAGCATATTTGTCAGCTTCTGTGTTCCCTAAGAAGTCCATGTGTCCGGGTATCCTCAGAAGCACTACTTGTATGCTGTAACTTTGTAAGTCGTGTATTTCTTGAAGAATCTCTGTCAGTAGTGTGTGTGTTTCGTAGACGTTGATGAGGGAGAGTAGAGAACTTAGGGAATCGGAACATAAAATAATTGTCTTATTTGAAATTATTGTTATATTTTTCAGTGCCAAAAGTATTCCCTGCAATTCTGCTGAAAAAACGGTTGATTTATTGTTTATTTTAATGCCAAATTTAGAATTTCCTATTATAGCTGCTGATCCAGTGCCTTCTCTAGATTTCGATCCGTCTGTAAATGCTAGGATTGCATCTGGGTACAACGAAAGAAGATAGTTAAACTCATTTTTGTAAAAATGTTTAGAAAGAGGGCTGTTTTTTTTTTTTTTTTTTAATTTTGATAATTTTAAGTTAATTTCTAAGTTATTTACTCTCCACGGTAAGTAAGTCTGGGGGTGTCTTGAGTACGTAGGAATGGTCAGTAGGTCTGTGTTCGCTGAGTAGTCAAGTATCCTTATGTTCAGTGGTCTTTGTCTTGTTCCCGTCTGGTTGTACATAGCTATAAATGGGTTTTGTATTAATGTTTGTATGCATGGTGTATTTAGAAAATTGAGTTTTGTGTAAAATCTTAAACAAAATTCCTGACGCCTGTACTCCAATGGCGGCTCGCTGGCTTCGACGTACAAGCTGACACATGGGCTAGATCTGAATGCACCAGTCGCTATTCTGATTCCTGCGTTATGTATCGGGTCTAACATTTGTAATGATCTCTTACTGGCAGATGAATATGCTTGACACCCATAATCCAGAATTGAGCTGATGTATGCTCTATAGAAAGTGAGCATAGAACATCTGTCAGCACCCCATTTCGTATTGCTAAGAATCCTCAATAAATTAAGTGATTTTTTAGATTTATTGAGGAGTTCTTTTAAGCGGGGGATCCAAGTCAGACGCCGATCAAACAGCAACCCGAGAAATGTAATTGTATTTACAATTGGTAAATAATAATTGTACAATTGCAGTCTTGGGTTGAGAAATGTTCTCTTTCATGTAAATAGTATGCAGGTGGACTTTTCTTTGGAAATCTTAAACCCAGTTAAGGAGCACCAATGTTCAAGTCGCTGTATTGTGTCTTGTAGTTGGTCCTGTGCTGTGTTTACGTCTTTGGATGTAGTGTAGATGAGTATGTCATCAGCATATTGGCAATAGGTCACTGTATTTGGGATGAAAGATCTTATCGAATCTACTGCTATGTTAAACAGGGTGGCACTAAGAACTCCTCCCTGAGGCACTCCGTTTTCCTGAAGGAATTCATCTGATAGAGCTGACCCTATCCTCACTCGGAATCGTCTATTACGTAGATAATTCTTTATGAATGACAAGATCTGACCTTGAAATCCCCAATTGCACAACTGATTTATTATTAACCTTCTCCAGACGGTATCGAATGCTTTCTACAAATCCAGAGAAGCTGCTAGTACCAACTTCTTCTGGATGAAAGAATTTAGTACATCATTTTCAAGCCGGCTAATGTGATCTAATGTGCTGTGACCAGGCCGGAATGCACATTGATGTGGTGAAAGTAGATTCTCTCTTTCTAGAAGCCAGACCAATCTTTTGCAGATTATTTTTTCAAAAATGTTTGATATACAATTGGTCAACGACACCGGGCGATAACTGGAGGGGGCCTGTTGTCTTTGCCATTCTTCAGAATCGGTACGATAATAGCCTGATTCCATGAGTGAGGATATGCTCCGTCAAGGAATATTTTATTATAAACCTTTAAAAGAAGAGCAAGGCCCAAGGGTGGTAAGTTTTTTAACATTTCGTAAGTAATTTTGTCTGGTCCAGGTGAAGTTTGTCGGGTTGTTTTGAATACTAGATTGAGTTCTTTAATTGTGATTGGATCGTTGATGTGATGGTCGAGGTCAGCTGAAAAGGGTAATTCTGTTTGTTCAGCTTGTTTTTTGAATTCTAGAAAGTTGTTTGTGAAGTTACTGCCACTAGAAATCTGTTCAAACTGTCTTCCGAAAATGTTACTGATCTCTATCGGGTCAATAAATGTAAGTCCATTCTGTACGAGTCCTGTAATTGGTTGTCTGTACTTTTTATGTTTGATTTTATTGATGTTATCCCAAATCTTATGCGATGGAGTGTGTTTGTTAATTGATGAAAGAAATTCCGTCCAGCACTGTCTTTTGTTAGTCTTAATCACCCATTGAGCCTTTGCCTTCAAACTTTTGTATTCCTGGAGATTCCTGTCAGATGGATGCCTACGGAATAAACGAAGTGCTCTTTTCCGGTCATTTACTGCTGTTTTACACTCATCATTCCACCAAGGAACTGGCACTTTGTGGAAATTGTTCATTTTTTTGGGGATGCTGTAATCGGCTGCTTTAAGAATGACAGCGACTAGTTCATCAATATCGTCAATTTCCTTCGTAGTAAGTTCCTCTGTTAAATACAGTCTAAACAAGTCCCAGTCTACTTTTTTGGCGTTGTAAGTTGGTTCTGTCTGAAAAGGAGGAGTTCGAGTCATAGGTGTTATTAAGATGGGAAAGTGATCGCTTGAGAGCGTGTCATTGAGCACTTCCCAGTTGTAGCGTGTATATATGGAAGGTGAGCATATAGTTATGTCAATATTCGACAGAGTGCCAGTTCTAGGGCATAAGTGAGTTTGTGAGTCGTCGTTAAGTGTCATTAAGTCAAAATGTTCTAGTACTTGTTGTAGATGCTGCCCACGATTGTTCGTAAATGGCGAATTCCACATGTCGCTTAGTGCGTTCGCGTCAGTAAGTATTAGTACAGGTGGAGTAAGTAAGTCCTGTAGGGCATGTACGTCTATCGGTTGACTCGGTGGAAGATAGAGTGAACAGACAGTAAGCCGATTCGGTAGAAGAACTGAGGGTAAAAATGCAGTTTCCAGCCCTCCAAACCGATTTCTTTCAAACTTTACACAATAACGTATTTTAATGCACTAAACACGAATACGATAAAAAAAAACGTCGGATTTAACTAGGAAAGAAGTTATTAAGCACTTAAGTTCACTGGTGTGCAGGTTATGAGAGCTAATGTAAACAACTAAATTTGTGACGACTTTAAGGCATACATGACTTTAAGGCATAAATGACGACTTTAAGGCATACATGCGATGCGTTTCCGCTCGCTCAAAAAGATAACAAAACCCCAGTCAATCCAACTCGCTAAAATTAATAGACTATAATATTAAGCACTAAAGTTAGGAAGGTTATAAAACTAGGCATCAGCGTATTTGTAAACACGCGCATGCGCAGATATGTAACATTGGGAAACAGAGAACTGTCATTTGAAATGTTCAGAAACCATTTATTCAAAGATATTGTTAATTTTAAGGGCATCCTCACCCGTCGCTTAAGGGCATACGTGCTATGCGTTTCCGCTCGCTCAAGAAAATAACAAAACCCCAGTCAATCCAACTCGCTAAAATTAATAGAATTCCATTAATTTTAGCGAGTTGGATTGACTGGGGTTTTGTTATCTTTTTGAGCGAGCGGAAACGCATAGCAAGTATGCCCTTAAAGTCGTCCTAGACATTCTTCTAATCCTCCAAGACATCTCTCTTAGCTTAGACAATTGACTTGTTGACAATTGAAGTTCGGTAGGCGCGAATTAGAACGATAATTATAAAGGCATTAGCTAATTATTAAGGGATTTCTGAAATATAATACTTTTCATGAACGAAACAAGAAATGTGAAGAGTGTTTCATTATTTAAAAAAATGATTGTAAATAAATAACTGCTGATGAATTTCGATAATTTATGGTAAATTTCAATTAAACTTCCTTATTACGAACTTTTCCATACCCGCGCATGCGTATTTTGACAAATTTAGTTGTTTACATTAGCTCTCATAACCTGCACAACAGTGAACTTAAGTGCTTAATAACTTCTTTCCTAGTTAAATCCGACGTTTTTTTTTTATCGTATTCGTGTTTAGTGCATCAAAATACGTTATTGTGCAAAGTTTGAAAGAAATCGGTTTGGAGGGCTGGAAACTGCATTTTTACCGAACTGAGACTGCCACAGCCTGTAACGTAGTCAGTAATCGGCCAGGTTCACTATAAATGTTATCCCTAACAAGTATAGCGACCTCGCCACAAGCTCTTCCTTACCTTGGGTTAAGTGAGTTTCTTGTACTCCAGCTATACCAATCTGTTTTTCTCGTAACAGGTACTTCAGATCATCCACATGTGTTTTTAAACCGTTTATATTCCATTGAAGGAATGACATAGCTATTTTGTTAAGGTTAAAAACATGTATGAATTACTCGATGAGCCCGGTTTGTGGTTTTTAACAGAAGTAATATTTAATGCTTCAGTAGCTGCATCGTTCTTCGAAGCCGTGGTTTTCGTAGCACAAACAGGTGGCTGCTTTGGACCCTTGAGTGAAGACTTCTTGTTTTTTCCATTAGTGCTGTTGATTTCAAGCGCTTTCTTCTGAACTTCTTGGTCAGCTGCATGAGGATTCTTGAGAAATTGTGACTGCTCAATTGGAATATTCCTTTTGTTGCTATTTTCCATCTTCTCCAGTCTGCTGTCAATGTTCTTGATGAGCTCCAGAATTTTGTTGATGGCGTGCTCGCTGATTCCAGATTTTGCTTTTTCGGCGTATATGTTTGAGGTGCTTTCAGTGAATCTCCTTTTTGCTACCGAATAACTCAATTTGTCATGTACCATAACCTTCTTAATTTCCATTTCCTTTATGTAGGTGGGGCATTTTTTGAAGAAGTGAGGTTCATGGCACAGACATCTGGTTTCGGAACAATCTCCATCATGTTTGGCTTTCGAACATTTTGCACATTTCACCTCTTTTTCGCAGGTTTTAGAGTGATGGTTTAAAGTGCAGCAACAATAGAACATCAGCAATATCTCTACAGTAGAATACTCCACGAGAGTGATTTAGATTTTCATGTGGAGTCACTACTACTGGAACGCCATTAAAAGATTTGGCTTTAAGTAATTTAAAGGAAACTGAGCTTTGTTGAACTTCAAGAAGAAGAACTCCATCCCGTTTCAATTTTTTAACCAAAATGTTTTTGGAGAAAGTATTGAGCCATTTGTTGATAACAAAGGGATTAGTTTGATTAAATGACATACCTGTTCCTGTCATTTTTACGATTAAGTAATGCGGTGCGAGTTCGTCTGGTTCAGTTTTGGTTCTTGATTCAGTAAACCATGAATTGTTACCTCCAGTTGAAATTTCAGACGTATGAGAAGACTTTTCTTCATTAATAACACGTTCCATAATAGCTCTATCCTCTGATAATTGCTAATTGTCGGAGACGAATTATTTTTGTTTGTTACAAGTTTTAAGATCACATGTAAATTTTCTAAATCACATGCATGCAATTTAGAAAATTTAGTTTTAAGATCACATGTAAAATTTCTAAATTTTCTAAATGTACGCACATTTTTGCGTGCCCCTGGACAATCCGAAATGGCCAATTTTAGGCTTCAACTTATTTTGTTTAGACTCCCTCCACTCCCTATTAACTCAATTACCTCTATTTTGGTCTAGAGGATGTACATTTCCTCAAAGGAATTGTTACATAATATGCCCATTTAGTATAAATAATGTAAACATTTAGATTACGACTGGTTCTTCTAAAGTTCAGAAAACTCTATCCATTTTAAACAATGGTTTTATAATTTTGTTTACTTCATAGGGCAAAAACAAGCATAAAGCGCATTTTTAGCTAAGAAAACATATTTTTGATTAATTAAACATCTTATTTAATTGACATTAATTTGTTAAAATGGTAATGTAATTAAAAAAATTTCGAATCAACTTTCCCAAATGGGAAGAATGGTCAGAAAATGAATACTTTTCTTATAAGAATAAGTGTTTTATTCTTGCTGACATTTCCATTGGATACAATTCAAGCCTTCATCAGGGTTGTAAAACAAGGAGGATTCACCGTGTGCAATGACAACATTTTGTATAAGTCAATAAATAAAAAATGTTAAGTGTACAAAGAAAAGAAAATGGTATGAAAACACCAACTACCCTTTTCACCTCCAGTTTTATTTATATGATGATCTACAGATAATTATATAAATATATTGGATTAATAGGAAAACCTTAAATATCAGATCCATGAATCGAGAAAGATATCAAATATCATACGGTTCAGATTCTGAAGCTGATTTAAACACAGAATTGTATAGGTAACTATATATAATAATATACAAAGTAATATAATTGTATTAATAAAAATATAAATATACAGTAAAGAGAATATATACAAAGAGGAATGTAAGAAATTATTCCAAAGAGGTATATGAACCCTAGAAGATCTACATCCTGATTTGGAATTTACCAGCTTTTGTAATGTACTTGACTCCTTTAAAAGGTTTGTATTTCTCTCCATACATGTCCAGCCTATTTACTTTCAGGCCAGACACAGCCATTTGGTTAATTGTGAACTTCACCTGAAATAAAAGAAGGATTACATACATTTTCAACAAATATTTAAAACATAATTGAGATGGGCTGTTTGACACTACATATTAAAATGTAATACTCGAATCAGTCAACATCCTAAGAAGGTAGGTGAGGAAGTCCTAACTTTTAGCCTATAGTTAAACCCTCCAGTATCTCGGGTTTCGAGAAATATATACACACAAAAATAAGACTCAATATAGTAGCAGTGCCAAGGTGCCTATCCCAAAAGTAAAAATTAATTCACAAAAATTATGAACCCTTTCCCTACCAAGAGAGGCGCACGGTGAGTTTTCCAGTACGGGAGACTCACACTCAGCCTCCTGTTTACCACTCTCAAGTCAAAAATCAATTTATTAAGTTGAATAACTTTGTTTAAAAGAAATTTATAAAAATAGGTAAAGAAATATACTTTATATTGTATGCAAGTAAAAAACAGAACAAACGTTATTCTGTTTACCATTGGTCCTATATGTTGTATTTTGTAAGTGGATTGACAGAGGTGTATAAACTTAACTAGGATTGACATGGTGAATGGGCTGTGAGGGTAACAAGTAGCAGGAATACTACAAGTACGCTATGGTAACGCTAGATAGCACTAAAGTCGAGAAATATGATCTCTCAACTGCTGTACCAGTCATTGGTATGTGAGGCCCGTCTTTCCTCTGACTTCAACAAAAGTCAATGGTACACAGGACCCAGCCACACCTCGACTGCTGGAGAAAGGGTTAAAGCAATTTTAATTTTAATATATTTCTCAAACACAGCTGATTATTTCTTTATTTCAATACAGTTTTACAGATTACTGTTTCTTTGGATTTTTGGTTTTCATGCAGCCTCAGGACAAATTCTTGTTGGAACTTGTTATAAGTAGAAGCCTTGGGAGAACAAGTACAGGATAAACTAATAAAAAACTTAAAAGGACTAGAAAATTTTAGTCAAGTTATAATTACGAAATTAGATAAGAACGAAGGAGATGGGATTCAAGTAATCACAATCCCAGTATAGTAGGAAATGAATGAGCAGATCTGGAGCAATGACGAGGTTTTCCTGTGCGAACTGCTCGTCAGCCAAATTTAGTGCTATAAAATTTATAATTGAGATTTGTTAACTTATATCCTTCCTCTCTTAAGAAGAAAACATACTTACATTAATAGTTGGCTTGGACTCAATTATGGCTCCAGAGTGGCAATTCACCTACATTCAAAAGATAAAAATTAAATTAGCATTTACAATTTTTATTTATGTATTTAAATTTGAACAATTTTTTATAAAAAACAGAGATTTATTTATGCTCTAAGACATTATACAATTAATTAATGCTGTAAGGTTTGATTAAATAATAAATCCAGTTTTTTGGTCCATCTACACCCATCCATAGGACATTAGCTGGCTACCTTTGGGCTCTGTGGCTTGTTACAGGATTTTTTTATTTTATTATAAATAATATAGATTTTAATTCACTAATTATTTTATCGAATACTTTGATTAAGAACAAGGGCACAAAAATAGGTATTATGTATTTTTGTTGAAATAAAAAGTGTTTATTTATGACCTATAATGGGGAAAAATGAGGTTACATCTACAAATTCATTTAAAACAAAATGAAAACAAGTTCTATTAGTTTTAATAATGAATACTTAATTATCGAAATAATATATGATTTACATTAATTCACAATATTTTTGCACAACTAAACTAAAATAAAGCTTTAATGCAGTTCTTCGCAATGATTTAGTTTTAGTCAGTGTTGGGCATCATTCGAATAAATTTTTATTCGAATGATGAATAATTGACTGAATTATCTTATTCACACGGTACATCATGAATTATTCACAGAATTATTCATTATTCATCATTCGTTATTATTTATTTCTAGATGGTCTACTGATTGATCCTTCTTAAACACTCATATATATACATATTTCTGGCTGCCAACATCATAATAAATCTATCATTATTCACTAAAATATGTTTATTCTGATTGATCATTCGAATAATTTGTGAATAAAACATAAAATTCATTCACAGAATAACAAATAAAAGTAATTATTCTTCATTCATGAATAAAATAATACATTTATTCATTAATCTTTATTCATCATTCTGAATAATTTTTGCCCAACACTGGTTTTAGTTCAACTAATATCCATTAGTTAATTTTATTTTATTTTTTTTAGATTGCACTTTTTAGTTTAGATTTAGTTTATTCTAAAAAGTGAATGTATTTTTAGTTTTTCACTACATTGCCTACAATCATTGAATATGACAACTCTAAATGATGTGTCCCTGTAGATGAAAGGATATTTAGAGTTAGTATTTAAATATGTTATTAATAAATAAAATAGCTAAAGAACATTCTTCCGTACCATTCCCTGAAGATTGGGTAGTTTCGAAATATCTATCTTCCCGACATCCCAAGTCATAAGCCTACTCACTGGATCGAACGAGTACTTTCCTTGATTGCAAACCAAAGAACAATTCGACACAGATTTAGGCATAGGGATTTCAACAACTACATTCTCGACCTAAAATAATAAAGATAACATTAAATATACATAAGTAATTACATTGCAAGAAAAACATCTCCTCATCCATCCATAACACAAGGTCCAAATTTTATCCTTATCTTATTCATCCATACTTTATATCTTTGATACGTGGTCTAAAGGGCTTAAGTCATTTTTGAGCATTTGGGGATCATGAGGTAGTATTATAGCACAAAATCGCAGCTAGCATTTGGTATTAAGGTCTTAAGCCAAACGGGTCTTTTTGCGAAGACCACATCCAGTTACTTTTGAAGTAGCAGTAGTGATTGTATCAGTAATTCAGCGCATGCGCATCACTCCTTTGCCTTCCTATTGGAGGAATCGGATGACCAATTGTTTTGCATTTGCTGGGTGTAAAGTAACCTTCTACCATTGAGTTAGTAGATAGTGGAGGGAGTGTTATCTATCTTCCAATGCTAAAAAAGTGTAGGTCTGAATCGGCCTTGCCAGTGTGACAAAAGTACCAGTAGTGACGCGCGAAAATTTGAATCTGAATATGATCGTAAACAAACAATGAATTTGAACGAATATATATCGAATATTCTTATTGATTTATATTTATACATATATATAAATGTCAATTTATACGAATAAGACACATAAATTCGTTTAATTTCATTGTTTGTTTACAATAATATTCAAAAATTCACCTTTTCGCGCGCTTTTTGTCACACTGGCATGGCCGATTTTAGGCTTCAACTTTTATCGTTTAGACTCCCTCCCCTCCCTTCTAACTCAATGCCTTCTACAGTGAATTATCTTTTGTTTATGAAAAAGCTCTGTTTATGTTAGTGAGAAAAATGAGTTTTACAATTAGTAGTTCGCGATGTTCCTGACAAAGAAAAAGGGATTGGTTTCTTACTCGGAAAAATTAATGGAATTCTATTAATTTTAGCGAGTTGGATAGACTAAGAGTCGCTAAAATTAATGTAATTCTATTAATTGTGAGTTGGATTGACTAGGGTTTTGATATCTTCTTGAGCGAGCGGAAACGCATAGCATGTAATGCCTAATAAATGTAAAATATCCAAAAAAGAGAGAGAAAAGGAATAAAATATGTTTGTTCACAAATAACGTTGTTTGTTATCCTTCATAACCTGCAAAACAGTCAACTTTAATGCTTACTAACTTATTTCATAGTTGAGAGAATTGATTTTGATCATATTAACCTTTTTATTAATAAATATTGCTTGCTATTATCTAATATGAAATATAACCGTAGATAACGAGTCAAGAAGTAGTAGATAACCAGCAAAGAACCTATAAGCTAATCAGTAAGCTTATCGAGCCCGTAAAGACCCTGAGATCCAAAGAATTAAGCATGAGGATCCACTTTCAAATTAAACCAAATAAATTAATCTGCCCCCTTAGTTTAAATAAAAATAGTAATTTTATAACAATAGATTAGTTTTTCACATTCTTCAAGAATGTGTCGTAAACTATCAACATTTCTGTGATATGTACTTAGTTCTGGAGCTCCTGTGTGGCGTACTTTTTTTTTTTAATCAAATTAAGTTTTACACAAAACCGAGAATAGAAAATATTTAAAAAATGTACATAGTTGGTTATTTATTAGAAATCTAAACAATTCTAAAATTAAGTAACTTACAGTCCTGCCAATAGTCTGCTTAGGCCCGACAGTAAGATCAAGCCTTCCGTCCTTGAAACTGAGATGATGCCTCACATATATCGGAATAGCTACAACACTCTGCGAACCGATGTGGTACGACATCAGCCTCATGTTCCCATCTGGAGGTATGAAGGAGAGAATTCTCTCCGTCTAACAACACAAATACTTTATTAACTACTAAAGATTATAGACAAACCTGTTTATAAGATTTATTAACTCCAAAGCACAGGAAAATATGCTTTTAAGAGTTATTTTATAATGATTATAGAAATCGTCACAATTTTAAATACTATGCTTTAGTTTATGTTAACTAAATAACTTAATTTGGAAAATTAATTTTAAAGAAAATACACAGGACTGACCAAAAGGAAATGACAATAAAAAGTATGCTGCTTATATAAATGAGGCAAAAAAAAATAGAACATAAAGTTGGATCCCCTCTCTCAAAAAGTTACGATAAAACATATTAAGTTGGTTTAAAAAAAATATATAAGATTAAAAACACAAATGAACATTATTCATTTAGCTTGGATACAAATCCTCTAAAATAAATTAAAAATATGAAGAAACTGAAGAAGTTTTTCTTTGTAAACGTTTTTGATAAAATATAATTTTAGACCTCTAATTGAAGGGCTCAGTGCCAAAGTTGACTAATCCACAATTCGAACAAACTGAGAAAATTGGTGTTAAACTTAAGAAGAACCTGAAAAACATTAGTGTAGGAGACAGAAATGATTTTAAGTGGTCCAATTTAAATCATTTCTGTCACCAACACTAATGTTTTTCAGATTCTTAACTTGAACTCTTCTGAATTCTTAACTTGTCTCAGTTTGTTCGAAAACAAACTGAGACAAGTGGGTTAGTCACATTTGGCACTAAGCCCTTCAATTCACCTTTGAGGGTTTTATTTTTTTCCTATAAGTTACATTCATGATATTAATTATTTCCCATCAAGGACAAAAAAAAAAATTACTATTTTACTTGTATTATCCAACATAGCAAACATTTTTTAAACCATAGACCAAAATGAAACATTTTGTAGAACTGCAGATATAAAGGTTTTTTGGGCGGGTCTGGACTTCAAGATTTTTGCAGGGCCTCAGAAGACAATTATTCAATGGAATGCTTGAATTATAAATGTCAAATTTGACCTTGTATCATCAAAAAAAGTGTTATTGAAATTGGTGTTGCCACGCTGTAGCCTTTCCTTGTCAGTCATAATGTAATGCAGTTTCTGATATAAATGTAAATAAGCACGGAATTATAATATAATGTGTAACAATGATTCTGCACTTTAACAGTAAGAAAATATAATAAGAAATGAATAAAGTAGATGAAATGAATGATTGAAAAATTACCTCCCACCTCTTGAATCTAACACACGGATGGAAGCTGACATCATCGAATAAACGTGGATTCATGAAAGAAAGAGTGAGGTCAGGCATACCAGACAGTTTAATACAGCAGTCTATCTAGAAAAGAGATATTTCATTCTGTAAATTAATTAAATTTATTCATTTTAATAGCATATTAAAATAGTTGATAGAAATTAAATTCAAGGCATCAAGAAGGCTAGTACATAAAATTCCTAAATTTACTAAAATAAATTTCTGATATCAAACTAAACAAATATTCCCACATGTTTAACAAAACTTTGTGGCAAAGTGAACAAAATTATTATATTATTATTGAAAAGTGATCCCATTTTTTTTTTTTTTTTTTTTTTTTTTTTTTTTTTTTACGGTGCATTAACATAAATCTTGGCCATTAGCGCTGACGTCCAGGGTGCAGCCAGGAATTCTCTCAGCGAGCCCTGAGATCAGAAAATTTCTGGCGCCGGCGGGGATTGAACCCACCATCTCCCGCTTATGAATCTAGCGCGCTAGCCACTAGACCACGGGAGACCCCAAGTGATCCTATTCATACACTTATTAGATGGCAGAAGCCATCCCCTCCTACATTCCGCCATATATAAACAGGACTGTGTTTGTTTAACCACAAAGTTTCTCTGACATTGCAGCTGGCTTCTTCAGGTAGGAAATTTTGCTTTGAGCTAACGAACAAGCATCGTGGAGCTAATGAACAAGCATCAGGAAGCAGGATGTAATGTCGGAGAAAATTTGAGGTCTAAAAAGTCGCACCCCTGGTAAAATATGCCAGGAAGTGAGAGGAGATGAAATCACCCAGCGATGAGGTTTAAAAGAGAATATCAGGGAGAATGTCAACAAATAAAACTCGGGAATTATTAAATGTGACGTAACAGGCCACAAGGGCACAGGGTGCAGGAACTGTAGAGGTATACAGGAGCAGATACAGTAGAGGATCTGATTCTTGATCATACTGCACACTAGGGAGATAGTGTGGTCTGTACTATTCTCTGGCCACCTGGTTTCGCCCTTTTCATGTACCAATTCATAAATTAATCGATGGTGGGTCTAGGGGAACCTGAAGCCAACCCTCAAAATAATTATGATAATTAATATAATCATAGTTATGTGGGGTAATTTTTAAAAAAGAGAGTCGAACAACACATTAAAACCCTTGATGAGACTGACAGTAAAACTGCTCTGATGCATCATGCTATAAGATATAATCACACTTTCAATTTTGGCACAGTTAAAATATTGAATAATGAAAAAACAAAAAATAAACGAAAACACATATAATAATAAGAATAGAAAAAAGGCGGTCGATAAAAAAATTGAAATTAAATATTTAGATAAAATATTTTTTAACTTAATAGACAATACATGACATATTAAGACTTATTTAGTACAATGGCAATGGCATCTTTTGAGAAATCGTCATTTACCTTAAAGTTTAAGGTAAATGACGATTAAAGTCATTAAAGTCCCTTTAAGCTTTAAGGCTTAAAGCAATCGATTTTAACTGCTGATCTACAGCAGCAGCTATGACTGACCTAGTAAGTCTAGACATGGACGAGCCTCCTGAAGGAAGTTGAGGCTGTGATTAGTATTTAAGTGCTCCTGATGAGGCGTCAAGGGGAAGTGAAACATGTCGAGCCAAATAGAAAGTTATTAAAGAATAATGTGTAATTAATGAAATTTGACCTTCCACCATATAAAATATGTTGTGTTGTTCATTCGGCATCTGTCTCCAGCGGTCTTGCTCCTCCTGTCATCGCAATATTTCGCTGGATTCCTCTCCGGCTTCTTCTGGCAGTGACTCATCCTTGCTCTGTAAGGGAATGACCGACCAGCAAGGATTAGTGACTGCCAGAAGAAGCCGGAGAGGAATCCGGCAAAATATTGCGATGACAGGAGGGGCAAGACCGTTGGAGACAGATGCCGAATGAACAACACATTTAATTCCCAGCAAAGTAGCTTAAAAAACAACATAAAATATGTTGTAAAATATAGGGTCACCATCATGTAATATTATGATAGCATTTTAGTTTTTGGTTTGTTTAATCTCTCGAATTTTGACTTTTCCAAGCCAAGCATCTCTCTACAATAATTAAATCATACTTGAACTGTACTTTACTCACATAGCCCTGTATTTCAGCAAAAACTGTAGAACCAGATTTATCAATGATGGCATCGACTTCCTCAACGACATCAAAGTAAGCCTCGTTGTTGGTATACTTGACTCCAGTCCTTCGCCATGGAACGTTGGAGAGTTGGCCACTCGGTAAAGTAGCACTTACGCTAAGGACGACATAAAGCACATCTTATATTTGAACTAATAATATTGTAGTGTAAACTTTTATTATTGGGAATTGGTCATGAGAGGTAAGCTTTATATATAAAATCTTCTCTTTCAAATCTTTCTGTTTGTAATAGAACGCCTTCTGAACGGCTGGACCAATTCTGATGAAATTTTCTGTATGTAATTCAGTTGATTTGAGAATGGTTTAGATTAACAATTTGATCTGATAGACAATGTTTTTTAAAATTAATTTATTTATTTATGTATTGTTAATGTTTGGATGGACTGGGTTCACGTTTGATTCAGTAGGCAGCGCTGCATTTGCGTATTAGAAATTTTGTTTTATTTTTGTCAGGATCTGGTTTAAAAAAAAAAGTTTAATTTTTTTGCTTTGTCAGAAATCAGTTTCTTGGGCTTCACTATCTGTTTTTTAATCCAACAGATAGCATAGTTTTTATCTCAATTATTGAACTCAATATTTGTTATTGCACGATAATTGTTTATTTTAGGACAATAGTGTGTAATTATTGGTTAGATTTATGAATTCCTAATAGATGGCGATATAAGTTAATTCATCTATACACATCTCGAACAATGTTTGAGATATAGGTTGCATAGCGATTACTAGATAATACATTCTATTACTCATTGCATTTAATTATGTTAACGACATAACCTTACTATTTGAATTATTCTTGAATGATTTATATAATCATACTGTTTATAGTATTATAATTGTGCAGTGTATCGTTTCGATATTAATATCATCATCATTTCATTCATTCATCTTCATATCACCTCAAAAGCGTGTAAGTATTTCTTGCTTGCTTATTTTATTGTGTATTATTTTTATTTGTTAATCACTTAATTTGTAATGAATTCAATCATTAATTTTGATTTAATTAATTTGAGTAAAACGTGTATGCTGGTTTGTGTTTAAATTCAACATTTTGATGCTTTACTTATTAATTTCAATTTTAGGCGGAACGTTTTATTCTCAATATATGATTTAAAATCTAAACTATTTTTAGCTTTATTAGTTAATACTAATTTGATGGTACCAAAATAATATGTAAACAACTAATTCAATCTATTATAACTACTGAGCCACAGCCACGCCTGGCTGAGTCAGGTAGTAAAACTATTATTTTTTTTTAAACAGAAATGAGTAATATTGGCTAAAATTTCGGTTTGAGTTTCATTCCTTTGTCGTGGCTATGAGGGGATGAAAACTAATCCATATTTAAATACATAGCTATGTCTCTCTCTTCCAGAGTTGTAGCGGGTTCCTTACGGATAAGTTCTGCATCAATGGTCTTGAGCAATAAGCTCCCAAGAAAATAACGTTTTAGATCAAAGGTACAAATGTGTTTTTTGCAGTTAACAAAAAAATCATTAACTTATAAACATACTTGGACTTCCCTGTAACAGTATTAGCTATGGTCCTCAGAAGGTTTGGCGGCTTGATCAATTCCTTCAATATGTTAGATTCCGTTGCTAACGGGAAACCATTGTCCAGCATCTCATCAAGCAACTAGAAATCAGGCTAATATAATTATTTAAATCTTAAATCCATAACTGTCTATTACAAGACAATGGATAATACCTCATAAACCACAACATAATGTTCTTTTATTATTGTTTCTGTGCATTCCGTGAAGTAGTCATCAAATGTGTCAACAACTCGATGCAGGAACTCGATCACAAATAAAGGAGGCACTGTAGGAAAAATCAACAACGTTAATAAAATATAAATGAGTACATCAGAATTACTTAAGTGGAGTTAATTTTTTTTGTTTAAGGGCTAAAGTTTCAATTTTTGCCCGATCAACGTCAAATTTTAACTGCAGCTTCCTTATGATATGCCCTAGTAAAGTACGTAGGTTTTTTGTTATATTCATTGAATAATAACGATTTTTGGCGTATTTTTTAATAGAAAATGAATAATAGTTTTCTATTTTCGAAAAAAATTAATATTTTGTAAAAATCCTATGTACTTTACTAGATTTAACCTTCTTCTTTCTAAATAATTTTTGATTTTCGTTCTAGATTAAAAATTGCCACTGCAGACTATCACCCGTGAAAAAAGAGGGTTTCCGTTTGTCAGACACAGCGCAATAATTTTTTTCCGAAGAATTGAAATTTATTTTTTTTTTGGGGAAACTTTAACATCCCATATAAAACGTTCGATATAAAGAATTAACAAATATTGATTTATTTTTATTTATAAATTCAAGAAAATTACTTCGATTTTGATCACACAAGGTAATATTATCATTGTATCATATTGATGACACAAATACAGGACTGTACCTTCAGTTGTACAAACTGCTACAAAAAACATCGATGATCTGTGAATACTAATCAAATAATGATGAGGAGCTGTGATGATCGGAGGCATGTCTTCAGGGTTGCCAACCTTCCTCTGTTCATCAAAGAAATAGTCACATACTGATCTAGATACAACGCTTTTCCAATGTTTCTCCATGAACACATCTCTAAAACAAGATGTATTGCTAAGAATACATTAGATTGTAGAATGAGTAAGATAAATATAAATTAGTCACGGTTCAGTCATGGTATTTTTATAAAATGAAATTTTTTATAAGAAAATAAGCTTTATTATTTGTTGTTTCGGCTTGAACTTAAAGCCTTCAACAGAGCGATGAGAAGGAGAGCTACGCTTCACAGATGTGCTATCATTTCTGCACATAAATGAAGCATAGTTCTATCTTTATATTCCCAACCTTCAATTATCTCCTCTCATTAAATATAAATTATATGTTCAACACCAATTTATCAAATAAATGGACAACATACACAATGCCATTAAACTCTAAACATTCTCTTGACTCTCCATTTGTTATATATGTTTCAATGCAGAAGAATGTTCAGGAGCATATAAGGTATGTTTATTTATTTATATACATATATATATATATATATATATATATATATATATATATATATATATATATATATAAATAAATAAAGAAGACTGAGAGGAATGAGTGATGGATCTCGGCACTCACCGGAACTTCAAAGTTTTATTTAGTTTTTTTATAATGTTGAAGTAAACAAAAGCATAATACAAAATTCTCAAATTGCATGCACAAATTAAGAATGGGCACAAATGTAACTCTTTCGTAAATAAATCTGAGAAGAAATCATCTAAAATATCAACTGTCAAATGATTTATATTATTGTGTGCTTACTTTAATAAGCATTGATATTTTCTTGAAAATCCAATAGCCTTCAAATGAAGCAGTGCTAGTGATCTAACAATATATTTTTGAGGCTCGGTAGCTGTGAGTGCTAAAGGTCGTGGGTTCGATTCCCACTATGGGGTGGTGGCTTTTCTTTAGAAAAAAGAAAAGGCATCAGCCCTACCCTGGCTAGAAAAGGGTGGTAACTTATAGATAACCCGTCAAAAAATTCATAGTTAATAATAATGGTCATTAAAATAAATAAAAAATTTATTTACATAAAAGTCTTTTATATGGGTCGGGGTGAGGTTAGCTCAATGGTAGAGCACTCAACTAATGAACTGGAGGACCCAGGTTCAAAACCGAAGAGTGCACTAAGGATTTTTATCTTCTAGTTTCGGGTCTCTATGCTCACCCAGCCCTTAATTAATTAATGGGTACCTGCATAGGGAAAAATCAGGCACTGGGAACATAGTACTGACCACACTATCTCACTAGTGCACAGTATGGTCAATAATCAGGTACCTCTGCCCTACTGTATCTTCCAACAGTATCTGCCCCTCTGAGCCCTTAGAGGCCTGTTACGGGACTGATTTGATCTGTAATAAGCAAATCTTAATTTATATATTGCCTGAGATTAAATAGCTAACACTGTCCTGTTATGAAACATTGATTCGTTATTGGTGCATACTGAACCTACCCTCTTATTTCAATACAAATGTTTTGATTGATTTTTATTAGTCAGAATTATGCATACCAAATATTTCTTAAGTGGAGAACAATCTCATAAAAGGCTGGCAAATAACAATGTGATACCAATTTATAATTATTAATGTTAGAAAAATATTGTCTTACCCAGAAGAATTTATTATAAACAAACTATGAATCATTTCTAATTATTTATACACTACACAAATGGGAATTATGACGTTTTTATTATCCCAGTATGGTGCAATTCGATTATTCATATAAACAGTCTCACTTCAAATTCATAAATAAAGTAATATACAAAAGTGTCTCATAATTTTATCTCATATTGTTTGAAACTTCAACCTACGTAACGGTAACCTACAATTAACCTTTGAGCTCTGGAGAAAGCAGCGATCCAAAGAGTATAAAATATAGGGAACCATTGAGATAGCAGGGGTTCTATCTAAGAACTCATTGGAGTGAACAACAGATTGAGATTGAATTTAATGAAATTTACTAAGTAATACGCACGATTAAAGAAAAGTAAATATATTTTTAAATTAGATTATTTTATTTTACTTCATCTTCAATTTTATAGACTAAAAGACATAGAAAATCCAATGAGTGGCTCATATATAGCAGTTAAACCTTACGGGACTGCGCACAGTGGTCCAAAATCATAATCTAGCTGGACAAAAACGTTTCTGGTTATAATGCGTGACATATTTCCTTCTGATATATCGTACTAGTATTTCTAAAGTAAGGCAACCTAAAAATCTATGTTTTTTCTGTTATGACTATAAAATGCATAAGTAAATATCTCTTTATCAACCATCAAAACTGTATGTAGCTTCAGAGCTTGTACATCAGAGGACAATTGTGTCACTTTTCATGTCTCAATGCTATTCCCCTACATAGGCAAGAGTTATCCATAAGTCTTCCAAGAAACAGGGGAAAGGGACAATTGTATTTATTTATTTTAAATTAAAATAAAACTTCCTCCCAACTTTCTACAACCTCACTAGAATGGATTATCAAGTAGAGAGGACAAACTCCATGAATTATAGTATGTCCAAGTTCAAACCTTGTAGATAAATGCTTAAATGTTAACAAAAAACAAAGGAATAATAATTTACTCCTGACAAATAAATTATGAGTAATGATTAAGACCACTCATTTTTGAGATGATAAATAATGATTAAAAATTTGACATATGAGTAATGAATGATGAGTAACGATTACATTTTCACTCATAGCTATTACTCAAGTAAGTAACACTGTGTAATAGTTCTCCTGGCCCAGTGAGTTATCGAATTTTAATTATATAGTTTTCAAGTTTAGTGATGTTCCACCAATAAATTATTTATATTTACATATTGTCAGCTAAGCTCCTTACGTCACAATAAGGAGGCCCGGTGGCTGTGAGCGTTAAGGCGTGAGCACTTAACTCTTCGTGCCAAAGGGTCATGGGTTCGATTCCCACTAGGGGTGTTGGCTTTTCTTTAGAAAAAAGAAACGACATCCTGGCTAGAAAAGGGTGGTAACCAATAAATAACCCATCCTAAATTTCGTAGTTAATAATAAATGGATGTTAAAATTTAATAATAATAACAGTAAGGAGAACATTAGTTTTGACGTATCAATAGAATGTAAGAGAGCCCTCATGCAGCTCCGACTCTCAAGGGACTCGGAATTGAGGCTTTATCTTAAAGGCACCTCCTACAGGATCGACACAGGACTAGATTGCACTATATGCAGTCTCCGGAAAACCGAGACATTCGCCCATTTTCTCCTTGAATGCCCAATCTACAGATCTGCCTACACTACATACTTTCTGTATTGGTTGCTCCTAACCAATTTAACTGATAGTCCCACATAATATCCAATATAAAGCAGCTACAGTTAATTTTGCTTGGCATTATTTTGCCCCGACATCTTCATTTGTGCTTTTTTTAATAGTGATGAATCACTTATACTTCCATAAATTTATCTAATTTACTGTTAATTTTAATTATTATTATTAAGATTAAAATTATATATATTTATTATCATCAACTGAGGAATGTTTTTTTTTTTTTTTTTTTGTAACTAGACCCCTGTAATTGTTTTAAACAAAATATAGAATTTTATCTATCTATTTTTACATAGTTTGGAATCAATTTTTGTCTGGCTTTATATCATCTTGCACGTTTGTGTAATGAGTAACTTATATTATTACTGTATTATCATACTTTAATATCACAGTAATTTTGATCAATTCTTCAAAGCTTATACAGGTGTATCAGTTAATTAAGTAATATATTTTAATTTGTAATAATAGTTTTTGTATAGTTTTCCCTTAGTATATTGATGTTTATTTAAAAGTTTAACACTGAGTAATTTACTTAGATGAAAGATGATGAAGAAATATAGAAGTTGCTGGGTACAAGCGTTATAGCAACTTCCTTCCTCAACAGCCGTCTTTGGCCGTTCCTTCATCTCCCGAGCCTCCTCCTCCTGGAACTCTATCCGCCTTTCCATTCGACACTCTCCTTCCTTACCTGTATTTAAATCCCGCATCTTTGCTTTTCTCCTATCCTCCCAGGAAGACGCTTCTTAAAGTTTCACCACCAGGAAGACCAGATTACCTTTGTAAATTATATTGTTGTTTTCCTCTCATGTTTATGTATTTATTCTTATTCATATCTTTGTATAGCCCCCATTTTTTTAATATTTATTTGTTTATTTTAAACTATCTAATTATATTCCCATCCCCCTCTGAACATTGTATCATCATTGCCCCAATCCAATTATAATTTATGTACATATTTACTTATATTTAATTTTATTATTTAAGGCTTCACATATATTATATTCATTTTTTTTTTTTATACTTTTGTTTTTTCTTTATTTAAAATTATATTTTTAGGTTAAATTTGTTTATTGTTTATTTTTTATTTATTTTTATTCTTATGGGACACATTTATATTAGGATACATTTTTTTTTTCATTCATTCATTCCTCGATACATAATACATATAGAGTTTTCCATTATCTGACCTTATATTTTCCTTACTTTTTTGTATCGTCCATACAAATACAAAGCATCGATTGTGAAGAGTGGTTTGGTACCTTATAGATGACTGTATTTAAATTCCATCTTATCTACTTTAATTAGACATATCGTAGTTTCATTTTGGCACAACGTACATCAGTCCAAGAGCAATCAGTGTAGATTGAAAATAAAAATGCGTTTTTTCACATTAGGTACTTTGCATCTGTATCGATGATATCTTAATACTAGGTCGTAATAAAAAATAAAAACATTTAAAAAAAGGTATATATTATTAGCATAAATACAGTTTCGATACAGTCATTATACAAATAATGTAATGAGATTTCATGTATGGTTTTGATAGCCATATTCAACATTTTTTTTGTGAGGACAAAATACGCCAAAACATGGGATGAAAATGGTTTTATAAAAAAAAATATAAAAATATGATATATACAGATTATTAACAAAAATACATAATAATCAAAGAAAAAAGTGCTAAAAAAATTTTAATTAAATTGTTTCCATTTCTACTACCAAAGACACCGTTGTATATAAAACATGACAAGCTCCTAGTCGAGGGGAAACTGTTTTGACTAGATCTATCTGAGTCAAAAGAGGCTACAACGAGGAAACTTCTGGAAAATCTACGAGAGCTCTAACCAAAAAAAATAACAAGTTTTTCAGCCAACAGCCATAGCCACATTAGATACACTAGTTCACATAGATCATTTAAGTTAAGCAATGTTGGGCATGGACAGTATCTGAATGGGTGACCGATTACTTCCTGATGGTATTTTAAAGGGGAGGCAACCTGTAGATAGCCCGGAGCTAATAGCAGGGTTGTTGATTCATACGCCGTAATAAGAAAAATAAAAAGTAAGTCTAGCACGGACATAGGTAGTTGGACACAACTAGCTCAAATAAAGGGGAGAAACAAACCAATAAAAGACTAAGTCAAACAAAAGCTATTCATGAAAGGCAAAGAAGTAATTGTAGAAATAAGATACTGTTTTTTACATCAATTGCAAGACCAGTAATCAGGAAAATATAAGTAGATCTGACTTGTACAATATCAGAAAAATTAACCCTCAACTATAAAATGTGTTAGAAAAAAGCCACATATAACGCTAGGACACTATTGGCGAAGACAACATGCTTGAATATCGAGAATGCTCTTACTAAGATTTATTTGGGAAATTAGGAGAATTACAGAATCTGTCACGGAAAAATCATTATATACTATTAAGATTAGAAAGGATTGATTTTGAGTTTGATTGTAGTGAATGAAATAGAATAAATAGACCACTGAGGCAGTAACGACCAAGGGATGTTTCTTCCTCAAACAATAATAAATAAAATTGAAAAAAAAAAATTTAAATCATTGCGTATTATGAGTTTAGGAGAACTGTGTCACTTAATGTGGTCAGCTACCATTTCGATTGGTCGACTACTAACTATTTGTGATTTTCATTGCTATCATTGACTTTGATGAATTTATTATGGTTAATTTAAGGTCTCCTATTGTCCCCGTAGGGAGAGGCTTTTACACTAAGAGGATGAAAATAAAGCTTATTATTTAGAGAAAATCAAGGTAAAAAAAAAAAGTTACTCAATAATTTTAAAAACAATGTGGCATGCTTTAGAGTTCACCTTGAAAGTGAGTGAAAGATTGCAATGCACAGAGAAAAATAAGGCAGAAGTGTTGGAAAAAAATGATACTTTTTCTTATTATTAACTATGACTCCAACGAAATGTGTTTATGTTTTTTCATATATTTCATATATATATATATATATATATATATATATATATATACACACTTCAAAAATTGAATTTAATATATTTTTTTTATAATAACTACTTTTAAAAAGTGGGATAAATTCATAAAGTATATATACTCACTTAATTATATTAAAATTTGAATAGGTAAAGTTGAGGGTACATACCTACAAAATTATTTACAATTTTTACACCAGATTAAACAATAAATAAATTACAGCAAACTTTTGTCAGAAATTAATCTTTTAAGGATCTCAGCTCCTTTTGAATCCTGTGTTTCCAATTTTGATGATGCATTAGCTTTCTTTAACAACTTCTTCATCCTCGTGAGCACAGCATCAACATTGGATTCAATAAGAAGAACGAGGAGAAAACAGCCTCGATTAAAGCTAAGCAATTTTTCAACAGTTTGAGCGCTGAAGCTCTTAACTAAATGCTCTGAAAATGTGACATCATTCGTTGAATCAGTGTCTTTTTTAATGAGTTTCTTCAAAACCATATGAGTTCCACAATCATCTATTATTTTTAAGTTATCTTCACTAATATTTTTAACAATTAAAGCTGAAATCGCTTGGTAAGCCTCGGTCAATGCTTCTCCTTGGCCTTTTTTCAACACTGCTAATGTGATAACTGCAATACAAGCTTCAGAAAACCAAAACTCAGGATTTTCCTTAATCTTTGAAAGTAAAGTATCAACACAAGGTCCAAGGAGTTCTTTCTCCTTCACACTGATATCTTTCTTAACGTTTGCTGATTCATCAGCTTTCTTCAATGCATTCAGCTCTTTAGGATGGAAGTACAGAGTATCCCTGTGTGCGACAAGGTACAAGATAACTCTTCTTCCATGAACATTCTTCACTAAGTCTTCCACGTTGTCTAATATCGGTGGGAGTATGGCTTTCTTTACAAGGACTGTATCATCAACAGAATCGAAAAGGGAACGGATAAAAGCATTCCCTTCACTTTTTGCTATTTCTAGCACACGTGTCTTCAACTCTTTCACAATAGTCTTTTTAACTTTTGCTGTAGATTCCCATAGGAGGAACATTAATACCATATTACCAGACTTAGTTTTCGATAAATTTTGTATGTTCGACTTGAGAATCTCAAGAATATCCAGCTTGTCCTGTTCTTCGCAGTGCTGGAGATAATCATAGAGAACATCAGTAACAAGATTGGTACTAAGAGAGCTTGGTTTATCAATCAACTTAGACAAAATAGTTTTTGTACTCTTAAGAATGGCTGAAGTTAAAGTCGGATTCTGGGCTAAAACTTCAGAAAGAGAAGTTAGAGCAGGATTTCTTCCGCCTCTGAATAAGTCGCTGTATAGTTCCTGCCTCATGTAAGCTTTCTCTTTAGAGTTTGCATAATTGGAATAATATTCTTCAACGACTGTAGCAGCAAATCTAATTTTCATAAGTTTTGTAATATTTCCAATTAAATAAGCTAACACTCTTCTTCGGGTACGTTTGTCACAGTCTTTAAGTATTCTTAAAATAATGTGATTAGAATATTTTGATTTAGAAAGATTGACAGTGTCATCAATCACTTCATTAGTAATGTTTTCCTTGACATCAGGCGGGCCGACTTTAATAAGCCACTGAATCATTCGGGCTAAATCATGTGTCTTTACAGCAGACGAAATCTTACCCGATAATAGTGTGAATAAATCTTTAGAGAGTTCAACCCTCTTTTCAGCAGGGCACTTGTTGCATCGCATTTCTTCAAATATTTTCTTCGCTTCGTCATGCAAAGCATAGCCTCTTTCTTTTTCTCTTCTCTTAATCCTTAGCAATTTCTGCTTCTTTCTTAACGCTTTCTTGTCTTCTTCAGTAATAGCTAACTTCTTTGGGGAGAATGTACCTCCTTTCCCCTTCTTTTCACCAAATTTACTTTTGAATTTGAACTTCTTTTCATTTTTTTTCATTTTCTTTTTCTCATTTGAATCAAAAGGAAATGTTTCTTCGCTGTCATTCCTGGCAGAACTTTTCTGTTTTTTTGCCTTGGCATTTTTGACATGGGAAAATTCTTTCTTCAACTTCTTATTTCTTTTAGTATCTGTTGATTCCTCTGTAGCCAATTCTTCTATCTTATGCTTCATTGTCATTGGATAACACTAAACACTATGATAGTAACAACAAAAACAAAATCTAAAACACTAGCACTCAATCAAGAAACACGTGTTGAAAGGTTATGTTACTTCAATGTAACCTCTTCAGAAAGAGGAAATATCATCGATTTAGAAAGGATAGATGTCTAACTCCCCACTTTTTAGTGAAGCACCGGTTATCATTGTGGCGGCCATATTCTTATGGGGATAAACAATGTCAGTAGTGCTTGGACAGTTCATGTAATTTCTTCTTGATATTGTATTGAATATTATTCTGATATTAGTGCAACTATGGTTCAATCATGCTGTGCTTATGGGTGTACTAACAAAGCTAAATAAGGATCGGATATTCACTTTTTTTCGTAAGTATTTACAAGTTGATTATCAAAGGTTCTTTCCCCAAGCTCAACAAGTGACTTGTTTTCTCCCTAAAAAGCCAACAAATCCCTAACCTTAGGCCATTGTACGTATAAAAATAGTTTCTTTACATAAATATGTTCCAGCCTGCTAAAAAGATTTAATTCTTCAATGAAAAAAAAGCGCCCATGCACTTTTCAAATAATTCATTACGTTTTGTCCATCAAAGAATAGTTTTAAGTCATAATACACAGATCTGAAATTGAGTTTTATTATATATTATGAGTTTTATTAATTGTACATCATTATAACATATATAAAAACCAAAATTTAAAAAAATACATTAAACAAATTTAGTATCAAATATATGGATGTTTCTTTTACACTGAGAAAGTTTTTTTTTTTGTTTTTTAATAAACTTTTTAAGTGCTTAAGCCCTTAATCAGCAACCTTATGTTGATATAATCCTTTCCTCTTAGGCTGTTCCATAATTATTGTTGAAATTTGTACATGAGTGACAAATTAACAGTTGATCTTTAAGGGAAAAGAAGTACCCATACAGCCATTTAATAATTTTTTATTGTTTCATAACGTTTTGTCCATCAAAGAATATTTTCAAGTCTTCATATACAAATCTTAAATTGAGTTTTCTTCAACTTTACATCATTATAACATAAATGAAAAACCAAAATTTAATAATGTAGTAAAAAAATACATTAAACAAATTTAGTATCAAATAAATGGGTGTTTATTTTTTATTGAACAATTAAAAACGATTTTTGCTTGGTTTTTAATAACATTTTTAAGTGCTTAACAAGCTCTAACTTAATTTCACTAATATTTTTATTATTTGCTGTCGTGGAATCCATCTTTGGTCGCTGTGACCAAGCAGTTATTATTTGTACCTATCTAAGTTATTTTTTAATTATTTAATTTAGTTGCTTTTCTAATTTATAAATGTTGTTTCAGGTTCCCACTACGTGCGTGTAATTTTTTAAGGCACTTAAATTTATGAACAAATTACTCTTACAAACCTCTTAATTACTTATGTAAATTGTTATATTTAAGTTATTTGTTTATTCATATTTAGATAGATGTATATAATAAATTACTATAAATTATGTAAATAAATTATGGTAAATCTGAAGGAGAGCGTCCTCAGCTCTCCTTCAGATACATATAATTATATATATATATATATATATATATATATATATATATATATATATATAGTAAATACCTCTGTAAATTTCTAGCTAATAGGTTTTGGTCTCTGGGCTTTTTTTCCCTACCGATACATCATGACTCTATCATGAACAAAAGAATTATAAAAAATACGTTATTGTATTGTATAATTTTCAAATAAAGATATATAAAAGTAAAAAAAAAAAAAAAAAAAAAAAAAAATATATATATATATATATATATATGGTATTATATTACAATTGCTTCATTATGAAAGTGAAGTGAAACATTTATTTTTAATTATTATTTCTTATGTATGTTATTTATTATTTTTTAGTCAGACAAATTAATATATTCAAATATTATGTCCATAAAAAGAACAGGTCACTTAAATTGTGGTTCTCTATTAAATAAATGAGTAATTAAATTTTCCATGAAATTTCTTATTAATTTTAATATTCTCCCTCTAAACTTTTCATCAGAGTATCCTTAAAGAAGAGCTCACAAAACTTTGAAAACAGTCAGGGCTTTGGAAAAAGTCAATAACAACATGTGAAAGCGTATTTCGAACAAAAGTTTTTAAAACTTACCTTTTAGCATAATAACATGAATCCTGCATCACTTACTTTTTCATTCATAGAGAAAAACCTCAGCTACAGATTATTACATGAACAGGTATACAATATATTATATTATATTTAAAAAAGAAAAAAACGTACAAATAATGAATATAATTTAAGGTAGGGATTGTCGGGGTTCGGTCACTGCTTCTTAATAAAACTACATTTTATCATAAAAATGGTTTTATTGTGCCGACGTTTCGGCTTGAACTTTAAGCCTTCATCAGGGCTGTAAAAAACAAGTAGGACGGATGTAATACTGAAATCTACACACACATATATATATATATATGCCTACATACACAAATACACATACATATATGGAAAAAGACAAAAACAGTTTTTGTCTTTTTTATGATAAAATGTAGTTTTATTAAGTAGCAGTGACCGAACCCCGACAATCCCTACCTTGCATCATCTACGGTCAACGATCTCCTCTCAATGAATATAATTTAAGTTTTTTTTTTAATAACACCATGACATAATGTTGGTTATACTATATTAAACCTTAATTAAATACTCCATTTTTAATTATATATTTTTTATGGATATTTATATGTGTATCACACATTGTTTTCTTTAAGAAAATTTAACCCCGGCAGGTTGGTTTTGATTTTCCTGAAAAGGATATTACCATTAAATGATTCCATTATGTTTTTAAAATAAGGGCTAATTTATTTTCCACCCCGCTTTCACTAAAAAATTTGTAAAATAATTGTTTCTTGTAATCTATTTATTACAACTATTAATTTATTCAAAAAACAACGAAAAAACTCAACTAATTTGATGATTTTATTTTCTTGAAAAAGCTGTGTTCTGATATTTGTGAGGACTTAGTTTGTGTTTTTAGTTACATAATTATATAATATAATATTCTAATAATATTTGTAGTTGAATAAAAATGCAAAATACTGGGCTATATGGGAGAAAATCGGTCAAATTAAAGCATTAGGGCTAATGGACATATGACCCTCTCTCCCCACAACAAGATGGCGGCTCTCCAGTTGGGCCTGCTTCACTTTTTCCTGTCAAAACCAGCGGAGTTAGTCATCTACTCCTTTCTAAATCTATGGGAAATATTTTCTTTGTATTCTGAAAGTAACGTAGTTTGATGACGTCACTGATAACTAAATCGTTTGGTTTCCAAAAGTGTTTCGTTTATATTTCAAGAAATATATATATATATATATATATATATATATATATATATATATATATATATATATATATATATATATAACCTCTAGCCTTGCCATGGGAAATTGTCTCGCCCCCGATATAGCTAATATCACCCTAAATGACCTTCTCAACCTTGTCCTCCCTTTGTTCTCCAATGAAATATCCTTCCTCAAAAAATATGTCGATGACTTTTTCCATATCCTCAACCCGAATAAAATTCCTGAGATCCTAGCCACCTTCAACACCTACCACCCTCAATTAAAATTCACGGTTGACCCCCCCCCTACCTTTCCTCGATTTACTCCCGATAAGAAACCCAGATGGCTCCATATCCACCGATTGGTACACAAAACCCGTATACTCCGGACGACTCCTCCATTCCTACAAATCCTCACAGCCTACAAATCAAATTTTAAATACCTCCGAAGCCTAATAAATCGATCCCTTTCCCGATCCTATCCTAAATTTCGTCCTAAGAACAAATCCCGACTCCTAGAAATACGTGAGGCCAATAGGATTCCAAAGCGTTCCATCACTTCCCATTATAAATTCATTTGAAAATTCCAAACCCCCTTCCACCTCTCAAGGGTTGTAGTTATAGAAGAGAAAAGAATAACCTGAAACTAGGCTTTAATGAACTTAGAATAATACTACATATTAGACTGAATGAATAGAATAAACAAAAGTAAACAATGAAATTTAAAACAGCTGTAAACAATGAAATATAAAACAGCTGTTACGAATATTATAACAGTTGTCCTATTCAGATCCCCTCCATACATCCCAAACCTTTCTGAAAAAATCCAAAAATCCATCAGAAGCACGTTTCCCACTCTGAACCTAGGACTTTCCACTAAAAACAAACTGAAAACTGTAATAAGTACAAGTTTTAGCACCATGAATGATAATCTTTATTTATCACTAGCTGTTACCCAGTGTGCCATGCTACACCTACTTTCTGTCTATGACTCTCCCCGTATCAAGATCTACTAGTATACCCAGTTACGCCAAAAACGGTAAAACGGTGTGAATTTGTTTATATCTGTCTAGTAGTTCATAATGCAACTGGCAGAGGCTAGCACCTCAGGACTTCATATGACAGTCGACAGAGGCCAGCAGAAGCTTGCGAGTAGATAGCTCTTATCAAAGCCAGCGCTCCTTAGTTAGACAGTGACTGTTGATATAAAATTGAAATAAACTTCATTACATGATTATATAATGATGTAAAGTCATCAATGAGTTCGAGTTATTCTAATTATCAGAAACATCAACAAATAAATTTGAAACATTATTCAAAATGGTTGTCGATTCAAAATGGCCGTCACAATCTGAATGGTTCAGTGTAGCCAATTTTTCTTGAACAAAACTTTTGACCTTTTGACCAAATTTTGAAATTTGACTATTTTGACCTAGCCTAGGAGATTTCTCGTATCAAGACCTACCTGTGTGCCAAGTTTGGTCAAAATCGTAAAACGGTGTAGATTTATATAGAGAACAAACTGACAAACATACAAACCGATAGACACGTGATTTATATATATATATATATATATATATATATATATATATATATATATATATATGCAATTATCTTGATCTCTAGAACCACCTGTTAACCAGGTTAGTTGAATCTGATGTATTTAAGACTAGCCAACCATTACACCCTTCCTTCTCTCAAAGATTGAGACAGCTTGGCTGTCTGACTCTCCTTCCACTCCTAGTCCTAACTCCCTCGTCTCTTCCTCCATCATCTTGTCTTCTATTCCTCTCCTCCTGGCTTTCCTTATCTTCTGCTCTTCTTTTTACCGCTTTAGATCCACTATTTTCGTCAATTGCCTCACTCCTTTCCTTAGGATCTTCCTGTCTCGGACGATCCGAAGTCGAAAATCGTGATTCACAAGGTACTATGAATAACCGGTTCCTCCTAATAATTCGCCCAGATAGGTACATCTATGAGATACTCCCTTGCATTAAGGGCATGGTCTAAAATGGTTCCATATTTCTTTAAATTTTTCACCCATACCTCCTCGCCTTTCCTTAGCAGTTGAAGGTTACAGGCTCGATGTCTCTTATCGAAATTTTCCTTCTGGCGAGTTTTCGATCTCTCCCACCATTTTCTATACCAGTCCAAATCTGGCCAAGCATGGATCAATTGTTCCCATAAGAAAATAGATCCGATGTCGTTTACCGGATTCCCTGCAACACACCTAACAGCAATTACATTGGACAGACGAAGAACCGCATTATAAACAGACTCAAAACACAACAATATAAAGTTAAGAACAGAGAGATAAAAACCGCCCTATCCAGACACGCTATCATAGACGGACATAAATTCTATTTCGAGAATTTCTACATCCTTTCTACCGAATCCAACAATGAGGAAGATTTCCTTTCTGAATCCATACATATCCGTCTTGAAAATATTCCTGTCAATGACAAAATTGACGAAGAAGTCATCTCCTTAACATACTCCAACATTTTCCATATCCTCAAAACTTCCCTTTAGAGAAATCCACACCCCGTCAGTCACACTCTTCCCACATACCTGTCTAATACTTCCCTTACCATCACTTAATTTTATAATATAGACAGAATTGCTCACTTTGACCCAAATACGGGCTTTCGATAGTACGGTAACCACGTTGCTTAGAGACCATAGCAACGGAGCCCTCGTGTCTTACTGGGCCATAACGAAGAAATATCCATGCCAATATGAAAAAGTGTTATAGTGTTTCCCAGAACGAACGTTAAGACAGAGGATGGAGTAATTTCCGCTTAGGATACTGTCGGTTTCCTGTGTGGCGCCTTAAATCTTCCTTCTCTTTGAGCTTTTATTTCAAATTTCTAAAGAAAGATGAAAACTTACCATTAACTGCTTCTATTCCTTTACTAATGACACTAGGGATATGAACGGAACCGCGCTAAGACTTTTTTGGCATTAGGAGCAAGTGTTGCTAGAGTCACAGAGAAACTGTTACATGTACATAGTACAAGAGGAATGTCTTTCTAAAGTGGTATAAGCTCTCAAACAAATTCGCCTTGTGAATGCTACAGCACATCCTTCTAAACTTTACACATAGTATTTAGCAAGCTCTGGGTTACTATTAATGGACCATCTCTAACCAGATTTTACTCCCTTTGACTTGGTGTGAATACCTCAGATGAAGAACAGACTCATAGGGAGGAAAATCACAGATTATGAGTTCCTTTTGACAGTTTGGAGCAGATCTGAGAAAAACCTTGGCAATGATTGTTCGAAGACTGGTTTTGAAGTATAAAGAAGTGCCATTATATGCGTGGAAAACTATTTTGAGAGTAGTTTTTAAATTATCTATAGAGTAGTTTTTAAATACATTGATTTATTGCTTATCAAAACTAAAGCAGCTCCTTGCTTGCGAGGATTACACACTTAGAGACGTTCAAGCCTTTTCTCTGTACAAAGGTTGTTTACAGTGTCAACAGCACCCTTCTTTTTATATCAGCTGGTCATGATCTGTGTGAAGTCCTGAAAGGACATTTCACTCTTCCTTTTCAAATTTTGATGATTGATGGGATCTGCTAGATAATATCATAAATGCTTAGATGGCCGGGCGATTTGGCTGACAGGATACAGAAAAGAATGCTGTAGGTGAATTTTAATGGCAAAAAAGAAAATTGGATGATCAATATGCTGATGGTGTGATGATATGAAGAATGATTTGAGGAAATTGGGTAGGTATTTGAAAGAGGATGAAAATGGAAGAGGTTTAACGAGGAGGCTAAGGACCATCCAGACATGTATAATCTGGGATTAAGTTATTGAAGTGCTGATAGAATGTACACGAATAAATTAGAAAACTTATTTAATCACTATATAAAACATAGAGAAGAGAGAGTCATACAAATAAATTAAGTATTTTCGTCGAGTCCATTTGATCAGAGATATCGGATGGCGTGCCTGATCTTGCTTGCTGTAGGAGTCTGTCCTGGCTTGGGTCTGGTGCCAGCTAATGCTGTAGCACTGGGTGCAGATAGTGCCATACCTCCAGGTCCAACAACAGCAGTGCCTACTGGTGCAGCGGCTGCAACGCCTCCTGGACCAGCGACGGAAATAGCTTGGGGTTTCGCCTGGGCTATGCTTGGACCTGAAACAAAAAAATGAATTTAAGTGTTTTGTGCTTCTTTAAAAATAGGATTAATTAGGTAAGGAATTTGAGAATAAAGCTTCTTTTAAATGTTGTTAAAAAGAAAACAGTTCCTTAACAGGCCACAAGAGCCCCGGGGGACAGATAAAGTACAGGTAGCAGCTTCTAGACGGTAAGGAATAGTAGGGCTCCAATCGCCTGATTTTACCCCATTAAAGGCTAGGTGGGCCAAGGGATGAATGATTTTTAATGAAATCATTAATTCTTCTTTTATTTAACTGAAATACGCTTTTATTGTTTTTTAAATTATTATTTCTTTCTACATTTATGTATTATTTTTTAAAGTTTTATTTTTATCTAAATTTATTCACATGATACTTTCTCCAAAATTGTATTACTGATTATTATAATTTATTCATTATTTCTAAAACTCTCAACGTTTAAAAGCTGACGTTTCCATATACATCTTCATATTTGCAAATCGCCATCGCTGCGGTCGAGCAACATAAATAACAATAATTTGCTAATCGCCTCCGTTACGATCAAGCAATAAAAAATAATAATAATTCTTCTTTCAAAAAAAGAAGTAAACATTTTTATTTTAGAAATATTCATTATTTTGCAGGAGATATATGCCAAGGAGTAGAAGACAGGAAAATCTGGCAAAGAAGTTTAAATGATAATTTTACTCAACTTCATGTAAAATGAAGTTCGAGATCTCTTGCTTTCGGTCACAATATTTTGTATAACTACATTTCTAAAATAAAAATGAGTTTGCCTCATTTGTTCTAATTTTTATTTTAAAATGTGGTTCATTAACAATTGTGCCCGGGCTCTGACTCTTTCCACCTTGGTTAAACTCCAAACTCAACAGTATTTTCTGAATTTATGTTAAAACAAAAGATGAATCGAATTTTTTTTTAAGTGAACGATATTGTGATTTGGGATACATACCAACTTCCTCAGCTGTCTGTGGTGGTTGGGTCTCTTCCTGTGACTCCTGAAGTTCACTGGACGCATTGTTTTGTTCCTGACCTGACCTGATCTGTTGGAGCTGTTGAAACCTCTGGAAATTGAGACCGACAGGCCTGAATGCAGGGTTCTGTGTGCGATCGGCTAGTGGAGCAGCCTGGGGAGATACCTGTGGATGGTGGTTTCATTTAGTATATAGCAAAATCATGAAAAAGTTTGTTTGCATCTTCTTGTTCAATGACATATTTGTTTGAATATTTTCTTGTTGTTTTAGTGCGAGTCTCAGAATTTCATCTGATGACTAGCCCTATTCGGCAACTTGCTGCCACACTTATGCAGTGCTAAAACACTCTCTGTGTTTATACCAATCCTATTCGTTTTCAGAACAAACTGCATTAATGCAACGTCGGGCGTGGCCAGTACCTTAATGGGCGACTGAACACGTGCTGGTGGTATTATAAAATATTATAAAAGAGTGGAAACCTGTAGATAGCCCTGCGTTAATAGCCCAATAGTTGATACACTGTTAAACTTGAAAAAAAAGCTTTCTCCCCTTGGACAGACATTGTGTGAATGGGCATTAAACCTTCTTAAAATAAATGATAGAATTATTTTGTTTAAAAAAAAAAACAAAAAAAAAAAACACCCCACTTGTTGGTTATGTTTTATCTATATGAATAATATAAAAGTATCATCCGTAAATTTGAAGAATCAACCTGTTTCAAGATGCATGAATAACAACAAATCCACTCCTAGTTAGATTTTAGTTTTTAATAGATAATACACTACATTTTAAAATAAAAATGAGTTTTTATTATTAACCATTTAGCTTGCATTTGAATCCTTCATCAGAGCTATTAGCAGAAATGTCCAAAATAAATATTAATAAATAATAATAACATACAACCACTACTCGCATTTATATTCATTTGTTAATAATATTTATTTTTGTATTGTTATTAGAACTTATTCTATCCGTTTTTGTTTTACAGCCCTGGTAGGATTTGAAATTCAAGCTAAAACATTGGCAATAAGAGCACATTTTTATATTGAAATGTAGTTTTATATATTTTGACTGAACCATAACTATTTCCAACTTGGTTATCCTCCACGGCCAACAATCTCTTATGAATTAAAAAAAAAAAAAAAATTGTATGCCCAACAAAATTTGGCCTGCTATGGGTAGTGGGTGACCTTTTATGGATTGATGCCTCTCGACGCATACTGTAGAAATTACAGATGTTTGCAAAAGGAACAGAGAAATTGTGATATTTCTATCTCTTAATCTCTTAAGTGTTAATAAGTTGATAAGGGAATGATTGTAGAAATTTTTGTTGCACCGATGCTAATGAAGGATACAATAACTAATTAATGAATGAATGAAAACAATACTTTATTCTGGGACTTCGTCCCATAAGAATAAAAAAAATACAAAATAAACAAATTTAACCTAAAAATTAACACGTTCAATATGGCGAGCACTGTATGGTGCTCATCAAGTCCTTACAGCTAGACTTAGAGTATCATCCGGTGATCTCCCCACGACTTCACAGAGACGGTATACAGAGCTCAGGCTCAATAAGTTTCTCATTGAAAAAAAAAATAATCAGTCAGATGGGAAGTAAATTAAAATCAATCGCAGTGATAGCCAAGATGGTGGCAGCATTGAATGTGTTAACCAATATATTGATTGGATAATAGCATTCTCCGTACCTGCTGCTGAGGAAGGCTGTAATATACGAAGTTTGAATTGGGTCGCTGTTGGTAGTATTGGAGCATATACTTTTGCCTGTCTGCTTCTTCTTGAAGCAATTGCATCTGTGCTTGAGCCGCTGCTTGCTGTTCGAGGTAGAGTTGCTGTTGCAGCAGAGGACTAGATGCTGCTTGTAGCCTTTCAGGTTTATCTTGTTCAGCTGGAAGCAACAAGAATATTGCATTGTTATATGTTATGACCTAGATGTTGGACATCTTGTTAGTCTTATTATTTATTTATGAGCAACTTATCTTAGGAAATAACCTCATGATAATAAGAATTTTGGCCTATTAGGGTACGTTTACACTAGGATAGTTATTGCAGGATATTTATATCAGAGAGAAATTCTGACTAACGTAAACCATGTAGAATTTATGTCAGACATAAATTTTACATGGTTTACATTATTCAGAATTTCTCTCTGATATAAAAATCCTGCAATAACTATCTTAGTGTAAACGCACCCTTAGTTGCAATATCAAGAACAAATATGAGTATTAATTAGTAAAAACTGCAGGAAACAAAAATAAAAAACTTGAAAAATATGAAATTTGGGATGCAGATTATAAATTATACTATGAAAAGAGTTTGAACACATTTAAATTTCACAAAATTTTTATTTTAAACAAAAATGACAAATGCCATTAAGTCTCAGAAGAGCGGCCTGCTTGCCGCCAATAATACAACTATGAATATTGGTGGTGAGAGGACTACACATGTTATGCCCATACTTTTGTATTATTACTTATTAATTTATATATCACATTTTGTAATTAGTAAATAATTGTTTTTATTACTTTTGATAATTTATATATTTTATGGTTATTATTTATTTTTTTATGTATAAAATGTTTAGGATTGATCATAAAATTAATAGCATTATTATTTATTAATTTTTTATGTTATTTAGGTATTATTTATTGATATATGGATAATATTTTGTAATTAATACAAGAATTAATAATTCTTTTGTACTGCAACACATTCCATTTGTAAAGGGCATAAGCCCAGAAAACATATAAAAAATACAAACATCTTCGGGTCTTGCCCTTGTCATTATTTTCTTCACCAAGGTTACAAAAGTCATGCCACTAGCTTCATGGAAGCATGGACTGGAGCAACATTGGTGAAGACAATGATCACTGGATTGGACTGTGGAATTCTACGACTTGAATATGGTATGGGTAAGTAGGTATGGGGCTTTACGACCTCCCCTACTGAGTAACAGTATACACCACATATGTTCAGTACACACCCCAGGATGATCTTCCCTGGGTACTGCATGGGGTAGAAGGTATAAAAAGCACTACTCATGTAAAATGTTGATACATAAGTGATTATGCTTACAGAAATCTGGAGCGAGAGAAGCTTGTGCGAATAAGCCCTTGAAATCCGAGGTAGTGCTCACATTTCCTACTAGTCCATAGGACAAAGAACTTTGAAGAAGTATAAACTCAAGTACTGACTAGAGCACCCTTAGATTTATATACATAGATAAATAAAAAGAAAATTATATATTTCGGCTTGATATAAATCTCTTGAAGTGAACTGAAACACCATAGAACTGAGAACCGGGGAACCCACCGTTTATGATTAAGAGAGAATATTATTTACCTGGCTGTGGCTGTAGAGGAGCGACTGGCCTGCTATCTGCCGACGGGAATGGGTAGTAACCACCAGCGAAGTTGCCAAGGAAAGATTCGACATAACCTCCTTGGTCAGCACTTGGAGCCTGTGCTTGTGCTACTGGAGCAGGCGCTGCTGCGAGCTGTCCTGCTGAGCCGTCCTGGTAGAGGTATTGCTGAGCCTGTTGTGGCATCATATACATGAATGGCTGCTGTCCGTATCGCACTCCGTCGTTCACGTTGTTACTAAACAAAAATAAAGGTTTATGAAAACTTTTATAAATTCAAAGATTATCAGTCAAAATGGGCGCTAGAACAAGTAGCTCCTATGAAGCTGGACGGGAAACCCGTAAAAAAATGTACGATCCCTTAGAATCTTCCTTGTGCTTAATTGTAAGTGTAAGAACCTTCGTCATTAAATTTTCATTGATTTAATTGTTAAAATGTTGTTTGCTCTATTAACAAGCTCGAATATAATATAAGCAGAACCATTAACCATACCTAACCGATGTGCAAGCCTCAACCGCCATGGGCGCATATAGAAAATTATTTCGGGGGTATGGAATACTAACAATCTAGAACTTGGAATACTTTGCCAGCTAAAATGCTATTACACCCCCCCAAAAACGTATTTTTTTCTGAACTAAGTGATCTTATTTTCAATGTTTTTTTTTTTTACATATTTTTTACGATTAAATCGAAATTTCAGAGGGAGGGCTGCAGGCCCACACACCCATGTAAACTGTTACATAAACCGTAAACAAGCCATAACCATTCATAAACGGGAATACAAATCCCCTGACCGGTATACAAGATCTAACCAGTATACAAGCCCTCACCATCCCAACTTTTGTTCAAGTTTTAACCATTCACAAACCCCATGCCTTAACTACCTCAAATTGATAAACACGACTTCTCATCCATAGCTGGTATAAAATCCCTAACGATCCATAAATCAGTTCACAGCCCTTAATCATCCCAAACCAGTATACAAGCCCATACCATCCCCAACTGTTGTACAAGCCCTAACAGGTCATAAACCAGTAAACAAGCCTTAACCATCCTTAACCGGTATAAAAGCTCTAACCAACATACGAGTCCTAACCATCCATAAACTGATTTATAAGCCTTAGCCAACGCAAACCGAAAAACAAGACTTATCATCCATAATCGATATTCAAGCCCTCAACATTCCAACTTTTTTAATAGCCCAAACAATCCATAAACCAATATAAAAACCCTTTCCATCCTAACTGTTTTACAAGCTCTAACGATCCATAAACCCTAGCCATCCTAAACCGATGTGCATGTCGTAACCATCCTTAACTTATATGAGCCTAAACCATCTATATATCGATATAAAACCCTAAGAATCCATAAACCAGTATACAGGCCCTAAACGTCCGTAAACAAGTTTACAAGGCTCAACCATCCCAAACCGATATACAAGCCCTTAGCATCCCCAACTGATGAACAAACCCCAAAAATCCATAAAACAGTATACAGGCCATAGCGATTCCAAACTGATGTACTTGCCCTAACCATCCTGAGCTCGTCAACGAGCCCAAACAATCCATAAACCAGTATACAAGCCCTTAGCATCCCCAAATGATGAACAAACCCCAAAAATCCATAAAGCAGTAGCGATTCCAAATCGATGTACTTGCCCTAACCATCCTTAACTCGTTTAAGAGCCCAAACAATCCATAAAGCAGTATACGAGCCCTAGACATCCCTAACCAGTATTCAGATCTAACCATCCATAAAGCGGCTTACAAGACCTACGATCCGATCGTTATGTTCAATTCTTAAATACTATTCTATGAAAATTATGGACTCTGAAAATGATGGGGCTCCTAAGATAAATACTTACATGTGGTTAATAAAGCTAAATTTATTCTGTAGAAATTGTAGGTTTATTAACCAGGGGATAATATGTAACTTTGGAATTTCAACTGCCAACGTCATTTCAATAAATACTTGTGCTAATATTTGCTCTATACTCTATGTTCATTAACGAATGAGGAGAACAAGAGGGAGAGGTTGACTAAGATATGTGCAGAGAGTGAGAGAAAGAGAGAGTGAGAGAATGAGGAAGGGCTGGTTGACAATTGGTCGGATGTCATCTGCCTTCAGGTCATCAACCTCGCTGGATAATGGCCGCTTGGACCTGCCTCTTCAAGTAATCTCGGCAACATAACCTTACCTTCCAAAGCAGAAGGGGGAGGAAGGTTTGCCAAATCTTGTTGACAGTTAGGAATCTCATACTTTGGCTTATTAGTGGTTTGGACCAAATAAGTCTGGGGGGGGGGGAAACTTTAGAATCTTTTAGCTGAATTAAATTGTTTTTGGTGTGTACTGCTCGTAAAATGGCCGCCATTTTTGTCCATCACGTACTGCAGTTTTCTTGGAAAATATTCCGGCTGGGCTCTTAAAAAACACAAAAATGAAGCAAAAAAAAAAAACAACAACAGTTTTTTGGAACCAGAGCATTGTATTTAGCAAGGCATTCTGACTTTTCAGAGAAACAAATTGACAGCCTGTTATGGTCATAGGCGGCTATAGACAATTATTTCTTGGGGCTAATTTAGAATAGGCTTACCGCCGTGCCTGGGGGTGTAGAATCAAATATTTATAACCAGGCACCTGGAAGGAGGTATTTGATAAACTAAGAACATACATTAATTAGAACTTATTACTATTAATTTGCCTAAACAATTTACTTTTCTAACTTAACCGAAAAACATTGTGAATTTTCATTCTGAGGGCTAAGCCCCCCCCCCTCTCAGCCGTCACTGGTTATGATATGATTTTGAGTATCCTCACACCTGTCCTTCTTCCATCGTTTCTCACCACCTTCGCCCCGACCGCTTCTTTTAGTATCATTCCTGGGAGAAATGTGACAAAATATGGAAGTTAAAAAACCTATACAATCCATATGATTGACAATCTGGCAGCAATTGCCGAATTTAATGTTTAACTCTGAATAACAACACAAGCGATAGGTATTCTAAAAACCAGTTTTGCTAAAAAACTAGACGTGATTAAATTTGTAGAGTATTTTTTCGGTTGGACCATGCAAAAATCCCTGGGAATAATAATAAAAAAATATGTTTTAATTAGTTCTAATTACATATTAAATTTTTAACCCAATAATATTAAAATATTGTATAATACTAACGGTAAAAGCCTCGTGGAGGCCGGAAGTTGATACTGCCTCACGGGTTGGTACAACTGCCTGGTGTCTTCTACCTGTTGCTGACTGGGGTATGCGTAGGGCTGTGCAAGAGCTGCGCCTAACCAGCATATCGTCAATATAGAGACCTGCCAACATAAAGCATACAAATCGTCATGTTATTATGAAGGAAATCATAAATAAAAAAGAAAGTAAAATTAGAATGGGGAAAAACTATTGAGGCAATGCAATAAAGACGTGGGACATATGTATTTGTTTCTTGTTGTAAATTTTATATTTGCATATACTGCCATTGGTGGATTCAGAGGAATGGGAGGGGTTACTTCCAGAGGCTACTGGATAAAATGACTTCCATCAGGAGTATGATGAGTTATTTTTTTATTGTTTTCAGTATCTTATGAATCAAAACAAGCTGAATTTATTGAACCAGAGGTCTCCAGATTATGGCCAACGGCCCCAATTATCCCCGCAAACACATTGGATGCAGTCTACACATACGTCCTGATCAAAAATATTTGTGGCTTTTGTTAATTATATGTCAAATCTACATACGTTTGAAACGGCAAAATAATCTCACGTACAAAAAATAAATAAATACCAAAATTTGTACATTTTAAATAATAAATTCGAAGAAACTTTCTTGGATGTTGACGTGTGATTGAATTTAAGGAGAGTATACGGTTTGATTGGAGGCATAAAAATATGGCATGTTGGTGGTTTATATTTGACAGATATTGGATGGTTCGCGACTTTCCCTAAATTCAACTCCATATATCTAGGAATTTATATCATACATTACACGCTATCTGATCATCGTGAAGTGGGGACTTCATGTTAGCTGTTTTTCAAAAATAAGGCCGAGTTGGTTGATTACTTAGGAGTAAGCGTTCCTTGGCTAGTTTTTCTTGTATACACTTTTGTTCCTAGAACCTAGGGAAGGATTAGAATTAGGGTAGACAAGGAAGAGGATGGGACTAAGAATCGCTCCCTGGGGAACACCAGCAAGCTGTGAATATTCATAAAGTTCAAAGGGCTGAGAGATGAAACAAACAAGTTGGATATGGTGTGCAGCAGGGAGCGAGAAGTGGAAACAAGTTGGATATGGTGTGCAGCAGGGAGCGAGAAGTGGAAACCAAATGTGAACAGAGAAAAATGGATATAACTAAATTTGTTTAGAATATTCGTTTAATTTACTCAAAAATGTGGAATTGAGTTAAACTTTTTTCATGAGGTTTTGTATATTTACCCAAACAACCACATACACAATTTTCTTACGTTCTTTGGTGACGAACTAATAGAAAAGAAAACACAATATTTTATAAATAGACATGAGCATCTTTAAGATTTTCATACACCTTCTTAAATACCTCGAAAATAGTAGAACATAAATGGCAAGCTTATTAAATTTATTAAAAAATGGATCCCATGCCATTGTCGATAGGACGAATTCTATCGAATGAGAAGTAAGTGATTAAAGTTCTAAAAGTTCCATGAATTCAGGAAAAAAAACAAGATTGAAAAATTATTCCTTGATTATTCTAATTTGTGATTTGTTGACAGTAAAATAAATAAATAATATGCTTGTTGTTTGTGAAGGAGCCATTCAAAAATGTTCTCCATCATGCAGAGCAAGTATATAGGCCTGTTTGAGAATTATACCATTTCTAGTAAAGAACTAACTTAGTCTCCACGGTCTACTTGCGTCGAGGTTAGCGGGAAAGGAGATAGTATTTTCTTTCTTACCAAGGAGATAGGAGAAATAAATAAAAAAACCCTCTCAGAGAGATAGAAGTGAAGGGTGACGAGGAGATTCGCCTTGACCGTCACTACTTCAAAGTCAGGGCAATGTTCCAGATTGTGACGTAATAAAGTGCCAGTCCTTAATCGATTTTAATACTAGCAATCTATTTCGGCAGTTAAACGTTTCTCCACTTTGATAGATTGGATAATCGAAATAAAATAAAATAATACGAATTATTATTAAAACCTTTAATACCCGAATACCTAATGATGAAAACGGACAAACCAACTTGAACGATTTGCAACACTGATCTTACTGTAAAACAAATTTTAACTGACTCTAAGTTACGACGTAACTGGGACATTCGTTACGAAATTACAGAACTGCTAAAATATTGGAGCCATCATAATGACCAAATTATTTTCTTAATTAAAACGTGTAAAAATATTTGACAGAATATAAAATAACAATATCTTGGCCCTAGACCAACCGGTTTTCATACTTACTCTCTTTTATTTTAATTTCTTTTCTTTTATTTATTTTTTATGTTTAACAAATTTCACAGGCTGTAATTTTAAATACCTTAAAAACATTACATAAAAATATCAATTATTACCGGAACATAACGTTTTCGTGCTGTTATATTCTTTTTCCTATAGATCACTCTATTTTTACATTTAGGTTTCCAAACCGGTATCGCGTGTACAGGAAGAGCACTAACTAAACTGACCGGACGCGGATCAGAAACTAATAAATAAATAAAAATAATTAATAATTAATTGACCCTTTCTTCAAATTTAGAAATTATTTGTGAGTTCAATAAACATCACAACATACATTAACTGATCTATTTTTTCCCTTCCCTACATGTTTCAGACCTCTGTGATGCCTCTTTAGGAGAAACACGTTATTAATAGTCAGGCTTATAGCCTCTACTCGAGGAAGAGACTCCAGTTGGGCCGAGTACAGACTGGCCATTATAAGAATCCAATATGGCCGAAAAAAGTCAGCTGATCTACAATCGATATACCATATGTTCAAGATTATTTGCAAGGAAACAAAAGATTATCTGACCCTTCTGTTGGAAGCTTCTCCTCCACAAGTTGCGGCTATAAGGCAACAAGAAAGGTGTGAAATGTTTAGAGGAAAGATTAAATAAATCTAGTCGAAGTGTGTGGGGAGGTTTTATTGCCCATCGGGCTATTTCGATGATTCCTAAATAAAAATAAAATATAATATCATAAAAAAACGTCTGACAGCTAATTTCTGATTATTCCATTTCAAGTTCTTGATTTTTCCCTTGTTATGTGTAATTTCCGATTTAATGATATGTTATCAATCCTTTATCTCTACCTTTTCCTCCTTGGAGATAAAACCCATTTCTGCTAATTGTAGCCCTCCAACTGGATGAGTGGGCCGACACTCCCCACCCACTCAGAAGTAAATACTTGTATCTGTAAGATGATGATATAGAGGATCCGAGTCGCTAAAGGAGCTGTTCATAGGAACAGGTTTTGGGTTGTTTGCTCAGCTCCTGTTGGTTCACTGACCTCTCTCAGGAATATCCAGTTCCTTTGCACTTGACCGTTCTCCCATTTCTGATCCACAGCCATGAATCGTTAAATCTATCAGAATCCATGACCACTGTTTTTTTTCCGGCGAAATTCGCTTCAATAAAACATCAAAACTTACGGTTCAGGCTAGCAGAGGAAGTAACACAAAATAAAATAAAAAATATCCGTTACGACTACCTCAGCCATAGAAAAATTTTACAGTTACATTGGGAGTTTCAATTCTAAGAATTCCAAATCACACCAGTTGTAAGCATTATATGTTAGCATACTAAGGTGACACAGTTCCTTTCAGTTGAAGCTTTTAGCGCGGTTTTTTTCCTCTCTCCAAAAGGAGAAAACACTCTTATTTATTAGCCTATGAAAAAAAAAAACACTGTTTCATTTATATATGAAATAGCATAACACTGTGTTTATATATATATATATATATATATATATATATATATATATATATATATATATATATAGGTTTGTTCGCTCTTTCGCAGGGCCAAATTAAAGAAAATTTGGGACAAAAATACTTTGTGTCAATCGAAAGGAAAAGTTCTTTAACCAGAAGAATCAGCTAGAACACAGCAATATTCGTACGCAAAAAATCGTCAAGCTTACTGCATTGCTTTTACAGGCTTCCAGGTACACTTTTTACAGGTATTTTGACATGCGAAATCAATATTTATAAACGTCTTCGAGGGAAAAGAGGAAACAAACTAGAATTTTCTAGAAAATATGTTTGTGTTATTCCAAAATGGCGGATTGAGTTGAACATTTTTTATGAAGTTTCATTTTCGTCCAATACAACCATAATTACAGTTTTTGCTTAAGCAGACTACACACGATCAGGCAGGCCTGTCAGTTAGACCTGAACAGTCCGCCTGAAAGCCTGTCGCCTGAACGTGTATATATTCCGGCCGGTCTGTCAGTTAAGACTGTTCAGGCTGCCGGAATATATACACGTTCAGGTGACCGGCTTTCAGGCAGACCGTTCAAGCCTGCCTGATCGTGTGTAGCTTGATTTTAGTAGTAGTTGAGAAATTAATGGGAAAAAGCATTTTATTAACAGACATGAGGTGTTTTGAGATTTTTGAATATTTTCTTAAATATATCGAAAATGTGAGACAAATCATGGCAACTAATCGAAAGGCGAACCCTTGATTAGCTTTCTTTAAAAAACAAAACCAAACAGTTTTCATGCAATTTTCTGTAGTACGTTCGTAGCCGGAGAAATCAGAGATTAAAATTTCTAAAATCTCAGGCATTTAGCTTGGAAAAAAATTGAATCGGGTTATTCCTTGCTTAACCTAATTTGTGATTTGTTGTAAGCAAAATAAATAAATAATAGTAAAACTTTGCTGAGGACTTCATGATTTTACCCATTTTTAAGTGATGAATTATAAAGTGGCTTTGATACCGGGAGATATGAATGCCGGGAGTAGTAAGTGGGCGCGAGCTGGGATAAGTAGGAGGTGTTGTATTTAATGTTAGGCTATATAGTACTCAAGAAGCACCTGATGATGGCTTATTATTGTCGAGATATGCATCACAATCAGCTATTGTACTCTATCATTAGCTCTGATTCCTCTCACACCGACTCTTATAATAGACAGTTCCACTTCTCCTCACAACCGTTCAACAATTTATCGGACATCTTGCAGGAGTTAAGAATGATGTTTTAAATGTAACAAAAGTCCGATTGGTAGGAACTGCGTAATCTTAGCGCATTTCCAAGTCGCTTTAATCTTTGGTGTTATTTGGAAAGCTTCCAAAATAAATAGGACCTTTTAATACATTTTTCAAAATTTTGTCATGCCTAAACACATAAAGCAGTGATCACAACGTGGTCCAGGGGCTAGCACACTGGATTCTAACATCTAAGATGTCGGTTCGAATTCCGCTTGTGAGGGGTTGGCATTATTCACTAATAACGTTCCCTGCTCCTCCATGGTAGCTTATAGCGGGTGGAAACCTGTAGATAGCCCGTTTCGTACGGCCTAGACGCTGATACAAAAGTAGAACTTACATCCAATACTCCGGATTTATTGAATCAATTATCCTAATCTGTCATTAAATGCGTACATCTGTTACCGCGCATGTGTACGAACAAACTTAATATTAGTAATATTTTTCCTCCATCCAGAAATTATATAGACATATATTATATCACAATATATAATTCACCGAATATTTATATATATATATATATATATATATATATATATATATATATATGTATATATATATATGTGTATATATATATATATATATATATATATGTATATATATATATATATATATATATATATATATATATATATATGAACTGTTTCTATTCTAAGCTTTCCAAATTTCACTAGGGATAAGATCGGAAACACACGAAGATGACGCAGCTCCTGCGAGTTTTTTTAGGTTAAATGGAGTTGGGATTCATCTCCAATAATGATCTTTGTCCTAATTGTGATCTGTACCCGTTCATTGGATGTAAAAGCGAAAGCATGAATCCAAACACTGAAGATATTGAATCTATGTTGACAAAGCTCTGGAAGGAAGATAGCTGTCAGAGATAACGAAAGCATCGCCATCACTGCATACCAAACAGCTGGAAACTAACGGATTCTCTCTTCACTCGCTAATGAGCGTTCACTACTCGCCAAAGAGCAACCTTGGACTATTTAGCCCAGATCCTAAGCAGTTACGAGAAACCCTAGTAACGCAGAACCTGCATGCCTAAGTAAGATGGTTAATTTTGTCACATTGCTAACAAATTATATACACGCATGAGTATTTCCCAGATTTTTTGAAATATCTCGAAAGCGGATAGGAAATCATGGTAAGGGGAAAGTAACCACGCCACAACTTACGAAATTTCCTACAAAAACAATTCTTAGGGGACACCTACACTGGACCCGTTCCGATCCGATCCAATAGCCACCGACTGTCGGAAGAAAAACAAACACATGGATCTCAATGGAGGTGCCTACATTGGTCCCGAGCCGACTAGATCCGATCCGATGGCCACCGATTCTTGGCCATTCAAACATGTTTGTTTCTAGACCGATTTCGGACGGACGAAGCAAAATGGCGCCAACCCACACATTGTGTTTCAAAAAGGTCTACAGGTTCTAAATCTTTACCGACTTCAAAGCATTTTTTTTTTAAATCAATAGAAATAACATTTAGAACTAGTTTGTTAAATTGCGTCGAAAGATGTTTACAACCATCCATCGTCTATAACCTTCCAATGTTTAGAACCTTCTAGTTACCTTTCCTATAAATAATTTTAAAATATGAATACCAATACTTCTCTTACCTCCAACATTCAACTTAATCGAAGGTTTCTATGTTTATTAGGTGGTATTTCTTAACTTGATCACTCATTTTCACTTCACTACGAGATCATTACTGACGAGCTGTGACTAAATCGGATCGGATTGCGTCGAGACTAATGTAGGCACTCACGTCGGCCGTTTATCGGATCGGATCGGTAGAAATACGGATCAAATGTTGGCGTAGCCTTAAGCAAAGTTCGATAGAGCGATCTCAGTAGCAGAAATAGTTACATAAATATCAAAAGTTTTGGTTTCGTTTCTTTGAAAGGTATTTGTCTTTGTTTTCCTGAGTTTTAATAAGCTGTAATTTTTTTAAATTTGTATGCAGCAGTAGAATGAAGTTTTTAGTAAAGCATGATAAGTAAATGAGAAATATCTTTGTATTAGAGTTCTACCTAACGAAGAGCGGAGTCTAACCAAGAGGAGTTGGAGTGACTATTTCCCGCTTAAATTTCGGAGCAGATGAGAGCTGGGGTAAGCTTCATCTGCAGTTAATCTAGGATGAAGTTGGGAGGCCTTGAGCATAGAACCTTCACATTGTATCATAATACAATATGTGTTCATATACAGAATGTAATAACCAATAAAGAAATCAATTGAAAACATGTGTGGTTTTCCTGTGCATTGTGGCGGCGCTTAAAACTCACTTTTCTTCGAGATGTGGGGGCGAGGTTAGCTCAGTGGTAGAGCACTGGACTAATAAGCTGGAGGCCTGAGTTCAAATCCCGAGCAAGCACTAAAGATTTTTTCTTCTAGTGTCTTCGTCCATGGGTTGAATTCGGCCTCCCTGACCGTCCCTAGGCCAACCCAGCCTTTAATTAATTTAATAATGGGTACCTTGGTTGGTGCTAATGACTCTAGCAGTCGAAGCAGACAAGGGGAAAATTAGGCGGCCGGAGCATAGTACTGACCACACTATCTCCCTAGTGTGCCGTATGGTCATGAATCAGATACCTCTATAGTATCTGCCCCTCAGGGCCCTCGTGGCGTGTTACGGGACTGATTTTTTTTTTCTTCGAGATGTCATTTGGGTAGGTGTTTAAATTTTTTTCATGAAATATCATACCACAATGTTAACTAACAATTCTCCTAGACTTATATCGTCCATGTTATTTAATGTTTTAAAATCTTCGGGATGTGGCCGTGTCGAATTGGTAATATCCGACGTTTCGCCAGACATTCTACCGGCTTCCTACTGACTTCTCAGAAGGATTCTCATTCTCATAACACCTGAGGAAGCCGGTAGAAAGTCTGGCGAAACGTCGGTTATTAATAATTTGACACGGTCATGTCCAGAAGACCTTTAAACATTAAACAATATTAAATGTCTACATTCCGACCTTTCCGAATGGCTCTGGGCGAGGTAGGCTCAGTGGTAGACCACTCGACTAATGAACTGGAGGGCCAGGTTCAAAACCCGAGCGCGCACTAAAGATTTTTTCTTCTAGTGCTGCCGTTCGAGAGTTGGATTTGGGGTCCCAGATCGTCACTAGGCTCACCCAGCCTTTAATTAATTTAATTACTAATGGGTACCTTGGGTGCTAATGACTCTCGCAGTCGAAGCAGCCAAGGGGAAAATCAGGCGGCCGGAGCATAGTATTGACCGCACTATCTCCCTAGTGTGCCGTATGGTCAAGAATCAGATACCTCTACAGTATAGGCCCCTCTGGGCCCTTGAGGCCTGTTACGGGACTGATTTTTTTTTCCGAATGGTTCTATAGATAAGAACGGAAAATCGCTAAGATTATGGAGATCTAGCAAGTAACACTTTATTTTCTCTTTACGTTGCACAGTGCGCCAAACAACATTTCGTGTTTCAAGAAAGGCCACAGCCTCCAAATCTTAACCCATTTCAATGAATGTTTTTTCAAATGAAAGCTAATAAACTTTAGCCAGATTTTTGTTTACCGTGTTTATTAAATTAGTTGTAAATAATTCACGAACTTTTACAATTGATTATCAAATTATTTGATTTTTTTTTTATTCATCTAACTTAATATCAGGACTGATATCGTTAAAATTAAACATTCAAATCCTGATTAGACACGGGTAAAAGTAGACTGACATCTTCAAAACGTAAATTTATGTTAATTCAGCAATGAGATTATTGAAATAATATGATTTTAGAATGATTTGAAAATAGATTTTGATTTTCCAAGTCTAATCAGGATTTGAATGTTTAATTTCAACAATATCAGTGCTGATATTAAGTTAGATGAAAAATAAAATATTATTTTATGTTAAATTGTAAAAGTTTGTGAATTATTTACATGTAATTTTCTTAAACAGGGGAAACAATAAACAAAACTCTGGCAAGACGAAGCTCTTCTAAATTTTATTAGCTTTAATTAAAATAAAATATTGAAATCGGTTTAGATTTAGAGGCTGTGGCGTATTTTAAAACAAAAAGTCCGACTCGCAGGAACTGCGTCATCTTAGCGCGGTTCCGTACATCTAGAAGAAATGGAATAGATTAGCATCACAAATCACAGGAAACTGACAGTAGCCAACTTACACAGAAGCGGATAATTCTTAATCTGTATAAGTCAATACAATTATGTACTGAAAACGTACTTACTCCTTGAGTACTGCTAAGAAGGCTCTATTCTAAACAACCGAAAATTCGTTGTCATTTTAAGTATCTTGTTTTACTAGCAAATTCGTTTTACTGTTATAATCAACTGTAAATATGTGCTTCATGGCGAATAAAATTCCATTCTCTCGTGGGTTAAATCTTTCTATAAAATAAGAAATAACGATAATTTCAGTTGGAGTGTTCCACTTACCACGATTTCCGAACCGTTATCGAGATATTTACGAAATATGTATGAAGATCCGAAAACTTTTCATGTCTATTAATAAAATAATTTTTTTCGCATACTTCCTTAACTCCAAATATAACCAAAATTTAAACATCTTAGTTGGGATTAATTTCCAAGATGTAGAAAATATTTCAATTGAATCCCGCGATTCTAAGTACTCACAAAAAAATAATGACTTACAAAAACATTTGGTCCCACTGTGCGTTGTCCTGCATTAATACGCTCCACAAAAAAAAAAAAAAAAAAAAAAAATGTTATAACAAGACTTTTCGGCCATAGAAAATACAGAAGAATCGAATTAATCGTCCCGACTTGTTTGAAACATGGAAGAAAATTCTTTGTTGACTCTTTTCTTTTTGAACAAACGCCTTTTTGGTTAGATAATATTGTGGATTGTAAACAAGCCGTTGGAAGTGTCTAGACATTGTGTCCTAACCTGGAATAACATCGTTGAAAAGTTGCACAAACTGGCCCTCTACGTGTCGGTATTGTTTCGCAGAGTTAACCTCTTGCGCGCGCAAAGTATGTTTCAGTCTCAGATCTCTTGTTACGACAAATTAGGCATGCAGAGTTTTATGATAATTCATTGATTGAAAGCAATATTCTTTCCAAACAAATCAATCTCATTCGGAGCATTTTATAGTAAGTTTATTTTCTATATTTTAGATCCAATGGCTGTGGATAAGTCTTAAAATATAATTGTATATAATTTAGTCGAAATATAGTTTTTAGTTTGTGATTTGATTAATATTAGTTTATTTATTCAGTTAAACTTTATATTCTTTTTTTTTTAATGTTTGCGCCAGAAGCACGCCGCCGAGATTCATCGAGGTTTAAAGAATGCAATATGGCGGATCCCAGTCAGCTGATATATACTGACAAGATTTCATTGCAATCACACAGGGCTGAATTTTTTTTCATTGTTTTCGTTGCATTTATTTCCAGAAATTCGTTGATCCGATCTATTGAGATGATGTACTAAAGTCACTTTAGCCACAAGAGCGCTCTGTAATTATGAACGCCTCATAACTAATAAAAAAAAAAAAAATAAAAAAAAAAATAAATAAATAAAAATATGATGAATCATTTAAATTAAGCTAAACTCTGAATTGATTTAGTCTGTTTTTGTTGAAAAATTTCAAAATTTCATCTTGATTGACGGGCAATTAACGCATATAGAACTTGATTCTTTTCAATCAAAAAGTAAAAGAAATTTGAAACAAGGAAATTGCTTCTCTTAATAAACTCATGATTAGTTAAATGAACATTTAAATATTTAAAACTACTCTTAAATAAATAATTTCTTAATGAATAATTTGTTAAGATTATAAGTAATGGAAGAAGTTAAGTTGATCCTGGACGGAAGTAAATGGGGCACACTGTATAAATACTTCAAAAATTAATACAAATACAGAAAACTTCTCATTAATCAGGTTAATTATTAATTAAAAAAAAAACTAGACTATTCTTTTTTGTTTACACGTATTATTGTTCTGTTTTCTATTTAAGTATTTGCATATTTTTATTAATGTTTGTTTTATTTATATATTTATTTTCATTACTTTTTTTTTGTATTTTTTTATCTTTTTCTTTTCCCAAGGTCTTATTAAGTTAAAGTATATAAGCTAATATTTTTATTTTGAATGATTGATTAATAATTAATTTTTGTATGCACTTCGGCTGATGGACACTGTCCAAGCCTATTTATAAAATAAATTTACATTCGTGCATTTCTTTCCTCCATATCGAGCAAACCCGCTTATAACGTATACCTAGCGACTGAAAAAAAAAAAAAAAAAATGTGCGTTTCAAAACCTATATAACGGTGGTTCAATTTGTCAATTCATACATTCATTTTAAACTTTTTCTATTTTTTTTATATTCATACAAACTATGATATTTAAATTGTGGTTCTGTTTGGAATTAAGGAAAGTTTAGAAAAACAAAATTTATTTCCAGAGCCTTTTTACGATATTACCTAATAAAATTAACTCTTGCAGTGAATATATCTGCTCTTCTATTATTTATTTATTCATTTTGAATAATTTGGGTGTAACATCATCGATACAAAAGCAAACTAACGAATATGAAAAAATGCATCTTTCATTGTCCATCTTTAATAATTTCTGCTGGACTTATTTACGGCAAATTCTTCAATTTTATTTCACTCTATTAAAGGGAAAGTATTCCACTATCAAAAGGTCAAATCTGCCGAATATTTGACAGTCCAAAAAAAAGTTATGAATAAATACTTTTTCACTCTGAAAAGTGGTGATTTTCATATTCGTTAGTTTGCTTTTGTATCGACGATATATATGATTCATGAAGTTATTGGAACCGATTGGAGCATAAATAAAATTATAATAATATTTGTTCAAAAAGAATAGCGTATTTACGCTGCTTTCTTCATAGGCTAACATTGGAATTTGGATTGGCTAGTTCCAGGAGAAGTATGTGTGCATTATAAGTTATTTGGAAGCAATAATTACAATAAAAAAAAAAAACTCTGTCTACGTGATGTCCAAAGAGCACGTAGTTAATGGAGTGGGCGATCTTCGAGATCCAATCACTCATGAACGATTCGTTCCCGATTCTAAGCGAAGGGAGCAAAGCAAAGAGATTTTTTTCACGGTCTTTACTTCTCATCGTGACGTCATAAGATGTTCCCACAGGTCTCATCTCTATAGGGCTTTCAACTCGATTGTCTGAATTCGATCCGCCTACCTCTATGTCGTTAACCTCTATGCGTCTTATCTCTTTGGTGGCCAACACCTTCAGAGCGTCCGGTTCACGCCCATCGAAGTCCTTCCATATTATCAAATCAATATATATTTTCAAAGTTAGTATATTTGTGCCGTCAACTATTTTGAAAGATATCCATGTATTACCATTTGAGATGTTTACAATGCTCCTTTGTCAAGTTGTTTCAGCTTTCTTTGATCAGCGAATTTAAAAACATGAACGAAAACTGTTTATTTTTTAGCCCTCATGAAACATTTCATTTATAAATATAAGTTTCTTTTCTTTTCCTTTCTTGCATTTTTAGCGTGTTTCCTACCTCTCTGCATAGGGAGGAAACCTGCGCATGATGCCGAAACGATGATATTTCTTAACTTTTTTTTGAAATTCAAGATTTTTCCTCCATTAATTGCTACATTATTGGAACTTGATAACTGAAAGAATATTTTGTCGCATCTTAAAGCTATAAATAATAATGAATTATTATTACTTTATCATCGAAGCTATATGCTGGTCCCATGGGGCTTGTTCGACCGATCTCCGGCTGTTTCAAGAATGTTTGGAATTCTATTTGGAGCCATAGTTAGTTTGAGCTGTTATAAATGTCGTGGTCCATAAATGAATAAATATCGTGGTATGTTTTTCCAATTTTAACGCCCATTATTATTAACTAAGAATTTTAGGACGGTTTATGTATAGGTTACCATCCTTTTCTAGCAAGGAAAGGGCTGATGCCTTTTCTTTTTGTGAAAGAAAAGCAACAACTCACTAGTGGGTATCAAACCCACGACCCTTTGGCACGAAGTGTTAACGCCTTAACACTCACGGTCAGCTATATGTGTGTGTTTATTTAATAATTTAGCTGTAAACAGGATCGACGATGAAGAAAGTTTGAAAATATGCTTTTATGTGTGTATTCTTCTTCGGAAAACCCCCATTTAATACACGAGCTGGTTCCAAGAATAGTCGCATGTAGTATCATTTTTGCAAAACTAATTCCTGCCATGTTCCTTGCATATCCGATGAGCATAATAAGAAGGCAGACTGCGTGGGGCTGGTCGGCCATTAAACACCCATCAGCTGACGGATATACACTGCCAACAAGATATTATTTACTGCTTCGATCGGCCAACATTCCCGAATACTTCAGGAGATATTAATTATGGATGGAAACTCCACTACCTAATATAACAGGGCAAGATTTTTTTATTTTCATAACACAACCTTTATTGAGCGCCGCAAGGCCAGTTTCCTGGCAATGTAATGGAAATTACATTCAAAAGTGAAACAATAATTTTGGTGAATGGTGTTAGTGACCCAAGCAGTCGAAGCACCTTTAAAAAAAAAAAAAAATTTGGTTTGGAGTAAACCCCCGACCACATATTGGTCCGAATTTCATGGTTAACAACCTTTTGTTATGGGGACGCTGTGTAGCGAGATTGATGACGCCCTAAAAGATTATATATATATATATATATATATATATATATATATATATATATACACATATATTTTCCACTTTTCTTGTTTCTTTTTCTGGCAGGGGGTCGATAAAGTAGTACACCTGACTCAAGCTAGAGAACATGACGAGAGGACTTCCTGATAAGGAAAGCCTCTGAAGAGGTGCGAAAAGGCACGAAACATGTCGGGCGAAACAAACCAAATAATGTAGATAATGTGAACCAAGCCCCCCCCCCTTTGTTGATAATGTGTTATTGACCCCCTGCCAGAAAAAGAAACAAGAAAAAGTGGAAAATATATATCGGGTCATCTTTCACAAGAATTAATATATATATTTATATATATATAAAGAGTGAATTTAATTCCAACGTGTATATTTATATCCTATATTTTATCATTTTCTGCGATTTGTTTAGACATCTCCATTGTTTTGCATTGTGTTCATGCTAAAAACCGTGTAAATTTCACATACAACTTTTTTAACTCAATAAGTTTGTTTTATTTATTTATTTTCATATATTCTTTAACCTTTTTTTTTTTTTTTTTTAAGAAAATTCATCCTATTGCGAATCAATATACCATTATTTCCGTAAATTATCTTATTCACATTAATAATTTTGTTATTTATTTATTGTTTTTAAATTTGATTTATATAGTCATTTTCAGTTGATTTTATGTTTCAATAAAGAATTTTAAAATGAGTCTATTTCTCAGAATTATATATTTTATTTTATTCTGTTTGGTATCTTATTTGGGATTGAATATTTAATACAGCATGTACATCTGATAATAAACATAGCATTAAAAAGATAACAATAATAAAAAAGGTCAATGCAAAGTCAACAAATTTACAATATTTATTTTATTTTTGTTGAATGGAATAACAAATTTGTTTGTTTACTTGTTTTTTATTTAAGAAAATTTATTGTCCCAAAATAAAATAACAATAATTGTTGCCAGCTTGGTTTATTTTAAAATTCAATGGAGAAATTTTGGGTTTAGGGCACATTTTTATCTGCCTTCCAAAAACAATATTTATGGCTTATAGAAATTACATTAAAAATTACTCTAAAATTTAAATTTTCTATGGTAGAAATAATTCTATGACCTCAATAAAATCTATTTTCGGTTGCTTACAAATAATTCTTATTACAAATATCTTTGAATAACCATTTTAATGTTTATCATAAAACCACTTATCATTCCAAATTTGTTTACAGCTCTTGACGACCGAATATATCTCTTATAAGAGCCCTGATTAGTTACAAAGACATGTTATCAGATAAGATATGATAATATTGATAATAAATCTGATTACTGACCTGAGCTAGAAGTGACATGATGTTGTGTGTCGGGGAGAGGTGTGGACTCCACACGGTTCTCCTTCAATATATACCAAGATCCCCTCCCTACCTCGCTGCTTCTCTCCGCCAGCTAGCCTGCTTTTCTGTACTCTTCGCGTTCTGGAGCTAGTAGCAGTTTGGAAAATATACTAACTATGTATATCTACTATATATATGTCAAATACCACACACTCACTGACCTATCATCGCCCAGCCCAAACCACTCGACAGAAAAATTTTACATGGACACTTCCTTTAACATGCAAACACAAATGCTAGCCTAGGCAGCATGCTCTCATTAAAACTACAAATTCAAACCCCTCTAAAAATACTTAAACATTTTAATCTTAAAAAAAAAAAACTTTCTTAGTGAGTGTTTACATGTATTCTATCTATTTCATAATATTATTTTTAATTGAGGTTAATTTCAACTATAATGGCAGACCTTGAATTACTAGAAATTAACAGTCCCTCATAGAGTTTAATACCTGCTGATGGTCCATCCAAGCACCCTTGCACAGCCTCCTCACCCATCAGCATCCCCAGACAGAACACTTCTTGGTAATGCTCGCAAATATAATGGGTGTTTCAAAATGACATCTTAGAAACATAATTTTTTTAAAATTTTAACGTACATTTCTTATTGAAAACAACAGTACTGGTTAAACTGATGCTGCTGGTAACCTATAGATAGCGTGTTATCTCTAGGTTATCTGTTTGTTGACTCTGGAACGTGGCGCCCCAATGTCAAAGAACATTAAACTTTGATTACTTACTTGCACAAAATTATATAGTAGCGTTAATTTTAATACATTATCAATTAATACATTATTTAAAATAATTACTTATTTACCATGACGAAGCACGGGTACCTAGTAATTATATATCCACATATATACATATCTATTCATATAATAAAATTGTAAAGGATCGCTGTCTGTACATGAAAGATATATGGGAAAAAATGCCATTTTGGGTCTTTATCAACACAATAGTACGCAAAACAACGATTTTTAGAATTTTTGTCTGTTTGTCTGTGCGTTTGTGGACGCTAACATGAGAAACGGCTTATCCAATTTAGTGGCGGATTTCGCTAATATTTTGTGGTAATCTTGACTTAACATTTAGTGTTTGTTTCATGTCAATCGGTTCATAAATAAAAAAGTTATGCCAACGTAAAGAATCACACATTTGATTGAACATTTGATGAACTATAGTTAACACGATAAACAGTGTTTACGATATATATATCTACTGAATAGAAAACATGATTTCTTAATTGCTTAAGCATAGAAGCGATCTCCGAAAGCTATTCTGAAGAATGTGCTCCGTTTACGCTGAAAAGACATTTCTGAATGAAAATGAAAAATAAATGTTAAGTGATAAATTAGCTGGTATAACAGTAATTCATGCGTTAGCCTCAGAGATTTGAACGGTGGTAGAGAAGAGAAAACTTCATCGAGAGACTTTAACGCTCTTTGGCGAGTTTCGGGCATATTTACTAGATTTTCATGATGGTCCTTCTCTGAATGTATATATATATATATATATATATATATATATATATATATATATATGTGTGTGTGTGTGTGTATATATATATATATATATATATATACATTCAGAGAAGGACCATCATGAAAATCTAGTAAATATGCCCGAAACTCGCCAAAGAGCGTTAAAGTCTCTCGATGAAGTTTTCTCTTCTCTACCACCGTTCAAATCTCTGAGGCTAACGCATGAATTACTGTTATACCAGCTAATTTATCACTTAACATTTATTTTTCATTTTCATTCAGAAATGTCTTTTCAGCGTAAACGGAGCACATTCTTCAGAATAGCTTTCGGAGATCGCTTCTATGCTTAAGCAATTAAGAAATCATGTTTTCTATTCAGTAGATAAACTGAAGATAGAGTTGTAAACTCCGGAAGCGTGCTACATAGGGTTGTCCTATGTGTTTGTTTTTGTGTTTTTTTTTGTTTTTTTTGTAACATATACACATTTAAAAAGTTAATTCCATTTTAAGTATTGTGAGGAAGAGCATAGGACAGGAAGGAAGGCAGACATTAGTCAGCAATATTGAACATCAGCCGCAGGATTCCCCAATCCTACCTGCCTATTTAGGCTGGGCTAAATCCTAGCTCACTCTCACTCACTCACTCACTCTCTACTAGACTCCACGCTCGACAATCTCCACTCTTCTCTATCACTCATCCCGTCCAGGCCAGTTGTCCTATCAATATACGCTACCACTTACAAGCTGCCTTTCATTCAGAGCCCCCGAATCTCCATCACAGTATCTTCCTTTACTAGCGAATGCATATTAGTGTTAAATATATCATATAGTTTGTATCTCATAAGATACTGCTGCGGTAGATATCATATAGTTTGTATCTCATAAGATACTACTGCTGCAGATATCATATAGTTTGTATCTCATAAGATACTACTGCTGCAGATATCATATAGTTTGTACCTCATAAGATACTACTGCTGCAGATATCATATAGTTTGTATCTCATAAGATACTACTGCTGCAGATATCATATAGTTTGTATCTCATAAGATACTACTGCTGCAGATATCATATAGTTTGTATCTCATAAGACACTACTGCTGTAGATATCATATAGTTTGTATCTCATAAGACACTACTGCTGTAGATATCATATAGTTTGTATCTCATAAGACACTACTGCTGTAGATATCATATAGTTTGTATCTCATAAGACACTACTGCTGTAGATATCATATAGTTTGTATCTCATACCAGTAATGAAACTGGGGAAAAAAACCTCAAAAACAGTTGAAAGCAACGAACCCAACAGTTTTCTAAAATTTTTCAATACATATACAGATTCTCGAAGAAAGTGGCAGGAGTTGCTGTCCAAAAATTGTTAAAATTATTAGTTTATATTGGCGACGTTTCCAACCTATTCAGTTCCATCAAGTGGCAGATTATATTAAGTTGTGTTGAGGTCTATTCTGATTTTAAATTTCATTTTATCAATAATAGGCTTTAACAAAACTGAATTTTAAAATTTGTTTTACCACTTTCCACAGTTGTTTGCTGGTAGAGGTTGCATTCATGGATGAGTTTTCTTCAAATCTTTATCAACCCGATGTACTAGATATAACAAATCACACCCGTTAACCCTTTTAGTCCTGGCGAACGACGCTCGGCAGGATCTTTATGGTGTCAACCATAATTTTTTCGCCATTATATATATATATATATATATATATATATATATATATATATATATATATGGGGTAAGGTTAGCTCAGTGGTTATGACTGAGTGTTTACTCATTAAGAAAAAATATTAATTTACCGTTATGGTCGTTATTTTTAGTTCCTTGCAATTCGATATTTATCATCCGCCAGGAACATTTGTTGTAAAGAAAAGCGAAATCGGCCAATCAGAAGTTGGGCTCTATTTATTTATTTGGGTTTATTATTGGGGTCATTTATGCATAACGCAGATTTTTTGGACTGGTTATCTAAATGTTGCTACCCTTTTCTAGGCAAGATAGGGGTAGTGGCTTTTCTTGTTTCTGAAGAAAAGCCACTATAAATAATGATATGTTTATAATTTGGGATTTACTCCAGAAGTAAATTATTTTTTTATTTAGGGCGCCAACTTTGGTCACTTTGGTTTTCTATGCTTATTAGGTAGTATTTCTTAAATAAATCACTCATTTTCACTTCATTACGAGTTCATTACTGACGAGCTGTGACTAGATCGGGTCCGGACCAATGTAGGCACTAACGTCGGCCGTTGTCGGTTAAACGAAATCGGATCGGGAGAAATACGGGTCCAAAGTAGGTGCCGCCTAAGACGGATGAGGAGGAGAATCAGCGTTGCCCCCCTCACCACCAACAGCAAATCGATGGACCCTTCAAGGGAAGAATCGGATAGAATGAGTGTACTAAACAATAAAACACTGACAATTGTAGAAGAACATGCACTGGCACAAGCCAGCAACTTTCCTTTGTAAATGTTCTTTGAGGGTAGAAAAAAAATGGTTATTATGTATATATCAGGTCATTCCATAAATAAGGTCGATTTTTAATACTCTGTCTGTTTATATTTCCTCCTTTTTAATTTATTTTTGTTTACATTTGTGGTTTATTAAAGCATTAAAAATACTTCTATTTATCACATTTTGGTTGGTGAAACTTATATTCTGTGCTGAAATTTCATTCGAAATGGATCTCCCGAGACATCACTTACACCATGTTATGCTTTAGGAATTCGATAAAGGAGAAAATGCTGCTTCAACTTATCGAAAACTTGTAGAAATATATGGCGAAAATGTCATTAGTGAGCGACAAGTAAAGCGTTGGTTTGAATGATTTCGAGCAACAAACAAAGCGTAAGCTTGAAGACGAGCCTCGTACAGGTCTAGCAACAGAGCTTGACTACCAACTCCTGCAGGCTACTGTAGAAGATAATCCTGTTGTAACAGTCGAAGAGCTAGCAGAAAAACTTGGATCCACACATTCTACAGTCCACCGATATAAACCACAAGCTTGAAGACGAGCCTCGTATAGGTCTAGCAACAGAGCTTGACTACCAACTCCTGCAGCCTACCGTAGAAGAAAATCCTGTTGTAACAGTAGAAGAGCTAGCAGAAAAACTTGGATCCACACATTCTACAGTCCACCGATATAAACCACAAGCTTGAAGACGAGCCTCGTACAGGTCTAGCAACAGAGCTTGACTACCAACTCCTGCAGGCTACTGTAGAAGATAATCCTGTTGTAACAGTCGAAGAGCTAGCAGAAAAACTTGGATCCACACATTCTACAGTCCACCGATATAAACCACAAGCTTGAAGACGAGCCTCGTACAGGTCTAGCAACAGAGCTTGACTACCAACTCCTGCAGGCTACTGTAGAAGATAATCCTGTTGTAACAGTCGAAGAGCTAGCAGAAAAACTTGGATCCACACATTCTACAGTCCACCGATATAAACCACAAGCTTGAAGACGAGCCTCGTACAGGTCTAGCAACAGAGCTTGACTACCAACTCCTGCAGGCTACTGTAGAAGATAATCCTGTTGTAACAGTAGAAGAGCTAGCAGAAAAATTTGGATCCACACATTCCACATTCCACCGACATAAACCGCAAGCTTGAAGACGAGCCTCGTACAGGTCTAGCAACAGAGCTTGACTACCAACTCCTGCAGGCTACTGTAGAAGAAAATCCTGTTGTAACAGTCGAAGAGCTAGCAGAAAAAACTTGGATCGACCCATTCTACAGTCAAACGACATAAACTGACATTACAGTACCGGCAACTAATGCTAATAAACAGTTATAGATGGATATTTTTGGAACAAAATTTTTGCCTTCGTAACTTTGTTTGGGCTGGATAGGAGGTGAACATATCAAAAGTCCTCGCCCGTAGCCTTTGAGCCTGGGGTGAGGGGGGTTTAGAAGGTCCCATTTTTCGGGGGTTCACTTATATCTCGGAAACCCTGCATCCCTTTTTCGAGATATCTTTAGTTTTCGAAATATCCCCAATCAAATGTTGTCATTTTGGGAAAAAAAAACACTTTTTGCTATTTTCGAGCGGATATCTCATCAACGATGAACCCAAAAAATTAATTGCCGTTCATATAAATAAATATATATATATATATATATATATATATATATATATATATATATAAAACGTTACCATTTTATGTATTTTCCTTCAAACGTTAAAACAGTTTTAGTGTTCATCGTGATATCTGGCAACAACTGTCGAAATGAACCGTTCAATTTCTCACCATTTCCAGTCAATGTATTGTCCAAAATATACTCCATTATGTAAATATAGTGAGTACTGGACGTATAAATAGCACATATATAATTTTGGGCCCACTAACAAGTTATTCACAATCCAATAAACAAGATCTTATCCATTATATTGGCACTGGTTTTGCTAAGACCATGTGAGTGGGTATATAACGTTTGAAAGAAAATACATAAAATAGTAAAGTAATATATATTATTGAAGGTAATGTAATGTTCTACAACCCTATAGCCGACATTTATTCTTTGGGTTCATCGTTGAAGATATATCCGGTCGAGAATACATCAAAGTGTGTTTTTTCACAAAATTACTAATAGTGGATATCTCGAAAAACTTTGAGTTGAACTTGTAGCATATTTAATCAGCTTTTATTTGTTGTAGGATAGTCATGTCGCTAGGACGCAGGGTTTCCGAGATATAAGTGAAAACCCGAAAAATGGGACCTTCTAAACCCCCCTTCCCCCCGGCACAAAGGCTACGGGTGAGGACTTTTGATATCCAGCCCAAACAAAGTTTCGAAGGCAAAAATTATGTTCCAAAAATTTCCATCTATAGCTATTCGTTGTCTGGACTGTTACATGTGGGATGAACTGATATATAGGTTGTTTTAGTGAAATCCGACAGAAATGCAGCCTTTACTAATAACCCTGCTGAAAAATGTGCATAGTTTTGCAGTTCATGCGTGACGGACATTGTAAATTCTAATTATAATTAATGAAATCATTCTGAAGGGAAAATACCTATGATTGAACCTAAAGATTTGTAGAATGAACCATCCGACCACACACCTAATGGTATAGTACTCCATGGATTGATTCAGTCCAACAATAGACCTACTGAGAACTGATTGGTTCTCTATCAGTACATCTACATTCATACTAGAGTATTGTAGGAGATGGTTCTTTGTGATAGACTTGTTGGTCACCCATTCCAGTCTTTCAATGGAGGTGTTGAGGCGTTCAGGAATCCGCTTCGAAATTCCTAAGATACTGCTTTTTTTTTTAATGGCGCATCCACGTCTAGGCCATTAGCGCCGGCATCCAGAGTGCAGCGAGGAATTTTCCCAACGAGCCGTGATATTAGAAAATGTCTGATGCCGATGGGGATCGAACCCACAATCTTCCCGCCCTATGATACTGTTAAAGACAGAATTGTACATTTCTGTTGAAAAGAGTAACAATGATCACTGTAGAAACTGCTTCAGGATGGTGAAAATTCATCTTCTCCACGACAAATAAATCTTTGAAGCGTGGTCAAAAGGACTTATGTCCAAATATTAATTTTTGAGGAGAGCAAAATCAATGTTGCTTAATACCAAGAAGGAAGTGAAAAAATTGACTTAAGGCTATAGCATCAATTAGTACAGCTGACCAACTTTTAAAGTTTGGCTTAACATCTTAATACCAACCGGGAGCTCTGATTTTGTGCTATCAGGCTGTACCGTATGAAATGTCAGTTCTGGACTTGCCGATTTCCTTCAAATGTCTTGAAACTGTCGTGGCTCCTACTCCGAGTTCTTTGGCATATTCCCTAGTGCTTTTTGAGGGACAAGCTTTCTCTCAGGTGGTCATTGTCAAGCTTGCTTTCTGGCCTTCCTCGCTCCTCGTTGTCAAGGTAAAAATATCCACTTCGAAACCTGGAAAACCACCGGTAAACAGTTCGTTCATTCACCGTTCCCTCCCCGAACGCCGTGTTAATGTTCATACACGCCTCAGCAGCGCTATGACCGATCTTAAACTCATAACGAAAAATAATACGGATTTCCGTTGAAATCATAATTTAAGTTTTATTTTTTTCCCAAAGGATCGTTCTCACAACACAGTACGCAAGTTATTGATTAAATAATAGAAATAAAAGAGCTTTAATTCTATAGGAATAACAAAGATGTTTGTAAATAACAAAATAAAAAAGGGAAAGGATTAAATCGCAAAGTAAACAAAACTGACTTTTCATACGGTACAGCCTGATATAATACCACCTCATAACCTCGAAACACTCAAAAAGTCCGATTCGCAGGAACTGCATCATCTTAGCGCGGTTCCGTTCTTATCCCTAATGTTGGAAAGGTTGACAAAGAAACAGGTATAATTTTGGTTAGACCCTTCATGAAATAATTCAAGATCTCAAATAGGTTACGGTTGCAAGGGTAGATACCTCATTCCTGACTACCTGGCCTTGTCAAGGTTGCAAGGGTCCATACCTCATACCTGACTACCTGGCCTTGTCAAGGTTGCAAGGGTCCATACCTCATACCTGACCTTCTGAAGGTTGCAAGGGTCCATACCTCATACCTGACTACCTGGCCTTGTCAAGGTTGTAAGGGTCCATACCTCATACCTGACTACCTGGCCTTCTGAAGGTTGCAAGGGTAGATACCTCATACCTGACTACCTGGCCTTGTCAAGTTTGCAAGGGTCCATACCTCATACCTGACCTTCTGAAGGTTGCAAGGGTCCATACCTCATACCTGACTACCTGGCCTTGTCAAGGTTGTAAGGGTCCATACCTAATACCTGTCTACCTGGCCTTGTGAAGGTTGCAAGGGTCCATACCTCATACCTGACTACCTGGCCTTATGAAGGTTGCAAGGGTCCATACCTCATACCTGACTACCTGGCCTTATGAAGGTTGCAAGGGTCCATACCTCATACCTGACTACCTGGCCTTGTCAAGGTTGCCAGGGTCCATACCTCATACCTGACCTTCTGAAGGTTGCAAGGGTCCATACCTCATACCTGACTACCTGGCCTTCTGAAGGTTGCAAGGGTAGATACCTCATACCTGACTACCTGGCCTTCTGAAGGTTGCAAGGGTAGATACCTCATACCTGACTACCTGGCCTTGTCAAGGTTGCATAGGTAGATTCCTCATACCTGACTACCTGGCCTTGTCAAGGTTGCAAGGGTCCATACCTCATACCTGACTACCTGGCCTTCTGAAGGTTGCAAGGGTAGATACCTCATACCTGACTACCTGGCCTTCTGAAGGTTGCAAGGGTCCATACCTCATACCTGACTACCTGGCCTTGTGAAGGTTGCATGGGTAGATACCTCATACCTGACTACCTGGCCTTGTCAAGGTTGCAATGGTCCATACCTCATACCTGACTACCTCGCCTTGTCAAGGTTGCAAGGGTCCACACCTCATACCTGACTCCCTGGCCTTGTGAAGGTTGCAAGGGTAGATACCTCATACCTGACTACCTGGCCTTGTCAAGGTTGCAAGGGTCCATACCTCATACCTGACTACCTGGCCTTATGAAGGTTGCAAGGGTCCGTACCTCATACCTGACTACCTAGCCTTGTCAAGGTCGCATAGGTAGATACCTCATACCTGACTACCTGGCCTTGTCAAGGTTGCAAGGGTCCATACCTCATACCTGACTACCTGGCCTTCTGAAGGTTGTAAGGGTCCATACCTCATACCTGACTACCTGGCCTTGTGAAGGTCGCAAGGGTCCATACCTCATACCTGACTACCTGGCCTTGTGAAGGATCGCTCTTTAAACACGCTGCTTACTGTTTTTTATTTCATTTTACTATAATACTAATTTTACAGATAAATGCAATTAAAAAAGAAAACACATTTGAAGCTTTAAGCAATTATTTCTTCGATTGAAATCGCCTAATCGAAAATTGCTTCAGAATCTTTTTTTGTAGAGCATTTAGTAAGCTTTCGAATGTTAACGACCCGCTTATGGATTTGGCCGCTTACAACCGTTTTCGAGATATTAAGGAAAATATACGAAGTCCCCAACATTTCATGTCTATTAATAAAATATTTTATTCTAATCCTTCCTTAACTCAAAACGTAACCAAAATTTAAAAAAAAATTTGTTTATATAAATTTAAAACATGCAGAAAATGTTTCAACTGAATCCCATGTTTCTAAGTACCCTAACCAAAAACGTTTTTCGACAACTATGTTCCCAATTTTCTCGAAAACGATTAAAACTATCGCTTTAAAAATGGTTTAATTCGTTTTTCTAGGCCAATAAACCTATAAAGCGAGTACTTGCAAGCACATGAAGTAAGCGGAACGATTTTTTTCGCGCGAATTTCGCTCCAAAAACCATGTTCCGGTGGGCGGATTCTGCTGTTTACGAACTTGACCTTTCAAATTAGACGAAAGATTTTTGTATCAAATTTCATCAAAATCAGACAATTCGTCTGGGACCTAGAGGGCAGACAGACATATTTTGATCAACCGATATTTTTTCGTTCTCTAGGGGTTCTGAAACGTAAAATTTTCTAGTCGGCGCTTTCGGATTGCTTCATGAGGTCAGCCCTATAAGCACGGTTCCTCCCTATGGAGGGAGGGAGGAAACGCGCTAAAATGACCTAAACCCTTATGACCAGGCATGAAAGAAATAGCCCAGTATTACCAGGGATGTTTGATTATATTCCGAATGATCTTGGGGACTTGGCTCCATTTTCAAAGCCCGTACATCAATGGATGTAGAAGTGCAAGGAGGGAAGATGACAGCTGGGTGAAGGTATTGTTGAGGATAAGTTCCGTGATATTGTATCTCCTGAGACGAATCCTACAGGTCTATCGTAGCCAACTCTTGGTCGTAGTCTGAACTTGAAACATTTCAAGGTTGTCTTATAATATGTCACAACACGCAACAGCTGACATTCAGAGTTTCTCTCTCTCCTCTCTCTCTCTCTCTCTCTCTCTCTCTCTCTCTATATATATATATATATATATATATATATATATATATATATATATATACCAGCTGTTACCCAGTGAGCCATGCTACACCTACTTTCTGCCTTTGACTCTCCCCGTATCAAGGTCTACCTGTATACCCAGTTCTACCTGTATACCCAGTTACGTCAAAATCGGCCAAACGGTGTGAATTTGCTTATATCTGTCTAGTAATTCTTGATACAGCCAACAGAGACAAGCACCACAGCAATTCATAAGACAGCTGATAGAGGCCAGCACCACAGCCTGCGAGTAGTTAGACAGTGACTGTTGATATAACATTTCAATAAACTGCATTCCATGATTATATAATGATGTAAAGTCATCAATGAGTTCGAGTTATTCTAATCATCAAGAACATCAATAAATAAATTTGAGACATTATTCAAAATGGCCGTCAGAATCTGAATGGCTCAGTGTAGCCAGTTTTTCTTGAACAAAACTTTTGATCAAATTCTGAAATTTGATTATTTTGACCTAGCCTAGGAGATTTCTCGTATCAAGACCTACCTGTGGGCCAAGTTCAAAATTAGTCAAACGGTGTAGATTTGTATGAGGAACCAACAGACAAACAGATAAACAGGCAGACACGTGATATATATATATATATATATATATATATATATATATATATATATATATATATTCTCTCGAAAGTTTTGATCAGGCGATGTCAATTGGAGAAATAAGTGCTTAACATTTTGAAGTAATAGATTTCGTTTATTCGAACGGACCTTTTTTTTTTAGGTACACCAGACTAGAAAGCCAACAGACAAATACATATGTATATATATATATATACAGTATATATATATATATATATATATATATATATATATATATATATATATATATATATTTATACATTTATATATATATAAATTTGAAACACCGTTATTTCCGTTCTCTAGGGGTTCTGAAACGTAAAATCTTCTAGTCGGCACTTCCGGATTGTTTCATGACCTTATAAGCGGGGTTCCTCCCTATGGAGGGAGGAAGGCACCGCGCTGAAATTATAGCATTTCGGGTAAACTTCTTCAGGTCTTAACCCCTATGCGGTAAGCGAATATTTATTAAAGAACTTCAGCAATGATTTCTGAAAAATTTCTAAGATCTATGAGAGCAAAAAAAAAAGAAAGCTTAACTTTTCTCAATTTTGCGTTACAATACAGCCAACCACGGTGGAGAGAATCTTAACAACCAACTCCAGATCAACTCACAAGATAATAACAATATTTTTCACATTATTCTTGACAGAGAGTTCATTTCAACATTTTCTTTTGTTTTATTATTTCTTTTTTTCTGTTTGGTTCTAATTCGATTCTATACAGAATTCTTAGAAGCCATTCCCGGCTGAAGATGTGCCTCAGGGGAATAGCAATCAGGAAACCTCCCCTCTATATTGTAAAGGTTAATAAACTCAGCTGTCTATCATGCAATGTTATCATCTTAAACATCTTAATCCACTTCATTTATTATGGTATTTTAAAATATACTTACTGTATTTAGATTTTATGGAATCTATGTATGTTCACTTATTTTAGATTATCTTTAACATTGCACCATCCCCCCCGGCCCCCATTTCTGGACGCTCAATTACACTTAAATGTGGAATTCTCATAACTCTTGGGGGGGGGGGCGAGGTTAGCTCAGTGGTAGAGCACTCGACTAATGAACTGGATGGCCAGGTTCAAAACCCGAGCGCGCACTAAAGATTTTTTCTTCTAGTGCTGCCGTTCGAGAGTTGGATTTGGGGTCCCAGATCGTCCCTAGGCTCACCCAGCCTTTAATTAATTTAATTAATAATGGGTACCTTGGGTGCTAATGACTCTAGCAGTCGAAGCAGCCAAGGGGAAAATCAGGAGGCCGGAGCATAGTATTGACCACACTATCTCCCTAGTGTGCCGTATGGTCAAGAATCAGATACCTCTACAGTATCTGTCCCTCTGGGCCCTTGTGGCCTGTTACGGGACTGAATTTTTTTTTTTACTCATAACTCTTGAGTTAACAGAGAAAATTATGAATATATATATGTCTATATATATATATATATATATATATATATATATATATATATATACTTATATATGTAAATAGATAGGTAATAGTTTATTGGCATAATTAGTAGACGTTACCATAGGGTTTGGCCATTCGTTATTAAATTACCCGCTACTATTCAAAAAGCGCAAATGATGTTATCCTTAGAGCTTCGATGGTGAAGCGGGAGAGCTTGAACATTAAGTCCTTATTCGAAGGTGAAAGAATTCCAGTTTGTTCAAGTATATATATATATATATATATATATATATATATATATATATATATATATATATATATGAATTATTTCGGTTTATTTTAGCCTTCTGCTCAAATTCAGGAACATAAATATGCTTTAGGTCCACCGACAAACCTATGTAATGTACTGTATATCATACCGTCTTCTTTTTCGTACATGGCCACTGAGCATGCGCGAGCGCAAGCGGTAACTTTTTTGTAACGTTTTTTCCAGCTCGCTCATCGCTAAAACATATTTATGCTAAATACCTTCTTAACCAAATTCTTTGATAGTTTGGTGATGCGATGTGCTTTCAACCATGGTTACTTAAGTGTCTTCTAGGCCTTCCTCCCTCCCCCTAGGCATTCTCTAGTGCTGAAGAAGGCTGCCAAAGTGCAGCCGAAACGTCCAATATAGATTTCTTCCTGAAGGTCTGACGTTTTTTCTCCCAGCTGAATCCCATCCATCCCCTGTCTGCGTAAGTTTCTAATGTTTACAATTCATAACATATTGAACAAACGTTGAACATAATGTTTATTATTTATTTATTTTTTAAAATTAATAATGATAGTAAACAAAACAAAAATGAAAATAATAAAGAAGAGTTTTAATTTAGCGAGGCGCTCGCTAAAAGTCAAAGGTTCCATTATTAGACATCCTGAAAACGGAATTCATTCCAATCTATGCTTTATCTTTGTCTAGAATATAGCCATTTAAATTTGGATCTTATCTTTTTGAAAACCGTATTAACGGATGTCTAGTAATTACGGATCAAGCGGAAGCTTACTAGGATGAGTCGCCATTTGAAGAACAATTACACCTCTTGTTAAGATTAGCCTGATGAAGTGGCAAATCTTCCTAGAAACTCCTGTATTATCTCCTGTATCGATCATTATCGAATCGTTCAATCGCGGGGTCAAAGACCCGACAGAATGATATTTCAAGGCCTTCTGTATTTCATCTGATTAGGCACATTGTTTCTTCAACTCGGGAGCACCATTGATGAAAATCAATCCAATCAAGATAACATAGTTATTAGGAAACATTTCAATCAATTTCGAGTCCATTAAATCTTCCAATTAAATATTGGGTGTGCTTATGTAATAAAATTACTTTAAACTGGTGTTAATTAAACACAATCCCCTCAAAAAAACTAAAGTTGAAAAAAAGAGGCCAAGTTCCAGGCCCCTCCCAAAAACAGTTTGCCTATGAAAGTTATATCATAGTATTGGGCCAAGTTTAGGCCCTTAATGCCTTGCCAAGAACTTAATAATAACCTCTCACTTATTTGTACATGTTAAACTTAGCCAGTTTTCTTTAAACGATGTCCGCTAAAAAAATCGGATTTATTACAAAGTTTCTGGTATTTACCTGAGTGTGATATTCCGCTTGGTATTGTGACGAGCTGTCCATCAAGAAGGTGAAATAGGAGCTTGGTCGAGACCACCCGCGGCAGCCCAAGCTCCGACGTCGGATCTTACTGACCGAAATGGCGCGCATAAAAAAAAACCCTGGGAAAAGGCCCCCTACACAACTTTTCTGTATTTTTGGATTTTCCCATTAGTTTCAGGTTTTCCTTACCGAGACGTTCAGATAGTTATTTGATACCCCACATAATGGGTTTTGGCAGGACGCAATTTTTGCCTTCAATAACACCCTAATGTCTATTATCCTGCAAAATGTCATGTCTCTAGCTTCTTGGGAAGTGCCTAATAATTTTGATGAGTGAGTTCCATCGTCTATATCTGAAAAACGCTCCAATGTAACGAGAATCCATCCCGAAAGTCTATTGTGCCTGCAGACAACCTATTTATGGTGAGTTACCACTTTCTTCTCCACCATTGTCTCTGCCATTGTGTTTAGCTGCCACTGTCTGCCACACATCATCCGGCTTCCATATATATCCATCCATTAAGGCCCTTCGGATCTCATGTAATTAATTTTTGACGGTCTCAGATCGAACCAGCATTTTATTATTGGACTAGCGCGACTTTGTCAGCGTGGATAGTCACTTTGGGCAGCATATTTTGGTATATCTTTTGATTTATTTCGGATTATAAACACCGTCGTGCAGTAATGCTTCTCTATACACGATATTAGAGGTATAGCCATCGGGGATGAAGCATACAGGCTGCTAGGATTGGCTAACACCTGACAGAGCGACTAAGCTGACCCCTTAGGGATTGTTAAACCCTAGTGTGTATAGAGGTATAGCCATCGGGGATCAAGCATACAGGCTGCTAGGATTGGCTAACAACTGACAGAGCCACTAAGCTGCCCCCTTAGGGATTGTTAAACCCTAGTGTGTATAGAGGTATAGCCATCGGGGATCAAGCATACAGGCTGCTAGGATTGCTAACACTTGACAGAGCCACTAAGCTGACCTCTTAGGGATTGTTAAACCCTAGTGTGTATAGAGGTATAGCCATCGGGATGAAGCATACAGGCTGCTAGGATTGCTAACACCTGACAGAGCCACTAAGCTGACCTCTTAGGGATTGTTAAACCCTAGTGTGTATAGAGGTATAGCCATCGGGGATGAAGCATACAGACTGCTAGGATTGCTAACACCTGACAGAGCCACTAAGCTGACCCCTTAGGGAGTGTTAAACCCTAGTGTGTATAGAGGTATAGCCATCGGGGATCAAGCATACAGGCTGCTAGGATTGCTAACACTTGACAGAGCCACTAAGCTGACCTCTTAGGGATTGTTAAATCCTAGTGTGTATAGAGGTATAGCCATCGGGGATCAAGCATACAGGCTGCTAGGATTGCTAACACCTCACAGAGCCACTAAGCTGACCCCTTAGGGAGTGTTAAATCCTAGTGTGTATAGAATATCAGGCAAACAGACAAAAATTCTAAAAATCATTGTTTTGGGTACTATTTCGTTGATAAAGCCCCCCAATAGTATTTTTTCCATCGTATCTTCAATGAACAGACAGCGATCCGTTAGAATTTTCTATATGTATAGATATTCAATGGAATTGGTTGTTATTAGTTATGATAACAATTGTATATATGTTTAGATCTAATAAATATGCCCAATAAAAGTGTAGCAAAATAAAACCGAACTCAGTAGAATGTTTCCAACCTCCAGTAAATGCATCATCTTACCGCCTTTTCCATTAATGTTTTTTCTCATTTGCATATGGAGGGTTGAGAGCACAACTAGACCAAGTCCATGTTATACAGTTTTCACAAAATGTGTATTATTTGTTTTAATTGGATTGCAGGAATTGTATAAATCCTATTGACCAGTATAATTCATAAAAAGATTTTAACTTAAACACTGACATTATATATGTATATCCTTGTTCATAAAATAGTAATAACTTGGACTTGGCTTACTTGTGCTCTGAAAACAAATAAGATTATCTTCCTGATGTGTAGCAAGTAGTAATGAAAAGATCCATTTTATTAATACTCTTCAATCCCATTACAACATAAAATGTCAAAAATGGACTTGGTCTAGTTGTGCTCTCAAATCTCCATATATAAAAAGTCCGACTCGCAGGAACTGCATCATCTTTGCGCGGTTCCGTTCTTCTCCATAGTCTAATTTGGAAAGATGAAAATTATTATTATTTATTTATTTATTTACAGAAATATTACAATCTACAGTATATGTATTATGTAATTTGACATAGGTATAGGTATAGCTTGACCACGCCTCAGGTGCCACCAGTTGTCAACCGAATACCTTCCTTTAGGAAGGATTCTAGGATGACCTGGAGTTACCTTACGCCATCCAACCACACTCTGCGACTAGCAGGGAGGATTGGAGGCGAATGAGGCGTGGCCTGTGATATCACGAGGAGAGAATATATATAAAAAGTCCGACTCGCAGGAACTGCAGCATCTTAGCGCGGTTCCGTTCATATCCCTAGTCTAATTTGGAAAGATGAAAATAGAAGCACTTATTATTTTGTTTCCACCAGTCTTGAAAGGTCTTGATTTACAATCTTACCTGGAAGGGTCGGCTAACACTAGAAACGGTCCCGCTAGTTACAAGGTCTTGGAATCTTGGAAATCTATATTTCTAACAATAAATTGTTTTTGTTATTTTACTTAACCAGTTTTATTGTCAAATGCCTTATCCAACTATAAGCAATTAAAAAATAACAAGGAATAAAACAAACAAAAAGAGCCGTTCGAATAAACGAAATCAATTACTTTAAAGTTTTAAGCTCTTATTTCTCCGATTGACATCGCCTGATTAAAACTTTCTTCAGAACCTTTTTGTAGAGATTGTCAACGGTTTTCGAGATACTAACGAAAGTATACAAAGTTACCAAAACTTTTTATGTCTGTTAATAAATTATTTTATTCTAACCCTTCTTTAACTCCAAAGGTAACAAAAATTTCAACATATTAGTTTTAATGAAAGTAGAACATGCAGAAAATGTTTCAACTGAATCCCATAATTCTAACTACCCAAACCAAAAACGGTATTCAAAAACTATTTTTCCAATTTTCTCGAAAACGGTTAAAGCTATCGCTTTGAAAATGATTTCATTCGTTTTCCTAGCCCAAGAAGCCTACAAAACGAGTACTTACAAGCTCATGAACTCAAAAACGTAAGCGTTACGTTTTTTTTGCGCGAATTTCGCCCCGAACGCCATCTTCCAGTGGAAGGATTTTGCTGGTTAACGAACTTGACCTTTCAAATTGGACGACGGATTTTTGTACCAAATTTCATCAAAATCGGACCATTCGTCTTCGACCTAGAGAGCGAACAGACAATATATATATATATATATATATATATATATATATATATATATATATATATACACACAAATTTGAACCACCATCATTTTCGGCCTCTACGGGTTCTGAAACGCAAAGTTTTCTAGTCGGCACTTCTGGATTGCGTCATGAGATCAACCTTATAAGCGGGGTTCCTCCCTATGGGGGAGGGAGGAACCGCGCTAAAAAGCTCCTGCCCTCTTGCGAAAAATGAAACATCTTTTGACATTTTCTAGGTAGTTAATAAAACCAAAAAAAAAAAACAACTCGTATTTCAGAAAAGGAAAAACATATACAAAAGGGAGGCTGAGCGGGCTGCATTTTCACCTTTGAAGAAGCCCGTCATATGCTGTGTGGGCCTAGTTAATCTGACTCCTCGAACGAAGGCACTACAAGATGAAATCCCTCAGGGTTTGCCCGGATCATACAGAACGATCCTCCAAACCCTTATAATAATAATACAAGAAGAGCGAAGCTGCTGTTTCGAGGACAGCTTTATGAATAGCTTTCAAAGGCTTGCTGAATATTTGATTATTATTTATTAATTCTTGAGCACCCGCAACAAAGGCGACTCACCCAATATAGCCATCAAACCATTGAATATAAGTAGAGCAGAAAAGCTGATTCTGTTTTGGCGGGTATTGGCGCGCCAGGAATAGGGTCACTCTTACTCCAGGATCCATTGTTTCTTGTTGGGCTTTGTTTCTGGCGGCACTTTCATCTGGAGGAGTTTGGGTGTAGCTCTATGGTATGAAACAATATGTAGTGTTTTCGATAAGAGATAATACTTCTCAAAAGTCCGACTCGCAGAAACTGCGTCATCTTAGCGCGGTTCCGTACATCTCGAAGAAATGGAATAGATTAGCATCACAAATCACAGGAAACTGACAGTAGCCAACTTACACAGAAGCGGATAATTCTTAATCTGTATAAGTCAATACAATTATGTACTGAAAACGTACTTACTCTTTGGCTACTGCTAAGAAGGCTCTATTCTAAACAACCGAAAATTCGTTGTCATTTTAAGTATCTTGTTTTACTAGCAAATTCGTTTTACTGTTATAATCAACTGTAAATATGTGCTTCATGGCGAATAAAATTCCATTCTGACGTGGGTTAAATCTTTCTATAAAATAAGAAATAACGATAACTACAGTTAGAGGCTATGAGGAAGGTTATATAGACCGGAGAATTCAAAACAAACTAAGTCATCATGATTAGCCACTGCCATCTTGATTGCCACAGCCACTCCAAACTTACCAATACCTTTCACCGCTTCTTAGCTTATTTTACTACAATACTAATTTTACTGATAAATGCAATTTAAAACAAGAAACAACCAATTAAAAAGTGAGTTAAGCAAAGAGAAAAACCCTTTCAAAACAACATAACACACACTTTCTACGTTTTAAGTGCTTATATCTCTGATTGGCGTTGCCCCATCGAATATTGCTTCAGGACCTTTTTTATAGAGAATTTAGTAAGCATTCGAATGGTCACCTTCCACTTAGCACGATTTCCCAACCGTAATCGAGACATTTACGAAAAATGTATGAAGATCTGAAAACTTTTCATGTCTATTAATAAAATAATTTTTTTTTCGCATACTTCCTTAACTCCAAATATAACCAAAATTTAAACATCTTAGTTGGGATTAATTTCCAAGTTGTAGAAAATATTTCAATTGAATCCCGCGATTCTAAGTACTCACAAAAATATAATGACTTACAAAAACATTAATTCCACTTTTCTCAGGAACGGTTACAGATATCGCCTTAAAAATGGTTTCATTCGTTTTCTTATGCTAAGAAACCTATAGAACAAATACCTGCAAGCATATAAACTCAAAAACGTAAGCGTTACGATTTTTTTGCGCGAATTTCGCCCCAAACACTATCTTCTAGTGGGCGGATTCTGCTGGTTAACGAACTTGACCTTTCAAATTAGACGACAGATTTTTGTACCAAATTTCGTTAAAATCGGACCATTTTTGAGCTTGCTAGAGCGCGAACAGACAAGCATATATATATATATATATATATATATATATATATATATATATATATATACAAATTTGGGCCACCTATATTTTCGTGATCTATAGGGTCTGAAACGTGAAAGTTTCTAGTCGGCACTTCCGGATTGCGTCATGAGGTCAACCTCATAAGCGGGTTCTCCCTATGGAGATAGGGAGTAACCGCGCTAAAAGTCACAAGAGCTCTTTTCTACAAAGACCCTCAAACGAATGAAAAACTTGACCGAGCTTCATTAATCTTGCAGTAAACACACAAAAATAACTGCAAATTGGTTAAAAGTAATTACTCCCTGGTAACTATAAACTACTAACTGAAGTTAAGGCAACAGGTTAATAACTCGAGTTAATTTTACCAGAAGTAATTATACATTTTACGTCCGTTCATACGTACGAACGTACATAATCCTTCCTAATACCACCTTCTATATCCTTCCTAATACCTCCTTCTATATCCTTCCTAATACCACCTTCTATATCCTTCCTAATACCACCTTCTATATCCTTCCTAATACCTCCTTCTATATCCTTCCTAATACCACCTTCTATATCCTTCCTAATACCTCCTTCTATATCCTTCCTAATACCTCTATCTATATATACTTCCTATCATTTCCTTCTATATCCTTCCTAATACCACCTTGTATATCCTTCTAATTACCTCCATCTATATACTTCCTAACATCTCCTTCTATATCCTTCCTAATACCTCCATCTATATATACTTCCTAACATCTCCTTCTATATCCTTCCTAATACCACCTTGTATATCCTTCTTATTACCTCCATCTATATACTTCCTATCATCTCCTTCTATATCCTTCCTAGTACCACCTTGTATATCCTTCTTAATGCATCCTTCTATATCCTTCCTAATAACTCTTTCTATATCCTCCTCCTCCTATTTTCGCACATTATTCATTCCTTATGGAGTGTCAGCAATGGCTGCCTTCTCCCCTCTGTTCTTCCTTGTGTATAGCTATGTATGAGATATTTAAGATATTTATTTACTTATTGTATTTATATATACAGATTCTAAATATTCAATAAAAAAAAAAAAAAAAAAAAAAAAAAAAAAAAAAAAAAAAATATTTTCGCATTTCGAATTGGCGCTTAAGGAGCCCAAAGGAAGCAGGCAGTAGAAGGCACGCCTGCGTTCTTTTAGGCTGTACTAATTTTTAAGCCTTAAGAAGAGTCATCTAAGGATGCAAAACATGTAGAGCCGTTTTAATAAATTGACTTTTGTATTAATTTTGATATTTATCTATTGACCTTCCATCTTAAAAAAAAAAAAAAATAATAACACTTCGGGTCACTATTAGCACGGTTCCTCTCTTTTTAAGAAAGAAACTCGCTTATGAGTTTGATTTTGATTGAAATATTTGATTAATATTTGAAGAAAGTGGCAGATGTTACTGTCCGAAATTGTTTGAATTATTAGTTTATTTTGGTGACGTTTCGAACCTATTCAGGTACGTCATCAGACATCTACAGAAATAAAAGAAAAGTAAAATGAAGAATATGGAGGAAACAACTCCTATGCTACTAATAACGATACCGATACATAATAACAATACAATAATAATGATACAATATATTAACTAACTTATATTAAATTGTGTTAAAGTCTATTGTGATTTTAAATTTCAATTTAGGTCCATAAAAATGAAATTTAAAATTACCATAAACTGTAACATAATATTCGATTAATAGTTATCCTGTACTGACAAGAGATGGCGCTAGGATCTAGATTGCTATATATGATGCCTAGATTTAATATCAACTCTTTAATAACTGATAAAATAATCATTCACCGTCATTATGAATTCACTATTATTATATATTTTTTTTTATTATTATATAAAACAGAAATAAAACTTGAAATGTCGGACCAAACAAAGGGCGTAAAAACCACAAAGTTTATCGCTCTGAATAAACTGTAATCTAATCAATATAAAATTGGAGAAGACTTTTTTTCTTTTTTCTTTTTTTTTTTTTACGACGCATCGACTTCTTGGCCACTACCGCCGAAAACAGTGGATTAATTATTTTTAATTTATCCAATTGAAAAGGAATAACTTCTCCGGTTATTCCAAATACACTACCTCAATTAAAATAAAAAAGTCCGTCACGCAGGAGCTGCATAACTAAGCACTTTCCTCAAAATTTGGGTAGTGTAGACTGCTTTCCAGAACAATTTGCTTAAAATATCCGACATAAATAAAATAAAAACATGAATAGTTCTCTTATAAATTTGTAATGAGTAACTGATCAATTATTAATTTGCTTCCAGAGTTATGTTTACACATGGTACCTATTACACTACGTAATAAATACAAAAAACCTTACATTATCGTATTTTGATCTAACGCAGGAACAGGATACAGTCACTCTAGTGGTAGAAAGCGCTCCTTGCGGAGGCTTTGTGAGCCTACGTCTCGCGGGCTTTTCTATTGAAATATATTACAAATTAAACCCCCGCTTTCCCATTGACCGATTCAGCTCATTTTTACAACACTTCTTTCTCATGAGTTACCCACGACGTATATCGGAATTTGGGTCCGGAGTAAACCCCCCTTCTAATGAACCTATTTAGTATATTTTTACAACACATATTTACCTGCAGATTACCACTACGAATACCGAGTTTCGTCGAAATATACCAAAAATCACGGCTGGTAGTGGCGAATTGGTATTGTGGGTCCGGAGTAAACCCCCCCTTCTAATGAACCGATTTAGTTCATTTTAGCGCGGTTCCTCCCTCCCCCATAGGGAGGAACCCCGCTTATAGGGTTGATACAATGAAACAATCCGGAAGTGCCGACTAGAATATTTCGCGTTTCAGAACCCCTAGAGACCGAAAATAACGGTGGTTCAAATTTGTATATATATATATATATATATATATATATATATATATATATATATATATATATGTATATATTTATTTATATATATATATATATTTGTCTGTTCGCTCTCTAAATAGAAGACGAATGGTCCGATTTTGATGAAATTTGGTACAAAAATCCTTCGTCCAATTTGAAAGGTCAAGTTCGTTAACCAGCAAAATCCGCCTACTGGAAGATGGCGTTTGGGGCGAAATTCGCGCAAAAAAAATCGTAACGCTTACGTTTTTGAGTTCATAAGCTTGTAAGTACTCGTTTTATATGATTCCTGGGCTAGGAAAACGAATGAAACCATTTTGAAGGCGATCGCTTTAACCGTTTTCGAGAAAATTGAAAAATAGTTTTTGAATACCGTTTTTGGTTTGGGTACTTAGAATTACGGGATTCAGTTGAAACTTTATCTGCATGTTCTACTTTCATTAAAACTAATATGTTGAAAGTTTTGTTACGTTTGGAGTTAAGGAAGGGTTAGAATAGAATATTTTATGAACAGACATGAAAAGTTTTGGGAAGTTCGTATACTTTCATTAATATCTCGAACACGGTTGGGAAATCGTGGTAAGTGGATAGAAACTATTTGAAAGCTTACTAAATTCTCTACAAAAAAGATTCTAAAACTATTTTTGATTAGGTATGTCAATCGGAGAAATAAGTGCTTAAAACTTCAAATACGTCTGTTTTGTTCTTATGAACGGGTTTTTGTCGTTCTTGTTGTAATTTTTGTCTCTTTCCCTTCGTTGAAAGTTCAAGACTGGTGGAACCAAAATATAACTGTCAGGGTTCGGTCACTGCTACTTAATAAAACTACATTTTATCGTAAAAATGGTTTTATTGTGCCGACGTTTCGGCTTGAACTTCAAGCCTTCATCAGGGCTGTAAATACAAGTAGGACATATTTAACACTAATATATGCACATATCTATGTAAATATACCTAACATATATATATATATATATATATATATATATATATATATATATATATATGTATATATATATACATATATAATATATATATATATATATTTATATATATGCATATACACATACACATATACACGCACACATATATACATATATATGCCCACATACATACACATATGGGGTATGTATTATTAAGTAGCAGTGACCTAACCCGGACAATCCCTACCTTGCATCATCAACGGTCAACGATCTCCTCTCAACAAAAAAATAACTGCTTCTATTTTAATCTTTCGAAATTAGACTAGGGATAAGAACGGAACCGCGCTAAGATGAGGCAGTTCCTGCGAGTCGGACTTTTTATATCTCACTTTTCTCTGTATATTACCACTATGAATACCAAGTTTCGTTGAAATATAACAAATATTACGGCTGACATAGTCAAATTAGTGTTTTGCGTTCGGGGTAAACCCCCCCTTCCGGTGGCCCGACTTTAGTGGTTAACGAACTCGTTCAATCGTTTGCTAATTGAATGCTATATACCAAGTTTCGTGACGAAAAAACAAAAACTCTGGCCGCTATCGTGTTAACACACACACACACACACACACACACACATATATATATATATATATATATATATATATATATATATATATATGTATATATATGCATATATATAGATATATATATATAAATTTTAACGGGGGTCATTTTCGGTGTCTACTAGGTAGGATCGATAAAGATTTGAAGAATTTTTTCAAAAATTCCGTCATGAGTCCAACCTCAATAGCTACTTTCCTTCGGAGGAAAGTGTTAAAAATAATACAATATATCTACAGCCAATTTCTTCATCTTTATTTTATCCTTTCTATTAAAAATATATTGATTTGATTAAATATTTTTATTCAAATTATACATTCTTCTACATTTTTATGTCAATGCATTTTCAATTGCACATATATACATAGGAAACAAGATTTGTGCAATATTTTAGCGCGGTTCCTCCCTCCCCCATAGGGAGGAACCCCGCTTATAAGGTTGATACAATGAAACAATCCGGAAGTGCCGACTAGAAAATTTTGCGTTTCAGAACCCCTAGAAACCGAAAATAACGGTGGTTCAAATTTGTATATATATATATATGTATATATTATATATATATATATATATATATATATATATATATATATATATATATATATTTGTCTGTTCGCTCCCTAAATAGAAGACGAATGGTCCGATTTTGATGAAATTTGGTACAAAAATCTGTCGTCCAATTTGAAAGGTCAAGTTCTTTAACCAGCAAAATCCGCCCACTGGAAGATGGCGTTTGGGGCGAAATTCGCGCAAAAAAAATCGTAACGCTTACGTTTTTGAGTTCATAAGCTTGTAAGTACTCTTTTTATAGGCTTCTTGGGCTAGGAAAACGAATGGAACCATTTTCAAGGCGATAGCTTTAACCGTTTTCGAGAAAACTGAAAAAATAATTTTTGAATGCCGTTTTTGGTTTGGGTACTTAGAATCAAGGGATTCAGTTGAAACATTTACTGCATGTTCTACTTCCATTAAAACTAATATGTTGAAATTTTGGTTGCGTTTGGAGTTAAGGAAGGGTTAGAATAAAATATTTTATTAACAGGCATAAAAAAGTTTTGGTAACTTTGTATACTTTCCTTAATATCTGGAAAAAGGTTTAGAATTTGGGAAACGGAAGAATACCATTAGAAAGCTTACTAAATGCTCTACAAAAAAGGTTCTAATGAAAGTTTTGATTAGGCGATGTCAATCGGAGAAATACCGTATGAAATGTCAGTTTTGAATTTGTCGATTTCCTTCAAATGTCTTGAAACTGTCGAGGCTCCTACTCCGAGTTCTTTGGCATATTCCCTAGTGTTTTTAATTGCTTATAGTAGTCAAATGTATTTGTCAATGAAACAGGATACGTATAATTAGAATCAATATTTTGTTTGTTAGAATTCGAAGATGCCGTATGAATATCTAGATGTGACAGTACTGGTGTTGATTTCGTTCTTTAGAATTATTCTTGGTATTCCCTATTTTCATCTGTTACCCATAGTTTTTTATTGTTAGTAGATTTTCTTATTGATTATAGAACATTAATCTATTTGGCTATAAAACAGGATACGTAAAATTAGTGACAATATTTCGGAGATTTCTGAGCGAAATACGTTTAAGATTTTCTACCACCACGAACGGCTTTTTTCCTCTATTTTTATCCACTAGATAGGCTTTATTTTGCATATTATTCTATATAAGTTTTATTCAGCAGGGGATTCTGATGAAATGTCGTGTTTTTGCTGTGGATTTTAAATACGATGTATCTAAGATTGGATAACATTAGCGAGTCTACATAATTAAGAACCGACGACGGAGGATTACTTCTTGCTATGATTTAGTCTACATATGTATATTAAGTCCTAAATCCAATCCTCCTAAAGTTCAATGCCCGTAGAAACCAGGGGGCCGCAGGAAATTTACCTGCTAAGAGTTAATCCTCAAGAGCTGTAAATATACCCCAGGTATCTGCCGACACAAATACAAAGCCTAGGCGGAGAGCACCCCAAAAACACAGATCCAAACATAAGGTTATATACTAAATATTCATAAAGACTACTTAGTTGTAAACCGATTCATCAATTAGCAATCAATAGTTTTCAACAAAGGTTATATACTAAATATTGATAAAAAGTATTTAATTAGAAAAAAAAACAATATTCCACAAGACTTGTTTTTGGTCCATTTGTGTCTACTCCATAGACTTAATTAGGTATATTATTCTATTGTAGTTGGGCAACTAAACTTTGTTTTATTTTGTTAAATAAAGTTTTTTTTCTTGATTTGTTATTCGTCAAGACTTTTATTTGTCCTTGTGTATTTACTAGATAGGTTTTATTCGGCATATTATTCTATATAGGCTATATTAGGCAGGGTATTCTACTCAATCTTGTGTACTTCTTCTTGATCCTTCTGTACATGGGCGTATATAAAAACAATTTCGGGGGGGGGGGCTGAGACCATTTCCAGGGTATGGAATACTAAATATTTAGAGCTTGGAATAGTTTTAGGCAACTAAAACGCTATTACACGTAAAATAAAATATGTTTTATGAACTAAGTGATCTTATTTAATTTATTTTTAAGGGTTTTACGAGAAGTTTTTATCATCAATTCAAAATTTCGGGAGGGGCTGCAGCCCCCTCAGCCCCCCCCCCCCTCATATACGCCCATGCTTCTGTATCCACTAGAAAGGCTTTATTAGGCATATTTTGTATTGATTTATAGAGCTTTGCTTTAGAATGAGAGCCAGATTCTGTAATTTCCGCTTCTGTGTATAAGTTAGCTACTGTCGGTGTCCCTGACGTCTTAATATCACTTTTATTCGAGATGTTCGAGAGGATTTTGACAATTTTCACAAGATATATAAAAAAAAATAAGTTTATTTTTTTTCTAAGCTTATCAAATGGCACTAGGGACATGAACGGAACCGCGCTAAGATGCTGCAGTTCCTGCGAGTCGGACTTTTATTTGAGGGGCCCAAGACCATTCAATATTTTGTACAAAAACAAGCTCAATATTTGTGCTCAAAATTTCGAGAACATTTTTTTTTTTGCCAGTGTGAGGGCCCCTTAACTAAATTGTTTTCTTTCCTTTCAAAATTGTAGTTTTTGGACTAGTCTAATTTTTGTAATGACCCCTTCAATTCTTTCATGATTCCAACAACATAGCTACATTCCTTCTTAATATGGTAAAACATGAATTGGTTAACTTTCCAAGGAATGTATATGTCCTTCGACCTTCCAAAGAGGCTGCCTATAAACGCGTGAAATGAGCGAGACACAGCTATAGCTGAGCGGGCTTAAACAGGGGAGACTTAGGCCATAGAGGTAGATTGTTGTGGTAAAGAGGCCAAAGAGGTTGCAGAAATAGTCTTCGCGAGTAGAATAGTGACAATTCTACCTATTAGCTATTTAAATATAGTCTTAAGAAATATCTTGTCTCTTTGGTCTCTTTTACTACGTCATATCGGGAATTTTCGTTAACTTCTTAGATTGGAAAACTGAAAAGCCAATGACGAGTGTATATATATATATATATATATATATATATATATATATATATATATATATAAATCACGTGTCTGCCTGTTTGTCAGTTTCTTCCTTATACAAATCCACACCGTTCGACCGATTTTGACCAAACTTTGCACACATGTACTTCTTGATACGGGAAATCTCCTAGGCTAGCTCAAAATCCTCTAGGACTAACATTTACGAGGTCTGAACCCGAACAGTTACAGATTTGTGTTATTAGATTTTAATATTACTTATTTGGGTTCTAATTTAATTGGGCCTTTGTAGAATCAGAAAGTAGGTATAGCATGGTACACAGGGCAACAGTATTTACATAAATAAATGATTTTTTTCTTGTGTGGGAAAAAGGTAAATGAAAAAAATACTAATTTAACATAAACGACATCTACATATCGTCGCTACAAATGCAAAGTATCGGAAATGAAAATTACCACTTTTCAGAGTGGAAAAGCATTTATTCATAACTTTTTTTTTGGACAGTCAATTATTTGGCAGATTTGACCTTTTGATAGTGGAATACTTTCCCTTTAATAGAGTGATCTAAGATTCAAGAATTTGCCGTACATAAGTCCAGCAGAAATTAGTAAAGATTGAAAATGAAACAGGCATTTTTTCACTTTCGATACTTTGCATTTGTATCAACGATATTATCATCTGCATAGTAATAGTCAGCTGTAAAAGGCTAAGATTAAACATTCCGTGGGGCTACCTTGGACCCGTATTTCTCCCTATCCGATCCGATTTCGCAGTCAATGCATGGAAATCGGTTAAGATTTAGAGCCTGTAGACCTTTTTGAAACACAATATGTTGGTTGGCGCCATTTTGCTTCGTCGGTCCGAAATCGGTCTACAAACAAACAAGTTTGAATGGCTAAGAATCGGTGGTCGTTGGATTGGACCGGATTGGATCGGGTCGGGACCAATGTATGCACCTCCATTGAGATGCTTCCAACAGTCGGTGGCTATCGGATCGTATCGAACGGATTTCTGTGTAGGTGCACTGTTTGAGTGGATGGAGTATAGGATTTTTACATCCATGGGTCCGATGAAGACATTCCGCTGCTAATGGCCTAGGTGTCCATGTGCCATAAGAAAAAAAAATAATAATAAATAAAAAATAAAATAAGCATAATTAGATTGTCCGTAAATCACAAGGATAGATGGAAGCCCCGTGGCCGTGAGTGTTAAGGCGTGAGCACTAAACACTCCGATCCAAGGGTCGTGGGTTCGATTCCCACTATGGCTTTTCTTTAGAAAAAAGAGAAGGCATCAGGCCTATCCTAGGTAGAAGAAGGTGGTAACCTATAGATAATCCTTCCGAAAATTCTTCGTTGAGCAGTAGTAAAAGAGTGAGTACCTTTTCAGTACATAATTGTATTGACTTATTCAGCCTTCCTCAAGAATGAGTAAGGCTTCTGTGTAATTTGGCTACTGTCAGTTTCCTGTTATTTGTGATGCCTAATCTACTCGATTTATTCGAGATGCACAGAACCGCGCTAAGATGACGCCGTTTCTGCGAGTTGGACTTTTTTTGTCTTTGGTTTATAATAATGATATACATAACCAACGGTTTTAGTTTATACAATGTCCAATCCAATCAAAACATTTATGTTACTTATATAGATGTTAAGGAGTATACATAATACCACTAAAATACCGCAGTTCATGTAACGGGCCATTCAAGCAAAGGTCTCGATAATACCTGGCGAGTTTCCAGAATATTCTCGACGAAAGTAGACCGTAGCGATGAAGCGTCAAAGAGGACGCGAGAGTTGCGTAAGACCCGCGAGAAGAATGGCTAATGTGACATGACCTCGGAGACGAGCCAGGACAAGACAAGGAGGCGTGTCAAGATCGCACGTGACGGGAATCGAACCCAGGCCCGAAATTATTGCAGATTTCGGTAAAAGCAGTTCAATGCCTTCAGGTGGGCTATTTACAGCTTCTTCTGGCAGTTGGGAAACACCAGCAAGGATTTCAGGTGGGCTATTTACAGCTTCTTCTGGTAGTTGGGAAACACCAGCAAGGATTTCAGGTGGGCTATTTACAGCTTCTTCTGGCAGTTGGGAAACACCAGCAAGGATATCAGGTGGGCTATTTACAGCTTCTTCTGGTAGTTGGGAAACACCAGCAAGGATTTCAGGTGGGCTATTTACAGCTTCTTCTGGTAGTTGGGAAACACCAGCAAGGATATCAGGTGGGCTATTTACAGCTTCTTCTGGTAGTTGGGAAACACCAGCAAGGATTTCAGGTGGGCTATTTACAGCTTCTTCTGGCAGTTGGGAAACACCAGCAAGGATATCAGGTGGGCTATTTACAGCTTCTTCTGGCAGTTGGGAAACACCAGCAAGGATTTCAGGTGGGCTATTTACAGCTTCTTCTGGCAGTTGGGAAACACCAGCAAGGATTTCAGGTGGGCTATTTACAGCTTCTTCTGGCAGTTGGGAAACACCAGCAAGGATATCAGGTGGGCTATTTACAGCTTCTTCTGGCAGTTGGGAAACACCAGCAAGGATTTCAGGTGGGCTATTTACAGCTTCTTCTGGCAGTTGGGAAACACCAGCAAGGATATCAGGTGGGCTATTTACAGCTTCTTCTGGTAGTTGGGAAACACCAGCAAGGATATCAGGTGGGCTATTTACAGCTTCTTCTGGCAGTTGGGAAACACCAGCAAGGATTTCAGGTGGGCTATTTACAGCTTCTTCTGGTAGTTGGGAAACACCAGCAAGGATTTCAGGTGGGCTATTTACAGCTTCTTCTGGTAGTTGGGAAACACCAGCAAGGATTTCAGGTGGGCTATTTACAGCTTCTTCTGGCAGTTGGGAAACACCAGCAAGGATTTCAGGTGGGCTATTTACAGCTTCTTCTGGTAGTTGGGAAACACCAGCAAGGATATCAGGTGGGCTATTTACAGCTTCTTCTGGTAGTTGGGAAACACCAGCAAGGATATCAGGTGGGCTATTTACAGCTTCTTCTGGCAGTTGGGAAACACCAGCAAGGATTTCAGGTGGGCTATTTACAGCTTCTTCTGGTAGTTGGGAAACACCAGCAAGGATATCAGGTGGGCTATTTACAGCTTCTTCTGGTAGTTGGGAAACACCAGCAAGGATATCAGGTGGGCTATTTACAGCTTCTTCTGGCAGTTGGGAAACACCAGCAAGGATTTCAGGTGGGCTATTTACAGCTTCTTCTGGTAGTTGGGAAACACCAGCAAGGATATCAGGTGGGCTATTTACAGCTTCTTCTGGCAGTTGGGAAACACCAGCAAGGATTTCAGGTGGGCTATTTACAGCTTCTTCTGGTAGTTGGGAAACACCAGCAAGGATTTCAGGTGGGCTATTTACAGCTTCTTCTGGCAGTTGGGAAACACCAGCAAGGATTTCAGGTGGGCTATTTACAGCTTCTTCTGGTAGTTGGGAAACACCAGCAAGGATTTCAAGTGGGCTATTTACAGCTTCTTCTGGCAGTTGGGAAACACCAGCTAGGATTTCAGGTGGGCTATTTACAGCTTCTTCTGGCAGTTGGGAAACACCAGCAAGGATTTCAGGTGGGCTATTTACAGCTTCTTCTGGTAGTTGGGAAACACCAGCAAGGATTTCAAGTGGGCTATTTACAGCTTCTTCTGGTAGTTGGGAAACACCAGCAAGGATTTCAAGTGGGCTATTTACAGCTTCTTCTGGCAGTTGGGAAACACCAGCAAGGATATCAGGTGGGCTATTTACAGCTTCTTCTGGTAGTTGGGAAACACCAGCAAGGATTTCAAGTGGGCTATTTACAGCTTCTTCTGGTAGTTGGGAAACACCAGCAAGGATTTCAAGTGGGCTATTTACAGCTTCTTCTGGTAGTTGGGAAACACCAGCAAGGATTTCAAGTGGGCTATTTACAGCTTCTTCTGGTAGTTGGGAAACACCAGCAAGGATTTCAAGGCGATGCAGGATGGGCATTTCCTTTAGTAATCAAGTATTTATTCGTTTAATTATATATAGATTACCAGTGTACCATGCTACACCTCCCAGTGTACCATGCTACACCTCCCAGTGTACCATGCTACACCTCCCAGTGTGCCATGCTACACCTCCCAGTGTGCCATGCTACACCTCCCAGTGTACCATGCTACACCTCCCAGTGTGCCATGCTACACCTCCCAGTGTACCATGCTACACCTCCCAGTGTGCCATGCTACACCTCCCAGTGTACCATGCTACACCTCCCAGTGTACCATGCTACACCTCCCAGTGTACCATGCTACACCTCCCAGTGTACCATGCTACACCTCCCAGTGGACCATGCTACACCTCCCAGTGTGCCATGCTACACCTCCCAGTGTACCATGCTACACCTCCCAGTGTGCCATGCTACACCTCCCAGTGTACCGTGCTACACCTCCCAGTGTGCCGTGCTACACCTCCCAGTGTGCCATGCTACACCTCCCAGTCTACCATGCTACACCTCACATTGTGCCATGCTACACCTCCCAGTGTGCCGTGCTACACCTCCCAGAGTGCCATGCTACACCTCCCAGTCTACCATGCTACACCTCCCAGTCTACCATGCTACACCTCCCAGTGTGCCGTGCTACACCTCCCAGTGTGCCATGCTCAGTGATGTGGGGTGGGTAAATACCCACTGGGTAGGTAAATATAAATTGGGTATTTACCCGGGTATTTACCCACAGGGAAGGTAAATACCCAAAAAGTGGGTATTTTCAGTTTTTGAGCTTGATACATCTTCTTTGAATATTTTTTGGTGCAAACAAGGACTGAAGCTTGTCCATTTGATCATAAAAACTTAATAAACATTAATACTAACCCAGTAATATTTTAAAGAAAGTTAAAAGTCGGTCCCGGTATTTCTGGGTATTTACAACTTAATTTATATCTACGAATTTTCATGATTACTTTTACAGTGGGGAAGGTTAATTAATTTTAAAAAGGTTTTAATAAAGCCTATTCAATTATTAAGGACTTATATACATTTAAAAAAAGGGTCAAAAACATTTTTAATTTTTATTGTAATAGTTCAAAATCAGTGGTTTGTGATCCTTGTTAATATTATTTGAAATTATGCTCATACAGTAGTAACAACATTACAGTAAGTGGAATCTCACTAGAAATGAAAAGGTAGCTTCTTGATGACAGAGTGTTTTGAGTCCGAGTTGGGAAACTAGTTAACATCCTTGATCCAATTGTTGAACTTATCACTGCCACTCAGTTAAATGCCCCTTTGATCCACACAGTTCATAAGAGATTTAAGAATTACTGAAAACTCTTCGACAAGAAATCCAGAATATTCTCTTCAAAAAATGGAGGAAAAACTTGTGCTAACTAAATAGGAGAAACGCATTCAGTTTGGTGTTGGAAACACACATCTTGCTGCAGACTTGTTGAACTATTCCATTTGTTTTGTGTGTGAGCTAGGCAGAAGCATGGGAAATCAGTTGATCTTCGGAAAGACATAGCTGACTGTAGGGACCAAGAGGGATTATGGCAAAAATCCTTTGTTTGGGAAGGTCTTGAAGACAATGACAAAGAAAATAATGAAATAAGTCCCATGTTATGGTGGAGAGGCTTGAAAGGTACATGTGTTTTGATCAATGAGTAGGTAACTTAATTTGAGTTTTGAGAAATTGAGATAATCCTAGTCCAAAGTTTTAGATGAGGCTACATTTTTGTGAATGCAGTACAGTAGTATCAAATTTAGGCAAACAACTTATTTTATTGGTAGTCGGAAGGTCCATGGCAAATTTTCAGGTAATAATTTATTCTTTATTTACCTCTCAGTGATCCTATTTTATAATTTATTATTGTTTTAATAGTTTCTCAGTGTTGCAATAGCTCTAAACTGGCAAGATCCATGACATTTAACAATATTCGATTAGTAAGTCGCGGTTTAGTTAAATACCTTAAATACCCGGGTATTTATGAAATTGGGTATTTACCCCAGGTATATACCCTGGGTATTTACCCTTAAGAATAAATACCCGGGTATTTTACAACACTGGCCATGCTACACCTCCCAGTGTGCCATGCTACACCTCACATTGTGCCATGCTACACCTCACATTGTGCCATGCTACACCTCCCAGTGTGCCATGCTACACCTACCAGTGTGCCATGCTACACCTCCCAGTGTGCCATGCTACACCTCACATTGTGCCATGCTACACCTCACATTGTGCCATGCTACACCTCACATTGTGCCATGCTACACCTCCCAGTGTGCCATGCTACACCTCCCAGTGTGCCATGCTACACCTCCTAGTGTGCCATGCTACACCTCCCAGTGTGCCATGCTACACCTCACATTGTGCCATGCTACACCTCACATTGTGCCATGCTACACCTCCCAGTGTGCCATGCTACACCTCCCAGTGTGCCATGCTACACCTCCCAGTGTGCCATGCTACACCTCCCAGTGTGCCATGCTACACCTCCCAGTGTGCCATGCTACACCTCACATTGTGCCATGCTACACCTCACATTGTGCCATGCTACACCTCCCAGTGTGCCATGCTACACCTCCCAGTGTGCCATGCTACACCTCACATTGTGCCATGCTACACCTCCCAGTGTGCCATGCTACACCTCACATTGTGCCATGCTACACCTCCCAGTGTGCCATGCTACACCTCCCAGTGTGCCATGCTACACCTCCCAGTGTGCCATGCTACACCTCCCAGTGTGCCATGCTACACCTACTTTCTGCCCATGACTCTCCCCGTATAAAGATCTACCTCTATACCCAGTTACGTCAAAATCTGTCAAACTGTGTGAATTTGTTTATATCTGTCAAGTAATTCGTGAAATAATCAATTATATCAGATAAAAAAGGAATAGTTTTGAGGTAATTTTCTTCGGATGACTAAATAAAAACACTGTCTTATCTTCCACGAGGGAGGCTCAAGCTGATTGTTGGTATGAAACAGGTTTTAAAGACTTTGCCTTGTTTATAATACTGCTAATTTGTTTGTTGATCAAAATAAAACTAATATTTATTAGTTTTATTCCATTTTAATTCCTTGAATAGTTTCTAAACTTAGCTACAGGATTAAAAATCAAATATAAGAAAACAAAAATTTATGTTTTTGTCCATTGGACATTACACTGTGCGCCGGTGGGACTCGAACCCACCATCTCCCGCTTATAGGGAAAGTCCTTTGGGACTTGTGTCCCGGAATAAGAATAAAAATTTTCATTTTATTCCATTTCATGAATCAACGGCGCTAGCCACTAGAACATGGGAGACCACGAAAAGCATTGTTAGATTCCAACACCAGTTATAAACCAGCCCAATCTTCGGATATTATTTTTTGAATAATTCTAGTCCATATATTAACTTGTGCTGTTGGCTGCTGGTAAATTATTCTCGGGACATAATTGAATATATAAAAGAAAAAACCGGAAGGTTTGCTAATGTCTGTCGATTTGGCGGAAGGAATTAAAATGCAAATGAGAACATTTATCAGTAAATAATTATTGAAGACTGTTCGAATATTGGAGAAGAGATAACTGGTTCTTTAATCTTCTTCTAGAGGACATTCTTCATCTTGAAGACAGCTTCAGTTCTTTGGGGATTATCTTCCAACCCCCCTCCCCACTTAAATTAAAAACCTTTAATGACGAACAGCTCCGAGGAAAACAATAAGAATAAATATCACATTGGACAGATCTACCATTCATTAAATTCTCACCGTTAACATAATAAATTCAATAGATTTACACACTTAGAAAAAAATAAAGGTTTAACGACAAAAGAAAGGACGAGCTCGTTTATCAGTAATTTACAGACCTGGCGGAGGGTTTTGTCACCTGAAACCTCCCACTGTAAGCAGTATGCCGAAAATATAACTCTAAAAAAATACATTTTCACAAAATATTCCTCTAAAATGTTTTTCTTAATTTATTACAATCGAAATTACAACCTTATTGCTCAAGTCAACAAACAATCTGAAGCCACTGATTTCTAATCATTCAGGTTAAAAATAAATTGGCTTATAATATACGGCTTTTCATTTCCAACTAAGAATATAATATACTTTTACAACGACTAAATAGGAGACTGCAAACATTCAGCTCCACTATTATTATTACAGCCAAAACGTCCTAATTCCTGATAATTATCAGGAATTTTCTAGTAAATAATAATACCTAATAATTATTTAGAGAATATTTCAATTATAATTATTTATTTATTTATTTGTTTTCAGAGACCCGTTACGTTTGGCGATGGTCTCCTTACAGTTTATCACTATGAAAATCTGCCTCAGTCCAAAAGAAAAAGAGAAATAAATAAAAAAAATGAAATAAATAATTATAAAGTATAACAAAATAAATGAAACTGAAAACAACAAAATAATAGTAAATAAAGGAATAGAAAATAAATAAATATACATAGGTATATATATTATAAGGAATATGTATAAGTACTTTAAATTAAAATTATGTCATTTCGATTTTTTTACTTTTAATGCAGATGGAGGGCAATTGGAAATTTCATTTAGAAAAAAAAACACAAAGGCTCAACTATACTTTACTATAAATTTTACATATTTTATTAAATTTTTGAGTATATGTTAAGTGTTTTTAACTGTTTGAGTATTGTGTTGATGTAAGGGCTACTTGGTAATAATATTTCAACTAAGTCGTGTGGTATTTGTAAGTTGTCTCTCTGTCTACAGTCTATAAGTATGTGTTTTACTGTAAGGTCCTCGTTACAATGTCTGCATTTTGGTCTGTCTGTTTTTTGCATAAGATGTCCGTGAGTTAGTAAGCAGTGTCCAATTCTAAGCCTGGTTAATACTACTTGTTCCCGTCTTGTGAGATTTTCGTTCAACCAGGCTCCTGTTGTGTTTTTAATCTGTCTTAACTTGCTTTCGGATTTCGTCCATTCTTTTTGCCAGTCGTCCAATATCATGGTTTGTGCTAAGGTACATAAATCTGATGTAGTTACGGTTTCTGAGCCTGTTGAGGGTCTCTGTGTTGCTAATTTCGCTTGTATGTCTACAGATGTACTTTGTGATATACCAACGTGACCAGGTAGCCAGAACATCGTGAGATGTTTGTGTTGACTTTGTAATTGAAATAATGTAGTAAAAATGTTGACGATAAGAGGATGAGTGCTGTATATGTTTCCCATGGAAAGTAAAGAACTCAGTGAGTCCGTGCAAATTGTAATGTCGTTAGTAGTTGAGTCGTGGATGTTAGTCAGTGCGAGAAGAATGGCATGCAGCTCTGCGGAATATACAGAAGTATGGTCGGGTAGTCTGATTGCATGCAGCTCTGCGGAATATACAGAAGTATGGTCGGGTAGTCTGATTGCATGCAGCTCTGCGGAATATACAGAAGTATGGTCGGGTAGTCTGATTGCATGCAGCTCTGCGGAATGTACAGAAGTATGGTCGGGTAGTCTGATTGCATGCAGCTCTGCGGAATATACAGAAGTATGGTCGGGTAGTCTTATTGCATGCAGCTCTGCGGAATATACAGAAGTATGGTCGGGTAGTCTGATTGCATGCAGCTCTGCGGAATATACAGAAGTATGGTCGGGTAGTCTGATTGCATGCAGCTCTGCCGAATATACAGAAGTATGGTCGGGTAGTCTTATTGCATGCAGCTCTGCGGAATATACAGAAGTATGGTCGGGTAGTCTGATTGCATGTATGACGTCATTAATTATTGCTGCTGCACCTGTTCCAGTTTGTGTTTTTGATCCGTCCGTGAATATGTATGTACTGTCAGGTCTTTCTCGTATGATGGAGTTAAATATTTTTTTATAAGCGTTAGTAGCAATCGGATCTGTTTTCTTGTATTTAGTCAATGTTAGGTCAATGGCTAAGTTCTTCACTTTCCATGGGGGTATGTCAATGTGATTGTTAGGGTAAATTGAAGTGTGTGCTGTTGCTTGATTTGTATCCTCATGAGTTCTACTTGTAAAGGTTTCTTTTTAGAGTTTAGTCGACTATATTTGTCAAAATAGACATTATTAAGAAATTCTGATACACAAGGTGTACCGAGAGCTTTTGCTTTAATAATGAATTTTAAGGCAATTATTCTACACCGATACTGCAGTGGAGGTTCTCCTGTTTCAGCACATAAAGCTTTCGACTGTGCTTGATCTGAAGGCACCTGAAGCTAACCTTAATGCTGTATAGTGTATAGTGTCTAATAGTTTAAGCGTGGTCTTGCTGGCAGATGAATAAGCTATACATCCGTAATCCAGAAGAGACCTGGTAAACGATCGATAGAGTGTAAGCATCGTCCATTTGTCAGCTCCCCATTTTGTTGTACTCAGAATCCTTAATAAATTCAATGATTTTTTGCATTTATTAACGAGTTCTTTCAGATGGGGCAACCATGTTAGTTTTTGGTCTAGTGTTATGCCAAGAAATGTTAGTGTGTCACTTTGAGTAATAGGTGTATGAATTAAAATTATAATTAAAAGATTCTCTAAATAAGTATGTTAAGTTTTGTTTTCACTTCAAGTATTAATTTTTAAAGAGGGTAGAAGGACCTAACAACTCGCATTTAAGTAAAAACGTATAAGATATAATATTCATTTGTAACACAATTATTTGTGGTTTCATATTATGATTTTGATAACAATGAAATTTTTGAATAAAAATTAAATTATTTATTGTTATTACTGATGTCACTGCTCATGATCTTCAAGAATTAGTCTGTAGTCTCCTTGGGGCAGGAGCTGTAACCTCCTTGGATGAACAGCCAGAACACAACAGTCTGGAAGTTACTAGTAGCCCAAGCAACTTTTATGAGATAAAAAAATGTACTCACGGATTGTTCTTTCTATTGTAAACATTGTTGTCCAATGTACGAGTGTTGAACTACCAGATAAACACTTCCCGCACTCTATTCTATGAATTTGTAAGTAGTACACAGAGGAAAACACTAAACCGTTACCTGAGCACTCCACAGTATACAAGATCCCGCCAAAACTGGTGTATCTTGATCGATGTGGGCTGGAGCCGCCAAACGGCAGGTGATTCAAATATAATTGTGTAGCTGTCGCTACAAATAATTTAAAGATACAAACTAACAAATTGAATTAGAAGAAGAGCAAAATATAATAAGAACAAACAAGATTTGTGTTGATTCCTTTTAATAGTTACGGAATATTATTCCTCAACTGCTAAGCACATTGAAAGAACTAGAGGATAAGGTTAGATAAAATAGGAATTTTTAAAACTTTTTTTTATTAAATTTATAAAAGTACAAAAAAAGAGAGAAAGAAATTAATTTATTAATCTATTATCACTAACTAAAATTAATATCCTACAGGATAGTAGAAGATGGCATTTGAACTGACAGCATTCGGATGGTAGATATGGTAGGCATAGCCATGTGCTTTACCGCTCCCGATGATCTGGGCAATCAGCTGTTCTTGACCAGGGACACCAGCAACAGCTGTTGCAACGGGTCTGCAAATAGAGAGGTTATCAATTAGCAAGGTTATCAAACGTTACATACTCAGCGATACATTTCATTATGATTTAATGCTTGGGTCATTACGTCAAATCAACCCAACCATGACACCCATGCTCACAGATTTTACTGAAACTTGGCATGTTTCTTCCTTTCATGGATGTAAGTAAGGATATAAAACAGTTTTGCTTTATCTCGAATGGTTAATGTTTTACGCCCTACTAAAGTTTTTAAATTTTTGATGTTTTCATCGATTGGAGAAAGCAAATGCAATTTGTCCTTACATAGAAAATTAATCATACCTTCTTTATTTATCAATCAATATTGATGACATTTTTTATAACATTACTTCAATAGATAAGGAATCCAGAAAAAAATAATATAATCGTAAAGTAATTACATGTGGTCTGAAAAAAATCCTAAAATCTACTATATATTTGTCAAATACCACTCACTCACTCACTCACTCACTCACTCACTCACTCACTCACTCACTCACTCACTCACTCATCTATCAACGCCCAACCCAAACCGCTCGACAGAAAATTTTGAAATTTTGCATGGACACTCCCTATATAACGTAGGCGCTCACTAAGAAAGGATTTTTTGATATTCGTATTTTTAAGCATTTTTAGGGGGTTTAAAGTTTGAGTTGGTTAGAGAAGGCAAGCCTAGGCAGCCTGCGTTGCTAGGACGATAAAGAACAGCTGTTACCTTACATTATCTATTTCATAGTTTTATTTCTAATTGAGATTAATTTCAACTATGATGGCAGACCTTGAATTACTAGAAATGAACTCTGATTTTGTCCCTCATAGAGTTTTAATTGCGTTTCTTTCCTGCCTGTCCCCGTCAGATAGGCTTGCCATATTTTTGGAGAGTTAAACCGAGACACATTAATATGGGATGGGCATACCAGGGGGGAGGGGGGGGGGGGTAAAAACAGTACAAATTATAAGCAAAATGGTTGGTGAGTTTTAAGCCTAGCAACTAACGGGAAGGGGGAATCCTAAACTGCCAAATAGTAGTGTCTGGCAGCTGGCAGCGCTGTGCAGGTAGTTCCAGCGTTTTACAGTTAGATTACTTCTCATTTCTTTGACACTGTGAGCAGTAGTAAAAATGTTAATTGTAGAAAAGTAACCGATTTATAAAAGATTCTTATAAACATGAATTCATTACTTTTTACATCTGACAGCCTTTTCCGGGACATTGATAAAACTGGGCGGGACACCGAAACAATTGCAAAATACCGGGACAGTCCCGGTCAAACCGTGATGTATGGCATATCCTTAGGTTTTCCAGGCGAGGTAATAATATCCGGAACCCTTGCACAGCCTCCTCGCCTATAACCTTGGTAATACTCGTAAATATATTGGGTGTTACCATATGACTTCTTGGAAACATTAACTTTTAAATTTTAACGCCAATTGAATAAAATATAGTATGACGGGAACCGTGCTGTAATAAACTGCACAGAATTATATAGTAACGTAATTTTAATGAAACATTATTTAACGCAATAAAATAACTACTTATCTGCCGTGACGAAGCACGGGTATTCAGCTAGTAACTACTTATCTGCCGTGACGAAGCACGGGTATTCAGCTAGTAACTACTTATCTGCCGTGACGAAGCACGGGTATTCAGCTAGTAACTACTTATCTGCCGTGACGAAGCACGGGTATTCAGCTAGTAACTACTTATCTGCCGTGACGAAGCACGGGCTAGTGTTAAAATAAAAATGTTTTTAATGAAATGTTGCGTTCCACACTAAGTGGAATATCACCAAAAGGGAAAAAGATAATCACAAAAGTATTTTTTTATTATTATTCTGCATGATATTCACTATCATATGAAATTTGTGGGTACTTCACTCTTTCTTTATTTTTTCGGCAAACAAAAAATTCTCCTATTAAAATTTTAGTTGAACTTATATTTTTTTTTTTTTTTTTTTTTTTTTTTTTTTTACGGCGCATCTACATCTAGGTCATTAGCGCCGACATCCAGGGTGCAGCCAGGAATTTTACCAGCGAGCCGTGGGATGATAAAATTCCTGCCGGAGGTTGGGAATCGAACCCACCATCTCCCGCTTATGAATCCAAGGCGCTAGCCATTAGACCACGGGAGACCCCGAAAACTTATATTATTATTATTATTTTAAACACAGCAATGTTATTTTAAGAACTACAAACGTTAACCACTGTTATTCAAAACTAGAAACATAAATCAGGATTTTGAAAAAAAAAATACTAAAATAAACATTTGAATAACAAAGTGCAAGTTACAAACCTCATCGTGATTACACCGAACAAACGTACACACATCTAATATACGACTGTAGACAGACAGCACACATACGACGAGAAATTCAAAAACACTTAAAACATTGGCCCATAAGCCCCAAAGCCCTTTATCAAAACCATGTTTTCTACTTAAAACGTTTTGCTACGAGCATAACTGATCTGAGAGAGGAGGCAATAGTCCGATAGCTGGCAACGCACTTTTCATGAAGTGTTTTATGCACCCTGAAATTTAGCTATAGTATACCTCTTGGGTAGACAAGAAGGTATATTGTGTTTCCTGGACATACCTTGGAACACCAGGTACTGCGCATAGGGGAAAGGTGCAAAACAATATTGCCTAAAAGTATTATTAATGAAATAAATGGCAAATTAAGGCAATTTTCAAATTTATAATAAATAAGGCAGGAACTTTTAAGGGGGTTAAAATGATAATAATAAAAAAAAACTAAGCGCCTAGTTTTTATTTTTAATAATTAATGAAGTTCTTTATTCACGCTGCGATTTAAACAGCGTCTTCAGTAAACATATTTGAAAATAATTGCAAAAGGGCAGACACTTTTGTGGGGTTTAATTATCAGGAAAATAAATATTGGCTATGATAGACTGGAATACACTGCGCGTAAGAGTGCATGACACGACTGCGCAGTGTTGGTTGTTTTCTGTGCTCTCATTGGTTCTTGATCACATGATCTTGTACAGCTGTTCCGGTTTTAATGGCAGCGAAAATAAAACTCTCATTTTATATTAGAATAAAAACAATTTTTTTTTTTTTTTTTTTTTTTTTTTTTTACGTGTTATACCCCTTAAAACTGTCTGCCATATTTATTATTCATTGTAAAATTGTCTTAATTTTACATTAAAGATAGTTGCCTTCTAAATAAAACTCTATTTTCGGGCAATATTGTTTTGCACCTTTCCCCTATGCGCAGTACCTGGTGTTCCAAGGTATGTCCAGGAAACACATATTTACCTTCTTATCTACCTAAGAGGTATATTATAGCAAAATTTCAGGATGCATAAAACACTTCATGAAACGTGCGTTGCTGGCTCTCGGACTAAAAGCTATAGAGACAAGGAAAAGAAAGCATTGTCTAGTTTAAAGTGTCTGCATTAAGACACATTGTAGTTAAGTTTTGTAGTTTCTTTGTTTAAATTAATTTTTCATGTTTTTAATCATTTATTATTATATATTTTAAAAAAAAATCTGTAACAGTTGCAGTTGAAATGCATTAAAATGCATGGGATGTGCAGAACAAACAATAAACTCCCACATCGTAGGGTTACTTCCATGTGGAAATATATAAAAAAAAAAAAAAAAAACCTCATCATGAAAAATATTTCAAGATTTACAACGATCAACTTAAATTTTCTCTATGAACTTAAATTTTTTAAAACTTGATAGAACATATAGGATGGTGCTAATGACCCCTGGAGTCGACGTAATCGGGAAAATATTCTTCTATCCAGAATCATTCCAAATACATCTTCTCCCTGAAAGCTGTGGAAATATTTTATTGTTGGACTTTCCTAATTCAGGCGAGTTGAATCAATTACTCCTTTAGATATAAATTGGAAGTTAATATTTGCAACGTTGTCTTTTTAAAAGTTGAACAGATAATTTGCTGTTATTATTTCTATGTCCAGATGTCGTTGAGAACTTCCCTTCCTAGTTGAACGTTTTATAATCAGCCATATTCCATCACATTCTGTTTTATTGTGACTGGTTACCAAAATTGACCACTAGGCTTAGAGGTAAAACTCCTTCTCATGCACACACGTATTTATGAAGTTGTATTTCTTTTTAAATTGCCCAGCAAAACCTTTACTGAAGTAACGAATGTTTTGTACATGCAGGTATTTCATATTCAGAAAATCAATTTTAATTTTTTGTATCTCATATACCATAATCACATAATGCTTAAGGTATAGACAGGTACAATACAAAGTTGTAAACTCAGCTTTTCATTGCTTGCATCCTTCTAGTGAATCATTACAGGGCGAATGTTGCATAAATCTCAAGACCAATAGGAGTTTTAAGTCCGTTCAGATAACACCTGTATTTGGGGATCCTGCTCTCTTCAAATTATTCAAGAGGGTTGTGATTTATCAATGTATGAATGCGGTATTAATTTTTACAGTTTTTCTATTAATTTATCAATAAACTCACCATCTTTGCCGGGACACCGGAATATTTCAATTCGAGAAATTTTACGAGAAACGTTCCTCAAATTTTACTTCAAGTTGAATGTGTGCTATCATTTTGATTACATACTAAGATATTTTTTAAATCTATTTTTATTCATTTTATTTTAAAGCCTACAATTTTAGTGGTTTCATAAAAATATGCGTGAGTCAAGTAATTTCTATTTTTGAAGTAGAAAAAAAAATAAGGGATGAAACACCATTAATTTTTTTTTTTTTTGAGATAGTGTATGACTTACAGAATTATAATAAAAAAGAACTTTTATGATTATCCTTTTTGTGCTATTTCATTTAGCGTGGAACTCCTTATTTTATTAAAAAATCTTTAATTACAACACTTTATGAATTTCCTTCTCTCAAGAATGCATGATATATTTTTTCTCCTGTGTATCGACTGCTGGGGTCATTAGCAACATGATATATGTTTTTTTTTACGGCCCATCGACATATAGGCTATTAGCGCCGACATCCAAGGGGCAGCGGGGAATTTTCTCAACGAGCCGTGATATGAGAAAATTCCTGTCGCTGGTGGGAATCGAACCCACCATCTACCGCAGGAGAAACTAAAGCGTTAGCCACCAGACCACGGGGAGACCCTCCGTGATATATCTTCAATCAAGTTTAAAAAAAAAAAATTAAGTGCATAGAGAAAATTTAAGTTCATTGTTGCAGATGTTGAAATATTTTTCATGATGAGTTTTGTAACATGCACTTTTAAATGTTTATTTTAGTAATTTTTTTCAAAATCCTGATTTATGTTTCTAGTTTTGAATAACAGTGGTTATCGTTTGTAGTTCTTAAAATAACATTGCTGTATTTAAAATAATAATAATATAAGTTCAACTAAAATTTTAATAGGAGAATTTTTTGTTTGCCGAAAAAAATAAAGAAAGAGTGAAATACCCAGAAATATTATTTTTTCATATGATAGTGAATATCATGTAGAATAATAATAAAAAAATACTTTTGTGATTATCTTTTTCCCTTTTGGTGATATTCCACTTAGTGTGGAACGCCACATTTCATTAAAAACATTTTTATTTTAACACTTTAGGATTATTTTCAGACCACATGTAATTACTTTACGATTATATTATTTTTTTCTTGCTTCCTTATCTATTGAAGTAATTTTATAAAACATTTCATCAATATTGATTGATAAATAAAGAAGGTATGATTTATTTTCTATGTAAGGACAAATTGCATTTGCTTTCTCCAATCGATGAAAACTACAAAATTTCAAGAACTTTAGCAGGACGTAAAACATAAACCATTTGAGATAAAGCAAAACTGTTTTATATCCTTACTTACATCCATGAAAGGAACATACGTGCCAAGTTTCAGTAAAATCTGAGATCATGGGTGTCGAATCGTATTTTTTTTGGGTTGATTTGACATGGAATGAGCCGCTGACTAAATGTAAACGTTTTTGTGCAAGTATTGAATCTGTAGTCCGTTAGGGGGCTGCGAAAAAACTGATTCATTAATAAAAACCGAAGTGCGTTATTGGACGTCCAGAAAGTAACCTTTAATAACGATTTTGGTGAACTAAATTACTGTTTTTTTTAAAAGTAAATTTTGTCTATTTCATGTTGGCATAAATAGAATTTAATTATCTTGAATATTGGTTGATAAATCCTTTCTTATTAAGTAAAAAAACATGAGTACGTTTAAAAAACAGAACATAGGACACAGCTCCTTTTCCTTACGGAATCGGACCATACTACAAATACTTTTTTGTTGGAAATTATGCCTAGAATCACCTCCTAGAGTTTGAATTGAATTTAAAACGTTTTCAGCCTTAGCTTTGGCTTAGTATTAATAAATATTAAACACTATCTCCCTTATCTAACCTCTCAAAGCGTTGCCTTGTCTTAAACGAGACATAATCAGTTTTTATAGTGATTCATGTTGAGTGTTTGATCATTAGAAGGTTTTTCGCAAATGGCGGAACAGCAGGGAGAGTATAGGGAGAAATTCCATCCCACGTTCGCGCATGCGCTGTGAACTCCTGGGCTTATCTGAACAGGCTATAGAGTGTTTGTGTATTTGTTTATCCATCCTTACCTAGATATAGCCAGCCCTCCAGGTCCTACTATAGCCTGTCCAATTGGAGCAGCACTAGCTACACCCCCTTCGCCAGCAACAGCTATAGATACAGGCTTAGCTTCAGCAACGGAAGCGTTGTCTGGTGGATTGCCTACAGACACCGAGTCGCTGGGGTCTTCAGGTGCTGTACCAACATCCTCGTCTTCTCCACTGTTTGCTGGGTTCTTCCTTCTTCCTGTGACGTACATCCTGCCGTCGGGATAGGTGACCAGGTATTGGCCTCGGGCTCCTCCGTAGTACTCCAGGGTACGAACCCCGTCTTCTCGCTCTTCCAATCTACCAAACATAACAAAGATTTAATTTATAGTAACTGTAAAAAAAAAAAAAATAATAATAAATAGTGTACTCTATAACATACAGTCATTTTTTTCGTACATGGCCACTACGCATGCGCGAACGCCAGCGCACACTTGTTTGTAACGTTTTTTTCCAGTTTAGTCACCGCTAAAGCATATTACTGTTACCCCTAACAGGCCGGGAGGGGCATATACAGTACATTGCACAGAGTGGTCACAACTATGCTCCCTCCCTTTGCAGGTACCCATTAATAAATGAATCGAAGGGTGGTTGGGCCCAGGGCCGCCACATCTCAGAGCCGGGCCCAGGACCAGATCACGGGCCCCAACTTCTCAGAGCCAGACTGAAAATTCTAGTACTTTGCTATAGGACTTTTGACATTTTAAAATTATTTTCATCTTGAATTTTGAGCAAAATATGAATAAAAGTCGACAATCGGTGCAGCAAAGGTCACTTTCGGTCCTTGTAGTTTTATTACGACTCCTAATGACATATAATATTCTGGGACTCCACTTGTTTTGTCGTTTATTCCCCTAAAAAAAAAAAAAAAAAATATAGATCCCATTCCAATAATTATAGGCTTCGCCCGTCTATATTTCTAAACCCCATTCTTTTTACAAGCTCATAACCTATACATTTTCCCCCCACGGCGCCCGGGCCCGGAACAACTGTACCCGGCTGTCCCCCGCATGTGGCGGCCCTGGTTGGGCCTAGAGACGGCCTGGTACTTTGAATCAAACTCACGACCGAAGACACTAGAAGATATATTATTTAGTACACGTCCTAGTTTTGAACTCGTGTCTTCCAGCATATTAGTCCAGTGATCTACAACTGAACTACCCTATAATTAAATAATAAGTAATATGTATTTTATTGATCGTTTTGTATAAATTCAATGAATTAAATACAAAAAAATGTAATGTCATTTTCATTATAGAATATATGACTTTAATTCAATACAGAGTGTTGCAAAATAAATATCGGGGTTCTGACAGAATATAATATTTATTACATTAAACTTACAGTCATAAATAATGGTTATATTTAAAAAAGTCCGTCACGCAGGAGCTGCATAACTAAGCACTTTCCTCAGAATTTGGGTAGTGTAGACTGCTTTCCAGAACAATTTGCTTAAAATATCCTACATAAATAAAATAAAAACATGAATAGTTCTCTTTTAAATTTGTAATGAGTAACTGATCAATTATTAATTTGCTTCCAGAGTTATGTTTACACATGGTACCTGTTACGCTACGTAATAAATACAATAAACCTCATATTATCGTATTTTGATCTAACGCAGGAACAGGATAAAGTCACTCTAGTGGTAGAAAGCGCTCCTTGCGGCGGCTTTGTGAACCTACGTCAGGCGGGCTTTTCTATTGAAATATATTACAAATTAAACCCCCGCTTTCCGATTGACCGATTCAGCTCAGTTTTACAACACTTCTTTCTCATGAGTTACCCACGACGTATACCGCGTTTCGTTACAATACAGCAGAAATTACGACCGGTATGAGTATATTAGGAATTTGGGTCAAGAGTAAACCCCCCCTTCTAATGAACCGATTTAGTTTATTTTTACAACACATATTTACCTGTAGATTATCACTACGAATACCGAGTTTCGTCGAAATATACCAAAAATCACGGCTGGTAGTGGCGAATTGGTATTGTGGGTCCGGAGTAAACCCCCCCCCCCCTCCTAATGAACCGATTTAGTTTAGTTTTACAACACATATTTACCTGTGGATTACCACTACGAATACCGAGTTTCGTCGAAATATACCAAAAATCACGGCTGGTAGTGGCGAATTGGTATTGTGGGTCATGAGTAAACCCCCCCTTCTAATGAACCGATTTAGTTCATTTTTATATCTCACTTTTCACTCTATATTACCACTACGAATACCAAGTTTCGTTGAAATATAACAATTATTACGGCTGACATAGTCAAATTAGTGTTTTGGGTTCGGGGTAAACCCCCCCCCCTTCCGGTGGACCGACTTTGGTGGTTAACGAACTCGTTCAATCGTTTGCTAATTGAATGCTATATACCAAGTTTCGTGACGAAAAAACAAAAACTCTGGCCGCTATCGTGTTAACAGACACACACACACATATATATATATATATATATATATATATATATATATATATATATATATGCATATATATATATATAAATTTTAACGGGGGTCATTTTCGGTGTCTACTAGGTAGGATCGATAAAGATTTGAAGAAATTTTTCAAAAATTCCGTCATGAGTCCAACCTCAATAGCTACTTTCCTTCGGAGGAAAGTGCTAAAAAATAAAATCAAACGGCTGTGTTTGTTGACACTAGTGTACATGTGCATCTAATTGTGCCGCCAACATCCGGTATTTTCAAGCCATTCATATTATAAACTTATAAATTCAATATATATACAGTAGGACCTCCATTATCCGGGGTAATAACGGGGAGGGTGGTCCACGGATAATCGAAACACCATATTTTATTGACTAAATTTGCTGGACTATAAGGTTATAAAGAAAAACTGTGTATAAGATGTCATGTAAACGTTTTATTAATTAATAATTTGTATAAGTGCAAAAATAAACTCAAGATCAAATTAAATTTTTGTGTCGTGAAAGTCAGTAATATTTCGTAGATTTTTGATGCATAATTATTTTCTTATATCTGTTCTGATCGGCCAACAAGATAATTCTGCTGTAATCAGCATTCGTATGTACTCGAGTGAAGAGTTAAAGCCCAACTGAGGATATATTTCCTTGGTAGGCTAACAGCCCAGTAGGGGATTCATAGAAAGGCGGGAAAACATTTCAGTTCCAAGAATATGAAATAGATTGAGATGCTTCCAGAAATATGGAATCATCACATTCTTCCGAAAACAGCCCTGTTTTTACATTCCTTGTTTTAAAATGTATGTAATTAATTTATATTCATATTTATGTACATAATCCTCAAATGCTTTAGTTGATAAAAATAAAAATAATGCAATAAATATGTTCGTATGTACAAAATATTTAAAGAAGGAATAAAAATAAAAAATTCCCCATCGAGACCCCGGTTAATACGAATCCCGGATAATGGAGGTCCTACTGTATATATATATATATATATATATATATATATATATATATATATATATATATATATATATAAATATGTGTGTGTATATTAAAATGATGGACAACAGTCTTAAGAAGCGAGATGTGATTACTATGAAATATAACGTTAGAAACACAACCGCTGGAGAATGACATTTTAATAACTATATATATATATATATATATATATATATATATATATATATATATATATATATATATATATATATATACAGTTAGTAAAAAAAGTCTACATACACTTATGATTATTTTGTTTTAATCAAAAAAGAGGGTTAAAAGCGAAAGAGAAAAAACCATGAAACAATTTATTTATTTTTTTCCTTTTAAATATAAGCTCTTTTGATGAATTTGGTAAATTTTAAAAAAATTTATAACTCCAATAAAAAATAATATAGAAAAAGTAACAATAAATTTCGCAAAAAAAGTCTGCATACGCGGCAAATAATATAATAATTATCAATACAAATATTTAATAAAAATTATCTAATGATCAGTGGGACCTCCCTTATTTGTTATTACCTCCCTCAGACGACTGTTCCTTATGCTAACTAGTTTTCTTGTAAATGTTGGATCGGTTTTCAGCCATTCCTCCTTAAGGGCCTCTGAGAGTTGATGTTTATTTTTTATTTTGTGATGCCTCAGCCTCCTTTTAAGATCCTGCCAGAGGTGCTCTATGGTGTTAAGGTCAGGCCATTGTGGTGGTGTTCTTAACTGACGTGAAGTATTGTACAGCAACCATTCTTCGGTCCTTCTGGCACAATGTTTAGGATCGTTGTTTTGTTGAAAAATAAAATTCAATCCTAGGCCTAACTTGGTGGTACTCGAACATCATCGAGGGAATAATGGGCCAATATGTATAACTAGATGTCCTAAAAGAAAATCTGTGACCCAGTACCACCAAGTTAGGCCTAGGATTGAATTTTATTTTTCAACAAAACAACGATCCTAAACATTGTGCCAGAAGGACCGAAGAATGGTTGCTGTACAATACTTCACGTCAGTTAAGAACACCACCACAATGGCCTGACCTTAACACCATAGAGCACCTCTGGCAGGATCTTAAAAGGAGGCTGAGGCATCACAAAATAAAAAATAAACATCAACTCTCAGAGGCCCTTAAGGAGGATGGCTGAAAACCGATCCAACATTTACAATAAAACTAGTTAGCACAATGAACAGTCGTCTGAGGGAGGTAATAACAAATAAGGGAGGTCCTACTGATCATTAGATAATTTTTATTAAATATTTGTATTGATAATTATTATATTATTTGCCGCGTATGCAGACTTTTTTTGATTAAAACAAAATAATCATAAGTGTATGTAGACTTTTTTTACTAACTGTATATGTAACAATAGATAACAAGCTCTTTTGAAATCTCTCATTAACTAGATTTTATTATTCTGTAAAGAATACATAAATATATTATAATAAACAAACAACAATAATAACAATCATTAGCGATAACCAAAATAAATACCTGTAAAGAATAATGAAATTACAAAGTCCATAACTCATATCTTAGCATTATAACAATCTAACTCTTGTAGTGTTGTGAACACATGTTCCAACACACAGATATACACTGCCTCCATGATCACATGCCTTCATGATATAGTCCATACCTCATAACTTAGCATTATAACAATCTAACTCTTGTAGTGTTGTGAACACATGTTCCAACACACAGATATACACTGCCTCCATGATCACATGCCTCCATGATATAGTCCTAGAGTGAAGGAACTTATATGTATATATACATGCACAACTTGAGGAACCAGTTGTTTCCTGGTTGTGGCTTATAAAACGTAGACCTTTCCCGTCAGCACTTCCCATCAAACAGACTTCCCTTCATTGTATTTATTTATTGCTTAGACTGTGAATGCTTCATGTACAATTGACACCGCTTCATGAGGATTCGGTAAGGAATTTAAAGCCTTATCATAAAAGTACTTTGTGATCATTTTTAGTCTGATAAAATTAATTCATGACTATTTTTGATCAGCAGTCCAATAATCGATATTATATACGATAAACATCGATTAACAAAAACAAACTGTACTCGACATAATTTTTTATTTGTTGTTAGTTTTTATGTTTACAAAAATTATAGTATTATTTAACGTTTAATTAACAATTATTAATTGATAATTAATTACTTTAATTATAGGTAATCTTTAGAGTTGTAAGGATCGTTAATATCAAAATCGTTACACATTACCAACTATTTAGGTATTCTTAAGGTGTAGAATAATGGTTTATCGGGGTCTAGTGGCTAGCGCGCTAGATTCATAAGCGGGAGATGGTGGGTTCGATCCCCTCTGGTGGCAGGAATTTTCTCATCTCAGGGCTCGCTGAGAAAATTCCTGGCTGTATGTAATTCGTTAATAGCCAAGATTTGTCGATGCGCCGTAAAAAAAAAAAAAAAAAAATAATGGTTTAACCTGCGTATGAGCGTACATTGTGTATTCTGTCTTGGTATTTGTACTATCTTAATGTGTTGTTAGTTAATAAGATGTTTACTAGTATCATCAGCTATTCAACCTGAATGCAGAATTAGATGCGCCTACTTCTAGTCGTATCTAGTCCTGCAAGTTGCAAGGAGTTGCATCAAGATGACGTGCGAAGAGTTCTCAAGAACAGCTGTAAGGATGCGACTTGTCGACAGTGCTGGCAACCTTCCAAACAGCGTTACAGGCCTGTTGTAATTGGCAGCACTGTCATCCTACAGGTTTGCCAACATAGAGGTCGAAGAACTTAACATCACAAGGCCAGTTGGCGTCCTTGACTTCATCTTTCTTCGGAATCCTTACTCGCATGATCAATCCGTTCGTTCCAACATATCTTATATACTTTACATATATTATCTACTATATATTTGTCAAATACCACTCACTCACTCAGTGACCTATCATCCCCCAGCCCAAACCACTCGACAGAAAATTTTGAAATTTTGCATGGACACTCCCTATATAACGTAGGCGCTCGCTAAGAAAGGATATTTTATATTCCAATTTTTAAGTATTTTTAGAGGGGTTTAAAGTTTGAGTTGGTTAGAGCAGGCAAGCCAAGGACGATAACAGGTCAGCTGTTACCGTACATTATCTATTTCATAGTATTATTTTTAATTGAGGTTAATTTCAACTATGATGGGAAACAGCGTTATAGAGTTTACGCTATGAGGGACAAAATCGCCATTTTAATATCGGTTCATTTCAATTTGTCCCCCATAGAGTTTTCGCTATACATGGTGATGGACCATCCGAGGTAATAATATCCCGAGCCCTTGCACAGCCTCCTCACGCATCAGCATCCCCAGTCAGAACACCTCTTGGCCATGCTCGCAAATATAATGGGTGTTTCCAAATGACATATGAGAAACATAAATTTTAACATACATTTATTATTGACAACGAAATTTAACCTGTATTGATTACACTGGGATTTTTCTGGTAACGATGAGCGTATATCGGAAATAATTTCGAGGGGGCTGGGAAAATTTCGGGGAGGGGGCCTGGTACCATTTCTGTGGCATGGAATACTAACAGTTTAGGACTTCGAATAGTTTTAGGCAACTAAAACGCTATTACACGTAAAATAAAATATTTTTTATGAACTAAGTGATCTTATTTAATTTTTTTAAGGGTTTTAAGACACATTTTTACCATCAAATAAAATGTCGGAGGGGGGGGGGGGGCTGCAGACCCCTCATCCCCCTCCTCCTTAAATACGCCCATGCTGGTAATATAGTATGACGGAAACCATGCTATAATAAACTGCAAAAAATTATGTAGTAGCGTTAATTTTGATGATAGATTATTTAACGCAATAAAATAACTACTTATCTGCCGTGACGAAGCACGGGTATTCAGCTAGTAATCTATAATTTTACAATGAACAAATCGCAAGGGCAAACTTTAAAATATTGCAGCATCTTCCCGTAGGATGTCATAAACTTTTTTCCCGCTCAATCATATTACATTATATATTATATTACATTATATATTATATTACATTATATATTATATTACATTATATATTATATTACATTATATATTATATTACATTATATATTATATTACATTATATATTATATTACATTATATATTATATTCATTTTTGGCAATATTTCATTCAAATTTGTTTTTCTTTCTCACCTGTACCTCTAAAGCTTTGTTACCTTAAATGCCTAATTTACACGAGCTTGTCATGAGTACTTGCCACTCACGGATTTGTACCTACATGTAAACAATGTGACTTGTGGAAAGTATTAATACTGGGGGTCTCCCGTGGTCTAGTGGCTAGCGCGCTGGATTCATAAGCGGGAGATGGTGGGTTCGATCCCCACCGGCGACAGGAATTTTCTCATCTCAGGGCTCGCTGAGAAAATTCCTGGTTGCACCCTGGAGGCCCGGCGCTAATGGCCAAGATTTGTCGATGCGCCGTAAAAAAAAAAAAAAAAAAAAAAAAAAAAAAAAAAAAAAAAAAAAAAAAAAAAAAAAAGTATTAATACTTCACATTGTTTACTAATTAGTAAAAGTGGCAAGTACAAGGGGATAGGCAGCGGTTCTATTTACTAAGCGACAAGTAAGCTCCTCAATACCGTTCTACTAGGCCACTGTCCATTATTACATCGTGTAAACAGCTCAGCCACTGTCCCTTATCACATCGTGTAAACAGCTCAACCACTGTCCCTTATCACATCGTGTAAACAGCTCAACCACTGTCCCTTATCACATCGTGTAAACAGCTCAACCAGTGTTTAGTGGCAAAAGAGCATCCAAAACCTCTAGAATGAATTCCGAAACTGCTGGCCTAGGCGCACAGTAGTTTGCCGGGCCAAGTTCCGGCTTACACACACTGAATGTATTGCGCGGACTTAAGTGTGCTGTGGATTTCAAACAAAGTCGATCTCTTAAGCAGGGCCGCCAAATGGGGGGGGGGACAACCGGGTACAGTTGGCCGATCCTCGCTAATTGGGGAAAAAAGTACCGAAAGTGACCTTTGCAGCACCGATTGTCGGCTTTTATTCTCATTTTGCTAAAAACTCAAGATGAAAATAATTTTAAAATGCCCAAAGTCCTATAAAAAAAGTACTAGAATTTTCATTCTGGCTCTGAGAAGTAGGGCCCGGCTGTGATAAGTGGGGGCCCGTAATTTGGTCCCGGGCCCGGCTCTGAGGTGTGGCAGCCCTGCTCTTCATCATCAGAAAGCTTATAATAACCCTAAATCCGATCGTTATGGCGGCCACCATTTAACGACAGCTGGCCAAGAGGTAAATGCAGAAATAACTGAGAGGGTATTATTAGGTTCTTGACAAGGTATTGAGGGCCTAAAACTTGGCCTAATACTATTACATCATACCTTTCATAGACAAACTGAACTTGGCCTTTTTTTTTCAACGTTAGTTTTTTTGGGGGGGGATATCAATACTTTTTGGAAGTGAATTGTTCCGCACATCCAAATCAAATTAATAAAACTGAAAAAAACTTACCAACAAGCAAATAAAAACTTAAAGGAAGTCCAATCTGCCCGAACCAACTTGACCCATTAAATACGGGTGGTCTAAATGATTGCCAGTTGATGCTTGTATGCTTTTCCTCGGTTACAGTAAGGCATATTCAAACTCCGACGCATAGTCGGGCCCGGCGTGTTAACACGTTGTGTTAACGCGTTGTGTTAACACTTTGACGACCGGTGGCTTCGAAAAAAATTTCCATCAGGGCCTAAGTCTTCTTTTTGTATAGTTATTTCGGCAAACATATATATAAAAAAATAAATAAGTGAAGAAACTTTTAAAATGATTTAGTGGATTAATTACAATTTAGTAAAATGTCAAATACGCCACGACAGGCCCGCTGAAGGAAGTTTTCGGGCGGATTCAGTATCATATGATACCAAACCCACAAACCTAACCAGGAATACGTAATGAGGTCCAAAATCAAATACGAAGGGTATAGGACAAGGTCCGGAGTAGCGGGATAGAAAGAAAACCATGCTATCTACTCACGCATATGCCACGATGCTTAGTTAGCAGAAGACATCTCTCGGACGCACTTGCCACACCGCTAGACCCGAACGTGTTAACGAGATCTATTCATACATAGATTGAAATGTTCGAATCCTATTTCGCTTTCTTGGAAAACAGGCACTGTGGTGGGGTCTCCCAGGGTCTAGTGGCGAGCGTCTTAGGTTCATAAGCGGGAAATGGTGGGTTCGATTCCACGGCTCGTTAGGAAAATTCCTCGCTGCCCCCTGGATGTCGGCGCTATTGGCCTAGGCGTCGAAGCGCAAAAAAAAACAAAAAAAAAAAAAAAAAAAAAAAACAGCTACTGTATTCCTCGGAATGGCTCATTTTATCTAGAACTAAAGACCTCTTACCTTGAAATACCTTTCTCCGGGAGCTCAAAATCGTTACATTCATACTTTACAGTAGGGTTCAATATTAGGGCTTTTCTACTTTTCTTATTTTTATTTTTTTTATTTTATTTTTTTATGTTTTTTTTTTTATTATTTTTTTTTTAAACGGCGCATCTACATCTAGATCATTAGCGCCGACATCCAGGGTGCAGCGAGGAATTTTACCAGCGAGCCGTGGGATGATAAAATTCCTGCCAGAAGTTGGGAATCGAACCCACCATCTCCCGCTTATGAATCCAAGGCGCTAGCCATTAGACCACGGGAGACCCCTACTTTTCTTATTAAATGCAAAAATATCATTAAATCTAGTTGAATTTCCGAGTCTATGTAGTAAACCTCGTCCAAACATGCAAAGTCCAATCCGAAAGTGCCGACTAGAAACGTTTGAGTTGTTTGTTGAATCAAGATTTTGGTTTGGGTACTTAAAATCATCGGATTCAGTTGAAATATTTTCTGAATGTTTGTAATTCATATAAAAAAGTTGTTTAAATTTTCGTTACGTTTGGAGTTAAGGAAGGATTAGAATAAAATATTTTATTTATAGACATGAAAAGTTATGGGAACTTGGTATACTTTCCTTAATATCTCGAGCAGGGTTGGGAACATAAGGTTACCCATAACCCATAAGGTTACCCATAACCCATAAGGTTACCCATAACCCATAAGGTTACCCATAACCCATAAGGTTACCCATAACCCATAAGGTTACCCATAACCCATAAGGTTACCCATAACCCATAAGGTTACCCATAACCCATAAGGTTACCCATAACCCATAAGGTTACCCATAACCCATAAGGTTACCCATAACCCATAAGGTTACCCATAACCCATAAGGTTACCCATAACCCATAAGGTTACCCATAACCCATAAGGTTACCCATAACCCATAAGGTTACCATTCAAAAGCTTAATAAATGCTCTGCAAAAAGGATTCTGAAGTAACTTTTCGATTAGGCAATGTAAATCGGAGAAATAAGAGCTTAAAACTTAAAATGTTTTCTTCTTTTCAACAGGTTTTTCTCTTTTTTAAATCACTTTTTAATTGATTCTTTTTAATTCCATTTATCTGTAAAATTAGTATTTTGGTACAAGAAACAGTAAGCAGTGTGTTTTTATAGCGAACCTTCACAAGTCCAGGGAGTCATCAGGTAGAGGCGAGGGTCTGGACGGACCCTTACAACTGTGACCTGTTTAAGGTCATAAATTATTCCATAAAAGGTCTAACCAAAATGATAACTGTTTCTATTTCAATCTTTCCAAATGAGACTAGGGATAAGAACGGAACCGCGCTAAGATGATGCAGTTCCTGCGAGTCGGACTTTTGTTTCTCTCCCGAAACATCCATGAATGAAATCTAGTACTCTTAGAGAGACAAGATAAATTGTATTGAACTGCTGTAGTAAACAGAGACGATTGCAGACTTAGGATAGGCTGGCGTTTGTATCACCTACCTGGCCATGGTCAATATCCGCGCTATTTTTATTTTGTACGTTTTTGTTGAGAAATAAAAAAAACTAGAGAAATGAAAAACGGAAATAATAAAAAAACTAGAAGAATAAAAAGTAAAGGAATAAAACAAAATACACAAACAAGCGAATTTTAAATATATTTATTTGCTAACACTAACATTTGGTATAAATCAGGATTTCAGGATAAAAAAGCAGGAAGCATTTAAATTCAATACAAATTTTGGTTTCTCAAGAATAAATATATAATCCTATAAATAAATTATAATACTAGCTAAGCTTAGACTAATAATTTGGAATTGATATAATACTGATGGAATAAAATAGAATTATAAAATAATAAAATTGGCTCATAACCCTACTTGTGTATAAATAGGTTAGGAATTGGTTAATAACCCCAGTCATATACAAATAGGATTATAATAAAATTGGCTCATAACCCTACTTGTGTATAAATAGGTTAGGAATTGGTTAATAACCCCAGTCATATACAAATAGAATTATAATAAAATTGGCTCATAACCCTACTTGTGTATAAATAGGTTAGGAATTGGTTAATAACCCCAGTCATATACAAATAGGATTATAATAAAATTGGCTCATAACCCTACTTGTGTATAAATAGGTTAGGAATTGGTTAATAACCCCAGTCATATACAAATAGAATTATAATAAAATTGAGCCAAGAAGTAAATAAATAAGTACACTACGGTTACAATAGTATACATAAAATATAATTTGGTATAATTTTATTGGTTTTACAAAAGCATTCAAGCAAGTGTTGCTAATTCATAGCAAAACTTATATAAGAAAATCACTATTTAATTTTAATAATCATATGTTATGATGTTATGGCTTTATTTAGTTTGATTGAGGTTTAAATTCAGTTGGTTAACAAAAAAAATAATAATAATACTAATAATAATGGTTAATCAGTTCCATTTTGAGATTCCGCATCGAATGGCCGCTTTGAAGTGTCATGATCCATCGGTGGGTTATTCGATGGTCTCTAATGGAAGGAGGAGAGCAAATCGTTTTAGGTTTTGTTTTTTATTTATTTTTTTTTTATTTTTTTTTTGTAGATTGCTGTATTGTAACTACTGAAATCATGAAAAAATTATTTTTTTTAAGCAATTAACATTTTTCGTCCGCTGCTTCCAGGGGTGTTGTGTCAATAGACGCTGTTTCCAGGACTGCTGTGTCCATGCCGGCTGCTTTAAAAATGGTTTTACCAAAATCAGTTAGTCCATGGACGCTGCTTCTAGGGGTGATGAGTCCTTAGACGCTGTTTTCATGGGTTACTGAGTCCATGGACACTGCTTCCAGAGGTGCTATGTGATGGACGCTGCTTCCAGGGGTGCTGTGTGATGGACGCTGCTGCCATGGGTGCTGTGTCGATAGTGTGTTGGACGCTGCTTCCAAGGGTGCTCTATTGATGGATGCTGTTTCCAGGGAAGCTGTATCGATGGACGCTGCTTCCATTGGTACTGTGTCGATGAACGCTGCTTCTAGGGGTGCTGCGTCGATGGACGCTGCTTCGAGGGGTGCTGAGTCAATGGATGCTGCTTCCAGGGGAGCTGTGTCGATGGACGCTGCTTCGAGGGGTGCTGTGTCGATGGACGCTGCTTCCAGGGGTGCTGTGTGATGGACGCTGCTGCCATGGGTGCTGTGTCGATAGTGTGTTGGACGCTGCTTCCAAGGGTGCTCTATTGATGGATGCTGTTTCCAGGGAAGCTGTATCGATGGACGCTGCTTCCATTGGTACTGTGTCGATGAACGCTGCTTCTAGGGGTGCTGCGTCGATGGACGCTGCTTCGAGGGGTGCTGAGTCAATGGACGCTGCTTCCAGGGGTCTGTCGATGGACGCTCTTTCCAGGACTGTTGTGTTTCCATAGACGCTGATCCCATTGTCCCATAATTGCTGATTGAATGTCTGATAACATGGTAGATGAAGCTCCTTTGGATACCATATACATCAGGCATCAAACGTTTTACTCCCTCCCAAAAGCCTAACTAATATTCTCTCGTTTTATTTTGAACATAGATGAAGTATAATTGGCATGGTTCTATGGATTTACGTCCTTAATTGTCTAAAATATAAAACGTTTGTTGTTCCGGCTCGTATCTTAGATAATTGCAAAGAAAGAAATATTAGACAAACCCACTTCCACTAGAGACCCTCGATGAGTTTCGCGAGTGTCTAGTGCCTTTTGAAGCCACGAGCTTCTTGCTGAGTTGTCGAGCTAAGCGGACCTTGGGTCGACGATGGAAGATCGTCCGCAGGTGTCGACGTCAGTGAATCAAGTGATTGCGACTCGCTGGCGTAGGAAATTACTAGTTTCGGCTGAGCATCCGCACTCCCTCCAGGACCAGCGATGGCGACGGCTTCCGGATCGAAGTCGATACTCACCACTTGCCCTTTCCGCAAGATGGCCTTGGCTACTGGCGATGCGACAGCAACGCCCCTCGGTCCGGCCACAGCCTTGGCGACAGGCTTCAGTATCAAGCTGGTCTTCTTGTTGTCCGAAGCAGCCAGGAGAACGGAATCCTCTTCAGCTTTGATGGACTCTTCGATTCCGGCAATCCAGTCGGATATATCCATCTCGTACGTCCTCTGCGCTTGGAGGACAGGAAGTGGCACGGGAAGAAGCAGAGGAAGCGTCTGCAGTGCTTGGTTGTATGCCTCGTGAGACAGCTGTTGTGGTCGGGGTCTGAGAGGTCTTTGCATCATGAGGCGATCAGCTGCTGGTCTCACGCGATTCGTGAATCTTCTTCTAGGATAGTCCAGAGGTGCTTGAAGATTGTAGTCCGGCATGTACAGCAGCATCGGTTGTATTCCTGGCGATCTGGAATGGGCCACAAATCAGAGCATGCTCCATCTTTCAGTAGTAATATTAAAATCAACTAGTAATTTAAAAAGGATTTGTTATTGAAGAAATGAACTAATTGATTGAAAGTTCGACTATGAATGACTATTTGACACCTTTCGGAGAAAATCTTGAATGACCAAATTTCGATTTTTTTTATGGAAGATTCTTGTCAATTAAGTCCTGTCTCCATTTCATCTTATACAATTTTCTTCCATAATCATAAAATAGTGAGGTTTTAGGGATCTCTTCCGGCAACTTTTTTAAGTAAAACTAAAACTCTTCTTATATTTATTTTCTTCGACCTTTAAAATGGTTATCAACAAATGTTTCAAACAAATATACACTCAGGACCCTAACAGTTACGGTAAAGAGCAATCCAGCCTTGTGTTGTTCGAGAGCCTTGTTCACAGCTGGACTATTTGAAGAGCCGTTTAAAAATTATAATTATGGTGTGTGAGATGTGATTTGTCACTTGGCTGAGGACGGGTAGGGGAAGGTGTTGGCGCCTCTAGCCAACGACTGCCTTGGTGGGTTGCCGCTCATCCCTATTCTAGTCCCGCTTTTAGACAGAGCGGGGGCTGGGAAGGTTGTGGAACTGGCAACGTCGAGCCCCCTCTACGCTTTCCCCAAGTGACAAGTTATTTCTCTCACACTATAGTTATAAATAATATTACAAAAATCCTTGTATTTTATTATTTATGTAATTGTTTATCATTATTGGTATATAAACCTTCATGAGCAATAGCATAGAATTACTCATACTAAGTCTGACGAAGAAGGAACCTTTTTCAACGAGGATATCGGTGAACTAAATCTACTCACTATGGTGGATGCAATACAACAAGTCCAGAGCTGTAACCTAACCAACCAGCACAACCATTGTAGCTTAATAAAATCAATAAGTCTCGTAACAGACCAAAAGGGCCGACAGGGACAGATACTGTAGAGGTGTGTGGTTTTTCATCATACGACACGCTAGGGAGATATTGTGGTCAGTACTATGTTCCTGGCGCCTTTTTTTCTCATTAACAGTAACCCATTTAACTAGTTAAAGGCTGCGTGGCCTAGGGACGGTATGGGCCTCCGAATCCAACCCTCGAAAATTCAGATAATTAAAAGAAACCCAATTATTTTGGAGACAAAAAATGTCTGAAAATATCTAGCCACCATGGAATGTGACACAAATTGGCTGGGGTTATTACTGATATCACTGTCAGTAAAAATTTTCCTTAGTTATAACTAGATATTTTTCATAACAACATGATGGATTATTTTCTCGAGTACGTGAAGACAATATTAAGTACCTAGTGATCGAATAAAGTCACAGCTACCCATCCTCTATAAGCACTCATGGTCAAGCGGACAATTTTCAAAGGTAACCAATACTAGTGGGACTCGAACCTGTAATTCCCAGCGTGTTGACCACTCGACCAAAGGGTGCTACAATAATATAGATACTTTTGTTTATATTACCTGTGTAAGATTTCAATAAAAATATATTAAAAACTGAATTATATTCTTCAGTTGATGTTGGACTGTGCTCAACCAGAGTAGGGCAAACTGTTATTAATTTCATGACTAATGACTAATTATTAAATGAGTATTCGGGATGTGACTAACGATTGATGATTGATCAATCATATTTCCCCATGACTAATGCGTGACGACTAACCGCTTTCTAGCCTATGATTGATGATTATGATTAAACATGCTTTGACAAATGATTGATGATTACTGTCTAACCTTCCTCAGATTAATGATTAAAGACTAAAAAAGACCTTGATTTATGATTGATGATTAACTGGTTCATGAAGGAATTCCAAAGCCCAATGTATAAATAGTATGCGTAAACGATCTGGTATTAGCCTAATATTGACAGTCTTAACAACGTTAGTTATGTCAATCATTAGTACAGACTATCAATGATTGACGAGTAACGATTGATTGATGACTTCACATATGATTAATATGACCTACGATTAATGATTAACTCGAGTAGTGATTAACTTATTTTATCCTATGATTGATTAGTCATAAGTAAAATGTAATCGATTTGTCAATCATTTAGTTGATTGGTGTCCTACTCTGTGCTCAATCAGCTTCTCGTACACTGATCGCTAGATGGATGATGTCTTCTTCTGGAGCATAGATTTAGCTTTCATCTTTATGTAAAAATGTTTAATGCTAATGAATTGATTTAATTTACTTACTTGATAATGTATTTTAAATAATAGTAATTCACAATTGACGGCGCTAATAGCCACGATTTGTTGATGCGCCGTAAAAAAAAAAAAAAAAAAAAAAAAAAAAAATTCACAGTTGATGTTTTGTATACTTCCCAATCCCAAGATAAATTCAACAAAGTCTGAATCAAATTCATGATGTAAGCTATCAGTTTATCTGCAGGCGTATCCCCTGATGAGGAAAGAGGTGTATATATATATATATATATATATATATATATATATATATATGCAGTAGACTCTCCCTTATCCGTCGTCGCTCAGGGCCCCCACTTCTCAGAGCCGGGCCCAGGACCAGATCACGGGCCCCCACTTCTCAGAGCCAGACTGAAAATTCTAGTACTTTGCTATACGACATTGGACATTTTCATCTTGAGTTTTGAGCGAAATGTGAATAAAAGCCGACAATCGGTGCAGCAAAGGTCACTTTCGGTCCTTGTAGTTTTATTACGACTCCTAATGAAATATACTATTCTGGGACTGCACTTGTTTTGTCGTTTATGTAAATTAAAAAAATATAGATCCCATTCCAATAAATATAGGCTACGCCCGTCTATATTTCTAAACCCCATTCTTTTTACAAGCTCATAACCTATACATTGTTTTCCAATTAGCGAGGCCCGGGCCCGGGACGACTGCACCCGGCTGTCGCCCCCCATATGGCGGCCCTGCCGTCGCTGTCTCTAATCCGGCGGTCTCCGAGAGGAATGAGTGACGGATCTCGGAACTGGCCGGAGCTAGACCTGCTCGAAGGTTCCTAGAAAACCTTCCCTTCCTAGCTAGTTAAACATTTGTTGGAAGTGAAAAAAGGCATATATGTTTTGTTCTTGAAGCAGGAATTTGTGTTTTAACTAAGAACATTACTGTTTCTACTAATGGAACGTCTGATTTCAGCCAGTCTAGTTCAAACATTCATTGCGAGTTTTAAAAGTAATTTTAATAATATATTAAAATTACTTTTAACAAAAAAAAGTAATAGGCCAAGATCGGCCAAAAAGTGATAGGCCAAAAGTAATAGGCCAAGATCGGCCAAAAGTAATGGCCAAGATTTGTCGATGCGCCGTAAAAAATAAATAAATAAAATAATATATACCATTTCATATATACAATATTAAACATAATACATATTATTATACCCTCAAATAATAAGGGTTTCAAATACAAAATTGACCGCTTCTAACTGAATTCTCTAATCCGGCGTTTTCTCTAATCCGAGGACGCCGGATTAGGGAGAGTCTTCTGTATATGTATATATATATATATATATATATATATATATATATATATATATATATATAATTACCTATTTAAAAAAAGACCTTCCACTGTTATGACTCGACGTAATACGAATATACTATTGAATGCTTGATTCGAACTTATAAAGAAGGACCATCAACTTTATAAGAAGAATATTAGGTAACAACCATAAAAAATTATTATACATAATATAAAGTAAAATATACATTGAAATAAAAAGATTGTCTGTTCGCTGAAATATCTTCAAGGTCAAAGGAAGAATAATTTGAATAAATAATAACGTATTTTTAATACCGTCTGAAAAAATAATTCAACTTTCAAGAAATTCGGAAAAAAAAATCAATCTTCGTTTAAAAGTTGCGGTTTTTTGTTAAAATTCGTGCAAAGAATATCTCAGAGGATATTGTGTAGCTAGGGTCGTCAGTTTGACTCTCACCAAGAATATCTCAGAGGATATTGTGTAGCTAGGGTCGTCAGTTTGACTCTCACCAAGAATATCTCAGAGGATATTGTGTAGCTAGGGTCGTCAGTTTGACTCTCACCAAGAATATCTCAGAGGATATTGTGTAGCTAGGGTCGTCAGTTTGACTCTCACCAAGAATATCTCAGAGGATATTGTGTAGCTAGGGTCGTCAGTTTGACTCTCACCAAGAATATCTCAGAGGATATTGTGTAGCTAGGGTCGTCAGTTTGACTCTCACCAAGAATATCTCAGAGGATATTGTGTAGCTAGGGTCGTCAGTTTGACTCTCACCAAGAATATCTCAGAGGATATTGTGTAGCTAGGGTCGTCAGTTTGACTCTCAGCAAGAATATCTCAGAGGATATTGTGTAGCTAGGGTCGTCAGTTTGACTCTCACCAAGAATATCTCAGAGGATATTGTGTAGCTAGGGTCGTCAGTTTGACTCTCACCAAGAATATCTCAGAGGATATTGTGTAGCTAGGGTCGTCAGTTTGACTCTCACCAAGAATATCTCAGAGGATATTGTGTAGCTAGGGTCGTCAGTTTGACTCTCACCAAGAATATCTCAGAGGATATTGTGTAGCTAGGGTCGTCAGTTTGACTCTCACCAAGAATATCTCAGAGGATATTGTGTAGCTAGGGTCGTCAGTTTGACTCTCACCAAGAATATCTCAGAGGATATTGTGTAGCTAGGGTCGTCAGTTTGACTCTCACCAAGAATATCTCAGAGGATATTGTGTAGCTAGGGTCGTCAGTTTGACTCTCACCAAGAATATCTCAGAGGATATTGTGTAGCTAGGGTCGTCAGTTTGACTCTCACCAAGAATATCTCAGAGGATATTGTGTAGCTAGGGTCGTCAGTTTGACTCTCACCAAGAATATCTCAGAGGATATTGTGTAGCTAGGGTCGTCAGTTTGACTCTCACCAAGAATATCTCAGAGGATATTGTGTAGCTAGGGTCGTCAGTTTGACTCTCACCAAGAATATCTCAGAGGATATTGTGTAGCTAGGGTCGTCAGTTTGACTCTCACCAAGAATATCTCAGAGGATATTGTGTAGCTAGGGTCGTCAGTTTGACTCTCACCAAGAATATCTCAGAGGATATTGTGTAGCTAGGGTCGTCAGTTTGACTCTCACCAAGAATATCTCAGAGGATATTGTGTAGCTAGGGTCGTCAGTTTGACTCTCACCAAGAATATCTCAGAGGATATTGTGTAGCTAGGGTCGTCAGTTTGACTCTCACCAAGAATATCTCAGAGGATATTGTGTAGCTAGGGTCGTCAGTTTGACTCTCACCAAGAATATCTCAGAGGATATTGTGTAGCTAGGGTCGTCAGTTTGACTCTCACCAAGAATATCTCAGAGGATATTGTGTAGCTAGGGTCGTCAGTTTGACTCTCACCAAGAATATCTCAGAGGATATTGTGTAGCTAGGGTCGTCAGTTTGACTCTCACCAAGAATATCTCAGAGGATATTGTGTAGCTAGGGTCGTCAGTTTGACTCTCACCAAGAATATCTCAGAGGATATTGTGTAGCTAGGGTCGTCAGTTTGACTCTCACCAAGAATATCTCAGAGGATATTGTGTAGCTAGGGTCGTCAGTTTGACTCTCACCAAGAATGATGGTTTTTATTTCGTACTAGCTGTTACCCGGCTTGCCATGCTACACCTACTTTCTGCATATAGAAAAGCCTAAATAAATTAGATACCATCTAAGTATCTGTAACTGTTATGAACCCGTGGCCTCCAACTGTGAGTCCCAGACGACTTTTACCTAACCTATAACACCCCCCCGTATCAAGACATACATGTATACCAAGTTTCGTAAAAATTGGTCTAACGGTGTGGATTTGTATAAGGGACAAACATACAGACAGACTGCTGGTAGATTTTTTTGACCTAGCCTACGGCACTCCTCAGATTAAGATCTACCTGTGTACCGAGTTTAGTCAAAATCGGACGAACGGTGTGGATTTGTATAAGGGACAAACATACAGACAGACAGCTATAAGACGTTTTTGACTAAGCCTACGACACTCCTCAGATTAAGATCTACATGTGTACCGAGTTTAGTCAAAATCGGACGAACGGTGTGGATTCGTATAAGGGAAAAACATACAGACAGACAGCTGGTAGATTTTTTTGAGCTAGCCTAGGAGATTTCTCGTATCAAGACCTACCATTATTCCAAGTTTGGTCAAAATCGGTCAAACGGTATAGATTTGTATAAGGAACAAACAAACAGAAAAACAGACAGACACGTGATTTTTATATATATAGATAAACATAAGGCCGTAGATATATAGGTTACCACCATACAGGTTACCAGGGGCGTTAACAATTTAATTAAATAATAATATAGCCTGTATGTTGACGATCTTTTAATATTCTACACTTAAAAATCCACTGAAGAAGCCCAAGACCGAATACAGAACGCAATCAATACACTTACACTCTGGAACGACAAAACAGGTATGAAGTTCTCGACAACCAAAACAAAATCTATATTATTTACAAAGAAAAGACGGAACATAGACTACCAACTTACTATGTACGATACAGACATTACAAAAACAACAACAATAAAATTTTTAGGAATTCATTTTGACAAACACCTCACATGGGTTCCCCACTTAAAAGAACTTCTCGTTAAATGTAAAAAATCTCTGCATATTCTGAGAGATCTAGCAAACACTAAATGGGGTGCAGACAGAAAAGTACTGCTAAACTTCTATCGATGTTACACCAGGTCCCTTCTGGATTATGGATGCGTAGCATACTCATCTGCCAAGCCCACTACACTGAAAATACTTAACACAATATCAAACACAGGACTACGTCTAGCACTGGGTGCCTTCAGATCAAGCCCAATATGCAGCCTGAACGTAGAGGCAGTAGAACCTCCACAAGAGATCCGAAGAAAATACTTAATTGCAAAGTATTTTTTTTTTTTTTTTTTTACGGCGCATCTACATCTAGGTCATTAGCGCCGACATCCAGGGTGCAGCGAGGAATTTTACCAGCGAGCCGTGGGATGATAAAATTCCTGCCGGAGGTGGGAATCGAACCCACCATCTCCCGCTTATGAATCCAAGGCGCTAGCCATTAGACCACGGGAGACCCCCTGCAAAGTATTATTACAAAATTAAGTCTCTCCCTCAGCCATCCTGCAGAAGGGATATCATAGAAAACCCTAATATTAATCAATACCAAATAAATAACAAGCATGCCCGACCTCTTGCTATAAGAAGCTTAGAAATAGAGGAGATTACAAATCTACAAACAGAACCAATGCAGAAACAGACCATTTCACTCACTCCTCCATGGCTCATTAAATTCACAATAGACACATCTCTCTCTAAGTACAAAAAGTCAAACATAGTATCCAAACATTTATACAAAACTAACTTCTTGGACTTCTTAAAGCGACAAACTAACTACATCCTTGATTACACCGATGGTTCAAATACAAAACACGGCATTGGATCGGCAGCTATTGTAAATGGCACTATCTACAAGCAAAAACTTCCTGTGCTGTACAACATACTAGAAGCTGAACTCCATGCAATATTTCTTGCCCTCACTAACACTCCTCCATCACAACACACAAACATTATCATCTGTACAGATTCTCTCAGTTCACTACACATATTACAGAACTTATACAGTCAACATCCCAAAGCAATCCAAATCAAACAACACATCTACAATTTACAACTTTCAGGCATACATACAACAATATATTGGCTGCCAGGACATGAAGACCTAGGACTTAGTACGACTGCAGACGAACAAGCAAAATTGGCTACTCAAGACTTAACAATTCAACCACTAGACATTTTTTACCAAGACCTTACGAGACAGGCTAAACACCTAATCACAAACAAATGGCAAAATGATTGGACAAACTTATCTACAAACAACAAACTGCGACAAATAAAACGGAACATCGCGGAATGGCCTTCCAGTCACAGACAAAACAGAAGAGAAGTAGTACTAACTAGCCTACATGTAATATATGTAACACCGAACTAACCGTAAAACACATACTAACAGAATGCCGGCAAGGTCAAAATCTAGACTTACCGTATGACATGACCGAATTACTTACTGACAGCAGTCCACACATACCAGCAATCTAGACTTACCGTATGACATGACCGAATTACTTACTGACAGCAGTCCACACATACCAGCAATCTAGACTTACCGTATGACATGACCGAATTACTTACTGACAGCAGTCCACACATACCAGCAATCTAGACTTACCGTATGACATGACCGAATTACTTACTGACAGCAGTCCACACATACCAGCAATCTAGACTTACCGTATGACATGACCAATTACTTACTGACAGCAGTCCACACATACCAGCAATCTAGACTTACCGTATGACATGACCGAATTACTTACTGACAGCAGTCCACACATACCAGCAATCTAGACTTACCGTATGACATGACCGAATTACTTACTGACAGCAGTCCACACATACCAGCAATCTAGACTTACCGTATGACATGACCGAATTACTTACTGACAGCAGTCCACACACACCAGCAATCTAGACTTACCGTATGACATGACCGAATTACTTACTGACAGCAGTCCACACATACCAACAATCCTTACACACCTCAAAACTATTAATATGTATGGAAAAATTTAACACTTTCAAACCCCCCCCCTTTATTTATTTATTTATTTTTTTTTTTAACATACCATCTCAATATATTCAATATATATATTCAAACAATTGCAATATATATTCCAAAAACATAAGGAAGGTATTGCGCCACTTGGTAAACTGTAAAGAACGAATAACATGTAATTAATGAATTAGTAACTATGTCTAATTGTGTAATCCGATTGATCAACCAGATGTATGTAAGTAATACCATTTGTTTTTAGATGTATATATGTATTGTTTGGTTTTAAATGTATATATGTAGACCATTTGTTTTTAGATGTATATATATATATATATATATATATATATTAGATGTATACCATTTGTTTTTAGATGTATATATGAAATAACTGTTTGGACCGAAACGCCTTAGATGCGCATGGATGCTCATAAATAAATATTAAAAAATAATAATAATAATAATAATAATCATATTCAAGCTTATGACGGAAGGTCATATGGCGGTTTCCAGATAACACCAGTAAAATGGATCATCCGGAAATACGCCAAGATGAAGCAGGTCCTGAGAGTAGGACTATTGTTTGGACAGTTGACGACATTAAATGGAGCAGCCAAGTTACAGAATTCGGATTTTAAAAGATGACATTCGAAGAAATCTATACCACTCATTCCGCAGAAAGAATTTACTTAAAAGCATTATTCTGTTAGAATAATTGTTGGTTCAAAAAAGCTTTTTCGAAAGTCTGTCGTTTTTACCGAGCAAATAAATCTATTCATTATATCCAGCAGTTTTTCCTTCTGTCTTGCCCTTATACAAATCGACACCGTTTGACCAAATTTGACAAAACTAGGAGAAAAGCTAGGCCCTGATCCGGGGAGTGTCATAGGTAAGGTCAAAATCATCTAGGAGGCACAGTTCGGAGGTCATGGGTTCGAAACTGTGAACTCGAACAGTTACAGTTACACTTTTGAAAAATCAGAGATTCGCCGTCTTTCTGAATATCTAATTTTTCTCAGGAGGGAACATATTCTCAGTATTTTGACAAATATCATATAAGTAAGTATTAATTTTATACACATGCTGTGCATTGTGGAGTCAGGCTATTTATTAGGTGTTCGCGTTTTCAATATTTTTATCTACATGATTCATGTTTCCAATGAATAACAGCAATAAACATACAACAATAAACATTTTTCTTTAAGTTTAAATACGAAATAGGAGGTAAAAATATGAGTCACCCTAACGCTTTTATTTCACTAATTGATATATATATATATATATATATATATATATATATATATATATAGCCCACGAGGGCCCTGAGAGGAAGATACTGTAGAGGTATCTGATTCATGACCATACGGCAACCCATACCCATAAAGCCATTAATAAATTACCCAGCCTTTAAGGTTCGCCTAGAGACGGTCAGGGAGGCCGAATCCAACCCATAAACGAAGACACTGGAAGATAAAAATCTATAGTACTATGCTTGGGATTTGAACTCAGGCCCTCCAACTTATTAGTAGTTACTTGCATAACGATTTCTTAATAAAAAGACAAACAAACTAATTGAACGACCCTTTTCGGTATAACCAACTTTCCTAAACACAGTAATAAGCGCTCCGATTCCACAAAGTAGCCCCAGGACTAACAGTTAACGTTTTAATGCCCAAAGTGCTCGCACATCCCAGTTACGTTAGGTTGAATTCCTTCCCGCCTGGTTTCCTTAAAACAGGAATTAATGGTACCTTTTTTTCAATCCACTTTCCCCTAAAATGCTTTCAAGAAAAAATGTAATTTATTCATGATCTTAAACGTTTTGTTTTAATAAAAACACAGCCTTCTGTTTAATATCCTCTAGTTTTCGCATCATTACTTCAGTAAATTGGAATCTCTCTCTTCAGCAGGAGAAAACTAATCCTCTAATAACTCTGGGCAATAACGGCTGGGTCACTTATTTATCTGTGACAATTATTTATTATTTTATGAGTGTTTATCTGCATTTTATCTACCTTTGTCGAGCCTCTCTCGTTCTTATATATATATCTTTAAAATAATTTCATTAAATATATGCGCGACTTTACATGGGAGCGCGTTGTAACTGGATACAATTATAGCCCACCATACCAAGCCTTCGCTGATTGTGCTTCGAGTATCGGGAGAATGAAGACGGGCCTCTCCGTGAAAGTTGTTTTTTTTTTATCTCGTGCAATTGAAAATTCAGTGCTCGACTCTTGAAGAAATAAAGATTTTATTGAAAATTGGAAAGACCTATACTATCCCTCAAATAGTTGGTGCAAGGACTGTCTTTATCCCCAAAAATAAGTTTCCAGAAACGCCTGGCGATTACAGACCTATCACCGTGCCGTCTGTAGCTCTCAGACAACTTAACAATTAATTAATAATAATAAAAATCAGTTTGTCTGTTTTTCTGTCTGTTTGTTCCTTATACAAATCTATACCGTTTGACCATATTTGACCAAACTTGGCACACATGTAGGTCTTGATCCTGGGAGTGTCATAGGCTAGGTTAAAATCGTCTAGGACTGACAATAGGTAACGGATTCGAAACTGTGAACCCGAACAGTTACAGAGTTGTGTATTTGATTTTAATATTACTTATTTGGTTTCTAATTTATTTGGGCTCTTCTAGATGCAGAAAGTAGGTGCAGCATGGCACACCGGGTAACAGCTAGTTAATAATAATAAACCCCCTTATCATCAACTGTATGCTGAAAAAGCAGAATTTGGATATGGACATGAAAAATCATACAAATAAAAAAATCATTCTTTACTTTTTTTGACACACACATTTTAAGACCAAACAACAATTAGTTAATTACAAGACACGATGAAAATTTATTTGTATAATGCAAAGAAAATACTTTCAACAAATAACCGATTTAGAATTTCACTTATTTACAATAGATATAATAATACATACATACATCTTGTGAGATCTTACAATACATACATCTTGTGAGATCTTACAATACATACATCTTGTGAGATCTTACAATACATACATACATCTTGTGAGATCTTACAATACATACATACATCTTGTGAGATCTTACAATACATACATACATCTTGTGAGATCTTACAATACATACATACATCTTGTGAGATCTTACAATACATACATCTTGTGAGATCTTACAAAGTTATATTTTTACACAACCTTTACCTTTTTTTAGTATGAAATACCTTACTTTTCAAAACGTAAATTAACACCCATGTTGAGTAGTACAATAAACCAGTAGTACACATATAAACATTTGTACATCGATGAAGTGAAAGCATTAATATCACAGCTATGCCATATCATTAAATATAATACAAGATCCACGCAATGTTCAGAATTTTATCAAAATGGATCATTCAGATATGTTAACAAGTTTCATATTATATTATCTGTTCATTGAAATTAATTTTCTTTCCTTTTTTTTTTTTTTTAATAGTTTTAATTACCTGCGTGAAATATTTTATACTGCCCATTTGTTTCGAAACGCCCAAAATCGGAAAATAAACATAAGTGGTTTTGTAGTGCTTTCAAGTTTTCATAAAATCGGATTTGAGTTGTAGTGTAGTTTTTTTAAACAATCAAGTTGTATAGACTTCCCGGATAGGTCCGTTTATTATTATTAATTATTTGGACCGATTCATTGACGACTTTCCTTCTTCGGTTTTCAATAGGGGGCGTTTGAAAACTATCTAGCGTACCATAGGTCTTGAAGAAATGGAAATCATTATGTGACCTTGGTGAGAAATTTAGTTTGATATCTATTTTGGTGTTTATGTTAGATGTAAATGTTTGCCTTATTTAGCTGTTTGCGTAAATTTTGGGTTTTTTTCCCGCCAAGGAATTCTGTCAAGTTTCTGGGGCATCAACGTCCCTAACAGCGTCTTAACACGTTGGCTGCGGTGCAACAGAAATATATATCATATTGTCGCTATTATCTCCTATTTTAATCTTTCCAAATGACACTATGGATAAGAAAGGTGAATTTTGTTTATGTCTAACTAATTTTCCATCACTAAATGTTTACAAGCTATATGCGTCTCGGATCGAACCTTTCGAAAAATTCATTTGGGCTACATATGCGACGTTATGCAGTTAACGTATCGTGCTAAATTTTGCCCCTCGCAGCCAAAGTGTTAAACAGCACCAAATCAGTAAAAAAAATCGCGTTTAGAAGTCCATCGGGTAGTATACGATCGGCCCCGTAGCTATAACCCTCGCATTAGCCCGACCCTTGGTGAAGTAGTTCGATCCCAGCTGTATGAGTCTGCCACCTGGTCCGACTACAGCTGTACCATCAGCTGTGGTGTATGCTGTACCTCCTGGTCCGACAATTGCAGTACCACCAGAACCAGCAGTCGCTACGCCTCCAGGACCAGCTATTGCCACTCCGCCGCGGCGCACTTTAAGCTTGACGATGTGCGGTCCTGGGTACATGGAATCCACGTTGCTCTGCTGTATCGCTCGTCGGCTTCTCAAGATCGCTCGCAAAGGGTTAACTAGCGATCTGCGCTTCCTAACGATCTGCTGTACCCTTCGACGGATCGGTTCTCTAGCGACCCGGTTCAACATCGGGTCTTTGGAGTCTGTCACCTCCTTGACTACAGCTTCCGTTTCGTCGCCTTCTTCGTAGACCAGCTGTACGGGGATTTCTGCTCCCTCGATATAGGGTTCTCGTTGTTTCGGAGTCCTCCTCGTCCCCGACCTGGAAAACATTGATTATCAAAATAAAAGCAAAATGCGGGGAAGGAAAAGCCACAGATAACATGCACGAGGGAAAATAAGCCAAACGAGCAAACATAAAAATTGGAAAAGGAGATCAATAAAATTTGTCTACCAAAAATCCCAAACTTCAGAAACTGGACTTCATTAAAACAGCGAAGGTTCTAGAAATTTCCCGCCTGAATAAGATGTCTATCGTGGTCCAATGAACACTCTATTCTGGTTGTCACTCAATATCCACCCTAACCATTCTAAATGCTATCTGACTATCCCTAACCATCCCTAACCATTCCAAATCCTATCTGACTATCCCTAACCATCCCTAACCATTCCAAATCCTGTCTGACTATCCCTAACCATTCCAAATCCTATCTGACTATCCCTAACCATTCCAAATCCTATCTGACTATCCCTAACCATTCCAAATCCTATCTGACTATCCCTAACCATTCCAAATCCTATCTGACTATCCCTAACCATTCCAAATCCTATCTGACTATCCCTAACCATTCCAAATCCTATCTGACTATCCCTAACCATCCCTAACCATTCCAAATCCTATCTGACTATCCCTAACCATCCCTAACCATTCCAAATCCTATCTGACTATCCCTAACCATCCCTAACCATTCCAAATCCTATCTGACTATCCCTAACCATCCCTAACCATTCCAAATCCTATCTGACTATCCCTAACCATCCCTAACCATTCCAAATCCTATCTGACTATCCCTAACCATCCCTAACCATTCCAAATCCTATCTGACTATCCCTAACCATCCCTAGCCATTCCAAATCCTATCTGAATATCCCTAACCATCCCTAACCATCCCTAACCATCATAGTTTAAAAAAATAAATAACGGCCAAACTAATCTTTGTTAAAAGTAGAGCAACAACTGTCTCATCCTCCGAATTATTCAAGGACTCCTAAGAATTCTTAATAATCTCTTTCTAGCCACCCCAGGCCATTTTTAACAATTCATGTCCATAACTAGCCATTCCTGACCGCCCCAAATTATTCCGAAAAAAATCGAACAATCCCTGACCATCAACTTCCCTAACCATCATTAGGCACCCCTGGTCATTCTTAATTATTTCTAGTAATCCCAAGCCATCCCTAACCATTCCAAACAATTTCTAACAATCCCTGACCATCCCTAGCCATTCCTGACCAATCCCAGCAACCCCTAACCACTTCTTACAATTCATATCCAACACTAGCACCCCTGGCCATTCTTAACCATTTCTTGCAATCCCAAGCCATTCCAAACAATTTCTAACAATCCCTGACTATGCCTAACCATTCCAAACAATTTCTAACAATCATTGACCATCCCTAAACATTTTTTTTAACAATCCCTGAACTTCCCTAGCCATCCCTGACCAATCCCAGCCGTCCCTAACAATTTCTAACAATTCATATCCATCACTAGCCACCCCTAGCCATTCTTAACCATTTCTTGCAATCCCAAGCCATCCCTAACCATTCCAAACAAGTTTTGAGAATCTCTTACCATCCCTAACCAGTCCAAACAACCACAAACCATTTCTAACAATTTATATCCAACACTGGCCGCCCTAGCTACTTTTAAACTTTTCTAGCAATCCCTAGCCATCCCTGGCCACCCCGAACAATTTCTAACAATCCCTATTAATCCCTGATCATCCCTAACCATTCCTGATAACATCTAACTTTTTACCATTCCTTAAACATTTATAAACCAAACCTGAATCTACACAAGAACCAACGGATTATAATAAATCTTATTCAAAGTTAACTCCATTTTCTTCTATTTCCGTAAATGAAATATATTTATTGCACATGCGAGGCATAAAGGTTTATTCGTAAAATGGCAAGATTACTGATTTTTACTCAAGGAATAATATTTCAGAACAAATGATTCATTCATTTGATTTCTGCAAATTATTCGGCAAGGAATTTTTCAAATTTTTATATGAAACTTAAATAAACGATAATAATAATAGTAACGAATATAAATTTCATTTTTTGTAAATTCACAAATAACCCAAAATTTTAGAAAAGCCAAAATTTCAGGATAATTGTCGACTAATTTATTCTATACTATTTACTATTTTGGTTACCATTAAAATTAAATATTACTTATTATTAGTCTGATTATTATTATTATAAGAACCTATTTTAATTTTAATACCCTCTATTAATTAATGTTTATTCTAGTTTCCAATTATTTCACAGATCAGGTGCAATTAATTTATAAATTAAACTTCATTATTTTGTGTACATTATTTTAGGCAGATCACCGTTGCTGAGAAGCTCTACAGGAAAATAAAAATAGAAACAGATTTAGGGCTTTAAAAATAAAAATAAAAAAAACTAATAATGGTTCCCCATCCTCATTCTCAGATGCATTCTTCGTTTGTGATCCCTAAAGGTAATACGGGTTTCCTACATAGTTATAATGTCCCCCCCCCCCAATTTTTTAAATCCAATATGGCAATCGGTTTTATCGACATTTTTTGACATCACTACGATAGATAAAACTAAAAACTGAAAGCAGATGTTGACAAAGCAAGAAAAATTAGAATATGTAAGCAAGTAATCATGCGATATTATTTACAATTTTATTTTGAAAATAGAAAAATAAAAAGCGAAAAAAAGTATATTTTTATTTTTTTGTATGCTGAAATGTATTTAACAAATTTTCATGCAATAGGCCAATGGTAGCGAAGAAATCTTGAAAAATGTTGAGTCGGATAGAGACCCACAATGAATTTGATAACACACAAAAAATCGTCAAGATAACGTTACTATTAATTAAAAACATACTTAAAAATATATAATAAATTAATAATAATAATAATTCCGTTTGACTCTTACCTATTTAATAAAAGTTCCAGAGATCCTTCCTCATTTCTCCGCCATGATGAAATAAAACACTGGTAATTCACAATTCACTAATTGGTGAAACTTCACTAACAATTGTGTTATCAAACTCACTATGTACACAGAATTAGTACGCAAAGAAGAAAAGGCGCCAAGAACTGTCAGAGGAAAGCATTCCAAAGAGGTAAGAAAAATATTAGTGAAATGACAAATAGAGGTATTTTATACATTTATAAATATATACATATTATGAAGCACATAATCTACAAGAGATGGTTATTGACAATACGATTCTCTGTAATAGAGCAAGCCTTGTTAATAGATTTAATAACAAAATGTATATTTTTAAAATATAATTTATTACTATATTTTATCAAAATCTTATAGAGATAAAAATTCTTATACTAGGAGGAAGTTAACATAACTAACCATGTAAATTATTTATAAGCTCTTTCATAGAATTCTAATTGCCTCTTCAGGAGCCAAAAACTCATTACAGTGCTAAGACAGTTTTATTGTACAGAGGCTACAATAAAAGGACAAATTATAGCTCGTTCAATTAGATAGAATATTTCAAATCCCGCATGCGCGAACTTCTGCGGGAATTATTCCCTACGGGTCCGTCATTTGCATTACTATTTCAATGAACAACAAGCTACGTGAAACAATAAAAAGTGATTACCTCTCTTTTAGGACTAGACAAGGGAGATAGTGTTTAATTATTTTCTATTTACACCCATAGATGGAGGGGAAAAAGCGTCGCCTAGAAAAAAAAATCATTTTTTAATCAATGGTTTTATTTTAAATTACAAAAAAAAAACAACAAAAAAAACAAAAAAAAAAAAAAAACAAAAAAAAAAACAATAAGAAGTCAAAGGATGGTTGGGATTAGGTTAGGAGAAGATGTCAGAAAAATCTTTATTGGACATTTCTTCTGTTTTTGTGTGGTCTTCCTACGTCACCTAAGCATGTTTTTTAGTGCTGAAGAAGGCTGCCAAAGTGTAACCGAAACGTCCAATATTGATTTTGGCTGAAGATAAGACGTTTCTTCTCCTACCCCAATCCAAACCATCCCTTGACTTCTTATTGTTTTTTTTTTTTTTTTTTTTTTTTTTTTTTTTTTTTTTTTTTTTTTTTTTTTTTTTTTTTTTGTAATTTAAAATAAAACCATTGATTAAAAAATGATTTTTTTTTTCTAGCAAATTAAAAGATATTGTATCCAAATGTTTTATTTCAGTTTTCTTATTAACATCTTTTTCCCTGTTTCTTAGTACATGTATTTTTCGCTTCTATCCCCCTGGTTTTATTTATTTTTTTAATCATCTATCATTTGTCAAAATGAATACTTGTTTAAATTTTACGGAATGATTACCTTCCGCTTTCTGTGTATATATATTATTTTAGTTTTTCTCCTTACATGGGCGTATATATAAAATAATTTCCGGGGGGGGGGGGGACTGAGAGCATTTGGGTGGTATGGAATACGGAAAATCTAGAACTTGGAATAGTTAGACAATTAAAACGCCATTACACCCAAAAAAAAATGTTGAACTAAGTGATCTTATTAAATTTATTTTTAAGGTTTTTATGACATATTTTTACCAAATTCGGGCGGCTGCGGACCCCTCAGCCCCTCCCCTTATATACGCCCATGTCTGCATATGGTGATACAACCATTTTTTTTCTGCATGTTCATGCTCTATATATAAATAAATCAATAAACTGTATAGTCAGTTTCATTAACCTGAGGAATGATGAATGAATAAATTTACATCATAATTGTGTTTTTATTTTATTTGATTTTTTTATTAAATATTCTTCTATTAATTTTTGTGAATTGGGTATTTAATAAGTTCATCAATGACAAACTACTTTTTTCAAATAAAAGCCAAGGATTTCAGTGTAGGCTGGTCGCCCCAATAGACTTTCCACAGAGAGAAGGTGTATACTATCTGGAAATTTTTTATGTAAATATTTGTGTATAAAAGCACTCTATTTTATTTTTTTTATATAAACAATTTTATCAGGCGTTTTTTTTTTTTTTTTTATGCCGTCATTATAATGGATATAAGATGAAACAATGTATAAGGTCTAGTCATTCGTTATTAATTTATTATGCAGCCTTAAATTAATTTATTGGTGGCTATCTGTAAAGGGGAATATCAGGCGGCCGGGGCATAGTACTGACCACATTAGCTCCCTAGCGTGCCGTATAGTCAAGGATCAGATACCTCTACAGTATATCTGCACTTTAGGATCCTTTTCTGATTTAGTCGATTGAAATACATTTGAATATAATAATCCTTACAGAACGAGCTGTTCATACACATTGGTCGGTAGTACCGATAACATCATCATGTATTCATGATATTTCTATCGGTTTGTCGATTATCTAATCACCGTTACGATGTATCGATAGCAATGTGCTGTTGTTTGCTAATGCTGGACTTACGGTAGCGTAGCAGCTGATGTTAAAGCTTTTCCTTCCTTAGCTTCATGTTCAGATCGCTGGAAGCCGAGCTCAGGTCGAGCAGAAACCACTGAAGCAAACAGCAGAATGGCCAGCAACTAAAAACAAAAATTTAGTTTAAAAAATGGTTTAGCAAATAATAATAATTCATAATAAACAAATATTTTTTTACAAGACTAAATAAAAAGGCCCAATATATTTTTTGAACTATAGACATTTTTTCAATGGTTTCACATTTTATTCAACCCGCTTTTAACGCGTTTTTTACTTTTCTCTATAAAGAGGAAACCCTCTTGACCTAGTGTACCTCTCGAAGTGCCGTCTAGGAAATGTCCCATAGATCACAAGTTAGTATATATATATATATATATATGTGTGTGTCTTTGCTATCTAGCTGGTTTAAAAAATAGACCAATTTTAATGACCTTTATTAAAGACGAAGTAGTTACAGGACAGACATGTTTCGACAAACAATCTTCTTCGGGTATCCGGAAATAACGCAGAAGCAGGTCATAAGCGCACCCAGATACTACATTTGCACATTAAGGGAAGTGGAGATAATATTAGGAGAATGGCTAAGCTAATTATAAAACCAGAAGAAAAAAAAACAACTTTGAAATCAATAGAAACACGAAAAAAATGCTGATTAGGTTTAGGATCTGATTAAATCGGCGTGGAAATTTGAAAAAGATGATTGTTCTACTGATGAGCCCTTCTTCATTCGTGTTAAATCGATAATAAATATAATCATAGTTTCTTTTTATTTATATCAATTTAGCATAAATATGCTTAAGCGATGACTAAACTGGAAAAAAACGTTACAAAAAAGTGTTCGCTGGCGTTCGCCCATGTGCAGTGACCATGTATGAAAAATAATACAAGTACAGTACATAGGTTTTTCGGGTGGTCCTAAGCGTTACAAAAAAAATGTCCGTGGCGTTCGCGCATGCGCGGTGGCCATGTACGAAAAAGAAGACGATATGTTATACAGTACATTACATAGGTTTGTCGGCTGGACCTAAAGCATATTTATGATCCTGAATTTGAGCAGAAGGCTCTAAACGAAATAATTTATTTTATACTTCATTATTTTAATTTTTTTTGTAAAAATCGCTAATGCAAAAGTTTTCACTTTATTTTTGTATAATTATATCTAATCATTTTTTTTTAAATCCACTTCACCCTTCTAACTTTTGCGAACTTGAAAGGTAGTTCTGACAAAATTCGTTGAAGTACTCAATGCTATCCAAGCATCTTTGGAAGAGTAATGACTACAATATCACTGAAAATCCACGATAAAGCAATAGAGGCAAAGTTAAATGTAGTGTTGTAAAAGAGCGCGCCTTTAAGGCTAGAAGGCGCGGATCCTAAAAGCTCGAGCTCTCAGAGCTTGGACAGGGCTCGATAGAAGGCGCGAGCCTTGAAGGCTCGGCTTGGTAGAAGGCGCGGCTCCTAAAAGCTCGAGCTCTCAGAGCTTCTTGGACAGGGCTCGATAGAAGGCGCGAGCCTTGAAGGCTCGGCTTGGTAGAAGGCGCGGCTCCTAAAAGCTCGAGCTCTCAGAGCTTGGACAGGGCTCGATAGAAGGCGCGAGCCCTGAAGGCTCGGCTTGGTAGAAGGCGCGAGCCTTGAAGGCTCGCCTCGGGAGAAGGCGCATGCTTTGAAGCCTTTTACTTTTCATTTCCAAAATGGCGGATGGCGGGCAAACAGCTGTTTCATGAAATATACTTTGGTAGATTCGTCCAAAATTGTTTCCGCCACACTGAAATTACTCGCTAGCAATTAAATTTATCATGACATCGATAAACTAGATTATATGGATCACTAATCGGTTAAAAATAGTAACTTTTTCTAAAAAATAAATTCTGTTAGACGGTGATGGCAACACTGTCATACTTCTTAACTGTATGACACTGTCATACTTTTATCTCCCTTAAATAATAAAAGTACATACAATTTTTCATTCAGATTTTAATCCATAAGAATACAGAATTTAAAAAATCAGCTAATTGAAGCACTTTATTTAGCGTAATCATTAACGTTATAAACTGAACTCTGTTGAATTTTAATAAATTACAAATGAAGCAAAATAAGAATGATCAGAGATAACAGCTAAATTACCTCCCTTTGTAAATAAAGATGCCGTTAAAAATTTAAATTTATTATTGTTAAATAAATGGTGAGATATGTCACCAACAAATCGAAATTAATAAAATGTAATAATTAAAGAGTAAGTAATTATTGTATATAGATAATCTAGTAAAGCACTAGAAAGGGTTTGACTATAACCGTGCTTGCCGAAGCTCTACCTTCCCAAGGTTCCAAAGCCGAGCCTTCAAGGCTCCAGGGAGAACCTTGCCGAACCTTCAGGGCTTGATAAGGTTAGGATGGAGCCTCACTCCCGAGCCTTCATCGAGCCCTCAGAGCTCGGGCTGTAGAGGCTCGGGCTGTAGAGGCTAGGTTCAAGGTTCAGGCCTCAAGCCTGTAGTCAGGGCTCGCTTTTAACAACACTAGTTGAATGTAACATGGGTCCATGCAGTTCACCTTGCAGCACTCCGCAAGATTCTGCGATATACTCTTCTTGCTTTGCCCGATTTCAGTGAAAGCAAAGGCTCTTGCTGAAGAGCAAACCAAGAAGAGTATTAAATGACCTTCCTGTAAAATACAGAATTAACGTTGCTCTGAAAATCTTTACCAAATCACCAACTCTGGAGCAGAATTCGGACATCTTCCCAAGAACAATGTATTCTAACGAACCTTCTCACCTTGACTAGGAAGATCTCTATTTAGCCAGCGGTTCTTCGGGACTTTGCTATTCATGGGATACACTCGTCCTGGTTCCTTTTACTTTCAACACTTTGGAAGGAATGTAGCTAACGGGGTATATAGGGAGGGGCTGAGAGGCCTGCTGCCCCCCTCCCCCCAAAATTTTTATTTACTCCATAAAAATGTGTTGTAAATCCTCAAAAATAAATTAGATAAGATAAAGACTTAGTTTAGAAAAAATATTTTTTTATGGATGTAATAGCGTTTTAGTTGGCTAACAAATCTAAGTTCTAAGTTGTTAGCTTTGAACGGCAATTCGATTCTAGTGATGGCTGAGAGTGAGATGAGAACTGCTTAGTGTGTGTGTATATAGTAATATATAAAACTATTAAGTGTACTAGAAATTTTGGCATAACGATTTTGCAAATCATGGAAATGGAACAAAAAAGTACATATTATTCAGTTAATAATAAAATGGTATATGTTCATTTTGCCGTTTTGGTAAGAACATTTCGTACAAAAACAAGCCTAAGAAAACGGACAATGTCTTCAATATTTACCCCGGTTCTAGAGTACTTCAAAACTCGCCATTTTACACTAAAACATTTAAAAATTTTTCTGCACCCCCCTCCATCTTGGGGGTGTTCCATACCCCCCAAACCTCCGGTGGTCATCCCCCCCCCCGAAATTATTTCCTATACAAGCACCTGAATGTAGCTATTGTGGGTGCACTCATAAAAGTACCTTTAAAACATTTCTCCAAATCTTTATTAATTCTATCTACGCTAAAATTGCAGTTTCATTCCCTCCAAACCGATTTCTTTCAAATTTTGTACAATAACGTATTTTGATGCACTAAACACGAATATGATAAAAAAAACCGTCGGATTTAACTAGGAAAGAAGTTATTAAGCACTAAAGTTCACTGTTATGTGAGCTATTAATTATAGCGAGTTGGATTGACTGGGGTTTTGTTATCTTCTTGAGCGAGCCTAGCGAGCGGAAACGCATAGCACGTATGCCCTTATGCGACAGGTGAGGATGCCCTTAAAATGAATAATATTTTCGAATAAATGGTTTCTGGACATTTCAAATGAGAGTTCTCTGTTTCCCAATGTTACATATCTGCGCATGCGCGTGTTTACAAATACGCTGATGACGCCTAGTTTTATAACCTTCCTAACTTTAGTGCTTAATATTATATTCTTTTAATTTTAGCGAGTTGGATTGACTGGGGTTTTGTTATCTTCTTGAGCGAGCGGAAACGCATAGCATGTATGCCTTAAAATCGTCATTTATGCCTTAAAGTCGTCACAAATTTAGTTGTTTACATTAGCTCTCATAACCTGCATAACAGTGAACTTTAGTGCTTAATAACTTCTTTCCTAGCTAAATCCGACGGGGTTTTTTTTTTTTATCGTATTCGTGTTTAGTGCATCAAAATACGTTATTCTACAAAATTTGAAAGAAATCGGTTTGGAGGGCGTGAAACTGCATTTTTACCCTATCTACTGGATACACATTCTGATGAAATGTCACTACAGTCTGATACGTTTTTAGCACTTTCCTCCGAAGGAAAGTAGCTATTGAGGTTGCTCTCATGACGGAATATTTGAAAAATTTCTTAAAATCTTTATCGATCCTACCTAGTAGACACCGAAAATGAGCCCCGTTAAAATTTATATTTATATATATATATATATATATATATATATATATATATATATATATATGTGTGTGTGTGTGTGTCTGTTAACACGATAGCGGCCAGAGTTTTTGTTTTTTCGTCACGAAACATGGTATATAGCATTCAATTAGCAAACGATTGAACGAGTTCGTTAACCATCAAAGTCGGTCCACCGGAAGGGGGGGGGGGGTTTACCCCGAACCCAAGACACTAATTTGACTATGTCAGCCGTAATATTTGTTATATTTCAACGAAACTTGGTATTCGTAGTGGTAATATAGAGAGAAAAGTGAGATATAAAAATGAACTAAATCGGTTCATTAGAGGGGGGGGGGGGGGGTTTACTCCGGACCCACAATACCAATTCGCCACTACCAGCCGTGATTTTTGGTATATTTCGACGAAACTCGGTATTCGTAGTGGTAATCCACAGGTAAATATGTGTTGTAAAAATAAACTAAATCGGTTCATTAGGAGGGGGGGGGGGGTTTACTCCGGACCCGCAATACCAATTCGCAACTACCAGCCGTGATTTTTGGTATATTTCGACGAAACTCGGTATTCGTAGTGGTAATCTACAGGTAAATATGTGTTGTAAAAATAAACTAAATCGGTTCTTTAGAAGGGGGGGTTTACTCCGCACCCAAATTCCTAATATACTCATACCGGTCGTAATTTCTGCTGTATTGTAACGAAACGCAGTATACGTCGTGGGTAACTCATGAGAAAGAAGTGTTGTAAAAATGAGCTGAATCGGTCAATCGGAAAGCGGGGGTTTAATTTGTAATATATTTCAACAGAAAAGCCCGCCTGACGTAGGTTCACAAAGCCGCCGCAAGGAGCGCTTTCTACCACTAGAGTGACTGTATCCTGTTCCTGCGTTAGATCAAAATACGAAAATATGAGGTTTTTTGTATTTATTACGTAGTGTAATAGGTACCGTGTGTAAACATAACTCTGGAAGCAAATTAATAATCGATCAGTTACTCATTACAAATTTAAAAGAGAACTATTCATGTTTTTATTTTATTTATGTAGGATATTTTAAGCAAATTGTTCTGGAAAGCAGTCTACACTACCCAAATTCTGAGGAAAGTGCTTAGTTGTGCAGCTCCTGCGTGACGGACTTTTATTTTATTCAACTTATTAATAATACTTTACCCTGATGCCATTATAGAATTAAATGGTTCTGTAGATATGTTGAATTGAGTCAACAGGAAAAGTGACAATGTCTTGGAGTTGCTCCGAACTACAGCCGTTCCGGTATTTAAGATTCGATCCCCGGAAAATCTTTCATTCCCTTTCTACTAGCGGATAGTCTGAAATTACTGTGGATTTCTATTCGTTTTGAAAATGGAAGAGAAATTTTGGATAATCCTTGAGCTCGGTTGCTACAGAAGGTTGACAGGCTCAAACAACTTTGTTGAAAAAATGTTGTGTGTCATTGGATTCTTTAACCCCCTGCATACATACAAACTAGCTGACGACCCGTGCCTCGTCACGGCAGATAAGTAGTTATTTTATTGCGTTAAATAATGTATCATCAAAATTACCGCTACTACATAATTTTGTGCAGTTAATTATAGCACGGTCCCCGTCATACTATATATATAAAAAAAAAAAAAAAAAAAAAAAAAAAACAGTCCCGTAACAGGCCACGTGGGCCCTTAGAGGCAGAAGAGGTATCTGATTCATGAACATACGGCACACTAAGGAGATAGTGTGGTCAGTACTATGCTCCGGCCGCCAGATTTTTCCCTTGGCCGCTTCGACTGCCTAGAATCATTAGCACCCAAGGTACCCATTATTAAATTAATTAAAGGCTGGGTTGGCCTAGGGACGGTCAGGGAGGGCGAATTCAACCCATGAACGAAGACACTAGAAGAAAAAATCTTTAGTGGTTGCTCGGGATTTGAACTCGAGCCTCCAGCTTATTAGTCCAGTGCTCTACTACTGAGCTAACCTCGCCCCCCGTCATACTATATGTTATTAAAAAATAACATATCCGGAGCGCCACAGTGTGAAAAAACAGATAACCCGTTATCTATAGCTTACCAGTAATAGCAGTGTAACCAGTACAGGTTAAAATTCGTTGCCATTAATAAATGTACGTTAAAATTTAAGAATTTATATTACTCAAATGTCATTTGGAAACACCCATTTTATTTGCGAGCATTACCAAGAAGCGTTCTGACTGGGGATGTTGATGGGTGAGGAGGGTTCGGGATAGACCATCACCAGGTATAGCGTAAACTCTATGAGGGACAATATCACAGATTATTTCTAGTAATTCAAGGTCTGCCATCATAGTTGAAATTAACCTCAATTAAAAATAAAATACTTAAAAATTTGAATATAAAAAAAATCCTTTCTTAGCGAGTGTTTACATGCTAAAGGGAGTGTACATGCAAAATTTCAAATTTTTCTGTTGAGTGGTTTGGGCTGGGCGATGATAGGTCAGTGAGTGAGTGTTATTTCACAAATATATATATATAGTAATGTCGCACAAACTCAGATACAGTCTAATACTCCATGTAGAACATTTAGAAGCAGAGTTTTTACATAATTCACCACACTACTGATTCTTTCCTAGGTAAAAATGAAGTTTCACGCCCTCCAAACCGATTTCTTTCAAATTTTGTACAATAACGTATTTTGATGCTAAACAAGAATACGATAAAAAAAACGTCGGATTTAACTAGGAAATAAGTTATTAAACACTAAAGTTCACTGTTATGCAGGTTATGAGAGCTAATGTTAACAACTAAATTTGTGACGACTTTAAGGCATAAATGACGACTTTAAGGCATACATGCTATGCGTTTCCGCTCGCTACGCTCGCTCAAGAAGATAACAAAACCCCAGTCAATCGAACTCGCTAAAATTAATAGAATATAATATTAAGCACTCAAGTTAGGAAGGTTATAAAACTAGGCGTCATCAGCGTATTTGTAAACACGCGCATGCGCAGATATGTAACATTGGGAAACAGAGAACTCTCATTTGAAATGTTCAGAAACCATTTATTCGAAAATATTGTCAATTTTAAGGGTATCCTCACCTGTCGCTTAAGAGCATACGTGCTATGCGTTTCCGCTCGCTACGCTCGCTCAAGAAGATATCAAAACCCCAGTCAATCCAACTCGCTATAATTAATAGCTCTCATAACCTGCATAACAGTGAACCTTAGTGCTTAATAACTTCTTTCCTAGTTAAATCCGACGGTTTTTTTTTTTTTTTATCGTATTCGTGTTTAGTGCATCAAAATACGTTATTGTACAAAATTTGAAAGAAATCGGTTTGGAGGGCGTGAAACTGCATTTTTACTCTTTCCTATTAGGATGACCAATTTACATCACCATCCATTAGTGGTTCTTAAGTAGCCACTAATCTCAGTCTAATATATTCAGTAGAAAATATTTGTGTAAACATTGACAAGTGGTCACCAAACACCATCCATCGGGTCACCGAACTCCGGATCGCGACCAACGACCTCCAAGAACCTAAGCCAACAGAAAACCTCACCAAACCGGACCTTATCGTTCAAGGTCTCTACGTCGCCTACTCCTCTGTATGCCGCCATCTTCTTCCTACAGGTTTTCGTCTTGTCTTTTTTGCTTTCGCTTCCAAAATAATTTGTGCAGTTCAGTTCGCGCCGGCCTCGCCTTCTATGGGAGGTTCCTGTCGGCCTTGCGTGTCGGCTCCATCATTTCCATGTCTTAACTCCAACACAAAGGGTTTTAAACACATTCTTGCTTTGGTAATATTATCCCTACCATGTCAAGCTATAGAATATGCAAATCAGAGCAAACTAGAGAACGAACATATCCTATCCAGTGATGTAGTAATATATTGAAAAATGGTCTTATTCGACACTTTATTTTAAGCAGGCTACACACGGTCAGACAGGCCTGTCAGTTAGGCCAGAACAGTCCGCCTGGAAGCCGTTCTCCTGAACGAGTATATATTCCAGCCGGTCTGTCAGTTAAGAATATTCAGGTGGCACTAGTATATAGATAGATAGATAAAAGCTGTATTTAAGTTTTAACTTTTTAAAGGGAGGCCACTTAATGTGCTTAAAATAATATAACTTTACATTAGAATTATAAAATATAATACTAGTTTTATAATAATGAAAAACTTATACCTAAATAAAAAGAAAAATATATATCGGCACTAATATATACATTGAGTTAAAAGGAAGGGGAGGGAGTCTAAACGAAAAAAGTTGAAGCCTAAAATCGGCCATGCCAGTGTGACAAAAAGCGCGCGAAAAGGTGAATTTTTTAATATTATTGTAAACAAACAATGAAATTAAACGAATTTATATATCGTATTCGTATAAATTGGCATCTATATATATGTATAAATATAAATCGATAAGAATATTATATATATATATATATATATATATTCGTTCAAGTTCATTGTTTGTTTACAATCATATTCAGATTCAAATTTTCGCGCGTCACTACTGGTACTATAGTCACACTAACATGGCCCATTTCAGACCTACACTTTTTTATCATTGGAAAATAGATAACACTCACTCCACTATCTACTAACTCAATGGATATATACTCGTTCAGGTGACCGGCCTTTAGTCGGACTGTTCAGGTCTAATTGACAGGCATGTCTGACCGTGTGTAGCCTGCTTAAGGCATTAAAGGCTATTCTAAAGGGGTTAGAATTCCGACAATTTACGACAAGCCGTATCGTCCACAATCCAAGAGCAAAGTCTGGAATCTGAAAAAAACGAGTTTCTGCATATTCGATAGTTTGACATAGTAAGGACGATATATGCTAAAGCCGTTTCGTCTCAAAAAGCTTTTTTGCGCAACGAATATTCGCATAATATGGGGATATTTTCCCGTTCCAAATTAACACTATATTTACCAGACCTGGTACTGGTATAAATGCCAATAACAAAAAATCTATTTGTTACTAATATATATATAAAGTAACATTAATATCTTGTTTAATGTCCTTTTTTAGCCATGACGTGTACACCTATTAGGCATTTCGTTATTTATGTCATCACAGGTCTCTTCAAGGGTTGCAGCTTAGCAAAGAAAAAACCTTAAAAATAAATTAAATAAGATAACTTAGTTCAGAACAAATAATTTTTATTGGGTGTAATTGCGTTTTAATTGGCTGACTATTCCAAGTTCTAGATTGATAGTATTCCATACCTCCGAAATGTTCTCAGCCCCCCTTCCAAAATTCTTCCAGCCCCTCTCGAAATTATTTTCTATATAAGGCCCTTGCAATTGACAGCGGATGGTGATTAAAAAGCCTTTTCTACATGTGATTAAGTCATCTTACATGTGGTCGATAGAGATGTGGCCTGGAGACAACGGGGGAAGGAACAGATGTGTAACTCCCAAAAACTTAATGAACTACTCTTCCTTTATGAGGTCGCGAGATGTAACTAAGGGTGTGTTTACACTAGGATGGTTATTGCAGGATATTTATATCAGAGAAAAATTGCGACTAATGGAAACCATGTAAAATGTATGTCAGACATAAATTCTACATGGTTTACACTAGTCAGAATTTCTCTCTGATATAAATATCCTGCAATAACGATCCTAGTGTAAACCCACCCTAAGAAATCCGAAATCCCTCGGAGAGGGCGAGAGGCTTCTTTGAAAGATGGATCCATGAGTAATTACCTGCGCGACTCCTGAGTGGTTATCTTGGCCATTATTGAGGTTGGTTCTTCCTCTCTTGTAAACGCATGCCCAGATCATCACACCATCTCATGAACTGATCGTTACAACGCCTCAAGAACTGTTTCATTGGTTTTATCCTCGGGATCCCCAGAGACACCCAAATATCACATTTCTACCAGGAGCTAAATTGGCTATTCCCTCTTTATCATCGACAGTACTTCCTCGGCTCAGTCCTTTACCAAGTAATTCAATCCGGAAGACCTTCTTATATTTTTCAACTCCTTAAATTTGAATCCTCTGTTCACTCCCGTAACACCCGATCTCGTCCTTCCGATCTTTATATTCCTTCCCACCGAACAGCAATATTCGAAAAATCATTCGTCCCCCGTGCCACCTCGCTATGGAATTCCTTGCCTCTGTTTGTCCGCCATTTTACCAACCTAGAACCCTTTAAATCCCGACTCTTCCACTACCTTGTGAACAAACATGTCTATTTTGAAAAAAAAAACGAATTTTTTACTGCAGATTACTTATTTACTTCAAAATGAACATATTTGTAGTTGAAATAAGTTTGTTTTTGCGCCGATGGGTTGAAACAGATCTCTCTTCTTATACGACTTCCTACAAAATTTGACCTCAAATTCAAGCAACATTGTCTTAAACACAAATTGCAACCTCTGTTCAACCAAACATTACACTTCACATTGTGAGAATTTGATAGATTTCTATAGATAGAAGTTTCTTTCTTAGTGAAATCTTAACTATTTCCTGTCTGCTTAATAATTTTTGCTAGTCCGTGCTTGAAACTCATGTTGCTGTGTAAATCGAAAGTGAATTCGGCAAAATTCTGACATAATGATTTAATTATCCTATTTTTTTTATTTATTTATTTATGGAGCTCCGCAACAGCAAGGTGATCTGCTCACATATTTCATGAAAGTAATACAAGTAAACAAATAGAAGTAAATAAAATATTAAAATATATAAGGTAAACACAAGGGTACAAAGTACAACATAAGGTTAACAAAAGAAAAACGAACAAAAACAAATAAAAAAGTCCGACTCGCAGGAACTGCAGCATCTTAGCGCGGTTCCGTTCATGTCCCTAGTGCCATTTGATAAGCTTAGAAAAGAAATAAACTTATTTTTTTTATATATCTCGTGAAATTTGTCAAAATCCTCTCGAACATCTCGAATTAAAGTGATATTAAGGCGTCAGGGACACCGACATTAACTAACTTTTACACAGAAGCGGAAATTACAGAATCTGGCTCTCATTCTAAAGCAAAGCTCTATAAATCAATACAAAATATGCCTAATAAAGCCTTTCTAGAGGATACAGAAGCATGGGCGTATATGAGGGGGGGGGCTGAGGGGGCTGCAGCCCCTCCCGAAATTTTGAATTGATGATAAAAACTTCTCGTAAAACCCTTAAAAATAAATTAAATAAGATCACTTAGTTCATAAAACATATTTTATTTTACGTGTAATAGCGTTTTAGTTGCCTAAAACTATTCCAAGCTCTAAATATTTAGTATTCCATACCCTGGAAATGGTCTCAGCCCCCCCCGAAATTGTTTTTATATACGCCCATGTACAGAAGGATCAAGAAGAAGTACACAAGATTGAGTAGAATACCCTGCCTAATATAGCGTATATAGAATAATATGCCGAATAAAACCTATCTAGTAAATACACAAGGACAAATAAAAGTCTTGACGAATAACAAGTCAAGAAAAAAAAACTTTATTTAACAAAATAAAACAAAGTTTAGTTGCCCAACTACACTAGAATAATTGCTAATTGATGAATCGGTTTACAACTAAGTAGTCTTTATGAATATTTAGTATATAACCTTATGTTTGGATCTGAGTTTTTGGGGTGCTCTCCGCCTAGGCTTTGTATTTGTGTCGGCAGATACCTGGGGTATATTTACAGCTCTTGAGGATTAACTCTTAGCAGGTAAATTTCCTGCGGCCCCCTTTGTTTCTACGGGCATTGAACCGCCATATTCGCTCATAGTATCTAACCGTTGTGAAGTTTATTTTTTGGATTTAGGACTTAATATACATATGTAGACTAAATCAAAGCAAGAAGTAATCCTCTGTCGTCGGTTCTTAACTATGTAGACTCGCTAATGTTATCCAATCTTAGATACATCGTATTTAAAATCCACAGCAAAAACACGACGTTTCATCAGAATCCCCTGCTGAATAAAACTTATATAGAATAATATGCAAAATAAAGCCTATCTAGTGGATAAAAATAGAGGAAAAAAGCCGTTCGTGGTGGTAGAAAATCTTAAAAGTATTTCGCTCAGAAATCTCCTAAATATTGTCACTAATTTTACGTATCCTGTTTTATAGCCAAATAGATTTATATTCTATAATCAATAAGAAAAACCTACTAACAATAAAAAACTATGGGTAACAGATGAAAATAGGGAATACCAAGAATAATTCTAAAGAACGAAATTAACACCAGTACTGTAATCTAGATATTCATACGGCATCTTCGAATTCTAACAAACAAAATATTGATTCTAATTATACGTATCCTGTTTTATTGACAAATACATTTGACTACTATAAGCAATTAAAAACACTAGGGAATATGCCAAAGAACTCGGAGTAGGAGCCTCGCGACAGTTTCAAGACATTTGAAGGAAATCGACAAATCCAAAACTGACATTTCATACGGTACAGCCTGATATATTTTTAATTATGAATTGTTTTTCTTATTTTAATTAATATGTTTTATTGTCAAATACATTATCCAACTTTAAGCAATTAAAAAATAACAAGGAATAAACGAAATCAATGCAACAGACAACTAACAGTTAAACACTTTAACTCGTAGGCTTCCACGGTCCGAGTTATTACAAATATTCTAGTCTTCTGGTATTGACCGTGACACAAACTTCTTTGCCGACGTTTCTCTAGTCATACTGCCAGCTTCCTCAGGGCTTAGTCTGAGAATGATTAACCCCTGAGGAAGCTGGCAGTATGACTAGCGAAACGTCGGCAAAGAAGTTTGTGACTCGGTCAATACCAGAAGACTAGAATATTTGTAATAACTCGGCCTAAGAGTTAAAGTGTTTAACTGTTAGTTGTCTGTTGCATGTCTGACATATTGGACTGTCTTGTCTTGTCATGAGATGGGAATGTGTTAAATGAGTGTGTCCAATTCTCAGTCTTGTAATTACAACTTCATCACGTCTTGATAGCTGCGTACTAGCTTGCCATTCATGAGTACTGCTTTTTATTTCCCTCCTCCTATTCATGCCCAAAAAACAGGACCTGCATAACTAAAAATTCTCCTATTTATGCCCAAAAAATCTCACTTTCCTTGTCATTTGTACTCTAGTTTATATTTGAATTTGTTGTCAGTAAAATTCAATTAATTTGAAAGTTCCCGGCCAAAATATGTATTCATTTTGTACGTGCATCGTAATGCGTTGTTCTGTAAACAGAAGAAAAATAACTTCGGAACCTTGTAGACAGAAACGATAGATATTTGAAGAATTTCTTTTAAAACTTCATTAACGAATGCCACCTCAATAGCTTCAATCCATCGGAATTGACAGAAGAAACGACTCGGACAGTAAGAACCGCAGAAAGTGATCCGAAAACCTTTGGTTTCTAGATTCAGTAGAGGTGTATAGATCTTGTAAATACACTTACAGCAAATAGTTCACTGTTTGTAGTTTAACAAAGGCTGTTTCTATGGAATTATATAACAATGACTAGTATACAACATACAGAATAGCCACCGACAATAGTACAAGTTGTATCGTTGGTTTTGTAAATGGGTTTTGATTCCATTGACGGGAAATCAGCTGACGGGAATGCTATTGACTCATCAATAGGTGACATTATCCTGAAGAAGTCCGTCACGCAGGACCTGCATAACTAAACAATCTCCTCAGAAGGTGGATAGAGTAGGCAGCATTCCTAAATAATTTGTTTAAAATAACCTAAATATATCTATATATATATAAAAATCACATGTCTGTCTGTTTGTCCGTGTGTCTGTTTGTCCGTTTATCTGTGTTGACTGTTTGTTCCTTATACAAATCTACACCGTTTGACCGATTTTGACCAAACTTGGCACACAGGTAGATCCTGGATCCGGAAAATCTCCTAGGCTAGGTCAAAATCGAACTTTGGTCAAAAATACAAAGTTCAAGAAACTACTATATCAACAGCAGAGTTGGGCAAACGTTAGCGCGCGCTAAAAACTGATACCTCTCCGCTAATTTAGCGAAACTGTAGAAAGCCAGCGCTAATAATTAGCGGTTAGCGCACTGCCGCCGCTAACCGCTAATCTATTTATGAAATATCGTAATTGCTGTAGTTACAAGTTGTAACTATAGCTTAAGCTATTAGCAAATACGATATTTCATAAATAGATTAGCGGTTAGCGCACTGCCGCCGCTAACCGCTAATTATTAGCGCTGGCTTTCTACAGTTTCGCTAAATTAGCGGAGAGGTATCAGCTTTTAGCGCACGCTAACGTTTGCCCAACTCTGATCAACAGTCACTGTCTAACTAAGGAGTGCTGGCCTTTCTTTGATGTTCAGGGATCACACATCCAGCTGAACAATAAATCACTATTTAAATCATATGGTGTGTGAAAAAACAAGAGAGTGAGAAGAAAAGAAGAAAGGGCAGTGTATCAAAATTCAAGACATTCTATTCAAGACTATTTTATTCCTTCCTACGTTCCTTCAGTTTTATCATGAGTGAGTAGGGGAAGAAAACTATCCTGGTGAGGGAGGAGGGAGAGAGGGCCGGCCAGCAACAAACCACAATTTTAAACCTAAGTATGTGAGTCCAACTAAGTCAGATCCACCCCCACCATTAAGCTCGACCCATGTGAATTTTCATTAATATATTTCAATGTTTCACTCAAATGCAGTCCACTTTCATTTATTTAGAACCACCCTAATCAATTTTCAGGTTTAGAGTATAATTCAATTTAGTTTATAGATTGAACTACCTAGCCTATACACTTTGATAAGAGCTATCTATTCGCAGGCTCTGGTGCTAGCCCCTGTCGGTTTTTTCAGAACTGCTGTGGTGCTGGCCTCTGTTGGGTGTCTCACGAACTACATCTAGACAGATATAAACAAATTCACACCGTCTGAGCGATTTAGACGTAACTGGGTATACAGGTAGATCTTGATACGGGGAGAGTCATAGGCAGAAAGTAGGTGTAGCATAGCACACTGGGTAACAGCTGGTATTTAATAAAATAATACCAAGCTACTTAACAAACACGTAAAACCCTTTTTTAATTTTAATCTATATATATATATATATAAACTGTCTGTCTGTACAAAGCCACACCGTTTGTCCGATTTTGACCAAACTTGGCACACAGGTTGGTCTTGATACAGGGAGTGTCATAGACTAAGTTAAAATCGACCTGGACTCACAGTTTGGAGGCCAGGGGTTCGAAATTGTGAACTTGACCAGTTACAGATTTGGGTTATTAGATTTTAATATTAGTTATTTGGTTTGTAATTTAGTTTTGATTTTCTACATGCAGACATTAGGTGTAGCATGGCACGCCGGGAAACAGCTAGTGAATAAGAAAAATATCTCAATGTACAGAGAATATCACAATATCGCATGATGATAAAGACTGATATCGAAGCTCATAAAACAAGCAGCGCCTCTGGTGGTCACCTTAACAACTAAGGCCATAGTTTGGCGGTTTAATTAAATTTGAGCATTATAAGGCGTAAAGCATGTAATGTACCGTTGTCCTTAGAATACACCACCATTATAGGTTGGGGGTTATTTACCTAGTTCTGTTGCATGGAAGTAAAAATATAAAAAGTCCGTCTCGCAGGAACTGCATCATCTTAGCGCGGTTCCGTTCATATCCCTAGTCTAATTTGGAAAGATTAAAATAGAAGCAGTTATTATTTTGGTTCCACCAGTCTTTTTTTTTAAATTAATTATTATAATGGCGTGTCAACCCTTAAGGTCACTAACGCCATTCCTGTGTGTAGTAAAGTCTTGAAAGGTCTTGAAAGGTCATGATATACGATCTTACCTGGAAGGGTCGGCTAACACTAGGTCCCGCTAGTTACAAGGTCTTGGAATCTTGGAAATCTATATTTCTAACAATAAATTGTTGTCTAACTATAAATTGTTTAGTTATTTTACTTAACCAGTTTTATTATCAAATACATTATCCAACTATAAGCAATTAAAAAATAACAAGGAATAAAACAGACAAAAAGAACCGTTCAAATAAACGAAATCAATTAATTTAAAGTTTTAAGCACTTATTTCTCCGATTGTCATCGCCTAATTAAAACTTTCTTCAGAACCTTTTTTGTAGAGCATTTAGTAAGCTTTCGAATGGTAATCATCCGCTTCACAAGATTGTCAACGGTTTTCAAGATACTAACGAAAGTATACAAAGTTACCAAAACTTTTTTTGTCTGTTAATAAAATATTTGTTGTATATAATATTGTTTCAACTGTATCCCATAATTCTAAGTACCAAAATCAACAACAACCACAAATATATATATATATATATATATATATATATATATATATATATATACAAATTTGAACCACCGTTATTTTCGGTCTCTAGGGGTTCTGAAACGCGAAATTTTCTAGTCGGTACTTCCGGATTGTTTCATTGTAGCAACCTTATAAGCGGGGTTCCTCCTTATGGGGGAGAGAGGAACCGCGCTAACAACCTTATAAGCGGGGTTCCTTCCTATGGGGGAGGGAGGAACCGCGCTAACAACCTTATAAGCGGGGTTCCTCCCTATGGGGGAGGGAGGAACCGCGCTAACAACCTTATAAGCGGGGTTCCTCCCTATGGGGGAGAGAGGAACCGCGCTAACAACCTTATAAGCGGGGTTCCTCCCTATGGGGGAGAGAGGAACCGCGCTAGCAACCTTATAAGCGGGGTTCCTCCCTATGGGGGAGGGAGGAACCGCGCTAACAACCTTATAAGCGGGGTTTCTCCCTATGGGGGAGGGAGGAACCGCGTTAAAAACACATCTTTATCTTTAGATACCCCCGACTTATACATATTTTCGTCATAATATAATAAACATTACGGCCGGTATTGACAAATTAGTAAATCGGGTTCTGTGTAATTATAATTGGCTCATTTTATTACCAACGCATTTAATTAGGTGATTATAATTTTTATGGATCCTTTTGAAAATTGATTTAAAAGGAACGTCCCTGTTTATGACATGGCTCTAGGTTTAATTGAAACACAAAGCACTTAAAACGAAAATACCTCAAAACCAGAACAACATTATGTATTTGACAGAAGTACAGGAAGAGGAAGTGGATTGGGTGACCGTCTTTCCCGCCAGACACGGCCTGTGCCCTTTTTATCTTTAAATTCAAAGTAAACATCGACCGACAATCGGTGCAGCAAAGGTCACTTTCGGTACTTGTAGTTTTATTACGACTCCTAATGAAATATACTATTCTGGGACTCCACTTGTTTTGTCGTTTATGTACATTAAAAAAATATAGATCCTGTTCCAATAAATATAGGCTGCGACCGTCCATATTTCTAAACCCCATTTTTTTACAAGCTCATTACAAGAGCCCGGAAGTTAGGCAAAATGCCTTTTTTATCTGAATGGATATATTGAAGAATCAGATAGAAATAAATATGTTTCCGTGCATTTAGGAAGTGTAGAGACAATTTTTATTTTGCTTTTTTTGTCTATTTTGGCTATTTTAAGATTTAAAGCCTTTTTTTGCCTTTTTTGCTCGTTACGCAATATTTTTCTGCGATTTAAACATTTTAGAAAGCACATAACGAATTTCGAATTTCAGTTCATCGAAAACAAAAAAGCTTTCACAAATTAAATTACATTTTGCCGTCACAAATATCAATTCGAAAGCTTATTTTCCCAACCCGTGGATTGACCCGCTGTAAATAACAGAGCCTTCCATAGTAGAAGGAATGCACAAGCATAATGAATAGGAGGAAAGAGAGAGGATGAGAGAAGTAAGTCTCCTTCCTCACGCCCCTTTTGCTGTGACAATGGTGTAATTACCTGGTATTCCGGATTTAGAAATGATAAGATAATGCAGAGGAAGTTTTTTCATGATGAAAAACATTTTTTCTTAGAAGGTCTATGAGAGTTGATACTTTGAAAAAGCATCTTGTTGCTTGTAAGAAGGGAAAGTAAGAGTAAGTACACTAATTCTGTGATAAATTGATAATAAAGAAATGAATGAGTATTTAAAATACATATTTTCATTAATAATGAGTGAGATTCCTCTTTGCCTTCACTCCTAATAAATGCCTATTTTAATTACAATACTGCCTATTTTCAGTATTTCAAGTGCCTTTTTGCCTGCCTATTATAACCAAAAATAAATGCCTATCTTTCGGGCTCTACTCATAACCTATATTTTTTCCAATTAGCGAGGGGAGTATATAGAAAATAATTTCGGGAGGGAATGGGAAAATTTCCGGGGGGGGGGGGCTGAGACCATTTCCGGTGTATGGAATACTAACAATTTAGAACTTGGAATAGTTTTAAACAGCTAAAAGGCAATTACACCCAAAATAAAATATTTTTTATGAACATAGTCATCTTATTTAATTTATTGTTAAGGGCTTATGACACTTTTTCCCGATCAAACCAAAGTTTCAGGAAGGGGGCATCAGCCCCCTTAGCCCCCCCCTTATATACGCCCGTGGCCCAGGCCCCGGACAACATTACCCAGCAATCCCCCCCCCCCAATGTGGCGGCCCTGATATATACATATATATCAGTTGTTTGTTCCTTATATCAACCGGTATGGCTCCTCCCCATGTCCATCTACACCTCCAAATTTATCATTGCACTTTGGCACTGTCCCCATTTTACTACGCATAGTCCCTTCAATTACATTTTGGTAGAATAAGGCGTAATCTTTGTCCGGCTCCAAGACCCCACCCGTTGGGCCTTATTTGTTTCGATCTTTTCGTGGAGGGTTCGGAAAAAAAATTGTTCCTTACACAAATCCACACCGTTTCACCGAGTTTGATTAAATTTCGCTCACAGGTAGCTCTTGATCCGAGGAGTGTTATAGGCTAGGTCAAAATCATCTAGGGCTCACAGTTCAGAGGTCTCGGATTAAAAACTTTGAACCCGAGCAGATATTCAACAAGACGAACCTTGGCATATTGTTCGACAAGTCAAATCCAAAGCTAAATATCCAATCCCCTCCACTGCTGCTTTCTCTTGTCTGGTTCCCCATAACTGCAAGGTAACAAGTTCAAGTCACCGAGTAGAAAGATTTTTTTTTTTTTTTATTTGGCGCGGTTTCTCTCTTCCTCCATAGGGAGAAACCCCGCTTATGAGTTTGACGTCATGACAAAATAAGTTTGTACCGACTAAAACATTTTACGTTTCAGAACCCATAGATCACGAAAATATCAATATATATATACATTTGTCTGTTCGCTCTCTCACAGGCTCCAAAATAGTCCGATTTTGATGAAATTTGGTACATAACTCTTTCTTATAATTTAAAAAGTCACGTTCGTTACCCAGCAGAATCCATTCACCAAAACATGGTTTTTGGAGCGAATGTCGCGCGAAAATAATCGTTCCGCTTATTTCATATGCTTACAAGTACTCGTTTTATAGATTTAATGGCCTCAATGCTCACGTTTTCGACGTCATGTGATTGCAGGTACTCCTCTAATCACTATTTCACTCCTCATTCAGGCTACACAAGCTAAGATAAAATATAATGGACACGTTTTCGGCGTCATGTGATTGCAGGTACTCCTCTAATCACTATTTCACTCCTCATTCAGGCTACACAAGCTAAGATAAAATATAATGGACACGTTTTCGACGTCATGTGATTGCAGGTACTCCTCTAATCACTATTTCACTCCTCATTCAGGCTACACAAGCTAAGATAATATACACAATGCTCACGTTTTCGACGTCATGTGATTGCAGGTACTCCTCTAATCACTATTTCACTCCTCATTCAGGCTACACAAGCTAAGATAAAATATAATGGACACAAGAAAATGGAATGCACAAAATAAAATCGATCAGAAAATTATGGATCGAAATTACAGTAATCGATCCAAGTCGATTGTAAAGAGTCGACCATTCAGTAGGTTGGACATGGAGGAATGTCCCGTTCTCAATACTACAACCTAACCTATCTCGGTACTTAAGTATTAGCTTCAAGGCAGGTTAAAGATGTGGGTCTCGTTCAGAGATCTGGATCATCAGCCAGGCATTTCTATTGGTCTATTCCTATGAGCTACTCTATTGGCCATTGTTATTATAGTAACCGTCTTGTCGTCTTTCTATTTAGAACGAAAATAATTTGTACATTGGTGTTTCTTTGCTTGTTGTTACGCTATTTCCTAGCGTATTTCGTGGAGTTCAAATGGCGAGAACATTTCATTTATTTTATGTAAAATAAACAGAAAAATGAGACGGCCCATTATCCACCGAAAAATCATCCTTGATCTATATTATCAACATGTTGGATTGACTAGAGTTTCGATATAATCTGTAGCGAGTGGAAACGCATAGCAATTTCCTATTAACAATAGTATAGCCACAGTGAACCCCATCAACTGGAGGCATATGGAAATTCAATTAAATTTAACTTTAGGACATTAGGTATCTTACGATATTATCTACATATTGGATTGTTATCTACAATAAGACATTTTAGCGGATAGAAAATTATATATATATATATATATATATATATATATATATATATAAGATATATATATTTATAAGATATATATATATATATATATATATATATATATATATATATAAGATTAGGTATCTAATTTTCTAGAAACTGTATAACGTGGACTTTGTCTAGTTGTGCTCTGAACCCTGCATATATCTGTACTGGTCTGTTCGCATTCAGGTGTCAATCAAAATGGTTGGATTTTGATGACATTTGATAAAAAAAGTACTCTTTTAGCAAAGAAACGCACGGGCGTACAAAAAGGGGGCTGAGAGGGCTGCACCCCCCCCCCCCCCCCCCCGAAATGTTGATTTGATCGGTAAAAATGTCATAATTCTATTTTGGGTGTAATAGCGTTTAAGTTGGCTAAAACTCTTCCAAGATCTAAATTGTTAGTATTCCATACACCGGAAATGGTCTTAGCCCCCCCCCCCGAAATTTTCCCATCCCCCTCCGAAATTATTTTCTATAAACGCCCATGACGAAAAGGGTTTGTTCATTCGCCAGTAGAAGCCGCTCAATTGATGTTTGGCGCCAAAATACACCTTTGGCGGCTTTTCGAACGAACTGCGGTAACGCTTCTATAAAAACTAGACATTTGCAATGGAGCACTTTATTACGATATATTGAAATGAAATCTTTCAACATACCAATTTCATACAAGCAATTTGATGCAAATATTATAAGTTCTGGTTATAGGAAGAGAAAAATAAGATTTTAAAGAAGTTTGATATAAACGTTGTTTTGATTGTATAAGCTTTAGGTGATTTCGTTATTTTATAGGCTATCGCCGTTTTCCTGATTGTTTTCTACGAAAACAGAAATTATGGATGCCACAAACTCATTTATATTTTAGCATGGGCCTATATATATATATATATATACATTTGTCTGTTAACTGTCTAACAGGAAACATGGTTAGTCAGAAGAAGTCGGAGAGACGTCCATCGAAATATCATGCGCCAAACTGCAATATCGCCGATGAAAGAAGCCGAACCCCAAAAAACGGAAATAATGGAACCTAGTGAAGGTGCTTAAGGAAATATATACACAAATGCACACACATATATATATATAAATATATATATATATATATATATATATATATATATATATATATATATATATGATAAAGAAAGACCTATCTGGAGTATATACCTTCATGTCTGTAGTGTTGTGAAGTGGAGTGGAGTGGTGTAGACCTGTGCTGAGTTCTCTGGCAGACTAACGGACACTCCCTCGCTAAGATTGCTTTTAAAAAGAGGACTAGAGAGACGTCTACTTCTGCTGGAGTGGGGAGGAGTTCTCTTTCTCTCTCTATCTCTATCTCTCTCTTTCTCCCTCTATATCCCTCTATGATCCTGAATCCTGATGCTGATAAGCTGGAGGATTATAACTTCCAGAGAGCAGGCACCACCAGTGCTTTAGATTTTACAGATTCAGACACATCTCGTTTAGATTAATTTAAACAACCCTAAGGATTGCGAATATATACTTTTATATACATACATTTATATGTATTCAACCTTTATCTAATAAGAAAACAGAAGAATACACTGACTTACTACTATCAGAAACGGGAACATCAAAAGAATGGATCCTTCTTGTCTGTCAAAGCAAAGTGTGGAATGTTATGAAAATCATATGCTATAAATTATGAACTACTTCCCAAGAACATTGAAGGTGACATGTTTGTGGAAGTCCATGATCAATCTGTTGAATATATTTTGTTATTGGACTTATTTTGTGTCGGTCTATAAATCCCATATTTCGCTTTTTGCATTTCGATCCCCTGAGAATAATATAGTTTTTGTTAATTGTGCCAGTAAGAAGAAGACTTTGTGAACGACGCTTGGCTCACTATGGAGATAGTATATAGCGTTTGAAGAAAACGAAAATTTACCGATAAACCTACAGCTTCGATAGTTGTCCTCTGCTGGGCTGGTCCGCTACGGATGCTAACATCTACGAGTATCCAAGGAGAAAAACCTAATACGTGAAATAAGATTTTGGAAGAATAAATTTGGCTTTTAAGAATACATTATACATTCATATATAATAATGTACATTTTTAAAAACTTCGAAGTAATAAGGAAATATAAAAATTCACTGAGATAAGAAAAAAGAATATTAAACCATTAAATTTACCTCCTATAAGGTATATGTAACATTCTTCAATTCATCCCAAAAAGGTGCTACTTAATAGGTTAGAAGTTTTCAAGGACTTTAAGGATGAGTTGTGCAGTGAGGTATGAATCAATGTGTTTGAGCTCGCCTAGGAGGTATAAGAATCAGTTAAACAGTGATGTGTACTGTAGCAGCTCATTCAGAAGGTTTAAGAATCCCTTAAGCAGCGAAATAAACATCCGGAAATTAGTTCAACAAGGAGGTTTAAAAATCAATTAGCAGCGAGGAATATATTAGGAGTTCACCAAGGAGGTATAAGAATCAGTAAGCAGCGAGGTATACAGGACGTAAAATCCTTTGAGGAACGAGATATGCATTAAGAGGTTAGAGAGGGTACAAGAATCAGGAAGTAGTGAAGACAAAAGGAGTTTTGTTGTATTCGAGGAGGTTTAAGAATGAGCTATGCAGCGAGGTATGCAGAAGTCTCACCAAGGAGGTATAAGAATCAATTCAGCAGAGAGATATAAATTACGAGATTAGAGTTTTCCAAAAGTGAGTAGCGAGGAATACAAGGAGGTTTAAGAATGAGTTAAGCAGTGAGGTATGCAGAAGGCTCACCAAGGAGGTATAAGAATCAGGTAAGCAGGTAACGAACACCATGTTACACGCTGACAACTAGGCCGTCTTAGTCACGCCCCGTCACCTACCAGCCATTGTGTGCCTTTTCACGCCCTTTTTTCGGGATCAATTTATTTTTCGTAGAAGGACCTAATTTATTATTTCTAGTGGGTCCTTCGAGTTTTAACCCTATTTTATTTACAATAGTAAAATTAAACATAGACCAGAAAAAAACAACAGTAATTCTTTGTTTATGCATGTATCAAATGATGGGCTCAGTGCCAAAGGTGACTAACTCACAATTAGAACAAACTGAGAAAATTAAGGTTAAAGTTTAGAAGACTTTGGAAAAAATTGGTGTTGGTGACAGAAACGATTTTAATTGGTCTTTATTTATTAGATACACAAAATTCTTATGAATATACCATAATAATAAAAAGTTTATAGTTAGACATGATAATGAAAAACATAAAGTATAGTCATGTTTGGCTCTCACATTAATAAAAAATAACGTACACTTAATCAATAGTGGTCACATATCCGGAGATTAATAATTAATGAAAAATTATTTTTCTTTAGATTTCTATGATTATGTATCAATAATTTAACAAAACAATTAGGTGATTTCCAGATTAGGTGAGTTCTGTAGTATGTGGGACAGGAACAGTGCAATCTTAATATTGCGGTTTTGTCGTCCACAAGCATGAACATTCCTTGATCGTTCATAGGCAGGCATGGGCGTATATAGAAAATAATTTCGGTAGGGGCTGAGACCATTTCCGGGGTATGGAATACTAATAATTTAGAACTTGGAATAGTTTTAACCAACTAAAACGCTATTACAAGTAAAATAAAATATTTTTTATGAACTAAGTGATCTTATTTAATTTATTTTTAAGGGTTTTACGACAAGTTTTTACCATAAAATCAAAATTATGGGGGGGCTGCAGTCCCCTCAGCCCCCCCCCCCTTGTAGGCAGGAACTTCCACAGAGCCATCAGAAGCTTCAACTATATCACTCATGTTGCTGCTTACCATTCTAACAAAGCCATACCTAGTGTGGGTTGGTCAAGTCTCTCTCTCACATGATTTAGCTTTCCAGTAAGTTCCAAAACAAACTAACAGAAGTCAGTACTAATCAATGAGGTGTAAAGGCTGGGCATTTCTATCAATTATAAAACTTAAAATTCTCTATCAGGAAAAGTGAATAACTCAAATTTGTTAAAAATGTGGGTTAGTCACGTTTGGCCCTGAGCCCTTCAATTATAGATGAATGTAATCAAAGTTATTTCTCAGTAGTAATATCTAATCTTGTGATGATAATTGATTATTCACAAAACTTTGAGTAACTGTGAAGGTTAAAACAAATAATTGCTGATTAGATAGGATTTGTTTTTAAATGATGTTGAGGTATTTACAAATTACCAAAAACTCGGCCACGAAGACTATGACCATGTCTACATTTAAAAAGTCGCCGACATCTCTAGAGCCTCCTCTTCTTCCTACTCACCAATATACCGCAGCATTAAGCCAAAAATTGAGGCGGAAAATTATTTAAAACTAAACACAAATATTAAAAAAATAAGAATAATTTCACAAGCAAGATTGTGTAGAACAGAAAATCTGAAATTTTATTGGGAGCGAAGCGTCTACTCTATTAACGGGGAGGAACTATGTACAATATGTAATAAGTTCGAAAAAGAAGATTTAAAACACTTCCTTCTCAAGTGCCCTATGTACAATGATCCTGGAAACACTTTTATCAATAAGTACTTAGCCCTCTCGATACAGGACGAGGAGAAAATCAAGACAACACTAGCAATAGACACAATAGAAAAACTTAACAATATTTATTATTATATCACAAACTCATTAAAAATAAGAGCTTTCATTATAAATGAATGATTTATTGATGGTGCTAGCTAATTCAGAAATTAAGGGTACTTTATAAATGAATAAAACTTAACAAATAAATATTCCAGCATATTCCGGGAATTAGGTGCTATTCATCAATTAATAATAAAATTAAATATATAACTATATTAATATATAATCGAGGAGAAGGACAAATTTATTTTATATGTCTCTATGTATATAGACTATGTCTTAGTAAATAAAAATAATAATTTAAAAAAAAATTTATCTTATAAGTCTGTTATTTTGGGATTAGAAGAATGTTATTCATTATTAATTGATAATTATTTTTTTATAACTTTTACTAATGTTAAGGACGTATATATATATATATATATATATATGTATATTTTTTTTCTTTTTTTTCTTTTTTGGTTGTAATTCATATGACTTCAGGTCATCATCAGTTGTCAGCGTAGATACTAATAATGTATAATTTATATTTATGTATAAAGACATGGTAACTTCCACCATTTATTATGATACATTCGTAAATACAAATTTTTCTTCATCTTCTTCTTCCTCTTATAATAATAAAACTAAATAAATTATTTTATTTAAAAAAAAGATGATAATTATAAAATAAGAATTATAAAAATTTAGTAAAAAAGTCTGTCAGTTTTAAATTGGAAGAATGTCATTTATTATTGATTGATAATTATTTTTTAATACTTTTATTTATGTTAAGGTTATATTTGTTTTTTGCTTTTTTTTTTTTTTTTGTATTTGTATAATGACATGATCACTTTTTTGTATATTTTAGTATTAAGAGATGATAACCTCCAATATGTAATGTGAAACATTCACAAATACAATCTTTCTTCTTCTTCTTCTTCTTCTTCTTCTTCTTCTTCTACATTTAAAAAGTCCGACTCGCAGGAACTGCATCATCTTAGCGCGGTTACATCTCGAAGAAATGGAATAGATTAGCATCACAAATCACAGGAAACTGACAGTAGCCAACTTACACAGAAGCGGATAATTCTTAATCTGTATAAGTCAATACAATTATGTACTGAAAGCGTACTTACTCATTGACTACTGCTGAGAAGGCTCTATTCTAAACAACCAAAAATTCCTTGTCATTTTAAGTATCTTGTTTTACTAGCAAATTCGTTTTACTGTTATAATCAACTGTAAATATGTGCTTCATGGCGAATAGATGCCATCATGATTAGCCACTGCCATCATGATTACCACAGCCACTCCAAACTTATTACCAATACCTTTCACCGTTTCTTAGCTTATTTTACTATAATACTATTTTACTGATAAATGCAATTTAAAACAAGAAACAACCAATTAAAAAGTGAGATAAACAAAGAGAAAACCCCTTTCAAAACCAACACTTTTTAAGTTCTAAGAGCTTATATCTCTGATTGACGTTGTCCAATCGAATATTGCTTCAGAACCTTTTTTGTAGAGAATTTAGTAAGCATTCGAATGGTCATTATCCACTTACCACGATTTCCCAACCGTTATCGAGATATTTACGAAAAATGTATGAAGATCCGAAAACTTTTCATGTCTATTAATAAAATAATTTTTTCCGCATACTTCCTTAACTCCAAAATTTAAACATCTTAGTTGGGATTAATTTCCAAGATGTAGAAAATATTTCAATTGAATCCCGCGATTCTAAGTACTCACAAAAAAATAATGACTTACAAAAACATTGATTCCACTTTTCTCAGAAACGATTACAGATATCGCCTTAAAAATGGTTTCATTCGTTTTCTTATGTTAAGGAACGTATAAAACAAGTACCTGCAAGAATATGAACTCAACAACGTAACGATTTTTTATGCGCGAATTTCGCCCCAAAAACTAACTTCCAGTGGGCGGATTCTGCTGCTTAACGAACTTGACCTTTCAAATTAGATGACAGATTTTTGTACCAGATTTCATCAAAATCGGACCATTTTTGAGCTTGCTAGAGAGCGAACAGACAAGCATATATATAAATATATATATATATATATATATATATATATATATATATATATATATATAAATTTGGGCCACCTATATTTTCGTGATCTATAGGATCTGAAAAGTGAAAGTTTCTAGTCGGCACTTCCGGATTGCGTCGTGAGGTAGACCTCATAAGCGGGTTCTCCCAATGGAGATAGGGAGTAACCGCGCTAAAACATTGTTTAAACAGAAATATAATTGCCAGTGTTATTATTATCATTTCCAGCGATCTCTTTAATAATAATAAAACTGCAGGAAGCGGCAAATGTGCACAGTTGCTTGGGCTTTATGATTCTCCATTCCTGAGTAACAGTAGACCGCACACATAACACAACAACACAAACAGTACACCGCACACATAACACAACAACACAAACAGTACACCGCACACATAACACAACAACACAAACAGTACACCGCACACATAACACAACAACACAAACAGTACACTAAACATTTACACTGACACAAGGTCATATACAGTACACACCTCAGGCTCACATTCTCTGGGAGATGCCAAATCCGAGTCGGTACCACTCTCAGCCGCAAGATCACTTTAGAAGCTGGAGTCCCACAAGGAGCCATATTGAGTCCTCTCGAAGAATCTATGAATTGACTCGCGAAATCCACAACAAACTAGCTTTTTCTTCTGGTGCCACGAATTACCACCTCGGAGAACTTACAGCTCGACGCCTCAAGGCGACGCTGTACCAACACATTTTATTTGTTATTCATTTATTTTATTTTTTTTTCTTTAATTTCTGAAAAAAGTATACGTTTTGGCCAAAATAAAAATTATTTTTCTTTGCCTATTCACATTTAATTAAACCGCCAAAGTTCTGACCCTGGTAGTTATGGACAACACCAAAGGCATTAATGGTTGCTCTATTTGTGAATGTGTACATTTTTATTACTTATTAAGATAGCACAGCAAAATGTAAAGGTTTCGTGTGTTTATTAGTTAGTACCTCATGTAATACTCCGGAAGAAAATTAGGTACTTACGTATTAGCTTCAACACAGGTTAGAGATGTGGGACTCGTTCAGAGCAGCGCAGGTGCATAACTCATTAGCATTTCTATTGACCTATTCTCATGGGCAATTCTTTTGGCCGTTGTTTGTAGTAACCGTCATGTTTGCTTTCTGTTTTCAACGCAATTCACTTGTAGATTTGTGTTTTTTACGCGATTTCGTTTCATTGTTTGCTTTTTGTGTGCTTTGTTTTTGCTAGGAAAATGCGCCATTGGGATTTACCTTCAACTGAAAAAGATGCTAAATTGCATATCGGCCCATTTTACGCCGAATAGCCATCGATCTATATTATCAACGAGTTGGATTGACTAGGGGTTCGGTATAACCTTGAGCGAGCGGAAACACATATTATATTAACATAAGTACTATGCGTTTCCTCAAGGTTATATCGAAACTCTAGTCAACCCAAATTGTTGATAATCCCGTCGCCATATAGGAAAAATATTCAATTGACATTTGCGCTGATAATCCAGATCTATGACCCGGTGATGATCCAGACCTCTAACCCGGTGATGATCCAGATCTATGACCCAGTGATGATCCAGATCTCTAACCCGGTGGTGATCCAGATCTCAAACCCGGTGATGATCCAGATCTCTAACCCGGTGATGATCCAGATCTCTAACCAGGTGATGATCCAGATCTCTAACCAGGTGATGATCCAGATCTCTAACCCGGTGATGATCCATATCTCTAACCCGGTGATGATCCATATCTCTAACCCGGTGATGATCCATATCTTTAACTCGGTGATGATCCAGATCTCTAACCCGGTGATGATCCATATCTCTAACCCGGTGATGATCCAGATCTCTAACCCGGCGATGATCCAGATCTCTAACCCGGTGATGATCCAGATCTATGACCCAGTGATGATCCAGATCTTTAACCTGGTGATGATCCAGATCTATGACCCAATGATGATCCAGATCTCTAACCCGGTGATGATCCAGATATATGACCTAGTGATGATCCAGATCTCTAACCCGGTGATGATCCATATCTCTAACCCGGTGATGATCCATATCTTTAACCCGGTGATGATCCAGATCTCTAACCCGGTGATGATCCAGATCTCTAACCCGGTGATGATCCAGATCTCTAACCCGGCGATGATCCAGATCTCTAACCCGGTGATGATCCAGATCTCCAACCCGGTGATGATCCAGATCTCTAGCCCGTTGATGATCCAGATCTATGACCCAGTGATGATCCAGATCTTTAACCTGGTGATGATCCAGATCTCTAACCCGGTGATGATCCAGATATATGACCTAGTGATGATCCAGATCTCTAACCCGGTGATGATCCAGATCTCTAACCCGGTGATGATCCACATCTCTAACCCAGTGATGATCCAGATCTCTAACCCGGTGATGATCCAGCTCTTTGAGGGCCGATTCTTTAGCCAGCGTTTAAGCTAATACGTAAGAACCTTTCTTTCCTTGGCTAAATTTGCCATTTTCATGTTCAGTGTTTTTCCTGAATTCAATGGTTCTTTATGGAATAGAAGCATAAACCAGCTGACCTGTTTATCGGACAATGAACGCCCCGTTCTGAAGGAGCCAACGGAAGCCTCGTACAGTTCTTCATAGCTTGCTCTCCTTGGAGACTTACAAAGCCCGTCACCAGGTCGGCAGATCTTGTCTAGTCCCGTACTACAGTCCATGGAGAGGGTTTCTCTCTCCGTCTTTCTTTCGTTGGAGTCTTTCTCTAGTCGACGCTATTCTAGGAGCAGGTCTCTGTAGGGAACAGTTATCTGGGGGTTGGGCCTACAAACTTTTTGGGCCAAAACAATTAGTTTTTTACACAAATGGAAGATAAAGAAATTCTATCCTAAAGTTAGATTATTTGTTTATAGCTGTGTTCCATTTCATTGTTTACAGCTGTGTTCCATTTCATTGTTTACAGCTGTGTTCCATTTCATTGTTTACAGCTGTGTTCCATTTCATTGTTTATAGCTGTGTTCCATTTCATTGTTTACAGCTGTGTTCCATTTCATTGTTTACAGCTGTGTTCCATTTCATTGTTTACAGCTGTGTTCCATTTCATTGTTTATAGCTGTGTTCCATTTCATTGTTTACAGCTGTGTTCCATTTCATTGTTTACAGCTGTGTTCCATTTCATTGTTTATAGCTGTGTTCCATTTCATTGTTTACAGCTGTGTTCCATTTCATTGTTTACAGCTGTGTTCCATTTCATTGTTTACAGCTGTGTTCCATTTCATTGTTTATAGCTGTGTTCCATTTCATTGTTTACAGCTGTGTTCCATTTCATTGTTTACAGCTGTGTTCCATTTCATTAGTTGCATGTCTTTGTTGTATTTATTTAAATTTTAACATCCATTATTATTAACTAATAATTTTAGGATGGGTTATCAATAGGTTACCCCCCTTGAGTCTTTTTGCGAAGACCACATCCAGTTACTTTGAAGTATCTGTCGTGATTTTAAACAGTGATTTCGGTACTTAATCAGTGGTTACTCGGTACTTCTGTAGCTTACAGGTTCTTTCCAGGTTATCTATTACTTTTTTACAGATTATCTAAGGTTAGAAACCATATTATATAAATATAGTAATCAAAAGTTAATATAGTAATCAAAAGTATTTAAAATCACTGCAATCACTACTAAAAGTAACTTTTCTTGACTACTATATTTATATAATATAGTTTCTAACTAACCCTTAGATAACGTTTATTTGTAAGTAATATTTTTAGGCTTGTAAAACATAAATGAAAATAAGCAGAATATATTTCAGCAAGTAATATTTTTTAATAAAAAGGTTGATATTATATTCCGGTGGTTCTATAACATATTTATATTTTTCGCATTAAGGGTAGAGGTGCTAAGCGTTTACGCTCGCTCAAGAAGATATCGAAACTCTAGTCAATCCAACCCTACATAGAGCCTATAGAAAAGCTAATGAGTTATGGGCATGCGCTGAATCACTGATATAATCACTACAGATACTTCACAAGTAACTAAATGTGGTCTGCGAAAAGAGACCCCTACTCTTTTCAAGCTAGGATAGGGCTGATTCCTTTTCGTTTTTGTTTTTCTAAAGAATAGCCACGACCCCATAGTGGAAATCAAACCCACGACCCTTGACACAGAGTGTTAAGTGCCCGCGCCTTAACACTCACTGCCACCGGGCCTCCGTTTGTTGTTCAGTCTAGTATGTACTATTGTTCTAAGTCCAATAAAGCCTAATTTCAGGTTATTCTTTATCTTTTATAACACCTAATTTGGTGGGAAAACCAAATTGATAATGTATCGTGCTATCATGTTCTGATAACAGTCCTGCACCCCTGAGTGATACTATCATTTTGAAGACTCGGTTGAAGTTCAACAGAACACGTCCGACAGATCCATATGCAATGTTGGAAGTTCATCTCGCCAACAATTCGAAGGGACAGAACACAATAAATGCAGTCCCATTACTAGACATATTAGAAGCTAGGAGCAAATGGACGTAAGAGTGTTGGAAGACCACCAGCTTCAAGAAGTTCCAGCGCCAAAGTGCTTAAGAGTGTGAGGCTAGACGGAAAGGGCTACATCATTGGTACGAGAGAAAAGAAACAGACATGTCAATTTGCTGAATTTAAAGTAAAACCTTTGACATTTTGCACAAAATGCTGTGTAGCACAAATTGTTTTCCAAAATTTCAATAATAAAAAAATTTTATAACCCTAGAATATATGTATATTATTTGTATATATATTATTATGTTCAGACATTCTATTTTATGTAAAAATATGTTAAAATAAATAACATATTTGTTGTGTATTATATTTCAGTAATATTACCATAACTTATTAGGAGCAGCGTCTGTATATAGGACAGCTAATATTTCAGAAAGTAATTGTTGGAATTAATTTAAATTTTGTCTAGATGCTATTCTAAGGTATATAAACATCCTGTTAAAATTTTATTAAAAAATTCCAAAAAATAAAAATTGGCTACTTAATGGGTTAAAATGTAAATTTTTAAAAAACCAAAGTACCTAGTTTTTATTTTTAATATTAAAAGAAGTGCTTTATTCACGCTGCGATTTAAACAGCGTCTTCAGTAAACATAATTGAAAAAAATTAGGAAAGGATAAACACTTTTGTGGTGTTTAATTATCAGGAAACCTGAGAATAAACGTTGCCTATGATAGACTGCAATACACTGCGCGTAACCGTAAGAGTGAATGACAGCACCGCGAAGTTGTGGTTGTTCTCTGCGCTCTTATTGGTTCTTGCTCACATGATCTTGTACAGCTGTTCAGGTTTAAATGGCAGCGCGAATAAAACTCTCATTTAATATTAGAATGAAAACACTTAATTTTTTTTTTTTTTACGTGTTACGCCCCTTAAAAGTGCCTGCCATATTTATTATTCATTGTAAAATTGTCTTAATTTTACATAAAAGATAGTTGGCTTCTGAATAAAACTCTATTTTTGGGAAATCTATTTTTGGGAAATATCTGTTTGAACCTTTCCCCTGTTCGCAGTACCTGGTGTTCCAAGGTATGTCCAGGAAACACATACTTACCTTCTTATCTACCCAAGAGGTACATTATAGCAAAATTTCAAGGTGCATAAAACACTTCATGAAACGTGCGGTTACCGGCTCTCGGACTATTATACATTTGTCGGTTCGCTCTCTCACAGCCTCAAAAATGGACCGATTTTGATGAAATTTGGAACAAAAATACTTTATCAAATTTCAAAAGTCATACACGTTACGGTTTGTTGCACTACAGAGAGTACGATTTCGTTTGAAAGGACGGTTTGTACTGGGATAGTAACGTGTATAGACCTGTCTTACTGTGTTCTTATTGACGATTAGTGTTTTATCTCCTTTTTTTGTGGGGGGCAACTATGTCATGCTATGTGGGTTTTGCACGCTAAAAATAGATAGGAACAATGAATATTTAGTGAAATATACCAAAATTCTTTAATGTGTACAACCTCATAAGTAGGATTCCATCGGTATTTGCTAAAAGTAGTTCTGACACCAATTGATGCCTTTAAAGCGAATAAATCGGCCCAATTTGCAAGAAACATCATTTGGATCAAATTAAAATTGAATCCTTTAGAGATATTAACCTCATTCTAGCGCCATTAAAGCGAAAGCTAACTACGGTACTTATTGATGGAATTTAGCGGTCCGTTTGGTAATTAAGGAGTAGTTTCTAGTCTTTGCTAAATCGGAACTCCTGTAGGCAGGGGAACATGGAAGGATGCATGGGCGTATATAGAAAATAAAATTTACATTTGGGTGGGTTATGGAATACTGACAATCTAGAACATGGAATAGTTAGCCAATTAAAACACTATTGCACCCAATGAAAAGTGTTTTTTTTTTTTCTGAACTAAGTGATCTTATTTAATTCATTTTTAAGGTTTTTATGATATAACCTATTATATCGATTAGCTGTTTCCGCTCTCTGGATTGGTGCAGTTAGCCAGGCCCAGTCTTGTGAATGGAGTCAAACAGGAAACAGCTTTTCTGCATGTGCGTTGTCTTTATTATTCTGCCACTCAGTCACAATGAATTAATCTGCCACTCAGTCACAACAAGTTGGCGACGAGGATATAAGTTTCCTCCAGGATACCGCAGTAAGTGTTTTTAGGAGACCGCTTGTTGCTCTTACTTCAGGGACCTTTTTCTCAATTAAGGGAAATTAGTATTTTCGAAATATGACGAAGCTCTGCAGGTATCAATGTATATTATTTTCAAATCATATTCAACTTTAATTATATCTTGGAGTAAGTTAACCTGCACTCACAATAAAGATGCGACGCCATCTTCCAGGGAACCGTTCTTCGCAACCAGTTCTTTGTCAACAGCACTTTTAACCCATTCCACGGTAAGGTTCTCTATAACCAGTAACTAACCTCCGACCTGTTATCTGTTCTATTTATCAATGAAGATGGCTACTGATGAATTCAATGAATTCATTTCTCTGCTAACAGCCGCATTAGGAGGAATCAAGCAAACACCAGCGCCTCATGTCAATCCTTTTGAAAATTATGAATCCAAAAAGGAAAGATTCACTTTATACCTAGAACGTTTTGATAATTATTGAAGTCTCAAAAATGTTGATTCCGCAACAACTGAGTCTCAGCTGTTGTGTGCTTCAATTGGTTCAGCACACAACAACAATTTAGCCTCATTATTGGGTCCAGAAAAGCCTATTTAAGATATTCCATATGAAGAACTTGTCTCTCATTTCACAAGTATGTTGGCACCACCAGTATCTGCTGTTGTCGCTCAACACTATGTCCTAAAGGTAACTCAGTAACCCTCACAATCGATTGCACAATTTGTTGGATCACTAAAGGCATGGGCGGGGGCTGAGGGGGCTCCAGCCCCTCCCCCCCCCCCCCCGAAATTTTGATTTGATCGGTAAAAATTTCATAAAACCCTTAAAAATAAATTAAATAAGATCATTTAGTTAATAAAACATATTATATTTTGGGTGTAATGGCGTTTAAGTTGGCTAAAACTCTTCCAAGATCTAAATTGTTAATATTCCATACACCGGAAATGGTCTCAGCCCCCCCCCTCCGAAATTTTCCCAGCCCCCTCGGAAATTATTTTCTATATACGCCCATGACTAAAGGACAAATTGAGGGATTGTCATTTTTATGTCGAATGGAGTTGTAAAAATTCTATTTCCATTGGGAACTCCTTTTTACGCGCCCAATTTATCAGAGGTCTGAAGGATGCGGAACACCTATTACAACAATCTTAGAAGGATTTTGAGGAACTTTTCAAGAAAGCGACTCAACTGGAAGCATCTCGATTTGATAGTAATGAGTTAGCCGGAACCTCAGATGACTCTGTTAACTGCACTGTTGTCACAAATAAAGATTCAAATTATCAAAAGTCTCAGAGAAATTCACAGTTAACCAAAGGCACCAGGCCAAGGTCCAGGCCAACAATCACAGTCCAGTCACAGGAATCGAGTGGACTACCGTTCATTGGGTATTGATGGACTCTGCCTGAAATATCGGAGATCAAATCACAGATGACTCTGTTGACTGCAATGTTGTCACAAATAAAGATTCAAATTATCAAAAGTCTCAGAGAAATTCACAGTTAACCAAAGGCACCAGGCCAAGGTCCAGGCCAACAATCACAGTCCAGTCACAGGAATCGAGTGGACTACCGTTCATTGGGTATTGATGGACTCTGCCTGAAATATCGGAGATCAAATCACAGATGACTCTGTTGACTGCAATGTTGTCACAAATAAAGATTCAAATTATCAAAAGTCTCAGAGAAATTCACAGTTAACCAAAGGCACCAGGCCAAGGTCCAGGCCAACAATCACAGTCCAGTCACAGGAATCGAGTGGACTACCGTTCATTGGGTATTGATGGGCTCTGCCTGAAATATCGGAGATCAAATCACAGATGACTCTGTTGACTGCAATGTTGTCACAAATAAAGATTCAAATTATCAAAAGTCTCAGAGAAATTCACAGTTAACCAAAGGCACCAGGCCAAGGTCCAGGCCAACAATCACAGTCCAGTCACAGGAATCGAGTGGACTACCGTTCATTGGGTATTGATGGGCTCTGCCTGAAATATCGGAGATCAAATCACAGATGACTCTGTTGACTGCAATGTTGTCACAAATAAAGATTCAAATTATCAAAAGTCTCAGAGAAATTCACAGTTAACCAAAGGCACCAGGCCAAGGTCCAGGCCAACAATCACAGTCCAGTCACAGGAATCGACTGGGCTACCGTTCATTGGGTCTTGATGGACTCTGCCTGAAATATCGGAGATCAAATCACAGATGACTCTGTTAACTGCAATGTTGTCACAAATAAAGATTCAAATTATCAAAAGTCTCAGAGAAATTCACATTTAACCAAAGGCACCAGGCCAACAATCACAGTCCAGTCACAGGAATCGAGAGGACTATTGTTCATTGGGTATTGATGGACTCTGCCTGAAATATCGGAGATCAAATCACAGATGACTCTGTTGACTGCAATGTTGTCACAAATAAAGATTCAAATTATCAAAAGTCTCAGAGAAATTCACAGTTAACCAAAGGCACCAGGCCAAGGTCCAGGCCAACAATCACAGTCCAGTCACAGGAATCGAGTGGACTACCGTTCATTGGGTATCGATGGACTCTGCCTGAAATATCGGAGATCAAATCACAGATGACTCTGTTGACTGCAATGTTGTCACAAATAAAGATTCAAATTATCAAAAGTCTCAGAGAAATTCACAGTTAACCAAAGGCACCAGGCCAACAATCACAGTCCAGTCACAGGAATCGAGTGGACTACCGTTCATTGGGTATTGATGGGCTCTGCCTGAAATATCGGAGATCAAATCACAGATGACTCTGTTGACTGCAATGTTGTCACAAATAAAGATTCAAATTATCAAAAGTCTCAGAGAAATTCACAGTTAACCAAAGGCACCAGGCCAAGGTCCAGGCCAACAATCACAGTCCAGTCACAGGAATCGAGTGGGCTACCGTTCATTGGGTCTTGATGGACTCTGCCTGAAATATCGGAGATCAAATCACAGATGACTCTGTTAACTGCAATGTTGTCACAAATAAAGATTCAAATTATCAAAAGTCTCAGAGAAATTCACATTTAACCAAAGGCACCAGGCCAACAATCACAGTCCAGTCACAGGAATCGAGAGGACTATTGTTCATTGGGTATTGATGGACTCTGCCTGAAATATCGGAGATCAAATCACAGATGACTCTGTTGACTGCAATGTTGTCACAAATAAAGATTCAAATTATCAAAAGTCTCAGAGAAATTCACAGTTAACCAAAGGCACCAGGCCAAGGTCCAGGCCAACAATCACAGTCCAGTCACAGGAATCGAGTGGGCTACCGTTCATTGGGTCTTGATGGACTCTGCCTGAAATATCGGAGATCAAATCACAGATGACTCTGTTAACTGCAATGTTGTCACAAATAAAGATTCAAATTATCAAAAGTCTCAGAGAAATTCACATTTAACCAAAGGCACCAGGCCAACAATCACAGTCCAGTCACAGGAATCGAGAGGACTATTGTTCATTGGGTATTGATGGACTCTGCCTGAAATATCGGAGATCAAATCACAGATGACTCTGTTGACTGCAATGTTGTCACAAATAAAGATTCAAATTATCAAAAGTCTCAGAGAAATTCACAGTTAACCAAAGGCACCAGGCCAAGGTCCAGGCCAACAATCACAGTCCAGTCACAGGAATCGAGTGGACTACCGTTCATTGGGTATCGATGGACTCTGCCTGAAATATCGGAGATCAAATCACAGATGACTCTGTTGACTGCAATGTTGTCACAAATAAAGATTCAAATTATCAAAAGTCTCAGAGAAATTCACAGTTAACCAAAGGCACCAGGCCAACAATCACAGTCCAGTCACAGGAATCGAGTGGACTACCGTTCATTGGGTATTGATGGGCTCTGCCTGAAATATCGGAGATCAAATCACAGATGACTCTGTTGACTGCAATGTTGTCACAAATAAAGATTCAAATTATCAAAAGTCTCAGAGAAATTCACAGTTAACCAAAGGCACCAGGCCAAGGTCCAGGCCAACAATCACAGTCCAGTCACAGGAATCGAGTGGGCTACCGTTCATTGGGTCTTGATGGACTCTGCCTGAAATATCGGAGATCAAATCACAGATGACTCTGTTAACTGCAATGTTGTCACAAATAAAGATTCAAATTATCAAAAGTCTCAGAGAAATTCACATTTAACCAAAGGCACCAGGCCAACAATCACAGTCCAGTCACAGGAATCGAGAGGACTATTGTTCATTGGGTATTGATGGACTCTGCCTGAAATATCGGAGATCAAATCACAGATGACTCTGTTGACTGCAATGTTGTCACAAATAAAGATTCAAATTATCAAAAGTCTCAGAGAAATTCACAGTTAACCAAAGGCACCAGGCCAAGGTCCAGGCCAACAATCACAGTCCAGTCACAGGAATCGAGTGGACTACCGTTCATTGGGTATCGATGGACTCTGCCTGAAATATCGGAGATCAAATCACAGATGACTCTGTTGACTGCAATGTTGTCACAAATAAAGATTCAAATTATCAAAAGTCTCAGAGAAATTCACAGTTAACCAAAGGCACCAGGCCAACAATCACAGTCCAGTCACAGGAATCGAGTGGACTACCGTTCATTGGGTATTGATGGGCTCTGCCTGAAATATCGGAGATCAAATCACAGATGACTCTGTTGACTGCAATGTTGTCACAAATAAAGATTCAAATTATCAAAAGTCTCAGAGAAATTCACAGTTAACCAAAGGCACCAGGCCAAGGTCCAGGCCAACAATCACAGTCCAGTCACAGGAATCGAGTGGACTACCGTTCATTGGGTATTGATGGGCTCTGCCTGAAATATCGGAGATCAAATCACAGATGACTCTGTTGACTGCAATGTTGTCACAAATAAAGATTCAAATGATCAAAAGTCTCAGAGAAATTCACAGTTAACCAAAGGCACCAGGCCAAGGTCCAGGCCAACAATCACAGTCCAGTCACAGGAATCGAGTGGACTACCGTTCATTGGGTATTGATGGGCTCTGCCTGAAATATCGGAGATCAAATCACAGATGACTCTGTTGACTGCAATGTTGTCACAAATAAAGATTCAAATTATCAAAAGTCTCAGAGAAATTCACAGTTAACCAAAGGCACCAGGCCAACAATCACAGTCCAGTCACAGGAATCGAGTGGACTATCGTTCATTGGGTATTGATGGGCTCTGCCTGAAATATCGGAGATCAAATCACAGATGACTCTGTTGACTGCAATGTTGTCACAAATAAAGATTCAAATTATCAAAAGTCTCAGAGAAATTCACAGTTAACCAAAGGCACCAGGCCAACAATCACAGTCCAGTCACAGGAATCGAGTGGACCACCGTTCATTGGGTATTGATGGGCTCTGCCTGAAATATCGGAGATCAAATCACAGATGACTCTGTTGACTGCAATGTTGTCACAAATAAAGATTCAAATTATCAAAAGTCTCAGAGAAATTCACAGTTAACCAAAGGCACCAGGCCAAGGTCCAGGCCAACAATCACAGTCCAGTCACAGGAATCGAGTGGACTACCGTTCATTGGGTATTGATGGGCTCTGCCTGAAATATCGGAGATCAAATCACAGATGACTCTGTTAACTGCAATGTTGTCACAAATAAAGATTCAAATTATCAAAAGTCTCAGAGAAATTCACAGTTAACCAAAGGCACCAGGCCAAGGTCACACCAGTAACCAAAAGCGATTGGGGATCGCCACTAGTCGTTATACCTAAACAAAATGGAGGTGTTCGTTTACGTGTGGACTACAAGTGTGGGGTAAATTCTAAATTAGTTTCGGCTAATCAAATCCTCCGCATGGACGAGGTTCTTCACAGCCTGCAAAATTCAAAATTTACATCTTAGAGTAGATGATGATGGACGAAAAATTCAAACAATTACGACACACAAGGGGACAATCAGGTGAATCGCCTTAATTTTGGCACAAATTCTAAATGGTCTTACAATAGTAGAAGCATATTTTGATGACAACATCTGTCATGGTGCATGAATGGAAGAGTGTTCGAGAAACCTTATAGCTTGTTTACAACGCCTCAAGGAGAATGATCTCCATGTGAACAGAAGCAAGTGTTCCTTCTTCAAGGAAAGCATCGATTATCTAGGTCACATTGTCTCATATAATAAAATCCAAAAGTCTCCAGAAAAGATTCAAGCTGTCTCAAAAATGCCTCGCCCCAAGAATGTTGAAGAATTGAGACGCTTCTTGGGTATGGTAACGTACTACTCTAAATTCATCCCAGATTTTTCGGCAAAATCTTTTCCACTTAGATGCTTACTCAGGAAAAACGAGAAGTTACAAGGGATTATATCAGCCACAAGGGAAGCTGCTTTTATAAGCCTCAAAGCAGAATTCTGTAGTGAACGAGTCCTTACACCATTCGATCCAGCAAAACCCGCAATCCTCACAACAGATGCCAGTCCAATGGGAATTGCTCCTGTACTCTGCCATGAAATAGATGGCAATGAAAACACCATAGCATGGGCCTCTCGAGCTCTGACACAAGCTGAAACCAACTACAGCCAATGCGATAGGGAAGCCTTAACGATCAACTTTGCTACAACGCATTTCGACAATTATGTTTATGGCAGCAGCTTCACACTTGTGACTGAAAATGAGCCCCTTTCCGCATTTTTCATCCTAAACGTGCTCTACCTCAAATGACTTCTGCACGGCTCTTGCGTTATGCCCCTTTTTTGAGTGGTTCGGACTTCACTGTTCGCTGTAAAAAGGGGTAAAAAGGAAAAGGACAATGAGAATGTGGATTGTCTGTCTCGTGCTCCCATTATACAAACATCCAAGTCACAAGAACCAAACATAGACAAGGGTTTAAACGCCATACATTCTGAAACTCTGCTGCAAATATCTAGCCCAGCAATTACTGCTGAAACTATTCTTGCGGAAACATGGAAAGATGAAGATCTGCAAGCCTCAAGAACTGTCCAAAAGACGAACCTTTCCTAATATCAATTGATGTTATTCGGGATGGAGCGTGTCGTTATTCCAAAGTCGTTTCAGAGTGGAAAAGCATTTATTCTTACCTTTTTATTGGACAGTCAAATATTCGGCAGAATTGACCTTTCGATAGAGGAATAATTTCCCTTTCATAGAGTGAACTAAGATTCAAGATTTGGCCGTACACAAGTCCAGCAGAAATTTGTAAAGATTGAAAATGAAAGATGCATTTTTTTCACATTCGATACTTTGCATTTGTATCGACGATGTTTATTGGGAAGTAGTCGATAAAGATATAGACCATCTTGTGAAAATCTCATAACCTATTCATTTTTTTCTCCAAGTAGCAAGGCCCAGCCCGGGCCCGGAACAACTGTACCCGGCAGTACCTCCCTCCCCCCCTTTGTGGCGGCCCTGGTCTTCACCACCCATAAACTAAATTTGTAAAAATTGATGTGGTTCGTTTGGCATTGCCAGCAATGATCCCCCTTTGTGATTAATTTAGCCTTTGATTTTGAATGTTGAATTAAATTGTTGACCATTTGCAGCATTATGTTTTACTATTTACGTTGCTCGGAACGGTGTCATTTGGAAACATGAATTGAATGTTGGAATTAACTTCAGGAACAGGTTAGAATCTGGAACCATATTTCTCTTTGTGAAAAGATCAAATGCTGCATAAAACTACATTTTATAATTAAAATGTAGGAGGCCTGGTGGCCGTGAATGTTAACGTGTAAGCACTTAACACTCCATGCCAAGAATCGTAGGTTCGATTCCCACTTGGGATAGTGGCTTTTCTTTCGAAAAAAGAAAAGGCTGATGCCTTTTATTTTTTCGAAAGAAAAGGCATCAGCCCTATCCTGGCTAGAATAGGGTGGTAACCTATAGATAACCCGTCCTAAAGTTGTTAGTTTTAATAATAATGGACGTTAAAATTTAAACAGTAACAGTAATTAAATTGTATTTATTATAATTAAAGTACTAATATCGTTATTATAAATTGGGGATTGGTGATAGAAGGTTGACAATTTACGGTTGTATGTATTCTTTAATGCTAAATCATAAAAAATAAATATTAAATGTTTTGTCGAAAAAATAAAAGAAATATTTTGGGGTGGGCCACCCTTAACACTTTATTTCGTTCGAATATAAATCCCCCAAAGTACATTGAGACCCCAGAAAACAAGAAGATACGCCACCATTATATAAACGATAACACTCTAGAAGGCTAGAAGTGGGCGAAATTAATTCAGACAATAATTGCAGAGATTACAGCCTAAGGGGGGATTGGTTCTGTAAATCGTGCGTTGGATCAGCTGTTGTTTTGTTGGATGTATGTTCCAGCGAGGATAGAAAAGGAGGAGCAGCGAGGTAGGTGCCCATTCCAGCGAGGTTCATTTGAATATAAAGAGTTTTCTTCTTCTAATCTCTTAGGGGCCAACGAACTCAATGTAACTCGAGTTGTCCACTGCATTGGTTAAACAGTTTTTTCGCGAAGGGATGAAACTCGCTAATAGATTGACCTCATTACGCAATCCGGAAGTGTTGACAAAATAAAATTTTCTTGGTCGAGATAATTAAATGACGGCATGTAAAGCTGCAAATTCAACATAATTCAAAATAGCTACTTTTCTTAGGAGTAAAGTGATAAAACACAGAGGCCCCGTGGCCGTGAGCGTTAAGGCGTGAGCACTTAACCCTCCGTGCCAAAGGGTCGTGGGTTCGATTCCCACTAGGGGTGGTGGCTTTTCTTTAGAAAAAATAAAAGGCATCAGCCCTTTCCTGGCTAGAAAAGGGTGGTAACCTGTAGGTAACCCGTCCTAAAATTCGTAGTTAATAATAAATGGACGTTAAAATTGAATAATGATAAAACACAAAACAAAAAAAAAAACATTTAATCTATATATAGGGGAAGGTGTTGTACCTTTGACCACTTTACCAAATTGATTTTTTTTTGGCTTGAATATGAAAGCTAAATTCATTTTTTTTTTTATATCATTATAATTAGTATTCTATCGCCTATCATATATAATTTTTTTAAGGTTCTAGCTTTACATTTAGTATTTTTTATTAATTTTTAAAAAAATAATCGTTCAGTGGTCAAAGGTACAACATGTAGTTGTACCTTTGACCATGGGGTGTTGTACCTCTGACCACCTAAAAACAACACAGCAGTACAGAAAAAAAAATGTTATTCAGTAATATTGTAATTAATTGTAAGTTTAATAAATACAGGACAAGGATGTAAGCATGATAAAAAAGCTATTATTGATATTATGTTATGCTTAATATGCTGAAAAATCCAGTCCAATCGATAAACGTTTTAACTGTCAAGCAGATCCACTAGCAATGGTAGGGTATGGAAGTTTAGCCACAATGTCTTCAACATCAATATCATACAAATTTTCATCTTCTCTCGTAAACTTGACACTTAAAGTTTGTTTTTTCAAATATTGGATCTTAAACATTGGACATTTAATACCAATATTTAAGTTGCGACTAAATATGTAATAGTCTTTTTACTTTTATTTTTAAAAAGGAAAAAAATTCCTTATTACATTTAAAAAAAAAATCAAAATATTACATTTAAAAAAAAATTTTCAAATTGTTACTGGTCCTCGACGTAACTCACAACATTTATCAGGCGAATCAACGTCACTTTTCCTGAAGAAATTTCGGTGTCAGTATCAGAATCTGAACTGTCATTAGAATAATTTTCTTTTTATTTACCACTTTTTTTTTTTTTTTTTTTTTTTGGAAGGGGTTTATTTGTATGTGATGTCTTCGTTTAGGGTGGTGCTTTCGTTTTTCTTTTCACCTTCAATAATTAGCTTTTCACGAATATCTGTCAGGATACGAGGCCCTTCCCAACTTGACATTTTCCTTGCATGAGCTTTTTGATGAGGCCTTACAACTTCAAGTGGAACGATAAGGGGCGATAGATTTGAACTGCTACTCTGAGGATTGATAAAGTCAGTTTGAACTTATTCATTTATTATTTTTTAAATTCTTTGAATAATTGAAGCAACCAATATTAAGTATTTAAAAAAAAAAATATGTGGCAGAAGAACATAAAAATTGAATTATGAAAAAAATACTCAGGCGTGTTCAGAGGTACAACACCCTGGTAGTGCAAATTAAAGAGCATGCTAAAAATTTTAGGGTTAAGATAAATCAATTTCAGAAGCTACACCATTTTTCTTGTTGTAATAGCTACTTTTTCAAATGATTTCCATCTAAAAAGACATAATACAAAAAATATTATGAGGCAAAACGTTATCAATAAATAACTTACATTTTTATGATAGAAATGGATAAGTATTTTTTGCAAGAATCATATTTGACTTGAATAATCCAAAGTAGATTACACAAGCCCTTTAGTGAAGGAGCTAAACACTAATTACACCAAAATTTCAAAAATGTTGCTACATACCACCACAGCCTCGGTGGTCACAGGTACAAGACGGTCAGAGGTACAACACCTTCCCCTATATATATAAACCACGTGTCTGTCTGTTTATCTGTTTGTCTATTTGTTCCTTATGCAAATCCACACCGTTCGACCGATTTTGACCAAACTTGGCACACAGGTAGGTCTTGATCCGGGAACTCTCGTAGGCTAGGTCAAAAATATCTATCAGCTGCCTATGTTTCTGTTTGTTCCTTATACAAATCCACACCGCTCGACCGATTTTGACTAAAGTTGGAACACAGGTAGACCTTAATACGGGGAGTGTCATAGGCTTTAGTTTCAAATTTATTTGGCTTTTCTAGATACAGAAAGTAGGTGTAGCATAGCAAGCCGGGTATATAAATATATATATATATATATATATATATATATATATATATATATATATACATACAGGGTGGCCCAGATAAGCGGGCCACAAGAGAAATAACTACTAAACGGTTTGAGATATCAACTTTTTTCAAAGGGGCAAAATTGTTGTTCTGGTCGAGATCTATAAAATGTAAATGAGAAAATAACACTTCTGAGGGCTCAAATAGGCCTTTGAAGGGAAGGAGTTCCTCTTTACCCATAATTTGCATAATATTTTTAAAATGTTCTAACAAAACAAACAAGAACCGTGCAAACTGGGTTTCGATGCGTCAAGTAGTTCTCTGTAAAGATACGTTTTCATTTGCATGTATTCCTCATCTGAATTTGCAAAAAAAAAAAAAAAAGCCTATTTGTGCTCTTAGAAGTATTATTTTCTCATTTCCGAGGGCATCATTTTATAGATCTCGACGAGAACTATAACTTTGCTCCTTTGAAAAATGTTGATATCTCAAACAGTTTAGTAGTTATTTCTCTTGTGGCCCTCTTATCTGGGCCACTAATATATATATATATATATATATATATATATATATATATATATATATACATATATATATATATATACATATATATATATACTATATATTTGTCAAATACCACTCAATCACTCACTCACTGACTCACTGACCTATCATCCCCCAGCCCAAACCACTCGACAGAAAATTTTGAAATTTTGCATGGACACTCCCCATATAAAGAAGGCACTCACTAAGAAAGGATTTTCTGATATTCGAATTTTTAAGTATTTTTAGGGGGGTTTAAAGTTTGAGTTGGTTAAAGCATGCAAGCCTCAACTATGATGGCAATTTCAACTATGATGGCAGTCCTCGAATTACTAGAAATAAAATGTGATTTTGTCCCTCCTAGAGTTTACGCCCTGGTGATGGCCCATCCGAGGTAATAATATCCCGAACCACTTGACACAAAAATTTGAAATTTTGCACGGACAATACGTTTAGAGTGTAAACACTCGCTAAGAAAGGTTTTTTTGGTATTCAAATGTTTAAGTACTTTTAGGGGGGCATGAATTATTAAGAAGTTCCTCATCGGCTCATAAACAGTCCGATTTTGATAACATTTGGTACAAAAATCTTTCTTCTCATTTAAAAGGTCAAGTTCATTAACCAGTTGAATCCGTTTACTGGAACGTGGTTTTTGGAGCGAAATTTGTGCGAAAGATTCCTTAACGTAGGAAAACGAATGAAACCATTTTTAAAGCGAGTTCTGTAGCCATTTACCAGAAAAATTTATAGAAATACCTTTCAAAACGAATTTTCTGTTTGGGTATTCAGAAACGAAGTATATGGAAAAAAATTGTCTGAATGGTATACAAAGTTTTCGGATCTCAGTATATTTTCTAAAATATCTCGAAAACGGTTGGGAACTCGTAGTAAGTGGAAGGCGGCTATTCGAAAGGTTACTAAATTCTCTACAATAAGATTCTTTTTTTGGTGCTAATGACCTCGGTAGTAGATGCACCAAAATATTAAAAAAAAAAAAATAAGATTCTTTTGTAATGTTCGGTGGGGTGATGTCAATCGAAGAGATAAGTGCTTAAAACTTCAAATTTGTTAGTTTTATGCTTTTCAACGTGTATTTGTCTCTGTTTACCTAACTTTTTAAGTGTTTTAGCGCGGTTACTCCCTATCTCCATAGGGAGAACCCGCTTATGAGGTTGACCTCACGACGCAATCCGGAATTATCTGCTTCTGTATCAGTTGGCTACTGTCAGTTTCCTGTGATTTGTGATGCTAATCTATTCCATTTCTTCAAGATGTACGTAACCGCGCTAAGATGACGCAGTTCCTGCGAGTCAGACTTTTTTTTTTTTTCCTTTTTTTTAACTCTCCAACGGAAACAAGCACGGTTACCTCCACATGGTGTTTCCTGGGTAACTTTAAAGTCCGTGCAATAATAAGCTGTACAAAATTATGTAGTAGCGTTAATTTTGATCATATCTTATTTAACTCAATATAAAAACTACTTATCGGCCGTGTTGAAGCACGGGTAGCTAGTATATATATATATTACTTATTTTTAGCACTTTCCTCCGAAGGAAAGTAGCTATTGAGGTTGGATTCATGACGGAATTTTTGAAAAATTTCTTCAAATCTTTATCGATCCTACCTAGTAGACACCGAAAATGACCCCCGTTAAAATTTATATATATATATATATATATTACTTATTTTTAGCACTTTCCTCCGAAGGAAAGTAGCTATTGAGGTTGGATTCATGACGGAATTTTTGAAAAATTTCTTCAAATCTTTATCGATCCTACCTAGTAGACACCGAAAATGACCCCCGTTAAAATTTATATATATATATATATATATATATTTATTTATTTATTTAAATTTTAACGTCCATTTATTATTAACAACGAATTTTAGGACGGGTTATCTACAGGTTACCACCCTTTTCTAGCCAGGATAGGGGTGATGCCTTTTCTTTTTTCGAAAGAAAAGCCACCACCCCTAGTGGGAATCGAACCCACGACCTTTGGCACGGAGTGTTAAGTGCTCACGCCTTAACCCTCACGGCCATCGGGTCTCCTATATATATATATGTCTGTTAACACGATAGCGGCCAGAGTTTTTGTTTTTTCGTCACGAAACTTGGTATATAGCATTCAATTAGCAAACGAGTGAACGAGTTCGTTAACCACCAAAATCGGTCCACCGGAAGGGGGGATTTACCCCGAACCAAAAACACTAATTTGACCATGCCAACCGTAATATTAGTTATATTTCAACGAAACTTGGTATTCGTAGTGGTAATATAGAGAGAAAAGTGAGATATAAAAATGAACTAAATCGGTTCATAAGGAGGGGGGGGGGGGGGGTTTACTCCGGACCGACAATACCAATTCGCCACTACCAGCCGTGATTTTAGGTATATTTCGACGAAACTCGGTATTCGTAGTGGTAATCTACAGGTAAATATGTGTTGTAAAAATAAACTAAATCGGTTCATTAGGAGGGGGGGTTTACTCCGGACCCAAATTACTAATATACTCATACTGGTCGTAATTTCTGCTGTATTGTAACGAAACGCGGTATACGTCGTGGGTAACTCATGAGAAAGAAGTGTTGTAAAAATGAGCTGAATCAGTCAATCGGAAAGGGGGGTTTACTTTGTAATATATTTCAATAGAAAAGCCCGCCAGCCAGACATAGGTTCACAAAGGCGCCGCAAGGAGCGCTTTCTACCACTAGAGTGACTGTATCCTGTTCCTGTGTTAGATCAAAATACGATAATATGAGGTTTTTTGTATTTATTAGGTAGTGTAGTAGGTACCATGTGTAAACATAACTCTGGAAGCAAATTAATAATTTATCAGCAACTCATTACAAAATTAAAAGAGAACTATTCATGTTTTTATTTTATTTATGTAGGATATTTTAAGCAAATTGTTCTGGAAAGCAGTCTACACTACCCAAATTCTGAGGAAAGTGCTTAGTTATGCAGCTCCTGCGTGACGGACTTTTTTTTTAATTTATTTATGTTTTCCTGAAGTTGGGTTGCTTAATTCCAGAATGTTAAACAAATTCATTCTTCCCACAAAACGTCTTTATTTTTCGCAAGGCCTTTCAACAC